>CM063609.1:479816-1079816 GCA_032357785.1 Periparus ater | reverse complement strand
TTGGTTTAGGGTTTTAGATAGTTTAGATTTAGGGTTTTATGGTTTTCTTGGTTTAGATTCTGCAGATATCTCAAGCCTTGGAGCCTCTGGGATGTTTTCCATGTGGTTTTGGGTTAGGAGAAGGGATTGGTCCAGCCCTTCATCCCTCAAAGTCACACACAGATATAAATGGGAAGGGTTTTTTCCCATCAGCTGTCACAATCCCGACCCCTTCCTTCCTGATTTCACTCTGGGAATCAGGAATGCTGCAAAATCCAGGAGGATCCAGGATTTGTGCAGCATAATCCAGGCACAGAGGACAGATGGAAAGGGATTCAGGACAGAGACCAGGCTCTCCAAAAGTGCCTCCTTTTTTAACACCTGGCAGGAATTTTGCTTTCTAAACCCCCAGCAAGTTTGTGATTTCTGGGTCTGAGGGAGCCAGGAGGCACTGCTGGGAATCCTGGAATTCCTGGATCCAAACTGCATTCCTGTTTCCTCTGGACATGACGTGGGGTGAGGATTTAGCAGAGGAGAAGAGCAGAATTCCCTGGATAACCTGGAGGGAAGGGCCCTGCTCTGCCAGCTGCTTTTTTCCCATAAAACAAAACTCTGGCAGGAAATTTTTGCTTAAGAGAGGAAAAAAGGGAAGCTGGGATGAGTCAGATTGGTGTGGAAATTGGGGAAAAAAGCTCTGAGAGAAGTAATCAGATCAAAGACATGACTTGTGTTAGATACAGGTAAAGATATTGTGAAAGAAATAAAAATATAAAATACATTAAAACGTAAATAAAATATAAATAAAAATATAAATATATAAAAATATTTTTATTTATCTATATAAATATATAAGCAAAAATATTAAAAATATAAATGATATATAATATAATAATGTATACATAAATATGTATTTTTATTTATCTACATAAATATATATAAAATATATAAATAATATATAAATATATATAATATAAAAGAATAACATATAAATATATATTTTATTTAGCTAAATATATATAAACAAGTATATATAAATAAAATATATATAAATATAACAATATAAAAGAATAATATATATAAATATATTTTTTATTTATCTATATAAATATATATAAACAAAGATGTATAAATAAAATATAACTAAAATATATTTAATTAAAATAATAATATATATTAAATATAAATAAAATCTATGAATAAAAATCTAAAATCTAAAATATATTAAGATATAAATATATTTTTTATTATATATATATTAATGTATAAAATATTAAATATAGTTTAAGCCCTGCTGCTCTAGCTAAACTAACAGCTGGCTCGTCAGTTCCCATAAGAAAAAATCAAAAAAATAAGAAGCACTTAGCACAAAAACCTGTTTTAGTAAAAAAACTGTTTGCTCCTACATAAAGAATAAATCTACCCCATAAAAATCAGTAAAGATGTAAACAATTTAAGAATAGTCTTGACATGTACACACAAAAACACATTTTAATCAATAAATTGGTTAAATTTTGGGTTCATTTTAACCAAAATAATTAAAAATAAAATAAAAAAATAAAACCTGCCAGCCAATTCAAGTTAATCACAAAGTCTGTAAAAACTGTGTAAAAATGAGTTATGTAATTAAATAACAATAAATAATAATTTAAAAACCCCTGCAGAATAAACATAAATAGAAAACTGCATCCAAATGTTTTTTCCTCTTATTAAAAGAATGAAATCCCTACAGAGCACCTCTCCACTGGTACTTCTGACAGATTTTGAGAATGGAAAATGACATCTTAAAACACAAAGTTCTGGCCATTTGAAATGAAAGATGGCCAAAATCTCCAGCCTTGATTTTTGTGAAATCCCCATGGCAGATCAAAGGGAATAGGGGGGAAAATTCCCATTTTTTGTGTTTATTTTTAGGCATCTCCCAAGGTTTTCTTCCTACAGAGCTTTTAGCTCGGAGCTGATGCATCTCCCAGTTCATTTTTATCAGAATAAATCAATTTAAAGCGATTTTTCTTTATGTCAACACGTGCTAAATGGCAAAATTTGGATGCTGCAGGTGCTGATTCCTTTTTTTCCTCCCTGTTCTCCCCGGTTTAGGTCGGGGACCACAAGTTCAGCGCCCACCGGATCGTTCTGGCAGCTTCCATCCCTTATTTCCACGCCATGTTCACCAACGACATGATGGAGTGCAAGCAGGATGAGATCGTCATGCAGGGCATGGATCCCAGGTAAAATCCCTCAGGAATAATCACCAGAGCTCTGTGCAAGGCTCACAGCTGGAATTCCCTGGATTTGCTGCCCTTTCTCCCTGTTTTTAGTGCGCTGGAGGCTCTGATCAACTTCGCCTACAACGGGCACCTGGCCATAGACCAGCAGAACGTGCAGTCCCTGCTGATGGGGGCGAGTTTCCTGCAGCTGCAGAACATCAAGGACGCGTGTTGCACCTTCCTCAGGGAGAGGTGAGTGGGATGGGGGGATCCTGAGGGAATTCCTGGGGGATTCCAGCTGCTCTCCAACATCAGCAGTGAGGTTCAGTCACACCTGTCCAGCTTGGGAGCAGCTTCCTGCTGGCTGGCCCTGCCTGCCCGGAGGAGGTACGGGAAGAGCTCCGGAGAGATCGCGGATCACGGATCATGCAGGAGAGGGGCTGAAGGGCTGATGCAGGGAAGATGCTGCCAGGCAGCTCTGTGGCTCTGCCAGCATTCCAAAGTTTCCTGGCACAAAACCCATGGCAAAGAACTTTCCCAGCAGAGCACGACAAACTTGCGACGTATTTTCCTTGCCTCTCCTAAAATATCCCAGCCTTTCTGCTCCAGCTGCTTCTTAGGCTTGGAAAACACCTCGATATTTAATTTAAAGGACATCCTGATAGTCTGTTTCCCATTTTGAAACCCTCAGGCTGTTGCCTGCAGTTGTTTCCATCCATCCTTCTCCAGATCTTGCCCAAATGATCCTGGTTTAACGGAACTTTTCCTCTTCCTGGTTTCTCCATCCTGTGGCTCTTGTGGAGAAGTTTTCCACATCAAGTTGAAGAAAGCACGAGGATGTGTCCTTGTAACAGGATGAGGAGTGTGAATCCCAAAATTTGGCATTTGTGGGGTTATGGAACATAAAATGGGCTGGGAGGGACCTTAAAGTCTTTAAAGCTCAACCCATTCCAGCCCTGCCATGGCAGGGACACCTCCCACTGTCCCAGCTTGGTCCAGGCCTTGGACACTTCCAGGCATCCAGGGCATCCACAGCTTCTCTGGGAATTCCATCCCAGGGCCTCACCACTCTCCCAGGCAGGAATTCTTTCCCAATATCCCATCCATCCCTGCCCCCTGGCAGTGGGAAGCCATTCCCCCTTCTCCTACCATTCCCTGCAGAATAACTGATCCCTCCTTTATGGGGACACGGTGAAAGACCTTGCCCAGCCACAGGAATCAACACCAAAACTGAGGAGTTTTCCCTTTCTGAGAACCCATCCTGGCAGGAATTGCCCTTCCTGCTGCCAGGGGAGGAACACAGCACCTTCAGCCCAGGAGCTGCACAGGAAACTCTGGCAGAGCCCTAAATTAGTCCCAGGTTTTTCAATTTCCTCGCTGCTGCTTGGCTGTGAGGCTGTTCCAGCAGCATGGTCTGGAAGTGGAAGGCTGGGATAGTCTTTGTCCACATTCCACATGGATTCTCAGCTGTGCCAGGGGGTCTGAGATGTTCAGTTTTCCCAGCCTGGCTTCTTTGTAGCTGCTCAGGGCATTCCATGGTGTGATGTCAAACACAGCCACCAAATACAGGGATTGGCCACCAAAATTCTCCCAAATCCATCAGGTGTGCTCAGTGAAGTCCAGCTGCCAGATTGGTTCACGAGCCAAAATGAGTGGATTCTGGCCACCATGGAGAGCTGGGACATGGACACTGAGCTCTCCTTCTTGAGTGGAGTTGAGAATTGGGAGATTTTTAGGCACCTGTGTTATAACCAAATCCTGTGGGAGCCCTGGGAGTCACCCTCATGTGACAGATCCCCAGCCAACAGCTCTGGAGGGACCTGGAGCTGCCAGAGAGACCCAGAGGAGGCCCCGGAGCTGCTCCAGGCTGGGAGAGCTGGGAATGTTCCCCTGGAGAGGAGAAGCTCCAGGGAGAGCTCAGAGCCCCTTGCAGGGCCTGAAGGGGCTCCAGGAGAGCTGGAGAGGGACTGGGGACAAGGGATGGAGGGACAGGACACAGGGAATGGCTCCCACTGCTCGGATGGGATATTGGGAAGGAATTCCTGGCTGGGAGGGTGAGGGGGCTCTGGTACAGGGTGCCCAGGGAAGCTGTGAATGCTCCCAGAGCCACCTGGATCTATCCAAAGCCTCTTTGAGACAAGGGGACATTTGTGTTTTCCATCCTCTGGCTCTGCCTTGGATTCTCGTGGAGCTCCCTGTGCAGATCAGCTTCTGGGTGAGCTGGAGTCAGCCATCACTGGAGAGGACACATCTTTCACTGCATTGTCCTCCAAGGCTTCCCAGAATCCTGGGATGGTTTGGGTTGGAAAAGACCTCAAAGCCCATCCCATTCCCACCCTCTGCCAAGGCAGGGCCACCTCCCACCATCCCAGGCTGCTCCAAACCCCATCCAGCCTGGCCTTGGGCACTGCCAGGGATCCAGGGGCAGCCACAGCTTCTCTCCCATGAACCTGACATTCCCATTGCTCCCCTCCTCCCCTTTTCCAGGCTTCATCCCAAGAACTGCCTGGGTGTGCGGCAGTTTGCCGAGACCATGATGTGCACGGTGCTCTACGACGCCGCCAACAGCTTCATCCACCAGCACTTCGTGGAGGTCTCCATGTCCGAGGAGTTCCTGGGCCTGCCCTTCGAGGATGTCCTGGAGCTCGTCTCCAGGGATGAGCTCAATGTCAAGTCTGAGGAGCAGGTGGGGACCTGGTGTTTGACCTTGAGGGGTTTCATGCTGCTTGGGAGTGGGAATGGGAATGGGAATGGAAGTGGGAATGGAAATGGAAATGGGAATGGGAATGAGAATGAGAATGATCCTATTGCTGGGCTGAGTGAGGCTGAGCTGTCCTGGCACTGGGGACACTCAGAGGTGCTGCACAGAGCTGTGATGGTTTCCTGTGCCTGCTCCAGACTGACTTGTTCCTAAGGAAACAGGGAGAAGGGCTTTTTTAGGATCACAGAATCGCTGAGGTTGGAAAAGCCCTCAGAGATCATCAAGTGCAACACTTCCCCCAGCACTGCCAAGGCCACCCCTGTCCCCAAGTGCCACATCCACAGGGCTTTTAAATCCCTGCAGGGATGGGGACTCCACCCCTGCCCTGAGCAGCTGGGCCAGGCCTGGACAGCCCTTCCCAGGAAGGAATTTTTCCAAATTCTTGCCTAAACCTCCTCTGGGACAACATGAGGCTGTTTCCTCTCCTCCTGTCCATTGTTCCCTGAGGAAAGAGCTGGAATCCCACCTGGCTGCACGCTCCTGACAGGGAGTTTTGGGGAGTGGAGAAGAGTTTTAGGGTGTTTCCACAGCCTTGAGAATCCTTGAGCAGGGAAAGCAGAGCTTGTCCTTGAGCCTGGAAATCTGTCCTGCTGTTCCTGAGGAGGTGACAAAGGCAGAGCAGACCTCCAGCTTCTCCTTGTAGGGTAAAAACCTGCTTCTTTAATCAGGCTTAGAGAGGGAGGGGAACCTGCCTCACATTCCAGCCACATTCCTGTGTCATACCAAGAATTCCTCCCTCTGTTTTCCCCAGAGCAGGTAGGGCCCAAAAGAATCCATCCTGGGGACATTTCACCTGCCAGCCCCACTCTTCAGGAATTCCAGTGGCACCCTGCAGAGGGGAAGAAAGTTGGTTTGGGGTGTTTAATCCCTGGAGTGCTGTTGGAGAAGCATTTTTGCACTGGAAAGTTTAGGAATTGTGTTGGGAGAGACTCCAGATGCCACTGTGCAAGAATGACTGGATGATTTTGTTGTGGTCAATTGTAAAGGCTGCAGTAACTTTAATGGGGAGTGCTGTGGATCCAGGAATGTGTCCCAAATTAAAGTGGGACCGGGGTACAGGGATCCTTTTGTAGCTGGGAGTTATCCAGAGGGGTTCAGAGAGCTCTGTCCCTTCCAGAGTCTGGGATGGAGCCTGGAGGGACCAGCTCAGTCCCAGGGGTCTCCAGTGTAGCTGTCCAGAGAGAACAGGTGGATCCAGCACCATTCCCAGTCTTCTTTCCCAGTTTACAGATTTCTGTCACTAAATAAACACAGTTTTGTGCTCTGTGCCACCTCCTCTGCCAAAATCCTCCTTGCAGCTCCTTCATCTCCTTGCAAACTTTTGTGCTGAGTGTCCCATCCCACGGGACAGATCGGGATTGTGGGAGGCAGGGAAAGAAACCTGCATGGAGCCAGGCTGGGAGAGCTGGGAATGTTCCCCTGGAGAAGGCAAAGATCCAGGGAGAGCTCAGAGCCCCTTGCAGGGCCTGAAGGGGCTCCAGGAGAGCTGGAGAGGGACTGGGGACAAGGGATGGAGGGACAGGACACAGGGAATGGCTTCCCACTGCCAGAGGACAGGGATGGATGGGATATTGGGAAGGAATTCCTGGCTGGGATGGAATTCCCAGAGCAGCTGGGGCTGCCCCTGGATCCCTGGCAGTGCCCAAGGCCGGGCTGGAGCAGCCTGGGATGGTGGGAGGTGTCTCTGCCATGGCACTGGATGATCCTTAAGTTCCCTTCCCACCCAAACCATTCCAAGATCTCATTCCATTTCATTCCCATCCACTTGCAAAACTCCCAAAAACTCCCAACTTCCCACCTCTGTCTCCTGGCAGGTGTTTGAAGCTGCCCTGGCCTGGATCCGGTACGACAGAGAGCAGAGGGAATCCTTCCTGCCCGAGCTGCTCTCCAAAATCCGGCTGCCCCTGTGCCGGCCGCAGTTCCTCACGGACCGCGTGCAGCAGGACGACCTGGTGCGCTGCTGCCACAAGTGCAGGTGAGGCCTGGCCACCGAGGCAGCAGGGTGGCAAAGTCACATCCTTCAGACTCCAGACAGATCTCCCCTTCAATGATTCCATGATTTCAGGGATCTGGTTGATGAAGCCAAGGATTACCACCTGATGCCGGAGCGCCGGCCGCACCTGCCGGCGTTCAAGACGCGGCCGCGGTGCTGCACGTCCATCGCGGGGCTGATCTACGCCGTGGGGGGA
This sequence comes from Periparus ater, assembly GCA_032357785.1. NCBI lineage: Eukaryota > Metazoa > Chordata > Aves > Passeriformes > Paridae > Periparus > Periparus ater. The sequence goes on along the minus strand of CM063609.1, from coordinate 1,072,683 downwards.
CTCAACTCAGCAGGTACCTTGCAGTGGAAAGACCACCAGGGGCTGGGTGGGATGCTGGGATGCTGGAATTCCCTCCTGTGGAAGCGTGGAGCGGTTCCTCCTCCTCCACACAGCGCTTTGACCCTTCTGGTGAAACCTTCAGGGTGGTCGTGCCCGTATTTAACATCTCCCATCTGAAATCCTGCCCGGGTGAGGCTTTTTTAGGACACTTTGAGGATGGTGTCCTTACCTGGAGGCCCGAGCAGGACTTGAAGGGATCTCCACAATGTTGTGGAATCACGAGACTTTTGACATCAGCCTCACCACGGCGTGAAAAGGGAACAGAAAGTGACCAGGGAAAAGCTTTTAGGGAGGAGCTGCGCTCCCGGGAAGCAGCGACAGCACGGACGGGACTCGCAGGTCTCTGCTGCCCCTTGGAGGACAGCGGAGGTTCCCCATGTGCAGAGGAAACTCGCCGAGGCTCCTTGTGCAGAGCACGGGAGAGCTCGGAAACGTTCCCCGATCTTTTTGAGTGTGGGAACAGCGGGAATTGTTCAGAGCAGGATCTCTGTGGGTGAGCAGGGATATGGGAAATGTCTCTGTGGGAGCAGGTAGGCTGAGAATAGGATGTGAGAGCCCAGGACAGAGAATCCCAGAATGGTCTGGGTTGGAAGGGACCTTAAGGACCATCCCATTCCACACCTTCCACGGTCCCAGGCTGCTCCAACCTGGCCTTGGGCACTTCCAGGGATCCAGGGGCAGCCACAGCTTCTCTGGGCACCCCATTCCAGGGCCTGCCCACCCTCACAGGGAAAAATTTCTTGCCCTGCCCCAAGTACAGCACTTTGCACTTTGTTGAACCTCATGAGGTTGCCATTCCTTTTTTTTTTTCCCAAAGAAAAACAGGCAAATTCCCCAAGCCAACCCCACCTTTAGACACACAACAGCACCCTCTACCCTCCCCCCTCACTATCCCAGGGCTTCATCAGCTCTCCCTCTTTTAATTTGAGTAGCAAATTTCTATGCAGGCGACTCTCTGAACGTGGTGGAGGTGTTTGACCCCATTGCCAACCGCTGGGAGAAGTGCCAGCCCATGGCCACGGCGCGGAGCCGCGTCGGCGTGGCCGTGGTCAACGGGCTGCTCTACGCCATCGGCGGCTACGACGGCCAGCTGAGGCTCAGCACCGTGGAGGTTTACAACCCTGACAGTGATTCCTGGTCCAAAGTGGAAAGCATGAACAGTAAAAGGAGGTACAGCTGGCTGGGAAGAGATTTCTGGAAAAGCAGGGATAAAGGAGATTGGGTGTGGTAGGTGGTGGAGGATGGGTTTTGTGTCAGGGGGAGAAATGGGAGAGGAGGTGTGGGGCAGTGTGGGGGCAGCTGGGGTTTCCTGGTTTAGTTTTTGGTGCAGCCAGGTGGGGGTCGGGCTCTGCTCCCAGGGAACAGGGACAGGACAAGGGGAAATGGCCTCAGGCTGGGCCAGGGGAGTTCAGGTTGGATACAGAAAAAATTCCTGCTGGAAGGGGTTGTCCAGCCCTGGCCCGAGCTGTGCAGGGGGTGTTTGTGCCTCTCACCAGGATTCTCAGCCACTCCTGCTGCTCCAGCCCCTTCCCCAGCTCCATCCCCTTCTCTGGACACGCTCCAGCCCCTCAATATCTCTTTTTGTTGTGAGGGCCCCAAATCCAAACCCAGGATCCGAGCTGCTCCTGCCATGAGCACCCTTCCCCTTTTCCAGCTCAGAGTTCAGGTGGCACTGAGCAGTTTGGGGGTGAATCCAGGGAAAAGGCAGTTTGGTGGGGATGACACAGACACGGTGTTGGGGACAGGGTGGCAGCACCTGCAGCCACCTCACGGGGTCCTGCTGTTCCTTGCAGCGCCATGGGGACGGTGGTGCTGGATGGGCAGATCTACGTGTGCGGTGGGTACGACGGAAACTCATCCCTCAACTCGGTGGAGTCCTACTCTCCAGAAACAAACAAGTAAGTGTGACTTCTCTTATTCTTTTTCTTCTATATTTTTCTTTCCTCCTGGATTTTTCAGTCCCTTTTGGGCTGAGCTCTTTTGGGATCCTCCCTTGTGGGGAGCCCTGCTTGTCTCAGTTCTCTGGGTTTGAAGAAAACTCCCAAGCTCGTTAGAGTCTTGTTTCTCATGGTTATTAGAAGGTCATTACAAAACTTGGCAGGTCTCTCCAGACTTTCTACACAAGCTCAATTCACCACAACCTGGCTCATTCTGCTCTGATGGTACAAAATGGCCCCAAACCACGCAGCTGCTTCACCTTTATATCTATTTTTACCCTATTAACTACAGACACGTGTATTGTTTTTATATTTTAACAAATAAGTTTTCTCTATCTACTTACGTAATTAAAACTGCAACTAACTCTAAACCAATCACTCTTTGTGCTCCCAAAAACTGCAGAATCATGGAGAAGAAGGAAGAACTAAAAACCACACCATTTTTCCTCCATCTTTACTCCATATATTAAACCCCTCTAAAATCTATATTTTTCACCTCAGTGGCATACTAAACATTCTACTACTTTTTACTTAATTTTTTATAAATCCTGGTTTACCCAGGGGTATTTGGAAGCCTTTCTGTCAATAGCAAATAGGATTGATATTATTTTGGAGAAGAGAACAGAGAAATGTCTCTCCATTTCTGGATTCCTACAGTAAGGGCCTTTCATGTCCCAGAGCTTTTCCAGGAGCTTCCCCTCCGGTGTTCCATGTCCTGGCACCGCCGGGAATGTGGGCTGTGAGAATGCTTTGAATGAGGAGGAATCCAGGAGTAGGAAATCATGGAATTATCTGTGGGAGTGTTGCTAAGCTCTCCCCTCTCCCTCCCAGGTGGACAGCAGTGACCCCCATGAGCTCCAACCGCAGCGCTGCCGGGGTCACCGTGTTCGAGGGACGGATCTACGTGTCCGGAGGGCACGACGGGCTCCAGATCTTCAACAGCGTAAGGCTCTGGGCAGGGCTCATCCCCTGCACCTCAGGCTGGGGCTGGAAGGTTCTGGGTCCTTTCCCTGTGCATCCAGACAGCCCCGAGCGGTTGTGCCACCAAATTGTGTCACTTCCACCCGTAACAGAAAACCCCGAGGGGGAGCAGAAGTGACTCGTTTATCTGCTGGGGGTGTTCTGAGGGCTGGAGCCCCTGGGATGTGGAGACAGGCTGGCAGAGAAGGCTCCAGAGAGAGCTCAGAGCCCCTTCCAGGGCCTAAAGGGGCTCCAGGAGAGCTGCAGAGGGACAAGGGATGGAGGGACAGGACACAGAATGGTTTTAAGCGGAAGGAGGGGACATTTAGGTGGGATACTGGGAAAGAATTCCCAGCTTTGGCTGCCCCTGGATACCTGCCCAAGGCCAGGCTGAACAGGGCTTGGAGCACCTGGGGTAGTGGAAGGTGACCCTGCCCAGGGCACTGGATGAGCTTTAAGGTTTCTTCCAACCCAAACCCTTCAGACACAATCCCTTAGCAGCTGAACTTTTAACCGAGGGCACTTCAGTCCTCTCAGCCACTCCTCCTGCTGAGACCCTTCCCCAACTCCCCTTCCCTTCCCCAACTCCCCTTCCCTTCCCCAACTCCCTTCCCCTCCCCAACTCCCAACTCCCAGCTCCCTTCCCTTCCCCAACTCCCCTTCCCTTCCCCAACTCCCCTTCCCTTCCCCAACTCCCCTTCCCTTCCCCAACTCCCCTTCCCTTCCCCAACTCCCCTTCCCTTCCCCAACTCCCCTTCCCTTCCCCAACTCCCCTTCCCTTCCCCAACTCCCCTTCCCTTCCCCAACTCCCCTTCCCTTCCCCAACTCCCCTTCCCTTCCCTTCCCTTCCCTTCCCTTCCCTTCCCTTCCCTTCCCTTCCCTTCCCTTCCCTTCCCTTCCCTTCCCTTCCCTTCCCTTCCCTTCCCTTCCCTTCCCTTCCCTTCCCTTCCCTTCCCTTCCCTTCCCTTCCCTTCCCTTCCCTTCCCTTCCCTTCCCTTCCCTTCCCTTCCCTTCCCTTCCCCAGCTCCCTTCCCTTCCCTGGGAAGCCTCTCCCTGTCCCATCACCAGCCTGGAGATGCCCCAGCAGGGTCACCCTCCCAGGACAATTCCCAGGGCAGTATCATCGCTGACTGCCTCCGTGCTCCCCGGCAGGTGGAATACTACAACCCGCACACCTCCAGCTGGCACGCGGTGGCGCCCATGCTGAACAAGCGGTGCCGGCACGGCGCGGCCGCGCTGGGCAGCCGAATGTTCGTGTGCGGCGGCTACGACGGCTCCGGTTTCCTCAGCGCCGCCGAGGTCTACAGCTCCGTGGCCGACCAGTGGTACCTGATCGTGCCCATGAACACCCGGCGCAGCCGCGTGTCCCTCGTGGCCAACTGCGGCCGGCTCTACGCCGTGGGCGGCTACGACGGACAGTCCAACCTCAGCTCGGTGGAGATGTACGACCCCGAGACCAACCGCTGGACGTTCATGGCGCCCATGGTGTGCCACGAGGGCGGGGTGGGCGTGGGCTGCGTGCCGCTGCTCACCATCTGAGCCTCGCCGGGGGATTTTGGGGGCGTCTCGTCGGCGACGAGCGTGCCGGGATTTCCAGGTGCTCCGTCCGAAATGCTGAGGAACTTGAGGGAGTAATCCCCACACTTTTTGGGTTGAAGGTCCTGAAAGGTCAAATGTGGTGGGTTTATGTGCAAGGCCCAGAGCTGAGGCCGAGCTCATCCATCCATCCATCCATCCATCCATCCATCCATCCATCCATCCATCCATCCATCCATCCCTCAGCGGTTGCGCCTTTGGGAAGCGCCGTTGTGGGCTGGGGGAAGGCGCCAGGCTTCATTGTGACATAAAAACTGCCACCTGGAGGACCTGGAAAATCCATCTGCACCTTGTGGGAGCAGCAAAACCACCTTGAGCCCCCCTCCCAGGGGTGTCAGCAGCGATTTGGGGGGTCCTGGTCGCACGGGGGGGTCTCCAACCAGGACAAACGTGGAGCTGTGGCCTCCGGGAACTTCTTACACAAGACACCCCCAGTTCCTCGTGCTTTCCTCAGCTTGATGTGGAAAACTTCTCCACAAGAGCCACAGGATGGAGAAACCAGGAAGAGGAAACGTTCCGTTAAACCAGGATCATTTGGGCAAGATCTGGAGAAGGATGGATGGAAACGACTGCAGGCAACAGCCTGAGGGTTTCAAAATGGGAAACAGACTATCAGGATGTCCTTTAAATTAAATATCCAGGTGTTTTCCAAGCCTAAGAAGCAGCTGGAGCAGAAAGGCTGGGATATTTTAGGAGAGGCAAGGAAAATACGTCGCAAGTTTGTCGTGCTCTGCTGGGAAAGTTCTTTGCCATGGGTTTTGTGCCAGGAAACTTTGGAATGCTGGCAGAGCCAAAGAGCTGCCTGGCAGCATCTTCCCTGCATCAGCCCTTCAGCCCCTCTCCTGCATGATCCGTGATCCCTCCGGAGCTCTCCGTGCCCGGCTCTTCCCGTGCCACTCTGGGCACAGCCATACCTCCTCCGGGCAGCCAGCAGGAACCTGCTCCTGGCTGCGAGGGATTTGGGATCTCCCCCACCCCGTGTCCATCCCGGCGTTCCGAGGGGCTGGGAGGAGCGGGATGTGCCCCCCAACCCCGCTCCTGTGTCCGTTCCTGCTCCCAGCATCCCTGGGATTGACTCTGGCTGTACATGTGGATGTCAATATTGGGGTACTGTGTATATTTTAGGGTCTATAATGAGCATATCTGGGTATAAATGTGATCTATCAGTACATATCCGTTTCTCCCACATCTATCCACTGCTGGCTTCCCAGGAATGGGAATCCTTTGGACTTTTCTGTGCTGCTCAGACTTTAAAAAGAAAACAAAAAAAAAACCAAAAAAAAAAAAAACCACAAATACTTGGATCAGAATGAAGTTGTTGCCCATGGCATCTTCTCTTCTCCAGGACCCATCCCAATGTTCTCCATGGGCTCTGGTGAGCTGCTCTCCTGGTGTTCCATTTTCCCTCCTCCCTCCCACCTGGGGCTTGTGTCCGTAAGAATGGGAATATTTTAATAAATACCTTTGGAATAGCAGCAGCTCCCCTGAGGCCAGGGCTGCTGATTGCCCCTGGGATTCCTTCCCCAGGGATTTCTTTGCTTTTCCATTGTGGATGAAGCAAAGAGAAAGGGGAGCTCCAAAGGCAGCAGGAAAATACTGAATTTTGGGGAAACGAGACCCGCTCACTCAGGGAAGGCAAACTGGGAGAGCAGGACCCACATGGCGTAGTCCTTGGCAAACCTTGTGTTCCTGAATCCAAGGAAAACCTGGGCGTTTGATGAATCTGAGCAGGGTGAGAGGGGCTTAAAAACCCCAAAATGCTGTAAAGGAACCGGGAGAGGGGAGGGGGCTCCTGGTTCTTGTGTCTCTGGGAAGCAGCAGGATGCTGTGGCTCCCGGCTCGGGAGGAGCAGGATCTGGGCTGGAGCCCCGGAGGGGATCGGCCCCGCCGAGCTCCAGCATCGCCGCATCTCCTGCGGGTCCAGGCTCGCTCCCCCGCGGCACCGGGCCAAGGCAAACACCGGCAACCCGATCCCTTCCCGCGGCACGGGGGCCGCTGTTTATCCTGGAGCCGGAGCCGGGGGCCCCGAGCCGGAGCCCGGAGCCGCTCCCGAGCCGCCGCTTCATTCCCGGCGGTGCCGCCCGCATGGAGCGGCTGCTGCTGGCGGCGCTGCTGCTGGCGGTGGCCGCTGCCCTGCCCGGAGCCGTGCCCCGAGCCGAGCCCCGAGCTGTTCCCCGGGCTGTGCTCGCTGCCGAGCCCCGGGCTGTGCCCCCGGCCGTTCCCCGGGCCGTTCCCCGGGCCGTGCCCGCTGCCGTGCCCGCGCCCCGGGAGCTGGCGCGCTCCGTGCTGGAGACACACGGGCAGGAGCTGCGGCTGCTGCGGCTGCTGGGAGTCGCCAGGACGGTAGGAAAAGGGGCTGCGGCTGCGGGAGGTGCTGCCGGCTCCGGCACCCATCCCGTGCGGGGCTTTTCTCCCGGCAGAACTTCGACTGGGGGACGCACTTCAGCATCAACTTCACGGCCCGGCAGCCGCCCTGCCCCAAGGGCGCCCCGGAGCCCCGCGGCTGCCGAGGCCGGCCGGGCAGGGTGAGCGTGGGGCGGGACCCCCGAAGGCAGGGGGGGTACGGGGGGGGTCCCCGGGGCGCTGAGGCCGCTCTGTCCCCAGGTGCAGCGCTGCTCGGCCCAGGTGTCCGTGTTCACCTTCCTGCCCGACGTGCCGCTGTCGATGGTGGAGTGCGGCCGGGAGCCGGTGAGGGGCTCCGGGAGCGCATCCTGGGGGTGGGACACGTGTGCCCCTCACTTCGGGGGGTGCTTTTGGCTCTGGAGTGAGACCCCCCCCCTTTATTTGTCCCCGCAGCAGCCCGGTGACAGCGCCCAGCCCCGCTCTCCTGGCACCAGCCCAGGTCACTCATCATCCTCATCATCCTCTTCTCCCTCCTCATCATCATCCTCGGGCCCTCCCCCGCGGCCTCGGGCCCCTCCCAGCGCGTTCCTGCGGGGACCATCCCGCCACCCCCCTGTCCCCAACGGAGCCGGAATAAAGAGATTTGGGGTCCGACGTGTGTGGGGTGACGGTTCGGGGGACCCGGGGGCACCCTCGGCCTTGGGCAACAGCGATGGGGCAAGGTCGGGGTTGTGCAACCCCGCGGGCACCACCCTGACACGGGCAACGTGTCACCACCGAGGGGTCCTGGCCCCAAAATCCCCCCCGAGCCCAGACAAGGGGCTCCCAAATCTCAAATACTCCCCGAGCCTGGCCAAGGGGCCCCCAAATCCCAAATTCCCCCCCGAGCCCAGCCAAGGGGATCCCAAATCCCCCCCGAGCCTGGTCAAGGGGGCCTCCAAATCCCAAATCCCCCCGGAGCCCAGCCAAGGGGATCCCAAATTCCCCCCGAGCCCGGCCAAGGGACCCCCAAATCTCCCCCAAGCCCAGCCAAGGGGCTCCCAAATCCCAATTTCCCCCCAAGCCTGGTCAAGGGGCTTCCAAATCTCCCCTGAGCCCAGCCAAGGGGATCCCAAATCCCAAATCCTCCCTGACCCCAGACCAGGGGCCCCCAAATCCCAAATCCCCCCCGAGCCCAGACAAGGGGCCCCCCAAATCCCCGCCGAGCCCAGCCAAGGGGCCCCTAAATCCCAAATCCCCCCCGAGCCCAGACAAGGGGCCCCCAAATCCCAAATCCCCCCCGAGCCCGGCCAAGGGGCCCCCAAATCCCCCCCCGAGCCCGGCCAAGGGGCTCCCAGTGCGGGGACCCCGAGGGGTTCAGCTGCCACCGCCCATCCACGGGGACACGCTGGGACCCCCCCGCACCGCGTGTCCCCCCCCCACTCCCCCCCCAAAAAAAGGGCCTCTCTGCGGTTTGGGCCGGGCGTTTCCCAAGGGCGGAGCCCCGGGGCGGGTCCCCAAGGTGCCCTGGGGGATAAAAGGGCCCCGGGGGTGGCCGTGGGGACAGCGATGGCGAGCTCGTGGGTGCTGCTGCTGGCGGTGCTGGGGGGCGCCTGCGCCCTCCCCGCCCCGGCGCCCCTCGCCTACACCCAGGTGCTGAGCCAGGTTGTGGATTCCTACAACCAGCGGCCCGAGGTGAAGAACGCCTTCAGACTGCTCAGCGCAGAGCCCGAGCCCGCCCCGGTGAGTGCTCCCCACCCGGGACCCCCCCCACGGGTGACACCCCCGTCCCAATCGGGGACCCCTCCAGGCGTGTCCCCCTCCGCTTGTGGTGCCTGATTGGGGCTGCTCAGCTCGACCCTGGGAGTGCCCCCCACTCGGGACCCCTATTTGTGACACCCCTCCCCACTCGGGACCCCCTCCCGGTGCCACCCTCCCCACTCGGGACCCCCTATTTGTGACAACCCCCCACTCGTGACCCCATTTTTAACACCCCTCACTCGTGACCCCCGATTTGTGATACCCGCTCCCACTCATGACCCCCGATTTGTGACAATCTTCCCCCCATTCGAGACCCCCTATTTATGACACCCTTCCCCCCAGTCGGGACCCCCTCCCGGTGCCACCCTCCCCACTCGGGACCCCCTATTTTTAACACCCCCCCCCCACTCGGGACCCCCGATTTGTGACACCCCCCCGCTCGTGACCCCCGATTTGTGACACCCCCCGCTCGTGACCCCCCATTTGTGACACCCCCCACTCGTGACCCCATTTTTAACATCCCCCACTCGTGACCCCCGATTTGTGACACCCCCCACTCGTGACCCCCGATTTGTGACACCCCCCCCACTCGTGACCCCCGATTTGTGACACCCCCCACTCGTGACCCCTATTCCTGTCCCCCTCCTCGGGGTGCCCAGTCCAAGCCTGAGCCCCTCCCTGTGACACCACCCCACTCGTGACCCCCTCCCGGTGCCACCCCCACTCCCGAGCCCCCCTGTGCTGTCACCCCCCTCCTGTGACCCGCCACCCACGCGTGTCCCCAGGGCGTGGAGCTGAGCTCGCTGCGGGGACTCAACTTCAGCATGATGGAGACGGATTGTGCCGCCAGCGCCCGCATCAGCCCCGACGACTGCGACTTCAAAGAGAACGGGGTGAGGAGGAGGAGGAGGAGCGGGAGGAGCGGGAGGAAGGGCCCCGGGGTCCCGCTGCCATCCCCAGGGTGACACCGCGTGTCCCCGTGTCCCCCCCAGGCCATCAAGGAGTGCTCGGGGACGGTGCAGCTCCGGCAGGGCTCCCCCGAGATCGACCTGAGCTGCTTCGATGCCTCCTCCGATGTGAGTGGGGGGATCCGGGGGGTCCCCGGGGGGTCCCCGGGTCCTTCCCCTGCCCCACATCCCCGAAAAGGGACCCCCCGAGGGCTCCGCTGCCCCACCATGGCTCCAGAGGAGGGTGGGGGGGTCCTGGGGAGCTCTGCTGGGTGTGGGGTGTTCCAGGTGTGGGGTCCTGGGGTTTTGGGTGCAGGTGGGGTGTCCTGGGTGGGGTCCCACGTGTTGGATTCTGGATGTGGAGCCCCAAGTGTCACAGCTGTGGGGTCCTGGGGGTAGAATATCCACAGGGTGGGATTCTGGGGATGGGGTCCCTGGTGTGGGGTCCCTGGTGTGGGGACACGAGTGGTGTCCCTGCTGTGGGGTCCTGGGGGTGGAATATCCCTGCTGTGGGGTCCTGGTGATGGAATATCCCTGCTGTGGGGTCCTGGGGATGGGGACATGAGTGGTGTCCCAGGTTAGGGGTCCTGGGGGTGGAATATTCCAGATGTGGGGTCCTGGGTGGGATTCTGGGGGTGGAATATCCCTGCTGTGGGGTCCTGGGGCTGGGGACATGAGTGGTGTCCCTGGTGTAGGGTCCCTGGTGTGGGGTCCTGGGTGGGATCTTGGGGGTGGAATATCCCTGGTGTGGGGTCCTGGGGGTGGAATATCCCTGCTGTGGGGTCCTGGGTGGGATCCCAGGGACGGAATATCCCTGGTGTGGGATCCTGGGGTGGTGGTGTCCCAGGTTAGGGGTCCTGGGTGGGGTCCTGGGGGTGGAATATCCACTGGGTGGGATCCTGGGCATGGAGTCCCTGCTGTGAGGTCCTGGGGGTGGAATATCCCTGCTGTGGGGTCCTGGGACTGGGGACATGAGTGGTGTCCCTGCTGTGGGGTCCTGGCTGTGTTTCCAGGGGCCCTGAGTGGGATCTTGGAGGTGGAATATCCCTGCTGTGGGGTCCTGGGGATGTGGTCCCTGCTGTGGGGTCCTGGGGGTGGAATATTCCTGGTGTGGGGTCCTGGGTGAGGTCCTGGGGGTGGAATATCCCTGATGTGGGATCCTGGGGGTGGAATATCCCTGGTATGGGATCCTGGGGGTGGAATATTCCTGCTGTGGGGTCCTGGGACTGGGGACATGAGCGGTGTCCCTGCTGTGGGGTCCTGGTGGTGGAATATCCCTGCTGTGGGGTCCTGGGGATGGGGACATCAGTGGTGTCCCTGCTGTGGGGTCCTGGGTGTGTTTCCAGGGGCCCTGGGTGGGGTCTCCAAGGGGGGTCCCACACCCCCTGAGCCCCCCCTGAGCCCCCCCATCGCTCCACAGCCGGTTCTGATCCAGCGCGGCCGCTTCGGGCGTTTCCTGGGCAAGATCCGGCACTTTCGGCCCAGGGTCAAGTTCGACGTCCGCCTGAAGGGCTCCGTGGGGCTGGGCTGAGCAATAAAGGGACCACCAGGAGTGGCCGTGAGGGCACCGCGCTGTCCCTGTCTCTGTCACACGGGGAAACTGAGGCACGGCTGGGACACGGGGCTGCTCCCCCACATCGTCCTCAAGGGCTTGGTCCCACGGGGACGTGGGGTCGGACTGGGGACAGGGACGGGCTCGCTCTGGGAGCCCCCGGGACCACAGCCAGAGAAGGGACCACCATCGTCCCCATGGTGTCACTGTCCCCATAGAGTCACCGTCCCCACAGTGTCACTGTCCCCAAGGTGTCACTGTCCCCACGGTGTCATTGTCCCCACAGTGTCACTGTCCCCACAATGTCACTGTCCCCACAGTGTCATCATCCCCACAGTGTCACTGTCCCCACGGTGTCACTGTCCCCACGGTGTCACTGTCCCTGCAGTGTCACTGTCCCCACAATGTCACTGTCCCCACAGTGTCACTGTCCCCACGGTTTCACTGTCCCCACAGTGTCACTGTCCCCACAGTGTCACTGTCCCCAAGGTGTCACTGTCCCCACAGTGTCACTGTCCCCACAATGTCACTGTCCCCACAGTGTCACTGTCCCTGAAGTGTCACTGTCCCCACGGTGTCACTGTCCCCACAATGTCACTGTCCCCACAGAGTCATCATCCCCACAGTCACTGTCCCCACAATGTCACTGTCCCTGCAGAGTCACTGTCCCCACAATGTCACTGTCCCCAAATTCATTCACAGTGACAGTGTCACTGTCCCCCCCAAACCAGCAGTGATGGCAAAGGGAGATGAGGGGGGGACACAGGGGACACTGTGACCCCTCCAGGAGCTGCAAGGGAGGGGCTGGGGGGGTTCAGGTCCCGAGGGGACCCCCATGATGGACCCATGGGACAGGGACCCCCATGATGGACCCAGTTTGGGACAGGGACCCCCATGATGGACCCAGTTTGGGACAGGGACCCCCCTGATGGACCCAGTTTGGGACAGGGACCCCCATGATGGACCCAGTTTGGGACAGAGACCCCCATGATGGACCCAGTTTGGGACAGGGACCCCCATGATGGACCCAGTTTGGGACAGGGACACTGAGGGTGCAGATTTAGGGGGACCCCTGAGCCCCAAAAGTGGCTGCAGCCCCCTGGGGGTGTCCTCCCTGTCCCCCCTGTGTCCCTGGGGGTCTGCACCCCACAAACACCTCTGTGGGGACCCCGAGGTGTCCTGAGGACAGGGAAGGACAATCCCAGGGCTCCAAGTCCCTGCAGGAGGAGACCCCGGTGTTGAGCCCGTTTTGGGGGTGCTGATCCTGCTCCCCCACTCTTGACCCCCCCTGTTCATTGTCCCCAGGGCGTTCCCAGCTCTCCTGGGCTGGGCACGGGGGGATTTGGGGGCTCGGGGAGAGCTCGGGGGTCCCCATTGGGGCGCAGGGACAGCCAGGGTGACACCGGGAGCCATGCAGGGACATTTATTGGCAGTGAAGAACCTGGGGAGGGGACACGGGGAGGGGAGACGGGGAGGGGACACAAGGAGGGGACACTGAGAGGGGACACAAGGAGGGGACACAGGGAGGGGACACTGAGAGGGGACACAAGGAGGGGACACAGGGAGGGGACACGGGGAGGGGACACGGGGAGGGGACACAAGGAGGGGACACAGGGAAGGGACACAAGGAGGGGACACAAGGAGAGGACACAGGGAAGGGACACAAGGAGGGGACACAGAGAGGGGATACGGGGAGGGGACACGGACACAGGGAGGGGACACGGGGAGAGGACACAAGGAGGGGACACAAGGAGGGGACACGGAGAGGGGACACGGGGAGGGGACACAGAAAGGGGACATGGGGAAGGGACACGGAGAGGGGACACAGGAAAGGGACACGGGGAGGGGACACAAGGAGGGAACACAGGGAGGGGACACGGGGAGGGGACACTGAGAGGGGACACGGGGAGGGGACACAAGGAGGGGACACGGAGGGGGGACACAAGGAGGGGACGCAGGGAGGGGTCACAGGAAAGGGACACGGGGAGGGGACACAAGGAGGGGACACTGCAGTGACACCACTCAGGGTTTGGGTGCCTTGAGGTTGAGCTTGTCCCGGATCCAGATCCGCCCGCACTGGAAGAACCCCTGGAAACGCTGCTTGACCTTGCCAAAGAAATCCTTGATCTTGGATTTCCAGCTCTGGCCAAACTGGGACAACAAAGAGCAGTGTCAGACTTTGGGGGGGTGAGGAGGGGACTTGGGGGACCCCCCATGGCCGGGGGGACACGGAGCCGTTCCGGCCCCTTCTTACCACGGCCGGGGCCTTCTTGCAGGAGAGCTCCACCGTGGGCTGCTGCCCCTCCAGGAAAACGGAGCCCTGGCACCAGGTCAGCCCCTGTGGGGCACAGAGGGGACACAGCAGAGCCCAACCCCCTCGTGCCTCAGTTTCCCCACTGGATAATCCCCAGTTCCCACGGGACGGAGCCTCACCCCGAGCCAGCGGCTCTTGCAGTCGCTGGTGGCCATTCCCGGTGCCCGGCACGTGGTTTCCTCCAGGGTGAAGCTCAGCTCCTGCCGGCTCTGCAGGTCTGAGGGCTGGGAAAAGGGAAAGGATCCAACAGGAATCCATCAGGGATCCATCAGGGATCCATCAGGGATCCACAACGGGCCAGAGGAGCCCCAAGAGGAGCCACATCCAGCCTGGAACGGGTCAGGCTCAGCCCCAACTCGGCTTTGCTCAATCCCTCAGGGGTCAGACCCAAAACGGGACACATCCACCCTGGGAAGGGCCAGATCCGGCGCTGCCCGGTCCTGGAGCTTCTCCTGGAAAGGGAGAGCTCAGCACTCACCCAGCCAGGCCGGGGCTGAGCCTCCCGGAGCCGCAGCACGTAGGGACTGACGGCCCTGGCGTTGAGCAGCTCCACGGCCGCCGCCACCACGGCCCCGTAGCTCAGGGACGAGGACGGCGCGGTTCCTTCCCGTCCCAGCGTGGTTCCATCCTGTCCCACCGTGGATCCGTGGGGCTCCGGCGTGGAGGCTCCTGCCAGCCCCAGGAGCAGCAGCAGCAGCGGTGGCAGCGCTCGGCACGGCCCCATGGCGGCTCCTGGATCCTGGATCCTGCTTCCCAGCGGGCTGGGAGCGCTTTTATGGGAGCTGCCATGGGCTGTACCAGGGGGCTGGGACAGCGGGACGTTCCAGGTGGGATGAATCTGGCCAGGAGCCCAGTCCAGCCCCCTCTGGTGCCCAGGTCAGCGGGGATGGGTGCGTCGGGCACCTTCGGTCAGCAGTAGAGAGTCCAAGGGCTTTGGGGTCCTGCTGCCATGGGGGTCCCCAGGGGAGAGAATGTGTGACCAGGAGGTGACAGCGGGGACAGACACGGCTGGGCAAGGTCCAGAGCGTGGTGGGATGAAAGGTCTGAGCCAGGGGAGGATCAGGTTCTGATCCCAGAGAACAGGGACAGGACAAGAGGAAACAACTCCCAGCTGGGCCAGGGGAGGCTCAGCTGGAAATTGGGAAAATTCCTTCCCCAAAAAGCCTCTCCAGGCCTGGCCCAGCTGCCCAGGGCAGGGGTGGAGTCCCCATTCCTGGAGGGATCTAAAATCCCTGTGGATGTGGCACTTGAGGACACGGTCAGGGGTGGCCTCGGCAGTGCTGAGGATTGAACTTGATGGTCTCGAGGACTTTTCCTCTCAGCAAATCCTCAATTCTCAGAAGATGGATGGGATTTTCCAACCCAGGGGTGATTTATGGCCTGTCCCTCTCTGCAAACAGGGTGGGTCCCACCAAGCAGCCAAGGTGGGAGCAGGAAGCTCCAGGAGGACACCCAGGATCCTGCCCCGAGGGTGACCCTCGCTTCAGGCCCCTCTGGAGCTGCCCAGCAGGTTTGGAGCTGGGATCATGGAAAACATCCTCATAAATCACACAAAGACACCTGGAAATCCCCAGGGAGGGACGTGTGAAAAACAAGGTTCATGTAATTTTTATAGGATTTAAAAGTTTAATAAAAAAGACAATTAGGAGATAAAAATAAAGTAAAATATACAGATATGGCCGGGTGTCTCTGCATTCACCTCACTGACAAAGGATTGTCCCTTAAAAACAGAACCCTACTACATATCCATAAATTCTCATACATATTCAGACATTCTTCTTAGGATCTTTGGGGTTTTTCTGTTTAGTTTTCTCTTGTCTCCTTCCCAATAGACCAATCTTCTTGGTGCCATCGAGATTTACATTCCCTGATACCAGAAATACAATAAATTCCTCTCCCAGAACTCTGGTCACTGCTGTCTTCATCAGGATAAAATAGTTAACAAATGCAGGAAGTCTTTAGCTATATTTTTTTTCAGTCTTTGGGTTATACAAACAAAAGCAGGTTTTATTTTAATACTATGCCATAGCTTAACATATATGTATTATACCACTATTTCTAAGTTTTATCAATAACAAAAATAAACTACATTAATACAACAAAATTTCCCATTCTTATACACATAACATTCATTTTAATATTTGCAAAAAGCTAACAATTTAATATGTATCTATAACAAGTTCCTTCCAAACTGTCCTCCATTCCTAAAAATTCCCTTTAAATTTCTTCCAAATTCTTCCCCGTTCTTTCCCAGCTTCCCTCCATTTCAATTCCTTCCCAAAATTCCTCCCAACTCCTTCCAAACTCCTCAGTTACTCCCATTTTCCCCATGTTTCCCACCTAGGATTTAACAACAAGAGAAAGAGTTTCAAAATAGATGTAATATATTTAAATTGCATTTTTAGGTGCCTCTGCCAGCTCTGAGCAGGCTCCAAAAAGCCACAAAATCCTTGGAGGCCATTTTGGGAATAAAAAAGGGAAAATTCAGCGTGTTTTCCTTGGGAAGTTGTGATTCCCAGGATATCTCCCACCTCTTACAGGAAGTAAATTCCCCCAAAACCAAGCCCTGAGCCCTGGGCTGGGGAAATTCCCCACTCGTAAATCTGACTCTGGGTTTATTTGTCCTTCCCAGGATTGTGCTGCCCCTCCTCATTCCGGAACAGCCACGGGTTTGTCTTGGAGCTGTTCCCACATCCAGACCTGATCCGACCTGGGCAGGGGAAGGTTCCCAGTCCCCATCAGGGGCTGTGACTGGATGGGCTTTAATAATTCTGGGATTCTGGGATAATGAAGGGAGGGCACAGCTGGTCCTTCATGGAATCATCCTGGAGTGGTTTGGGTTGGAATGGAGCATAAATCCCATTCCACACCATGGCCAGGGACACCTCCCACTGTCCCAGGCTGCTCCAAACCTGATCCCAGCCTGACCTTGGGCACTGCCAGGGATCCAGGGACAGCCACAGCTGCTCTGGGAATTCCATCCCAGCCAGGAATTCCCAATTCCCAATATCCCATCCAAGCAGTGGGAGCCATTCCCTGTGTCCTGTCCCTCCATCCCTTGTCCCCAGTCCCTCTCCAGCTCTCCTGGAGCCCCTTCAGGCCCTGCAAGGGGCTCTGAGCTCTCCCTGGAGCTTCTCCTCTCCAGGGGAACATTCCCAGCTCTCCCAGCCTGGCTCCAGAGGGGCTCCAGCCCTGGAGCAGCTCCGGGGCCTCCTCTGGACTCGCTCCAGCGTCTCCGTGTCCCTGCCCTTTCCCAGCCCGTTCCCTGCCCATTCGCTGCCCGTTCCCTGTCCTTTCCCTGTCCTTTCCCTTCCCGTTCCCTGTCCTTTCCCTTCCCGTTCCCTGCCCGTTCCCTGTCCTTTCCCTTCCCGTTCCCTGTCCTTTCCCTTCCCGTTCCCTGCCCGTTCCCTCCGTGTTCCCGTTTCCCGCTCCGGGCCCCGGCGCGTCCCTGGTTTCCACGGCAACGGCACCGCCCGGGTCTCCATGGCAACCGCCCTGCGGGGGCGTGGCCGCGCCTGTCAGCTCGCGCGCTTCCGCGTTAGGCCACGCCCCCATCGCACCCTCGCGCCTTAACCCGGAAGTGGCGCGTTCCCGCGCTCACTGGGCGGCGCCATATTGGGAGGCCGTGCATCAGCCGAGCGGCGCGGCGAGCGCTGTGATTGGTGGAGCGCTGCACGTGACTCTCAGATCGCACTGGGATTGGACGGCGGTGCCGCCGCTTCCGCGCGCGGTGCTGTTGGGGTCGTGAGGGGAAGCCGGGAATGGGGGAAGGTGACGGGAGCCCCAGGCCTCAAAGCGTGCCTGAAGCCGGGACAAAGCGCTCCCGAGATATTCCACCTGTTTTATTGGCTTTCAAGTCTAGTTTCACCGTCCGCCCGGCACTGACGGGAGGGAATGTCCTTACGGAAATTGCGGAATCATGGAATTGTTGAGATCTGCAAAGCCCTCAGAGATGCCCGAGTCCAAGCCCAGCACTGCCCCGTGTCCCCAAGCACCACATCCACAGGGCTTGGAAATCCCTCCAGCAATGGGGACTCCACCCCTGCCCTGGGCAGCTGGGCCAGGCCTGGAGAGCCCTTTCTAGGGGGAATATTCCCAATATCCCACCCAAACCTCCCCTTGAGGCCCTTCCCTCTTGTCCTGTCAGCAGAACCCGACCCCTCCTGGCTCCAACCTTCTTCCAGGGAATTGCAGGGAGCCAGGAGGTGCCCCCTGAGCCGCCTCTGCTCCAGGACGAGCCCCTCCAGCTCCCTCAAGATGGTTTGGGAAGCTGAAAACCCCAAAGTCAATGCTCTGTGCTCCAGCGTCCTGGGGAACCTCCCGCTGCCAAAACCAGCACCAGCCATGGCGGGAGCAGCCCTTGTTACAGATACATTTTATATTGTTGGCTTTTCCAAATACTGGAATGAATGTTATGTGTATAAGATTAGATTTTTTTTGTTGTTGTTGTATTAATATAGTTTCCTTTATTTTTGTTATTGATGAAACTTAGAAATCGTGGTATAATACATATATGTTAAGCTATGGCATAGTATTAAAATAAAAACTGCTTTTGTTTGTATAACCCAAGGACTGAAAAAAAATATAGCTAAAGATCTCCTGCATTTGTAAACTCTCTTATCCAGATGAAGACTGCCTGACCAGAGTTCTGGGAGAGGAATTTATTGCATTTCTGGTATCAGGGAATGTAAATCTCGATGGTGCCAAGAAGATTGATCTATTGGGAAGGGGGAAAGAGAAAACTAAACAGAAGAACCCCAAAGATCCCATGAAGAATGCATGAATATGTATGAGAATTTATGGATATGTAGCAGGGTTCTGTTTTTAAGGGACAATCCTTTGTTAGTAAGGTGAATGCAGAGACACCTGGCCATATCTGTATATTTTACTTTGTTTTTATCTCCTAATTGTCTTTTTTATTAAACTTTTAAATCCTATAAAAATTATGTGAACCTTGTTTTTCACAGCCCCCATTCAGGCATCCCGGATTTTCCATGTGCCGCCCCCATTTCCATGGAAAACTGGGAAAGGGAATGAACCCGCGGTGCTCGGTTTGCTGGAATTTGTTGGAGCTTCCCTCTGTTCCTATAACAGCACCTGCTCCCTGGAAGGGCGCTGGAGAACATCCCAGAAATCACCTTTTCCTTGTAATGATCCAATTCCAGAGGCTGAAAAAGCTGCTGGGAATTCAGGCCAGGCTGGATTTCCCAAGAAAACGCTTCCACAGGACCGGAACCGAACCTTTCTTTGTCCTTCCTTATACCCATCCCTCCACCCAACCCTCCCCTGGCACAACTTGAGGCTGTTCCCTCTCATCCCTGTTCCCTGGGAGTGCTGACAAATATACAAAATTTAAATTTTCTTTATTTCATTTCTCAAGTCAGGCTCAGTTTGTCCTTGCCTTGGGGAAGGGAATTAGTGGAGTTTTATTTTGAGGGTATTGTTCCACTCTGTGAGGCTTGATAACATCTTGACAGACTTGGGAATAGCCCAAAAGACAACGAAAAAATTAATGAGCATCAACAAACATCAGCGAACATCTAACCCCAGAGATGCCCTCTGGTCTGGAAAAGGCTGATAAATAAATCAGTTAATGAGGAACTAATTAACATCAGAGACAAAGAAATCCCAGTCGGGTAAGAAACCAAATTCTGAGAACTCTGCAATTTGGGACCAACGAGCATTGAACCAATGGATTTTTATGGGTTTTGGACTGGATAATGTTTGGGGAAAATGGAGTAAAACTCACCTGTCATGGAATGATTTTTGCTGCACCCCTGGGCCATGTGTAGGTGAAGTAATTTCTGCTGTTCATCCCAGCCAGAAATAAAGAAATGCCTCGATTCTCTAAGAATGTTGTTGGAGGGTTTTTGGTTTTCCCGTGACAGGAGCACAGCCTGGTTGGTTTTCAAACATGGATTTAACCCTTCCAGGGTTAATCCAAGCCATTCCAGGATTTCAGGATCCCATGCTCACTTTTCCTTCTTTCCTCCTTTGTGCCACACAGCTCCTCCCCTTTCCCACTGCTTTTCTCTAAAGCTTCTCAATCCATCCCAGCTCACAGCAGGTCCCACATTCCCAGTTTTACTTCCCCTGATCCACCTCTGCCACATTTCTCCTCCTGATGCCCCCAGGACTGGGGGAGATTGAGTGTTGTGCCTCAGGGAATCCGATCCCAGTTTCCCCCTGGGAGTCAGGGCTTCCCCACCTCCCTCAAGTTATCGATCTGGATGACGATGGGCCAGATGCTCTTCTCTTGGGAGAACCCCTGGAGCTCAAACTTCTGGCACATGGAGTCCAATATGTACCTGACCGCCCCCAGCACGTCCCGGAACACGCCCTGGAGCGACATCCCCTGGGATTTCCGGGGTTCCACGCGCCCTCCAAGCTCCCAGCTGGCACCGGGATCCTCCAGAGGCTTCGCTCCCTCCCTCGCCCCGGCAGCCAGGAGTAGGGCAGGGGGTGAAGCCCCCGTTCCTGAAACCCCCAGCGGGGCATACGGCACGTCCGATGCCACCCCCTCGGCGTTCCTGGTGCTCTGGAGCTCGCGCGGCACGGCCGCATCCGTCGGAGGACGAACCCCGGGGTTCCTCCCTCGCGCCGCGCTGCGGCAGCCGGAGCAGCCTCTCCTCCAGTAGGGCCGGTAGCCGCGCAGGATCTCCCTGGCTCTCCGGAGCATCCTGCCGCAGCGGGATCGCCGCCGCGCCAGCCGGCGACGCACGGCCCAGGCGGCGCCCGCCCCGTGGCTCCTCCAGGTGCAGCGCTGCCAGCAGTAGTTGTGTTCCCGCAGGGAGCAGAGCTGGGTCACGTAGGCCATTCCCGGTTTGCTCCGAAGGGAGTAGCTGTGGTCCTTCGCCACCGCCGCTCTCAGGTCCTCCACCCTCAGCTCACAGGTCCCCGGGAGACGCGTTGCCTCTCCCAAGGTGTGTCCGTGGTTTTGGGTGTTCCTGTGATTCCCCTCCCCAGGGTCATCCCACAGCTGTTCCCAAAGATCCAGGCTCTGCTGTTCTGTCACCGAATGAAGGGATGTTGCACTCTGGGTTAGGTCTTCTGTGAGTTCAGGTTCATCCTCCACCTCCTCCTTCACAAACCATGCCTGGGTTTGGCTCCCGACTCCACTGTCCGCTTCCGACGGGAATTCGCTGCTTCCCTCTTGACAGCCAAACTCCTTCTGGAATCTCTTGTCCTGGAGACACCACAGCGTGCTCCATCCTGCTGGGAGAGAGTGGGAAGCAGTTGGATCCTTCCTGGCTGGAGCAGGGCGAGGAACATCCCATCCTCCCAGTCTGGGACTGCCCGGGCTCCCCATCCCAACCTCTGCCAGACATCAGGAGAACCAAGCAGTGGGACAAGCCCTGGGAGTGGCCCAGGGATGGGGCTGGAGCTCCTCAGGGATGGGGCTGGAGCAGGAGGGAGCAGGACTCACCTGGACATGAAGTTTCCAGCCCCTGGTATCCACTGGCTCCAGGCCACCAGCCAGAGGAAGGCTCCTCCAGCCAGCTCCCAGCGTGTCCTGCAGGGAAAACAGCAGATGTCACCAGCCAGGCCAGGAATCCTGACTCTCCACAGCCACGGGAATGAAGGAAGAACCCTGTCTTTGTCCCCACCAGAAATCCTGATTTCTCCACAGCCACGGGGACAGAGCAGGGAGCCCCGACCCCATCCTGGATGCAGATTCCATCCAGGGTCGGGATGTTGCTGCTCACCTGGGGATGGGCAGATCCACGGCTCTTCCCCACGCTCCAACCGGTGCAGGATGTCGGGTTTGGGGCCTGGATAACCTGGGAATGGGACAGAGGGCGTTGGACTGTCCCTGATCACGGGAAAACCAAGGACTGGGACACCCCAGCTGTGCCTCATTGTGCATGGAAACACCTCTGGGATGTGGGAAAAGCAAGGGAGAAACTGGAGCAGCTGCCAGAGAGGGATTTATTCCCAGGAATAAGTGTGGGAAGCAGCTCCCAGTTCCACTGACAGGTTTTCCCAGCGAGGGAACGTCTCTTGCTCATCCAGGGGTGGGACATCCCACCGTGATCCCTGATTTTAGGGATTTCCAGGGGTGCTCAAACCCTGGAATCCTGATCAGCCCCTACAAGGGAAAACTCCTCACGGGAAGGGCTGTCCAGGATGGATTGGAAAGCCGTGTGGACGCAGCACTTGGAGACATGGATTAGTGGTGGCCTTGGCAGTGCTGGGGAACACTTGGATTTGGACATCTCCAAGGCCTTTTCCAACCTCAGCCATTTTGGGATTGTGGGATTTAGCGCTCTGGAAGCCGCTGGGGTGGAATCTGAGGGAATCCCTGCCTGAAGTGATTCCCAGGATTACCTAGAGAGGTCAGGAGCTCGTAGGTGTCCGACACGACGTCCCGGTAGAGCTGCCGCCGCTGCTCCGGGAGTGCGTCCCACTCAGCCCGGCTCAGGAACACCATCACATCCTCAAAGGTCACCGGCTCCTGCCACGGAATCAGGAATCACAGCTTCCCTCAAGGATCACACCCTCCCTCCCAACAGGAGCCTTTCCCAGCCCAAAGGAGCTCCCAGGACGTGAGGCCATGGATGGGACAGTCCCAGGAATGTTGTTTCCCACTGGGGATCTGCGAGAGAACTCCAGCGCCAACCACGGATGGGTTTTACCGGGAGTGCTCCGTGATCCCCGTGGGACTGGGACAGTCCAGGACCCCAGGTCAGCTGGAGCTGGACACACGAGAGATCCCAACAGCCCCCTGTGACCCCCAGGGCCCATCCCAGGAAATCCCTTGGGAGCGATCCCAGTGGGGATGGGGGAACAGGGAGGCAGAGAGAGGGAGGGGAGGGGTGTGAGGGGGAAATTTGGGGGTTTTTTTGGGTGGGATTGGGGGGATGGAATGGGCATTTTTAGGGGCTGATGGGGATTTTGGGAGTGATGGGGATTTTGGGGGGGTGATGGGGTGGGGTGGGGGGTGATAGGGGATCTTCAGGAGAGAATTTCATGGGAGTGGGGGGCAATGGATGAGGTGATGGGGTGGAGTCGGGGCTGTGACGGGGATGGTCTGGGGGTGATTTGGGTTGTCGGGGTGGGGTTGGGAGGGTAAGGGGGCGCTGCGGGATCCCCTTGGACCAGGGGGGGACTGGACATCGAGGGCCCGGGCGGCGGCGAGGGCGGCCCGGGGCTCTCCCCGCCAGCGCCCGCCTCCTACCTGCGCCTGCCCGGCCATGGCGGCCGCGGGGCCCCGAGGGTGTCGGGGGATCCCGGGGAGGGATCCCGAGGAGATCCCGGAGCGTCCCGCGGCCTCTCCCGCACGCGCTTCCGGTATAGGCCTCGCCCACACCGGAAGCGCCGCCATGGCGGACCCGGAAGTGGCGCCCCGGAAGTGGCCCGTTGACCCCGGCACGTGCGGGCCCGGTTCCGGTTCCGGTTCCGGGCGGTTCTGTTCCGGGGGGTTCGGGCCCGGCGGGAATGGGGAATGCGGCGCTGCCACGGGCGGCCGTGGCCCGGGGGGCAGCCCTTGCCAGCAGGGGAATCTCAGTGCCGGTGTCCCGGTGTCCCTGCGGCCGTTCCCTCCGGGCCTGTCCTGGCCCTGCCAGCACAGCCAGGCCCCGCTCCCGTCCCCTTTGGCCTCCTGAGGCGTTGATTCTCCCGAAATCCCAAATTTAGCATGAGAATCCGAAAGTTTTCCACCACAGATGAGCTCAGATCTCATCCCGACTCCGAGTTTTTCCGTGGCCTTGCCTGAGGCCGGAGCTCGCGTTCCCCGCTGCCCTCCCTGCCGGCTCCTGGATAATTCTCCTCTAGGTTTTCCCTCTTTTCCTGGATAAATTTCCCCACGATTCTGGTTCCTGTGTGCAGCTTCTCCGTGATTCCCTTCCCACCACCCCCGTGCAGGTTGTCTCCCATCTATCCCCTGGAATTCCCTATAGAATTCCCTATGGAATTCCTCTGTCCTGCCCGGAGCCTTCACAGCTGCGCCACCAAAAGCCAGAAATTTGGAATTAATCAAATTCCATCACATCCTAGAGATCCTCAGGAGTGGCCAGCACTAATTGCTCATCACTGCACGGACACAGAGTGAAATCAAACTCTGGTTTGGTTTCACAACAATCCCAGGACCTGGAATTGTGGAGGTTTTTGGAGCAACAGAAGCAGGATCTGGAATTGCCGTTGATAGAACACCAGATCCTTAAATTCCCTCTGTTCCAGGATTCCGGGACTCCACAAGAGGGGTGCAGGAAGAGCCCCAAGCCAGAGTTTTGGGGTGAAGTTTCCTCCAGCTCATCCAGAACTGGCCCTTTCCTCCGCCCGTGTCCGGCAGCTCCAGCCCCCGCTGGCGGCTCCGGGGTCACGGCGGTGACCGCGGGGCCGAGGTCCAGGGAGGGCAGGGACAGTGCTGGGGACAGCGGTGGGGACAGTGCTGGGGACAGCGGTGGGGACAGCAGTGGGGACAGCGGTGGGGACAGCATGAGGCTCTGCCTGCTCTGTGTCCTCACCGCCGCCCTGGCCGTGGCCGCAGCGGCCGGAGCCGGAGCTGATCGCGGCCACTCCGGGATGGAGGCACGGGGAAGAGAGGTGGGCAGCGGATGGAGAGGGGTAAAACCGGGAATAACGGGAATGTGGGGAATGACAGAGCTCGGTACAGCCCCGGCTCCTCACCCTGCCCGAGAGTCCGCAACAAATCCCGGGACGCGGCTTTTCCAGCCTGCCCGTCCCTGCGGGAACGGGCTCGGCATTCCCGGGCCGCATTCCCAGCGCTCCGGGAGATCCCGATCCATCCCTTCCCCCCGCAGGGCCGGCGGCGGCCGCACAGACCCTGCTCCGGCTGCTTTTCCGTGCTGAGCGAGGTGAGCCGGGATGCGGGAATTTGGGAATGCGGGAATTCGGGAATGCGGGAATTTGGGAATGCGGGAATTCGGGAATTCGGGAATGCAGGAATTCGGGATGTGGGCTCGGAGGAAGGTGGCTCCCACAGCCGCGTCTGTCCCGCAGGAGTCGCAGTCGATGCCCTGGAATTCCCGTGAGGAGGATGCGGCTCAGCCGGGCAGGAGGGCACGGAACGGGAGGGGACTGGAGGTACCGGAGCGAGCCCTGGAGCTGCCCGGGAATGGGGATGGGAATGGAGAGCGGGACGGGACGGGACGGGACGGGACGGGACGGGATGGGATGGGACGGGATGGGACGGGACGGGATGGGATGGGACGGGATGGGACGGGATGGGATGGGATGGGATGGGATGGGATGGGATGGGATGGGATGGGATGGGATGGGATGGGATGGGATGGGATGGGATGGGATGGGATGGGATGGGATGGGATGGGATCTCCCGGGGCTCCGTGTGAAGCCGCGCTCGCTCCCGCAGGGCAGAGCCCGGAGGGAGAGCCCGGAGCCGGCCCAGCCCGCGGGACACCCCGGGCACATCCCGCTGCTGTGACAGGTGACAGCGGAGCCCCAGCAGGACCCCAGGCCCGGTGGGGACCCCCGGCAGCCCCCGCGGAGCCCTGCAGGAGTCACCGAGCGGCGGAGAGCGCGGCGGGAGCGATGCCGGAGCCTGGGAACGCTGCTGGGCACGGGGAGCAGCCCCAAGCCGGGACAGAGCTCAGCCGGCCGCCCCCTGCTCTGAGCCGAGCCCCCCGCCCTTCCCACCCCCCAAAATGCTTCTGGGGCAGCTGCCCCCCTTTGCCAAGCCCCCGAATAAAGCTGGCACAGCAGAGGGAGCGGATGCGTTTGGGGACACACGCAGGGTGGGTGGGAGTGGGGGGACACCGGGGGTCTGAGCAAACCCGTGGGGTGTCTGCACAGGGGAATTGCGGGGGAACCCCAGGGACCGTGGGGCTGGGCGATCCTCCAGGGCTGCTGATCCTGGAGGTCCCTCAGGAACGTCAGTTCAAGAGTATGGGAAGTCCTGCAGAATGCTGGAGCACAGGGATGGGGAGACCCCCAGGAATGGGAGGTGGGGCTGGAGGACCCTCCCCAGCCATGCCGGTCCTGGGGAACCCTCAGAGCTCCCAGCTCAGGGGAACGGCGGATCCCCAGGAATGCGGGATCGCAGGGATGGGGAGATCCCGCAGGAATGCTGGTCCCAGGAGAGGTGGGGCTGGTCCTGGGGGTCCCGCAGGGCTCCCACTTCAGGGCCCGGGGGGTGCCCGAGGGTGTCCGGGGGTGTCCGGGGGGGTGTCCAGGGGATATCCGGGGTGTCCGGGGGTGTCTGGGGGGTGTCCGGGGGTGTCCTGGGGGTGTCCAGGAGTGTCCGGGGGGGTGTCCTGGTGGTGTTCGGGGGGTGTCCGGGGGTGTCTTGGGGGTGTCCGGGGGTGTCCTGGGGGTGTCCGGGGGATGTCCTGGGGGTGTCCGGGGGGTGTTCTGGGGGTGTCCGGGGGTGTCCTGGGGGTGTCCTGGGGATATCCGGGGGGTGTCCTGGGGGTGCTCGGGGGGTGTCCGGGGGTGTCTTGGGGGTGTCCTGGGGTGTCCTGGGGGTGTCCGGGGGATATCCGGGGGGTGTCCTGGGGGTGTCCTGGGGTGTCCTGGGGGTGTCCGGGGGATATCCGGGGGGTGTTCTGGGGGTGTCCTGGGGGTGTCCTGGGGGTGTCCGGGGTTCCACCCGTGGTGCCCTCAGGCATTTGGCCCCGCCCCAATGGTCCCGCCCCTCGTTGTGACCCCGCCCCTTGTTGTGACCCCGCCTCCTCCTCAGGCCCCGCCCCCGCCCGCCCGGCGCTTGGTCCTCCTGTCCGCCAGGGGGCGCCGCTTCCCGCGCGGTGCCGCTCTGGCAGACGGCGCCCCCTGTGGGCCCGGTGGCGGCGCGGGGCCCGGGGCGGCGGTGGCGGCCGCGGCCATGTCCCGCCGGGGGCCCGCGCAGGTCAGGGCCCGCCCGAGCACCGCGGCACGGGCCGGGATGCGGCACGGGACACGGGACGGGGCGGGCAACAGCGGTGCTGGGTCAGGGGCGTGCGGGGTCCCACGGGAGAAGCGGGACTGGGGGTCAGGGGGGTCCCTCAGGGTTCGGGGCCTGGGGGGAGGGAGGTGGCGTGGGGTGGTCCCTGGGGGGTGACAGCTCGGGGGTGTCCGGGAGAGCTGGATCTGGGGCACTGAGGGGTCCCCCCGGGGAGGGGAGCTGGGGGAACCGCCAGGGGTGCTGGTTCTGGGAGTCGGGGGTGTCCCTCTGGATCCTGGGAATGGATGACAGCTCAGGAGGACGGGGGATGCCCCAGGAATGTCAGTTCGTAGGGATGAAAGGATTTCCCAGGGATGTTGGTCCTGCCAGAGGTGGAACTGGGGAGCCCCTCGAAGGTGCTGTCCTGGGGATTCCCCCGGGGTCCCTGTTTAGGAGGTCTCCCCTTGGTCATTGGGAAGGGATGGGGGACGCGGGTGTGGCAGCCAGGCTCTGGCAGATCCCTGCGGAACTGGGGTCTGGGGGGAATCCCTCGGGGCTACCGGCGGTTCCTGAGCAGGTCCCCGTTCCCTGAGCACCCTTTGGCCGAGCCCCTGAGCCTGGATCCCCGCAGGTGTCGGGCAGCCCCCGGCAGAAGGCTGTGCCGGGCACGGCCCCGTCGGAGCTGCAGGAGCTGCGGAGCCGCACGGAGCGCGCGGAGCGGCGGCTCCTGGCCTGCGAGAACCTGGTCGGGGAGCTGGGCAGCGGCCTGGCCGCCCTGGGCACCCTCCTGCAGGGCTACGAGCAGCTGCAGCAGCGCCTGCTCAACCTGGAGAACCTCCTCAAGAACAGGAACTTCTGGATCCTGCGCCTGCCCCCCGCCTCTGGGGGGGAGATCCCCAAGGTAGCGTTGGCCGTTTCCCGGGAATCCTGAGGGGCTGTGGAAGGGTTGGGGGCTGAGCTCCTGCGTGTCCCCAGGGTGGGGCTGGACGTGTCCGAGCCACGTGTGGTTCCAGGGGAATTCCCTGTGATTCCAGGTGCCGCTGACCTTCGATGATATCTCGGTGTATTTCAACGAGCTGGAGTGGGAAAGGCTGGAGCGCTGGCAGAAGGATCTGTACAGGGCTGTGATGAGGGGCAACTACGAGACCTTGGTGTCCCTGGGTAAGGCCTGGGGGGCTGTAGCTCATGGAGTCATGGAATGGTCTGGGTTTGGAAGGCTGTGAGGTGGTGAGGTCCTGGCACAGGTTGCCCACATCCCTGGAAGTGTCCAAGGCCAGCTTGGATGGGGCTTGGAGCAACCTGGGATAGTGGAACGTGTCCCTGACTTCCACTAGAGGGAAATGTTCCAGCCACAGCTTTTCCCTCATTTGGGATTTTAGTTCATGTTCTGCTGGTTAAGATCCTCTCTGCCTCAGCTGCATCTGTGCTTGAGGGTGGATCTTGCTCTGGGGACAACGAAGTGTTTGGAGTAGGGATGAGGTGTTTGTGTCTCTGCCAGGACTGGGATAGGGGACAAGGGGACACTGTTTGGGATGTGCCAGGCTAAAGACACAACCAAAACCTAATCAAGGCCCCGTCCTGTGCCCCACCACCAGACTACGCCGTGTCCAAGCCTGATATCCTGTCCCAGATGGAGAGGGATGAAGAGCTCAGTGACAAAGAGGGTCAGGAGCCACCATGGACACGGACTGGGGACGGTCAGGAGCCCCCGGGGGCAGCAGAGGCAGATGAGGCTCCAGGAGATGAAACCCCCATGGAAGCTGCCCCAGGTGGGTGCCAGGAGCAGGTGGCAGTTCCTGGAGATCTCCCCTTCGTGAGGAAGGAAGTTCTCACTCCATGGATTAAAGCATCCCGGAGCACCGTGAATCTTCATTCCAAGAGGAGTGGTTGTGCCTGGCTGGATGAATCCCGTGGAGAAAAGCAGTCAAAGCCTGCAGGAGGGTGTGGAGCAGTGGGAAAGGCCTCCTGTAAGACTGGGGCTTCCAGAGACATTCCTGCCTGCTGTGGAGGTACAGGAAACACGCTGGGAAGTGAGGAACTGGGAGCTGAGGTGGGAGGAGGAGGAGGCTGGAGCTGCTCTGCTCATCCTGGGGCATGGATTTCGAGTGGGAGGGCTGGGCAGGAAGGTGGGAGGTGTGGGAAAGGGACAGACAGACCCAAACAGAGCTGGGAGCAGTGGAGATGTGGGAAGAGCTGTGGCCAAGGGCTCCTTCCTGCAGGACTGAGGAGCTGGGAAGGTTAAAGGCACCCCAGGAGAAGCTGGGCAGGTGCTGTCCTGTGGGAAAACTCACCTGGAGCCCAGGTGGGAGTTTGGGGCTTGGAGGAGAAGAAAAGGGACGCAGAGGGACGTCTCCTTTGGGGTTCATGCTCTGTTACTCAGAGCTTCTCTCCTGCGTGGGTCCTGCCATGGGGCCGAGGAGGAAGCTCTGCCCTTGGGGTTGGAGGTGCTTTTGTCTCTGCTGGGGCTGGGAGAGGGGACAAGGGCCACTTTGGGAATATGGGAGGATAAAGGTGCAGCCAAATCCTAATAAAGCCCCTGTTCCCTGCCCCAGGAGCAGACAGTGCCAAGTCCAAGCCCAGTGGCATCGAGAAGGATAAAGAACCCAGCAACAAAAAGGGTCTGGAGCCCTCATGGATGCAGAATGGGAACAGCCAGAAAACCCCACAGATACAGGCTGGGGACAGCCAGGAAATCCCAGACATTTGGAACAGCCCAAAGTCCTCATGGACACGGAGTGGGAACAGCCACAAAACCCCACAGATACAGAATGGGGACAGCCAGGAAATCCCAGAGACACAGATTGGGAACAGCCCAAAATCCCCACGGACACGGAGTGGGAACAGCCCAAAGTCCCCACAGACACAGACTGGGGACAACCAGAACTCCCCACAGACACAGACTGGGGACAGCCCAAAGTCCTCTTGGACACGGAGTGGGAACAGCCAGAAAACCCCACAGATACAGACTGGGGACAGCCAGAAAACCTCATGGACACGGAGTGGGAACAGCCAGAAAATCCCACAGACAGAGACTGGGGACAGCCAGAACTCCCCACAGACACAGACTGGGGACAGCCCAAAGTCCTCCTGGACACGGAGTGGGAACAGCCACAAAACCCCACAAACAGAGACTGGGGACAGCCAGAACTCCCCACAGACACAGATTGGGAACAGCCCAAAGTTCTCTTGGACACGGAGTGGGAACAGCCCAAAGTCCCCAAGGACACAGATTGGGAACAGCCCAAAGTCCCCCCAGACACAGAGTGAGAACAGCCCGAAACCCCCATGGGCACAGATTGGGAACAGCCCAAAATCCCCCCAGACACAGAATGAGAACAACCCAAAGTCCCCACGGACACAGATTGGGAACAGCCCAAAGTCCCCACAGGCACACCCTGGGGACAGCCAGACACTGCCTCAGACACCGACTGGGGACAGTCACAACCCCCTCCAGACAGATGTCCCCAACAATCAGAAGCCTCCACAGACTCCAAAAGAGATGGAGCAGCAGGAAGAGGCTTCTGGAGAGAATCCCATGCCCATGGAAGCTGGCCCAGGTGAGTTCCAGGGGTGCCAGGGGGGATGTGCTTCCCTTTCCCCAGCTCTCCGGGGCTCTGGCTGTGCTCAGGGCAGAGGGCATGGCCCTGGTGCTTGGAGAGGCAGTGCCAAGGATCCTTGGGATGTTGTCACGGGCGAGTGGAAGAGGCTCTGGACATGTGGAGCCTGTGGAGATGGTGGGGTGGGGCTGCTCTGTGAGTTGATGGCAGGTGGCACCTTGGTGTCCTTCCTCCCACCCCTCCCTCTGCTTTTGGCCCATGTGTGGCTTCAGTTCAGTTCTCCTGACACCTCCCAGCCTTTCCATACAATTGTTAGGGTTGGAAAAGCCCTCTGAGATCGTTGGGTCCAGCTGTCCCCCAGCACTGCCGTGTCCCCAGGTGCCACATCCAGAGAGCTTTTAAATCCCTGCAGGAACAGGGACTCCACCACTGCCTGTTCCAGGGCTGGACAGCCTTTTCCAGAAAGAACTTTCCCGATGGCTGATCCACATCCTGGCTCTTGAGCTGCAGCTTTCTCCAGCTCTTCCACACTCTCCCAGCACCCTTTGGTTCATAATGCTGCAGCGGGGACCTGGGAGGGCTCCATGGGTCTTTCAAATCCCTGTTCCCTGCAAACAGAACTCCCCATCCTGATGATGAATGTGATGTCCCTGGGGGAACATCAGCCAGAGGAGGACCCGGAGATGGAGGAGGACCCAGCAGAGCCTGACACTGGTGAGTCACCCAGTGCTGGGGACACAGGGCCTGGCAGGCAGTGGGAAGCAGCTTGATGGGTTTGAAAAAGGGAGGGAAAATTAAGTTTCAGGGGTTCTTTTTATTTTTTCCTGCAACATCTGGTGGGTTTAGAGGTGCCACTTATGCCACTGGTCCCAATGGCACCCACAGAAGGCTCAGCCTGGGACCCCTCCAGGGATCCCTGCCCTGCACTGTACCAGGGCTGGACAACCCTTTTGGGGAAGAAATTTTCACAATTTCCAACTTAAACATCCCCTGTCCCAGCCTGAGGCTGTTCCCTCTCCTCCTGTCCCTGTTCCCTGGGAGCAGAGCCCGACCCCCCCGGCTGTCCCCTCCTGGCAGGGAATTGTGCAGAGCCAGAAATTCCCCCTGAGCCTCCTTTGCTCCAGGCTGAGCCCCTTCCCCATCTCCCTCAGGAATTCTCCAGCCCCTTCCCAGCTCCCTCAGGAATTCTCCAGCCCCTTCCCAGCTCCCTCAGGAATTCTCCAGCCCCTTCCCAGCTCCCTCAGGAATTCTCCAGCCCATTCCCAGCTCCCTCAGGAATTCTCCAGCCCATTCCCAGCTCCCTTAGGAATTCTCCAGCCCCTTCCCAGCTCCCTCAGGAATTCTCCAGCCCTTTCCCAGCTCCCTCAGGAATTCTCCAGCCCTTTCCCAGCTCTGTTCCCTTCCCTGGACACGCTCCAGCCCCTCAATGTCCTTCTTGTCACAAGGGGTGCAGAGCTGCCCCCAGGACTGGAGGTGCCCCAGCAGTGCCAGCCCAGGGAGGGGCCCTGGCCCTGTGTCACACCAGTGCTGGCACCAACACGGTGTCTCTGTTCCAGAGGAAGCCTCATCCATGGAAGATGAAACACCGTGCGAAGAGGCTTCTCCCAAGGATATCAAGGTGAAGGAGGAGGAGCCTGAGCTGCTGGCAGAGGAATCCACACTGTCTCCCGGCTCAGAGATCCACAAGTGTCCCAAAAACGAGCTGGTGAAATCCAAGAGCAAGAAGAAGCCGAACCGGTGCGAGGCCAGCAACCTCCTGATGGGCAACTGCCGGCGCGGGTACGTGCGGGAATGGTCCCATCCCTGCACGGAGTGCGGGAAGCGCTTCCGCCTCAAGATCAACCTCATCATCCACCAGCGCAGCCACGCCAAGGAGGGGCCCTACGAGTGCCCCGTGTGCGAGATCGGCTTCAGCAACAAACGGCACCTGGACCTTCACCGCAGCATCCACGTCAAGGACAGAGCCTTCGGGGCCAAGGTCTGGGGCAACGTGCACCCCGAGCTGCGCATCCGCCCGCGCAGGGACCCGTGCGGCGGCGCCCACGCCGTGGGAGCCTGGCTGGGCCAGCCCAAGGAGGAGCCGGACAGGGAGGGCCCGGCCGGCTCCGGGATGGCGCGGCCGCCCGATTCCAGGCTGAAGTGCCCCTACTGCAAGAAGTTCCTGTCGTGCTCCGTGTCGCTGCGGCGGCACCTCCAGACGCACGCGCGGGACCGGCCCTACTGCTGCAGCTCCTGCAATAAGTGCTTCACCCGCAGCAATCACCTCCTGCGCCACAAGAAGATCCACGAGCGGGCTCTGGCTGCGCTCCAGGGGGAGGCCAACACCCAGCCCCCCGCTGCTATCCCGGCATCCCCGCAGCACAGGGCTCCCGAGGAGAGGAGCCTTTCCCAAGGGAACAGGAGCCCTGAGGCTGCAAAAGCGAGCCTGCCCAACGTGCTGCTGTTGGGAGCGACGCCGGGGCTCCCGGGGAAAGGCTCCCCGCTCCCTGACTGCCTCGGGAAAGCCGTGCAGCCTGTGGTCCAGCTGGGACTGAGGGCAGTGGCTTCAGGGATGATGGAGAAATGACCCCGGGACAGATCTGAACATTGCGTGTCCCTGGAGAGAAGCTGAGAGTTTGTTGGGTTTGTACCTGCTGGGACACCGGGAGTGGGAATCTGCTGCGTTTTAGGAGCTTCCTGGGTTGTAGAAAGAATGGGAAGCTTGGAGACCACAACAGAGAGAAAATTGCAGAAGCCTCCAGTGATCCATAATGCTTCACCATGCCACTGACTTGTTCCTGTTGGCTGATGCTTGGAATTTTCCCAAGCTGACCTTGCTGGGAGATGATCAGGTGAACCCTGGTCAAACAGGAGCAGAGCTTTCACATTCCTTGATGTTGGACCTGACCCTTTGTGTTTGGGAACACAGCTGAAGAGGGCAGGTAGAAGGGAATGGAGCTGGCAGCATTCCCGAGCAGCCCTTTGTTCCATGGACCAAATGTCCTGACTGAGGAGGGACTGGCCAGATGGAGAGTGACATCTGAGACCCCACCGTGTCCTGGCCACCCTTGCCACCCGCCACCCTGGGGAGGAAATCAGCCAACGTCCCCTCCAGCAGGTTGGGAACGCTGGAGCTTTGCACTGGAAGATCCATAGGACAAACCAAACCCTGGCATATTCCAGGGATCCCGGCAGGTCCATCAGGGAGGCCACAGGCACCCTCAGGACCATCCTGCTTGTGATTTTAGGCATCCCTGAGGAGTCAGCCAGCACCATGCAGCAACAGCACCTCTGATCCTCATGGATCCACCTGCACAGAGCAGCCCCTCGGCTCTGGAGGAAACTCCCACTCTCCCAACCGCAGCTCGTGCCCTTTTGCCCAAAATCCCAACGAATCCTACAGGAAAACAGTTCTGCAGCTACCTCAGTCAGGGAGAGGGGGACCTGCCTGGAGGCAGCCAGTGGAAGCCAGGCCAGGCGCTGCTCCGGTGTCCCCTGGTGCCACCAGAGCAGTGGCCGTGGCCAGAGCCCCCCGTGTGTCCCGCCCGGAGACATCGCCACACCTGGAGCAGCTGCTGGGACTCTTGCATTTAGTTTTCCATTTTTTTTTTTTTGTTTTCTTTGAGTTGTTTGATGTAATTATTTGATATCCTGAGGTCTCTGTCCCTCTCTGAGCAGTGAGCACTGGTAGGCTTTTCCCATCTTTTATTCCGAGGTGTGGTGGTGCTGCTGTGAGGAGCTTTGGGAGCTGAGGGAACACCTGTGCCACATCCAGCTGTGATCCTCAGCCACTTCATGGGACAGACAGCAGGATCTGAGCTCCTCCATGGGAATACACCACATCCCCCTGCTCCTCTGGGCTGCTGTCTCACAATTCCTGCCCCTGGAATTGCAGTGTGCAGCATTCCCAAACTGCAGCAGGAGCCGGGAGGGGTGGTTGATGCCTTGTGGACATGTGGCCACGGGTCTGGCAGTGAGCCAGTGGCTGGTTATCACTGCCCAGGCAGAGCTCCCAGCACTCCCCAGCTGATCCCAGGGGCACGGCTGAGCTGCTGTGCCAATGGGTGAACCCCCCCAGGCCAGCAGAAGGGCCAGCAGCCCCAACCTGGCATTTCTGAATCTGCTGTGACCGGGAGCAGCGTTTGCTACGACATTCCTGATCCCTTTCTCAGGCTGTGGAATCAATAAAGTATTTGTTTCTATGTCCAGCTGCTTTGGGGGCTGCGTGGGTGCCTGTGGGCACAGAACTGGCATCAGCCAGGACAGCTCTCAGCAGGAGGGTTTTGGGAGTCACTGCCGGCAGCTCCAGAGCCCTCAGGCCACTGGGAGAGTTGTGGAATCCCAGCCAGGAAGGATGAGTGGCCAAGGGGAGCAGGGAAGGGCAGGGGATGGCATGGGTCACCGTGGGTGGGATGTGTCCCTCAGCACTGCCAGGGAGTCCCGATTCCTACGGAGAATCCTGTGGGGGATTCCTGTGGGACTGCTCCACATTCCCATCACACATTCCCAGCAGGCAGCACTGCATTCCTCCCCTGATGGCACCGTCCCTGTTGAGCCAGGGATGTCAACCCCCAGCCTGCCCCGGAGCACAACAGGAGACCAGTTCACTCAGTCTTTTATCTGATTCTCTTCCTGCCACCCAGCCCCACAGCCTTGTCAGGGCTATCAGCTGCCCCCAGGCCATGACCACTCCCAGGCCCCGGCCCTGTGTTGTAGTGGTCAAACAACCCGAGTTCCACCGCGGGGTCTGACACAGCCGCTCCTCTGCTGAATCCACGGGGTGGCGGCTCCGGCTGCTCACCCTCCTCTGCTGCCTCGTGGTCAGTCTCATCCCACCCTGGGCCCTTCCCTGCCGAGCACAGCAGCCTCCCTCCTCCTCCTCCTCCTCCTCCTCCTCAGACCCAGGTGCCACCACAAGTCCCACAGCACCGTGGACAAAGTCCCGGTGCTGCCACAAGTCCCAGCCTCCCGGTGTGTCCCAGGCTGGAAGAACCACTGTCCCTTCCCTTCTCCAGCCCTCCGGCTACCGATTATCCTGGCTCAGAGCCTCGCAGGGCTCCAGCTCCGGCTCATGTCCCGGCAAGCTGCCGGCCGGAGAGGTGGCCACGGCGTGCACCTTCTGGTGGTGGTTCAGCGATTGCCGGTGCCGGAAGCTCTTGGTGCAGCCGTGGCACTGGAAGGGTCGCTGCTGGGTGTGCCGGCGCTGGTGCTCCTCCAGCGACGCTTTCTGCGGGAAGCTCTCGGCGCACTCGATGCAGCGGTAGAGCCGCTCCCCGGCGGCGCCGGCCCGCGCCGGCCGGCCCGGCCACGCGCTGCGGAGCTGCGGGCCGTGGATGCGCTGGTGCTTCTGCAGGTGGTGCTTCTGCACGAAGCCCTTGCCGCAGGCCGGGCAGCGGTACGGCCGCTCCCCGGTGTGGATGCGGTAGTGCTTGTTGAGGTTGGACTTCTCGTTGAAGCTCTTGCCGCAGGCTGGGCACTGGAAGGGCCGCTCGCCCGTGTGCAGGCGCTGGTGCCGCAGCAGCGCGGCGTGGTGGGCCAGGCTCTTCCCGCAGGACGTGCAGATGAAGGAGCCGTTGCTCTTCCTCTCCCGGCTCTGCTGCCGCGCCAGGAGGTTCCGTGTCAGCCGGACGCTCTTCCAGCCCGGCGGCAGCGCCCGGGGATCGTCCTGGGGACTCTGCTGCTCCCAGCCGGGCTGCGGCGACGCCACCTCGGCCGCGGGGTCTTCTCCCAGCGGCACTCCCTGGCCAAGGGCGAACGGCTGCTCCGTGCCCGCGCCCAGCGCGTGCTCCGTGGGGAAGGGCAAGCCCGGGGCAGGGTGAGCCTCCACCGGCACCACCACCGGCTTGAATTCCCCCAGGCAGAATTCCCCCAAACCCGCTCCGGCCGCCTTGGGCCCGGCCACGCCGTGGCTCTCCCAGGAAACCGGCTGCTCCTGGCTGAGAGGAACCTCCTCGTCCAGCCTGACCGCGGGCACCATCGGCAGTGCCAGCAGCTCAGCTCCGTCCTCCTGCGGCTGCTGCTCCTCCGTCTTGATGACGATCATCTCACCTGTGGAGACACCACAGCTCATTTCCAGGAAGTCCTCCCATGCCTGCAGCTCCAGAGTGGGAGGGAGAGCAGAGGTGGGAGGAAGTGGCAAAGAACAAAAGGGAGCAAGAAGGGATTCCCAGGAGGAGATGAGGTGAAGGGGGCAGTTTGTTGGATCTCAGGGACATCATGGAATTAGTGAGGTTTGCAAATCCCTCCAAGATCATCAGGTCCAATCGTGAACCAAGCACTGCCAAGGCCACCACTGACCCATGTCCCCAAGTGCCACATTCACAGTTTTTAAATCATTCCAGGAATGGAGACTTCACCACTGCCCTGAGCATGCTGGGCTCAATGGACACTATGGAGTGACAATAAAATCCTCACAAAAAAACCAAACCAGAGGAAATGTGAAGGCAACACTGAGGTGCAGAGTCCTTCACCCTGGAAAGAACCCCACCAGGAATGGCAGAGTTTAAGTGGGTGAATCCAGGGAAAAGGATCAAAGCAAAGCCTCCCCAAAGCAAAAGGGAGCATCCACCCACAGGTACCCAGCTCCAGAGCCACCCTCACCGAGCCTTGCCCCAGCTTTTCCCATTTTCCATCCTTAAGAACTCTGCCCAGTCCAGGTGGGTTGTCAGTGCCCACCCTCATCCCCCTCACTGTCACTCACTGTCACCAAGCTGTCCTGGCACTGCTCCCTTCTCCAGCAGCCCGAGGCTCCCTGGATCCTCCCTGTCCTCGGCTGGTGGCAGCAGTGAAGGTTTGGAACCAGCATCCTCAGACCCTGGGAAGGAGGGAGCAACGGGATGAACTGCTGACAGTGGGGACCAGACAAAGCAGGGTCCTGGAATTCCAGGACATCTGATCACACTGGCATTGTGAACCAGGCACGTGATTTTTGCTTATCCCAAAAAGTGCATGATGGACATTCAAACTCTAAAATTTCAGCCCAAAATTAATGAGTACTAAAACACAGGACTGTCTGCAGCAAACCCCTGCAGGGTGATCCACGTACAGCCCATATCCCAGGAAAAAACAGTGCAGGAACACCGGCTGCAGGACATGTCACCTGGAATCCCCCCATGTTCCACATGGGGAGGGTTTGGAAGATTCATCAGCCTGGGGATGACGATACTTCTGACATGATCTGAGTGATCCTCACCAAGAGGGACCATGGCCTCGTAATTCCCCTTCCTGGCGATCCCACGGAGCTCCCGGCTGTCCAGATTCCCCAATTCCTGCTCCGGCAGAGTGGCCGCTTCACCCTCATCCGCTGCCGGCACCTGGAAGTACAGGAGGCTCCACCTGGGGCTCCCCACTGAGCTCCTCCCCAAGCCCCAAGAGATCCCTGGGGGTCTGGAGCTCCTTTGGACAGAGCCATGTCACAGGGGACATCCCAGCAAGGCTCAGCTGTTCCTCCCCAGCCCAGGGGCAGATTCCCAGATCCCAGCACCCAGGTGAGCAGTGACCCCTCAGGTGGGAGCAGGACAGGTGGCACCATCCCACATCTCCCCAGCAGGGCCCAACATGGCTGAAACCCTTTGGGCAGGTGTTCTGCTGCCCTTCTTCCCTGGGAACAGGGACAAGCACCAGAGGAGCCGTGTCCATCCGGCTCCACAGAGCTCCTGAGAGCCAACAGCACATCCCACATGCTCACCTGGGGCACTTTCCCATTGCTTCGGGCACATCTCTGTCACATGTGGCCTGTCCCTGTCACCCTGGGCACAGCCCTGTGAGCTGGGAGCACATCCCAGTCCATCTCTGGCACATTCCCATTAGCTAGGGCTTGTCCCCGTTTGTCACCGCTGGCATGTCCCTGTTACCTGGGACATTACCTACAGACCATCCCTGTTCCCTGGGACCCATCCTCATCACCATGGGCTCATCCCCATCCCCGCTAGCCAGAGTTTGTCCCTGTCACCGCTGGCATGTCCCCGTCCCCATTCCTCACAGCTTGTCCCTGCCACCGTGGGCTCAGCCCGATCCCCATTCCCTGGCGCTGGTTCCCGTTCCCCGGCTCGCATCCTCGTCCCCATCCGGTCACCGTGTGGGCCCATCGCGATTCCCTGGGCCCCTACCCTGTCCCGGTTACCTGTGTCCGCTCCCGGCCGGTGCCGGTGCCGGTGGAGGCGCGGGCGGCCCCGCAGCGGCAGCGGCGGAGCTGGCGCTGGATGCGGCGGAGGCGGCGGGAGTTGTCCCTGAGGAGCGCGGCCAGCCGGGCCCCGCCGGCCCTCACCGTGCGCTCCAGCCCCGCCACGCGCCGCTCCAGCCGCTCCAGCCGCCGCTCCGCCGCCTCCACGCTCCGCTCCAGCCGCCGCTCCGCCGCCGCCACCGCCGCCAGCGACAGCCCCGCCGCGGCCGCCCCGCCGGGGCCCGCTCCGGGATCGGGGCCCGCGCCCTGCCAGGCCTCGGAAGCCCACTCGGGGTCCTGCTGCGGGAGAAAGAGGGCGGTGAGAGGCGGCCGGGCCCGGGGCCCCGCCGGGGGTGCGGGAGGGCCGGTGCCGGGGCCCCGCCGGTACCTGCGCGCGGCCCCACCGGGCCATGGCCGCCCCTCAGCGCCGCCGCCACAGCGCCCCCTGGCGGCCCGCGCCGCCCGCGCCGCCCCGCCCGCGCCGCCGCCCCGAGACCCCGGGAACGGGAACGGCCCGGGAACGGGAATGGGAACGGGAACGGGAACGGGAACGGGAACGGGAACGGGAACAGCCCCGGGAACGGGAACGGGAATGGGAACGGGAACGGGAACAGCCCCGGGAACGGGAACGGGAATGGGAACGGGAACGGGAACAGCCCCGGGAACGGGAATGGGAACGGGAACAGCCCCGGGAACGGGAACAGCCCCGGGAACGGGAACGGGAACGGGAACGGGAACAGCCCCGGGAACGGGAACAGCCCGGGAACGGGAACAGCCCCGGGAACGGGAACGGGAACGGCCCGGGAACGGGAACAGCCCCGGGAACGGGAACAGCCCGGGAACGGGAACGGGAACAGCCCCGGGAACGGGAACAGCCCGGGAACGGGAACAGCCCCGGGAACGGGAACAGCCCGGGAACGGGAACAGCCTCGGGAACGGGAACGGGAACAGCCCCGGGAACGGGAACAGCCCGGGAACGGGAACAGCCCGGGAACGGGAACAGCTCGGGAACGGGAACAGACCGGGAACGGGAACAGCCCGGGCACAGCCCGGGAACGGGAACAGACCGGGAACAGCCCAGGAACGGGAACGGGAACAGCCCGGGAACGGGAACAGCCCGGGAACGGGAACGGGAACAGCCCGGGAACAAGAACAGCCCGGGAAGGGGCACAGCCCCGGGAACGGGAACAGCCCGGCACAGCCCAGGAACGGGAACAGCACGGGAACAGCCCCCAGCCCGGGCACAGCCCCAGCCCCATCCTGGGCACAGCCCCATCAGAGCCCCAGCCCAGCCCCATTCCGGTCACAGCCCCAGCCCCAGCCCCATCCCAGCCCCATCCCCATCCCAACTAAAGCCCCATCCCAGAACGGATCAGGTTGGAAGAGACCACAGTGGCTTGTCTGGTCTCACCTCCCTGCTCTATCAGGGTTATCCCAGAGCACAGGGCACAGGATTGTGTCCAGACCATTCTGGAATATCTCCAATGAGGGAGGCTCCACACCCTCTCTGGACAATTTGTTCCAGGGCTCAGTCACTAAACAGGGAAGAATCTCTTCCCCCTGTCCAGGTGGAGCTTCCTGGGCATGTTCCTGCCTGTT
Source organism: Periparus ater (assembly GCA_032357785.1). Taxonomy (NCBI): domain Eukaryota; kingdom Metazoa; phylum Chordata; class Aves; order Passeriformes; family Paridae; genus Periparus; species Periparus ater. The sequence goes on along the minus strand of CM063609.1, from coordinate 1,033,100 downwards.
CCTCTTGTCCTGTTGCCAGGTCCCACAGCAAAGAGCCAGGCTCTATCAGTCCCATCCCATCCTATCTCCATCCCCATCCCATTCTGTCACATCCCACCCCATCCCAATCCCATCCCTGCATCCATTCTGTTCCCATCCACCCCCATTCCGCCCACCCATATCCCCTCTCACCCCTATCCCACTCTACCCCTATTCCATCCCCATCCATCCCCATCCATCCCCATCCATCCCCACCCCTGCATGAGAACCACAGCTCCAGCCCTCAAATCCCCAGTGCCCAGCATCCCCCAATGCCATTCCCAGAGACCCACCCAGACTCCCAATCCCACCCCATCCCCATCTCAGACTGGGACTGCAGCCCCCAGCAGCAGGTGACTCTCCCCACCCAGTGTTCCCTTCTCTCTTCCATCACTCCAGCCCACGGATCCCATTCCTGGTGCCACCCACCCAGCCGGACCGGGCAGGACCCTCCCGGAGCCCCCTCAAGGAATCCACGTTCACCATCCTGGTTTCTACAGCATCTATTGGCACTCTCCAGAAAAGGGACCCACTCCCAGCGTCCCACCTGCCCCACCAGGTCTTGGGAACAAGGAGCCCCCCTCACACAGGCCAGGAAGGTGCCCCCCATCCCCACACCAGGGCAGGGGAGACAGAAAATGTTGTCGATGCTCCAGCCTTCATCGGGAGAGGGAGAGAGGGGAGAAGGTCTGACAGTGGCTTCCAGTCCCCATCAAGTCACTTCAAGATCCAGTAGCAGCATTACATGCCTGGGAGTCACTTCAAGGTCCTGTAGCAGCGTTTCATTCCTGGGAGGTCAGCTCAAGGTTCAACAGCAGCAACTTATTCCTGAGAGGACACCTTAAAGTCCATCAGCAGCATCCCATTCTTCACTTCCAGATCAGACAGCAGCCTCCTCTCCTAGGGAGGTCAACTCATAGTCCACCAGCAGCACCCTGTGTCCAGGAGCTCACCTGAAAGTCCATCAGCAGCATCCTGGGTGGTCACCTCAAGTCTCTGGGAGGTCACCTCAAGTTTCAGCAGCACCATCCCATCCCAGGGAGTACACCCTGAGGTCCAACAGCTGCCTCCCGCTCCCGGGAGGACACCTCAAGGTCTGACAGCAGCGTCCCAGCCCTGGGAGGTCACATCCTGGCTTCCCACCCCATCTCCTGCTGCGGGTGCCGCCACCATGGGCACCGGGTTAGCGCAGGTGAACGGCCGCTCCTGCCGCCTGTGGATCCTCTGGTGAGCCTTGAGGTGGGAGAACCTCTTGAAGGTCTTCTGGCAGATGCCACACTGGTGGGGCCGGACACCCATGGGCGTCCAGTGCTGCCGGACAAAGTCCGAGACCCAGGTGAAGCTGCGGTTGCAGCAGGGACACAGGATGAGGTGGTGGCCGGAGTGCCGGCGCTGGTGCACCGTCAGGAAGCCCTGGCTGGAGAAGGTTTCCAGGCACTCGTTGCATGTGTACATCATTTTTCCAGGGGACAGAGAGCACCTGGCAGGGCCAGGCTCCTGGCACACGGTGCCACAGTCCCTGCCCGGGGCTTGGGGCTGGGAGGACGGGCACAGGGTCTGGCTGGGACACTCCTCCGGCTTCGAGGCCTGGCAGGTGCCATTGGCTGCCCAGGTTTGGGGCAGGAATGCCGGGCACAGCCCTTGGTTTGGGAACGCCTTCGCATCCGAGGGCTGGCAGGTGCCATTGGCTGCCCAGGCTGGGGGCTGGGATGTTGGGTACTGGGATGTTGGGCACGGCCCCTGGCTGGGACACACCTTCGCATCCGAGGGCTGGCAAGTCCCGTTGGCTGCCCAAGCTTGGGGTTGGGATGGCCCCTGGCTGGGACACGCCTTTGTATTCGAGGGCTGGCAGGAGCCATTGGGTGCCCAGGCTTGGGGTTGGGATGTTGGGCACGGCGTCCCCTGGCTGGGACACGCCTTTGCATCCAAGGGCTGGCAGGAACCATTGGGTGCCCAGTTTTGGGGCTGGGATGTTGGGCACTGGGATGCTGGGCACGGCCCTTGGCTGGGACACACCTTTGCATCTGAGGGCTGGCAGGAGCCATTGGGTGCCCATTTTTGGGGCTGGGATGTTGGGCACGGCCCCTGGCTGGGACACACCTTTGCATCCGAGGGCTGGCAGGTGCCATTGGCTGCCCAGGCACGGAGGTGCCGCCTGATTTTCTTCTTGGACATGAACTTGCGGTCACAGTGCACGCAGACATAGGGCACCCAGTTGGTGTGGCCACGCTGGTGGATCAGGAGGTTGATCTTCAGCAGGAAGGTTTTCCTGCAGATGGGGCAGGAGTAAAACTCCCGGGCGGCATTTCGCTGACAGGCCGCCGGCCGGCCCACGCAGGAGTCCTTCTTTGGCTCCCCGGGGCTGGGATCTGCCTGTTCCGTCGTTCTGTGGACATCTGGTGTCACCTTTTCTCCTGGTTCTTCAGGAATGCTGGCCACCAGATCTTGGCCGGTATTCCCTGAATCTTTCACAGTCTCCTTTTCCGGACCCTCATCCTCTTCAGGATCCTTAGAGGGTGTTTTGGGCATTGATGGCTTCTCTGCAGCAACCTTCTCCTGTGGCACCTCCATTGGGATCCCCACCTCAGCCTCTCCTGGGAATTTTTTACAATCCAAACATCACTTTTCTATGTGGTTTTAAGGCATCAACAGCAAAGGGCTTTGCTCCCACACTCCCTCACTTTCCGCCCTGTTCCCAGCTAACACAAATCCCAGCCCAGCTCTCCTCTCCCAGCTCAGTCTCTGCACTGTGTACAAACCAGGAACAGCCACAGCCTATCCCTGTAGAAACCCCAAGAGCAGCTTGAGGTGGAAAACATCACCCAGGGGGACAGGGGACTCTGACAACCACCCTGGGGCTTGTCTGGGCAGGTGTGCCATGCTGTGACTTATCCCAAACGGTTTCAGGGCTGGTAACAGGATTTGCTGCCCTTTCCTGGAATCCCCGAGCCTGGAGAGAGGCCCAACAGACCCCCTCAAGCTGCTGGCCCCACCAAGGAGGGATAAAGGTCCTGTCCCAGTACCTGCTGCAGGGGGAGAACAGTTCTGACCCACGGCTTCCTGACAGCGCACGGAGAGCGGGCAGGGAGGGGACAGCTGGCTGAGCTCCGCCAGGACAGCAGCGGCTTCCAGAGGGACGGGTGCTGTGAGGGCAAGAGCAGTGATGAAGGTGGGTGAGGAACAGCCAGGACCCCTCAGAGCAGCAGCAGGATTTGCCAGACACTCACATTTGCTGCAGTTCTCTGCGACCACTGGGCTCCTGCTTTCCTCCATCAGCTTCCCACTTTCCTCTGCCAGGTTCCCACTTTCCTTTGCCAGGCTCCTGTTTTCCTCTGCTGGGCTCCTCTTTTCCTCTGCTGGGTTCCTCTTTTCCTCTGCTGGGTTCCTGTTTTCCTCTGCTGGGCTCCTGTTTTCCTCCATCAGGTTCTCACTTTCTTCTGTCAGGTTCCCACTTATCTCCACTGGGCTCCTGCTTTCCTCCACCAGGTTCTTGCTTTCCTCTGCCACATTCCCACTTTCCTCTGGCTCCCTGCAGCCCCTCTGCATTGTCTCTGTCTCCAGCAGTGTGTCATCGCTGGTGCAGTTCTGTCGGGCTGGCTCTGCAAAGGAAGAGGAAATTTGGATTTTCTCCACCAGCCAGTGGAGAGCTCCAAGGAGCCAGTGCAGGATCCCATTCCATAGGGTGTCAGGATCCCTCCCACCCAGCCCCCTGCTGGGCCAGGAGCTCCCAGGCTATCCACACGTCCCAGCAGGTGTTCCCTCACAGCTGACACCTCCCAATCCCTGGAACTGTCCCAGCTTGGACAGGGCTTGGAGCAACCTGCACTAGTGGAAGGTGTTGCTGCCCATGGCAGGGGCCTGGAAAGAGATGAGCTTTAAGACTCCTTCCAACCCAAACCCAAAATTCTGGGATTCATGGTCCCAAGTGAGCAGCAAGAAGCTCCTGGCACAGAAGAAACCCAGTGTCACCCACCTACAGCCAGCTCTGGGGACACCTCTGCTGCCTCTGGCTCCGATTCTGGCACCGTGCTCAGCTCTTCTCTTTCCAGCTGTAATAACAGCTCAGGCTTGGACAGGGCACAGTCTGGGCAAGAGCAAGACAGACGTCAGGGACATGATGGGACAGGGACTCTGCACCCACAGCTGGGCAACAGAGCCAGTCCCACCCCAGGAAACTTCATCTCCAACCGGCACCACGACGGAAGTTATGGAAACAGACAGGAAACAGCAGACAGAGCTGACAGGGGAATATGGAAAGCAGCCTTTGATAGTCCCCTGAGAACAACTGCAAAAAAAATCCATCCTTGCTCTGCCCCTGCTACAGAATTCCCTGTTCTCCCAGAAATTCACCTTGCAGATAGGAAAATACCCTGAATGATGGGAAGGGAATTGTGAGGGTCCTGACTGTGTTTGCCCAGAGCTTGAGGGCTGTGCTGAGGGACCACCTCGAATCCTGGGGGCAATTCCGGGCCCCTCATGCCAAGGAAGACATTGAGGGGCTGGAACATGTCCTGGAAAGTGAACAGACCTGAGGAACAGAGCACCAGGAGCTGGAGGGCTCAGCCTGGAGCAAAGGAGGCTCAGGGGGGACCTTCTGGCTCTGCACAGCTCCCTGACAGGAGGGTGTAGCCAGGAGGGAATCAGGATCTGCTTCCAGGGAAGAGGACAACAGGGGAGGTTCAGATTGGACTTCAGGGAAACTTCTCATGGAAGGAGGTTTCCCAGGCAAAGAATTTTGGAGGTTACAAGCCAGGAAGATGCAACAGCAATAAGGTACCTGTTCTCCATGAGGAAAAAACACCAAGCACTTACTACCCTGTCCTGCGTGTTCCTGCCACGCTCCAACTGCTGCCAGAGGGGACAGGGAGAGGAGAGGATTATTTCAGAGCTGGAGAGTCCAGTGAAAGGCAAAGAGGCAGAGAAATGACCCCAAGAGAGCTCCCTGGGGCTGCCAAACCGGCGCAAACGCAGCCTACACAGGGACACCAGCATCTCGTAGTTGCCTTCCATGACGCTCCGGTACATTTCCTTCTGTCCGTCGTCCAGGGTTGCCCACTCCTGCCGGCTGAACCGCACTGCCACATCCTCGAACAGCACCGGGACCTGCAGCACCACCTGGCATGTGGGACAGGGCAGCTCCCACGAACAAATCCCAGACCCTCGGACCCACCCAGCCCTTCAATAGCTCCAAAAGGCCCCATATGGAAGCTTATTCCCAGCCTCCTAAAGCAGCCTGCTCCCAGCAGCCCACTGCATTCATCCCCAGTCTCCTGAAACCCACCGCAGCTCCCTCTAACAGCTCCCGGATCCCCAGGAGCCCAATGGATTCATCCCCACGGTTTCCTGAAACCCACTGCTGCCCCCTGAGGAGCCACTCGAGCAGCTCCCGGCCAGCCGGGAACCCCCTGCATTCCCATCCCGTCTCCTGAAACCCACCGCAGCCCCCTCAGGAGCCCCCCAAAACCGCTCCCAGCCCTCGAGAGCCCCACGAGCGATCCCCAGGCTCCCTCCCAGCCGCAAACCATCCTTCCAACAGCCCCATAAGCCACCCCCAGGCTCCCCCCTCAAGCCCCTAAGTCCCCCCCAACCTCACTCCCAACCTCCAGCCCCGCAATGGCCCCATAAGCGACTCCCCCATCCCACTCCCAGCCCTCCTCGCCGCCCATCAGTCACAGCCGTTCGGGGTCCCCCCGCTTCGCCCATGGCGGTGCTCACCCCGTGGAGCCGCAGGGCCGCCAGGGGCCGGTCCCGGAGCGCCGCCTCCGCCCGCTCCATCCTCCGCTCCAGCGCCTCGAGGCGAGCGCGGAGCTCCGCCATGGCCCCGAGCGCTGCGGCCGGGCCGGGCCCGCACGGAACACACCGCCGGACGGGCGGCACCGAGCTCCCGGAGGGGCGGCTTGGATGGACGGATGGATGGAGGGGCGGTGGGATGGGCTGGGCTGGGAGGGCGGTACCGAGTTCCCGGAGGGGGGTTTGGATGGACGGATGGATGGAGGGGCGGTGGGATGGGTTTGGAGGGCGGTACCGAGTTCCCGGCGCGGGGTTTGGATGGACGGACGGATGGAGCGGTGGGATGGGTTGGGTTGGGTTTGGAGGGCGGTACCGAGCTCCCGGCGGGGGGTTTGGATGGACGGACGGATGGAGCGGTGGGATGGGTTTGGAGGGCGGTACCGAGCCCCCGGAGGGAAGGTTTGGATGGACGGATGGATGGAGCGGTGGGATGGGTTTGGAGGGCGGTACCGAGTTCCCGGCGCGGGGTTTGGATGGACGGATGGATGGAGCGGTGGGATGGGTTTGGAGGGCGGTACCGAGCTCCCGGAGGGAAGGTTTGGATGGACGGACGGATGGAGCGGTGGGATGGGCTGGGAGGGCGGTACCGAGCTCCCGGAGGGAAGGTTTGGATGGACGGACGGATGGAGGGGCGGTGGGATGGGTTGGGTTGGGAGGGCGGTACCGAGCTCCCGGCGGGGCGGTTTGGATGGACGGACGGATGGAGCGGTGGGATGGGTTGGGAAGCGGCTGAGTGGCAGCTCCCGGAGGGTCGGGGTCAGTGACACGGGGTGTGGCTGCAGGACTGGGCTCTGCTGGTATTGTTTGCCTGGTTCATCGCTGGCCTGGCTGAGGGGGTCGATGCCTCCTCTGAGGGATCAAAGGTGGAAGGAGTGGCCGATCCCCCCAGGGCTGTGTGGCCCTTCAGAGGGACCTCGGCAGGTTGGAGAGATGGGCAAAGAGGAAATTTCTGGAATTCAACAAGGGCAAGCCCAGGTGCTGCACCTGGGGAGGAATAACCCCGGGTATCTACACAGGCTGGGGGTGACCTGCTGGAGCAGCTCCGTGAGAAGGAACTGGGAGTCCTGGGTGACAATGAGCTGTCCCTGAGCCAGCAGAGTGTCCTGGGGACAAGAGGCCAGTGGGATCCTGGGGTGCATTGGGAAGAGCATTCCCAACAGGTCAAGGAGGGATCCTGCCCCTGTGCCCAGCCCTGGGAGGCTCTGGGGTGCTGTGTCCAGCCCTGGCTCCTCAGCACAGCAGGGACAGGAGCTCCTGGAGCTCAGGAAGGGCCTGGAGCATCTCGGTGCCCAGGAAAGGCTGAGGGAGCTGGGGCTGCTCAGCCTGGAGAGGAGACACAGCTGAGAGGGACCCTCAGCCCTGGGGGTCCCTGGCTGTCCCCGAGTGTCCCTGAGTGTCCCTGTCTGTCCCTGAGTGTCCCTGGCTGTCCCTGGTTGTCCCTGGCTGTCCCAGGCTGTCTCTGGCTGTCCCTGGTTTTTCCTGTCTGTCCGTGTCTGCCCCTGGTTGTCCCTGGCTGTCCCTGCCTGCCCCTGAGTGTCCCTGGGGGTCCCTGCCTGCCCCTGAGTGTCCCTGCGTGTCCCTGGGTGTGTCTGTCTCTGGGGGTCCCTGGCTGTCCCTGAGTGTCCCTGGCTGTCCCTGGTTGTCCCTGGCTGTCTGTGAGTGTCCCTGGGGGTCCCTGCCTGTCCCTGTCTGTCCCCGAGTGTCCCTGGCTGTCCCTGCCTGTCCCTGGGTGCAGGGAGGGTCAGAGCAGAGCCAGGTTCTGCTCCAGGCCCAGCAATGGCACCAGAGGAACGGGCAGGGACCGATCCCAGGAATTCCCCCAGCACAGGAGGCAGAACTTGTGCCCTGGGCAGTGCCCAGCCCTGAGCAGAGCCCAGAGAGGCTGTGGAGTCTCCCTGAGCGGGGATATTCCAGAATTATCGGGATGTCATCCTGAGCCCTGTGCTCTGGGACTGCCCTGCTGGAGCACGGAGGTGCCACCAAGTGCCCACTGTGCTCCCTTCCATTCTGGGATTCCGGGATTCTGTGTCCCGCGGGGAAGCGCCGCTGCGGTGGAACCCCTGGGTGTGGGGGGTGTTTCAGCCCCTTTCCGGTGATTGACAGCTGTCAATCACTGCGGGGGCTGCCGGCCGGCGGGGGCCGCTGTGGCGGCGGCGGAAGCGGAGGAGGAAGAGGAAGCGGCGCTTCTTGGCGGCAAGGGGAGGCGGCGGCCGGGCAGGGCAGGAGCGGCGGCGAGCGAGGGCCGCTCCGAGCCGGGAGCTCCAGCTCTCCGCTGCGGGAGGCACGGCAAGGAGCGGGCCGGAGCGGGGCTGTGGTGTCCCGCTGTGTCCCTTGGGCAGCCCCGGTGCCTGTCCCGGTTCTCCCGGTGCGGGGATGGAGCTGGCGGGCGGCAGCACCATCTCGCTCTGGACCGTGGTGGCGGCCGTGCAGGCGCTGGAGCGCAGCGTGGCCGCACACGCGTCTCGCCTCTTCAGCCTGGAACACCGGGCCGGCAACAGCGAGAAAAAACACCTGGACTGCGAGAAAATGGTCGGGGAGTTCGGGAACCAGCTGGAGAGCAAGTGCGCGGCGCTGGGCACCCTCATCCAGGAGTACGGGCGGCTCCAGCGGCGCCTGGAGAACATGGAGAACCTCCTGAAGAACAGGAATCTCTGGATCCTGAGGCTGCCCCCCGGCGTGGAGGTCCCCAAGGTAATGGATGGGTCTTTAAGGGGTCTGGAGGGACGGGGACAGTGCAAAGGCTCCTCTGCTCCTCGCCTTCCGCCATGGAAATCATTCCACGGTCGCTGCCAAGATTTCTTCTGTCGCCTGTCGTGCGAAGGCACTAAGAAGGAAGTGATGGCTCCTGTGTATCGTTAATATTCAGCCGCTTTTCCCTATTAAAGGATGGACTGTCACGTTTTTACCAACAGTGGGAAGTTCTTCCTCACTCTGAGGTCCCCAATGGGATCAGGCTCCAGGGAGAAGTAAGAATATCGAGGAATACACAATTCATCTCCCAAAGTTTAGCGAAGATCCAAACTGTTATTCAGTGTCCAGAGAATGCCCCAAGGCAGGAATTTTCTTTCCCTGACGCCTGGTAGCAGGGATAAGTAGGGAGCAGGATTCTCTGTGTTCCAGGAGCCGTGCTGAGTGTCACTTTTGGGATTGCAGGCCCCGACTGCGGCGTTGGAAAACGATGCCAGTGGCTTTTCCTCTCAGGAGTGGGAGAACCTGGAGGAGTGGCAGAGGGAGCTGTATGGAAAGGTGCTGACAGGGAAAAGAGAAGCCCCGGTCCTGCTGGGTGAGTGTTGCTGTTGGGTCAGTTATCAGCACTTTCTGGTTAGGGAATCTTTCCCAGATGTGGGAAGCAGATTTGTGGGAACGCAGTGGGGCCGCTGCCTGTGTTTGAGGACTCTCTGTGCTGCCCAGCCACGTGTTGCAGCTGATGGAGCTGGTTTGGGGAGCGCAGCTGGGTGTGTTCCTCCCTGTGGATGCAGCACGGAGACATTCCTTTCTCTGTTCCTTGTCAGACGATGTCATCTCCGAACCTGCCCTCCTGTCCCGGCTCCAGGGAGGAGAAGCACCCTGCAGTGAGGAGGAGGCAGCTCCCAGAGAGATTCCAGCAGAACCAGGTGCTGGCAAGAGATGAATTAAAGCTTTTATCCTGGGGGTGAGGGTCATGTGGTGCTGGCATCAGACAGAGGCTGGCACAAGGTGATGGTCCTGGTTTGCTCAGAGGGAGCTTCTTAGATCTCAAAAGGAGAAGGTTCAGGGGGAGTAACAAAGGGTGATAAAAAAATGTAACAGGTTTGATTTTTAGGATTACAAGTCAGGAAGGAATTCCTGGTTGTGAGGATGGTGAGGCCCTGGCACAGGTTGTCCTGTGGCTTCCCGTGGATCTGTGGAAGTGTCCAAGACCAGGTTGGATGGGGCTTGGAGCAGTCTGGGATAGTGAAAGGTGTCCCTGCCCACGGCAGAGGGTGGAACAAGATTAACCCAAACCCTGCTGGGACTGTGTGATCTGATTCCCTGATTCCTGTCGTTGGCAGAGGCTCTGCTGTTTGAACTCAACGTGAGCAGCTGGGACAGCAGAGAAGCGCAGGAAAACCAGGAGGGAAGAGCAGGCCTGGCTGAACCTGGCCATGGTGAGCGTTGTGGAAGGGCCTGGGCTTGAAGGTGTGGAGAACCCTCTGGAAGTGGGGGGAACAGGGGGAACCACTTCCCTGCAGGCAGAGCAGAGCTCCCAGAAGCAGGAATGGGAGTGCTGGAGAGGTTGTGTGTGGCAGCAGGGTGGGTGGGGGAGCACAAACTTCCTGGGGCAGCAAAGGAGGAGTCCAGTGGGACTGCCATAACCAGTAAAGGAGTTTCCTCTTTCCCAGTAAAGGAGTTTCCTCTTTCCCAGTAAAGGAGTTGCCTGTTTTCCTCAGCAGACTGCAGCATTCCAGAGCCCAGCTTTGCTGTCACTGTGAAACAGGAAGAGGAGGAAGAGCCATATGCAAAGGAAAAGGCCACCATGGAGGGCGTGGAGTTTTCTGAGCTTGCTGTGGGTGAGTTCTGAGCTATCCCAAGCGTTCTGTTCTGCTGGAAATGGGGAATCCCTGCCATTCCTGCTGTGGGACACTGCATGCTGAGGTGTGGGGGCTCAGGATGGGCAGTGGGGACAGAGGAAGAGCCATGCTGAGCTGGGCAGGAAGCCTGGGGAGAGTTCTATTGTTGGGTAGGTGAATGTGCTGGGAGGATGAGGCAGTGCAGGTGAGGAGACAGCCATACCTGGAATGAATCCCTTGGAATACTAAGAATCATTAAGCTGAGAACAATTCAGGGCAGGGAACTTGTTTCTGTCTATTTGAAAAATGCTGATTAAATTTGCAGCAGTAAAGACTCGATTTTTAATAAAAATAACATTAAGCCTGTGAAGTTCTAAATGCTTTCTTTCAATCTTTCTTATTTTTCAAATCCTTTTACTTGCTGTAAATGGTAATTTGTAGTATTGTACCTTATGGATGGAGAGACAGAAGTTGACCTCAAATCAAGAAGAAAACCATGGGCTTCAATTGTTTTTAATTTTGTTTCAATACTGTGGTGGAACCTGAGCAGGGGGGTGGTTCTCCTTTGTGTATCCAAGATCCAAACAGGCCTGAAGTGTAAAAATGTCTAAAATTAGGGTGTAAGTAAGCTCACAATACAATTCTCACCCAGATCACGTCAATCCTACAGCCAGCAAAACATTTTCAGTGTTGTGGTCATGATGTGTTGAGTCCAGGAAGAGTAAAAAGTGGTTAGTTTGTGGTTTTGTTTTGAGGGTTTTTTTTTATTTCACTTGTGTTTTGACAGCAGCTGTTTGTTCTGGAACACAAGTTCAGTCGGGTTGTTGCCCTCCAGGGTTCCCATCAGTGCTGTCACAAGAATGGTAAAATATTGCAATTTATAGAGAGATTTAGACCCAAATATAGAGGGTGGAGAGAATTTGAAAGTAAACAGAATTAACCAATCAAAATACCTAAATAATAATGACCTCATTATTATTTAGGTCACACAGAAATCGGTTTCCCATAGAAAAGTTTGTCCTTTCTGGTTTAGCATAAAATTTGGAGTTTCAGTCAGAATGCTCAGTTGTAAGGAGCATTTTTACCTTGCTCTTATCCAAGAATCCATGGGTTCTGTGGTCTGTCAGATGGTTTGAATGGAATTGTTCCCTCTCAAGGAAATCCACGAAATTAATAGTTCATCTCACATCAGAATTCCATGGAGACATCGAATCTCTTGACTCGATGGTGTCATGACAATGGAACTGTTGGGGTTCCTGCTGCATTTCATCTTCTCGTGGATTTAATCGTTGGATACAGAAACCAGTCACAATCTGCTTGGTCAGATCTCACTCAGGAACAAATGAGTTTCAAATTCTCCCTAAAATTTTAGCTGATTTGCTGCTTTAGTACAGAAAGAGAGAAAATTACACTCTGTGTTTTGGTCCGCTTAGAACTTGGATCAAAACATTTTATAGCTTCAATTTTTTAATATTCTTAGTGCCCTAAATTGCAGGATAATATAGAGGCAAAGGCTGGCAGAGGGCTGGGTTAGGTGGGAAATTAGGAAGGAATTCCTGGCTGAGGGTGGGGAGGCCCTGGCACAGAGAACCCGGAGAAGCTGTGGCTGCCCCGTCCCTGAGGGATTCAAGGAAAAGTTGGAGCAAGCTGGGATAGTGGAAGTTGGCACTGCCCGTGTCAGGAGGTGGCACTGGATGAGCTTTAAGGTCCCACCCAAACCATTCCAGGATTCCATAAGAGCAGGATGTATTCTGGGGTGAAGAAGCAGAGTTGTTGCCCTGTGAAGCAGCAGAGGGACATTTGCAATTCCCTTGTGACCAGAATGTCCTCAGTTCTATTTGGGGTCATCTCAGCAGCACTCCTGGATTATTCCACAAACAACCTGAGGTGCCCTTTCTGGGCTGTTTCTGTATTTTACATGTTCCATGTTTTATCACTTTTTGAAGCTGCTTTTGATATCAGAGATGACACAGTATTTTACAGTCAGTCACAGTTTCTCTGTCCCAGCCCAGCTCTCCTAAATTTCAGAGACAAATACATGTATTTGTAGCAAATCTCTGAGCTATTTTGGGATTTCTTTGTTGTTTGAATTGCAAAAATAGAACCCTGAATTTAAGACAAAATGTAAAGTGACACAGAAAGGCATTGCTACTTCAGGACTGAAAGAAGGAATAGAGATTGTCCCTGTGCACAGGCAGAGTGATGCTTGCAGGAATCACATAATCATGGAATTCTTGAAGTTGAGAAAGGCCTCTGACTTTCAAGTCCAACCATTTCTCAGCACTGCCAAGGCACCACTAACCCATGTCCAAAAGTACCTGGGGCTTTTAAATCCCTTCAGGGATGGGGATTCCACCACTGCCCAGGGCACCCTGTGCTGGGGCTGGGCAGCCCTTTCCAGGAAGCAATTTTCCCAAATTCCCACCTAAATGGATAGGGACCACAGTCCCTCACAGCTCTTAAAGAATCCACAAGAATCCACGGCTCTGAGAGGATCCCTCATCCTTCACTGCTTTGAGGGGCCCCAGTTTCCTCACAGCGCTGAGAGGATCCTCAATCCCTCATGGTTCTGAGAGGATCCCAAATCCTTCACGGTTCTGAGAGGATCCCCAGTCTTTCATGGCTCTGAGAGGATCCCAAATCTTTCATGGTTCTGAGAGGATCCTCAATCCCTCACAGCTCTGAGAGGATCCCAAATCCCTCATGGCTCTGAGAGGATCCCCAGTCTTTCATGGCTCTGAGAGGATCCCCAATCCCTCATGGTTCTGAGAGGATCCCAAATCACTCACAGCCCTGAGAGGATCCCCAATCCCTCATGACTCTTGAGAGGATCCCAAATCTTTCATGGCTCTGAGAGGATCCCAAATCCCTTATGGTTCTGAGAGGATCCCCAGTCTTTCATGGCTCTGAGAGGATCCCAAATCCCTCATGGTTCTGAGAGGATTCCCAATCACTCACAGCCCTGAGAGGATCCCCAATCCCTCATGACTCTTGAGAGGATCCCCAATCTTTCATGGCTCTGAGAGGATCCCCAATCCCTCATGGTTCTTAGAGGATCCCCAAGCCCCTCACAGCTCAGATGGGATCCTGATCCCTCACAGTTCTAAGAGGCCCCCTGACCTCTCATGGCTGAGAGGATCTCCAGTCCCTCATGGCTCTAGCCTGAATCCACTCCCTCACTGCTTGGAGGGAATTGGTTCTCATGGCTCTGAGAGGACCCTGTTTCCCTCATGGTTTTGGGTGGACCCTGATCCCTCACAGCTCTGAGGGGATTTGCCCTCATGGATCAGGGAGGACCCTGTTCCCCTGTTCCCTCATGGCTTTGAGGGGATCCTGCTCCCTCATAGCTCCAAGGGGGATCCTGTTCCCTCATGGACCTGGATGGACCCTGATCCCTCACAGCTCTGAGGGAATTGGCCCTCATGGATTGGAGAGGACCCTGATCCCTCACAGCTCTGAGGGAATTTGCCCTCATGGATCAGAGAGGCCCCCAATTCCTCACAGCTCTGAGGGAATTGGCCCTCATGGATCAGAGAGGCCCCCGATTCCTCACAGCTCTGAGGGAATTGACCCTCATGGATCAGGGAGGACCCTGTTCCCCTGTTCCCTCATGGCTCCAAGGAGGATCCTGTTCCCTCATGGCTCTGGATGGACCCCGATTCCTCACAGCTCTGAAGGATTTGCCCTCATGGATTGGAGAGGACCCTGATCCCTCACAGCTCTGAGGGAATTTGCTCTCATGGATCAGAGAGGACCCTGATCCCTCACAGCTCTGAGGGATTTGGCCCTCATGGACTGGGGAGTACCCTGTTCCCTCATGGCTCTGGATGGACCCCAATCCCTCACAACTCTGAGGGAATTTGTTCTCATGGATTGGAGAGGATCCCAATCCCTCACAGCTCTGAGGGATTTGGCCCTCATGGATTGGGGAGTACCCTGTTCCCTCATGGCTCTGGGTGAACCCTGATCCCTCACAGCTCTGAGGACCCTGTTCCCGCATGGCTCTGGGTGAACCCTGATCCCTCACAGCTCTGATTTCACCTCATGGAGTGCTGTGGGTCAAGGTGCAGGTGCACATGAAGCCAGGATGCAGTAAGGGTGTCTGGGCAGTGAAGGAGCCCCATGGTGCCCCCCGGCCGCCCCTCAGCCGCCTCTCCCCACAGGGCCGGACGCCGCCGGACACAACGCCCAGGCCCCGGCGGAGGGCGGGAACCGGCCGAGTGCCCGGAGCTGCGAGGACCGGGATGTGAGAGGGAATCCTGAGGAGACCGGCACTGGTGAGTGGTGTCAGGACTGGTGGGTGGGAGAGGGACGTGGGACAGTGAGCACCTGCCATGTTCTGGGGACATCTGGGGTGTGGGTGGTGTTTTGGCCTGGAGAAAAGGAGGCTCAGGGGGATTTTCTGGCTCTGCACAAGTCCCTGCCAGAAGGGGACAGATGGGGGGATCAGGTTCTGCTCCCAGGGAACAGGGACAGGAGGAGAGGGAATGGCCTCAGGCTGGGCCAGGGGAGGCTCAGTTGAAAATTGTGAATATTCCTTCCCCAAAAAGCCCTGACCCAGCTGCCCAGGACAGGGGTGGAGTCCCCACTGCTGGAGGGATTTAAAAGCCCTGTGGATGTGGCACCTGGAAACCCCCCAGTGCTGGGGAATGGCTGGACTAAATGACCTTAACAAAGGTCAACAGCCTCAACAATTCCATGACTCTATGACCAGCATCTCTCCAAGGCATTTACTGTGCTGAGTTTGATCTTCCTGCTGCTGCTGTCAGGTATTCCATCCCCACCAGCCTTTCCAGGATGCTCCATCACACACTTCTTTTCCCTTGTCACAAAAATGAATCCAGAAACACCCAGAGATTTGTGTCCAAAAAGGAGACAGAGGAGTCCTTTTACTTTATTCAAATAAAGGGAGAGGCCATGGGGCATTCCCCTGGGGTCTCTCAAATTTTTGGAGGGCGCAGCTTCTTTTTAATCCTAATTTCCCGGCTGCATGTCCCTTCTCTCTTTCCCCATTGGCTGAGGTACTTGAGAGATACAGATTTCCTGGAATTCCTGATACGAAAGATTCCCCCCTAATGTAAACCCCCCTCTTATGGTGTTTCCCCAGAGTCCCTTTCATCTTTCACTCAATCAGTGGAATCCATCCCATTGTTTCTGTTATCTCTCAGTGATAGATCTTTCATCTTATCAGCAGAACCACCGTTTGTTTGTAAAGACAAACCCATCATTCCTCTCACCCTCTCCTCAGAAATCCCCCAGTCCCTTTGGCCAGGTCTGCACTGTAAAGGTGCAAAACACTGGCCCATCTCCTTTGCTTTATTTATTCCACATTTCATGACTTACTCTCTAAAAATTGAGTGTTTCTCTGATGGGTGAGAAGTGGTGTGTGACTGAGAGGGATTAAAAAAAAAAAAACCAGCAGAACTCCAGGGTCACCGAGATAGAAACAAAACTCAAGGACAAGAGTTCAAGTGGTTCTGGCCTCTCCATGGACAACGTTTTTTCACTTGCATGAAAAGTTTGTGCATTTCTCAGGCTCAGACATCTGCTGAGGGTTTTGTAACCAAGATTTCAGGTCTGTTAAAGAGGCCTTGGTCAGCAAGAACTAGAACTGGAGCGATGTTCTCTCTGGAATGTGAGCTAGAACAGAGCAGATCTGCCTGGGCTGGGCTGACAGCTGGAATTAATTTTATACACTGTTAAAATAAAACTGGTTCCTGTTAACAGAAGACAGCATAATCCAGATTAAGCAAGAGGAAGAATTGTGCACTGCAGATCAGGAGGAGGAGGCTGCAGAAGCTCCAGGAGAGCCCTGCCCGGGTGAGTAACTACATACCTCAGAGGGAAAATGAAACAGAGGGATGAAATTCCAGGTTGTGTGAGGATTTTCCTCCCAACCTCTTTTCATGTATTCTAAGGCTTGAAGAAGTTTTGAGCAGACTTGCCAGCAGACCCGACAGGCGAGGGCTGGTGTTGCCCCTTCCCCTTCTCACAGACATTTTGGTGTTTGTGGCTGCATGGCTGGTTTTTATCCAAGTGTGGATTAGGAGATGTTTCATCCTCCTCTAAATTCCTTCAAGTTGCCTTTTCCCTCCTCCCTTCCGGGGTTTTCCTGGGTAAGACTCCTCTGAAAGGCTGCAGAGCCCAGGGCTTCTTTGCCCTTTCATTTGGAACCTCTTTGTTTTACAAATCAGCTGCTCTGCTTTGCAGATTTTCCTCACTCTTTACAAAGGTAGTGGTGCTGTTTGGCTCCACTGGAACAGTACTTGGCTTCCTGTGTTTGTATCCAGCTGGGATTTTTAGACCTTTCCAACAGGTTTCCTTAAGAAACTGGGTTTAGGGGAGCTGGACTTGGGATAACAACCTCCAAACAAAGCCCAGACCAGAGCAGGTTTTCAGCCTTGTGAAATCCTGAGTTTAGGTAGGTATGATACACTTCTCCTGGACTTTCTCCCTTCACAGAGCGAGGATTTTATGAGCCTGAGGCATCCAGTCAGACCAGGAAAGGCAGCGAGGTGGATGCCAGGGAGCTGCCAGGCACAGAGGGTGAGGACCTCCCGAGAGATCCTGACACAGGTGAGGATCTGCCAACAACTCCACTGCAGGAATTACCCCTTAATGGCTCTTCCTGTTGTGCCTCCCCTGATGCTTTGTTAGCGTTGTGCATGCCCAAATTATCCAGGCTTTGTGCCTTCCCCCGGTGTTTCTCAGTTGTGTAAATTTTTCCCAATGAACAGGATTTCAGACTTATGCAACAGATATTTCATCCTGGATTAAACAAGAGGAGGAGCCACCCTGCTCTGAGCAACAGCACTTGGAGAAAGAGGAAATCTCTGCAGATCCAAGTACAGGTCAGTAATGAATTTCAGCTGGGATTTTGGGGACAGTAAATCCAGTTTTGAGTATTTTTTAATACTGTATGAAACATCGCAGCCTTACGGTGTTAACCATGAGAGAACTGGGACAAACCTCAGTCTGCTGGTTAATATTTGGTCACAAAAGTTTGGGTTTCTGTCAGCTGAAGAGGCTCCTTCCCCCTTGAGCCAGCCAAAAGCTGTCAGAGGCACTGCCTTGGGCTTGTGTTGAGGCAAGCCCAGAGCTGTGCTCAGGCTTTGTGGATCGAGTTTGGGCTGCTTTTACCTGGATAAAAACCTGCCTGAGGGCTGGGCCCACAGAGTGCTGGGCAAGGGAGTGGCATCAGCTGGTGGCCAGTCACCAGGAATGTCCCCAGAGCTCAGTACTGGGGCCATTCTGTTTGATGTGGATGAGGGGATGGAGGGCACCCTCAGTCCTTTTTATGGCCAGGATTCCCTGACCTGAAGACAAGTTTCTCACTTCCCATGCAGTCAGTTCTTCCAGGCCTTTCTGGAAATGGTTTGGAAGTTTTGGGGATTTTTGATGGTCTTGATCCCCTCCCTGTAATCCATTCCCATTTCTTGACCTCATTCCTGCCTTTGCTCTGTGTTGTGATTGTCTCCAGGAGCTACAAGAAGCATGTTTGTCCCAGAAATCGCTGCCATGGCCCCTCCTTCTCCAGCCAAATCTTGTTCTTTCTCATGGCTCCATGGCCATCCAGTTATCAGTGTTTGGGACACACATTCCTTTATTTTCTGGGAATTGGGAGCTCAGTGGGTCTCACTTTGGACCACAGCTTATAGGGTCACCCGAGAGTGGGCTTTAATCACAGTGATTTTCCATCCTGGCTGTGCTTTGAGTCAGTGACTCTCTTTGAAAGTTCCAGAACAAAAATATTATTCCACTTGGGTTCTTACTCAGGCAAGAAAAATAGGTTTCCGAGGCTGTTCATTAATAACCAGGTGCTTGTTAAGCAGCAGGAGTTCCTGGGAGCGGAGAGTGCTTCTGAGAAGCTCAGGAGGGGAGGTTGAGGTTGGAAATCAGGGAAAGGTTCTTCCCCCAGAGGGTGGTTGGACACCAAAGAGGCTCCCCAGGGAATGGGCACGGCCCAAGGCTGCCAGAGCTCAGGGAGTGTTTGGACAATGCTCTCAGGCATGGGTGGGATTGTTGGGGTGTCCGTGGAGGGTTGGGCTCTGTCCTTGTGGGTGTCTCCCAGCTCAGGAGATCCCATAGCTCTGTGACTTGCTGAGCTGGCTGCAGGGCCCTGCTTGGACTCTGCTCCTGGAGATGCTCAGGGGAGTGTCTGGAGAGCAGCTGGGAGCACTGAGGTGGGACAGTTATCTGAGTTATCTGATAGTTAACTGAGTTATCACTCTGTTATCTGAGTGAGAAGCTGAATATGAGACCACAGCAGTGATTTTTTTTAATGTAGATTTTAAAAAATACAGTTGAAAAAACTCCTTCTGTTTTCCTGGAAATTTTGTTTCAGTAGATACTGGTACTTCATTTCCCCCTCAGTATTAAAGATGTGGCTTTGGGCTGGGAGGGACATTCCTAAGGGCACTTCTGAATTAAAATCTCTGAAATCTCTGTTTCAGATGAAAATTTGAGGAGAGACCATCCAGCAGAATGCTTAGAGAGCAAGAGCTGTGACTTAGAGGTACCAGGAAGGACGGGAGAGGGGTTTCCCAGAGATCCCAGCCATGGAGTGACATGGGACAGCCAGTGGAATTCAGAAATGATGGGAGCAGCCACCACTGGGAATGGGAACAGCCTTGGAGGTGATGCTCAGTACGATTTCTTTCGTGCTCAGGGAAAGAGCCTGGAAAAGCAGCCCTGTGTGTACAAGTGTGAGAGAAACTGCCCACAGCAGGAGCAGCCTCAGGCTCCACAGGGAGAAGGGGAAATGTTTCCAGGCCCCAGGTGTGAGAGGATGTTCCCTCTGCTGCACCCACACCCGGGAGAGACGGGAATGGGCCTGGGAGAGACGGGAATGGGCCTGGGAGAGACGGGAATGGGCCTGGGAGCTGCTCCCACCTCCTTCGAGGGGCCAGGCTTTGAGTGTGGAGAGAATCCCTCGGGCACAGGCAGGCAGGACAGCCTGAGCACAGAGGAACCTGCTGAGAACGAGGAGAGCTTCCCCACGGACACATCAGGATCCAGCCCCTGCTGGGAGCCGCCCCTGGCCCGGGGCAGCCCTGCCCAGCAGCAGAGCCAGGGCCGGGGTAAATCCTACATTTGCAGCGACTGTGGGAAAAACTTTGTTTGCCATTCGTGGCTCGTTAGGCACCAGACAAGTCACACAGGAGAGAGGCCCTACAAGTGCTCCAAGTGTGACAAAACCTACAGGAGGAAGGATTACCTCCTGAACCACCAGCGCAGGCACACGGGAGAGAGGCTTTTCCAGTGTTCTCTCTGCAGCAAAAGATTTGTGCTCAAGAGGAGCCTGCTGAAGCATCAGGAAGGGCACATGCAGGAGACCCACATGCCGCTGGTCAGCTGGCCCTGCAGGAACATCAGGGACTCTGTGATGCATTCCATATAGGACATCCTCCACAGCCCCCTCGGTGTCCCCTCGCTGGGCCAGGGTGGCACTCCCAGCTCTGTGCCAGACCCTGCTGGCAGGAGGAGGCTGTGGTGCAGCCATCCCAGGGAAAAGGAGGTGGCTGGGGGTTATTTTCCTTGTTAGACAGCATTCACCAGTGCCTGTGGATTTGGGGAGGTGAAGTATGGAGGTGCTGCTGGCTGTGAGTCCATGTGGGAAGAGAAACCACGTTGACATTGAACAATTTGTGGCGTGTGTGACAAAGAAGAGTTGTCTGAACAGAGAGAATTATCCAAAATGTTATCCCAAGAGTCTGGAGTCCTTGGACTGGGCTGGGAACAAGTGAATTAAAGGTATTAATTGTCCACTAAAGGAGTGAGAGGTGTCAGGAGGCACCCACTTGGGTGAGATGCTTTGGGAAAGGAAATGCTGTCCCCGAGGCTGGAGGAGGAAGCCTCTTTCTTCTGTGGCAAAGAGAAAGAAGGCTGCAGAGCCTGGGAAGCAGCTTATTCCCACTGGTAAATCCTGGAGCTCCTCGCTGCTGAACCCCAAGGGAGAATTCCTGGAGGGTGAGATCCTTCCTGGGAGTTATAAAATGCCTGGGTGAGCCTGGAATATGGTTTAAATTCTGCATAACCTTAAAGGGGTATTGCATTTCTTTTCCCACATTGTTCATAATCTTCTGTGTTTGTTCAATTTTCCAAATGCTGGGAAAGCAGAACATGGAGATGCTGCAGAAACCTGGCAAACACAGAGTTAATGAGCTGCTGGGTCCCAAACACTGATAACAGGATCGTGGAGAGGAGGCCATGCGGAGGTAGAGTAGCTCTGCTCCTCCAGCCTCCTCCCTCAGCTCTGTGTGTCCCACTCCCAAGGGGAAAGAAGGTTTGTAGATGCCCGTGGTCAAAATGGTGTCAGAAGAATCCAAAAAAGCTCACCAAGTTTTAATAGCAAATTCCACTCTCAGCATGGGAATTGGTATTTTTGCCATGTAAAATTTTGCTTCTTGTAAAAGAAAAGAGGGAGAAGAGAGGGAGATCACAGGGACAAAGGGGAGGACATCACCAGTCCTGACAGCATCCAGGATCCCAGAAGTGCCCCTGTGACCCTTTTACAGCCAAGTTTTCCATACCCTGGAGCTACTTCTTTTCACTTTTGATGCAAACAAGTCAGCAGACACAGTCCATCCCTCTGGATCATTTTAGAAATGGATCAGGGGTTCTCTGGTGGTTTTGATTCCCCCAAGATTGATCACCTTTGTTGGACACTCCATGCTCTGTGCTGTGCATGCTGTGCTTACCCCAAGAGCCAGAACCAAGGGTGTTTGTCCCAAGAAAGAGCTGTCCCAGCTTGGGACTCTATTTGCTTTAGCAGAATGCAGGGAAAGAGAATTATTTGAGAATTTAGACAGGAAAAAGCTTGGTAGAGACAAACAAGACCCCAGAGAGAAAATGAAAGGGAGGAAAAGAGGTGAATTATTGCTGTCAGTGACAACTGAGCAGCTGCAGCAAGAGTTAAGGAAGAAAAGGAGGAAGACAAGCCCAAAACTGGAAAAGAGGCTGAAAATATCAGAGGGTCCTTCTCTGCAGCCTCAAGCCTCAAGCTTGTCCCTTGTTAGCCAGGTTTGGGACACAGCAGCTCTTTAACTCCTTGATGCCCGGGATGCTGCACCAACAGCTCTCATTGAGGCCAACTCAGCAGCAACTCCAGACGTTCCCTTTCCTGCCAGGAATTTGCCATTGTTGTACTTTAATTTGAAATCAAGGAGTGCAGGTGCTGCGTGGAGTCTCCCTGCACTGTAGCCTCTGGAATTCTTTTGGGGTTAAGGTTGGCAGATTCCTGCTTCTCACCCAGGAGCCATAAATTAATCTGAGCAGTTTGGCACAGGAGCATTTGCTCCAGGGATTTTAACTCTTTGTCCTCCGGGTTCTACACCAGCATCCTGCTATGTTAATACTGGATATTGTGCTCCCGTGACTATTAAAAATTTTTATTAATAAAGTTTATAAATATATAATTTTTTTTTTTATTAATTGACAAGAACCAACTGGAATGTGAATGTCCAGGCCATTATTCTGGCTGCATGGGTAAGATTCAATTTGCTGGATGTGTGGCTGTTAAGGAAATTTCCAGGAGCCACTGTGGAATCAGAGCTGAGCATCAGCTGAGCTGGGACCGGCTCCTGATCCCACAGTTTCACACTCACACAGGTTTCCTCACAAACTCCATCCCAGGTTTCCCCCTGCAGAGCATCGGGCAGCTGGATCCTTACAACAATTTCATCTTGATACAACGACAAGGGTAACAGCTCAAGGTGGTGCCTCCAGAGGGGGATCCCAAACAAAGGAATTCCACCCCCTCCCCCGACTTTTCTCCCCTCTCAGTCTTAGTGGGATGATCGGCTCCTGCTGTGTTCCTCACTGCGCCTTTTGTTATGGAAAATCGGGCAGTTCCCGGCCCCCGGGCTCGGGCTCCGGATTGTCCCCTGTCCCCAGGATGCTCCTGCAAATCCACCCGGCTCAGATGCAACGGGATCGTTTTCCATGAGCCATGATCCGCTCCAACCCCGAGCTCCAGGAGATTCTGCGGGTGTTGGAGGTGGTAAGGAATGACCTTTCCCTGCTTCTCACCATCACCCCGAGTTTCCATCCCGTTCTAATCTGCGGAGTTGTGGCAGCCAGGGCTCCGAGGAGTTAAGGCGCTGCTGCGTCCCGAACACCGATAAGGAGCGGGATAGAACAGGATGTGGCTGGAGAAGGGGGGCTCGGAGACACAGCAAACTCAGGAGAAGGACAGCGGGGAAATCTGCAGAGCACCGAGACCACCACAATCCCCTCAAAGCCCTCCGACCCAATTCCAGAAAGCTCCAGCAGCAGGATTGCGCACTCTCCATCATTTGCATGGGAGGTGGGAAACCTGATCCCACCGGGGCGGGGAAAACTTTACCCATAAGAAGGTGCCCCCATCAGCATCCTCGGGACCCTGCACAACCTGGATACCCCGGATCGGCGCTGGAGCCAGGGCTGGTGATGTTCCCTGACTCTCCCCTCCTTTCTTTAACTCTTTAATCTATTGCTAGAAGATAAGGGGCTATTTCCATGCCAAGCCTATCACTAATCAAACTTCGTAGCTCCTTTGGGAGCCTCCGGCGTTTGTCGCTCTTTTTAGATCCCGGGCATCTCCACGCCTGAGGAACTTCTCTTTGGAGAGGAACACGGTTAAACATCTTCCTTCAGAGACCTTTTTGTTCGTGTTCAGGGTTTGTTAAACATCCTCCTTCAGAGACCTTTTTGTTCGTGTTCAGGTTTTGTTAAATATCTTCCTTAAGAGACCTTTTTGCTTGTGTTCAGGGTTTCTCACGGGACTGAGTCGGACGTGTCGTGGCCTTGTAAAGACACGATTTATTCCTTTTACTAATAAGAGTCTGGATTTGTCACCTGTCACTTTGTCGGGGGAAAAAATAACGAAACGGAGGTGTCTGAGTCAGGGAAGAGCCTGTTTGGGGTCAGAGCTCTTTTTCCTTAAAGGAAACTTCCTTAAAGGACCTTTTCTGCGTGCGTGATTCTGCTTAAGTTTTGTCCGGATGTTTGATTCGTTGGCTGGAAATTTCAGGGGTTTTAATTAAAATTGACAAATGCCACGGGTTATTCTGCAGCGGGAGGGGAAGGAAGGAGCGAGGCTGAAGCCAGAGGAGGAACTCAGTGTCTGCCACCCCCCAAATCCCAGGTTTCGAGGCATCTTTACATTGGGAAGAAACGGGCGGGGAGGCGGGGGCCGGTCCCGGGGTTCGCCCGAGCTCCAGGCGGGGGAAGGTCCCTCCGCTCCCCCGGCCCGGGGACACGCTCCGAGACGGCGAATCCCGCGTCCCACCGGTGCTCGGTGAGGGGATCCCAGGGCTCCGGTCCCGACCCACCGCCGGTGCTCGGTGAGGGGATCGCAGGGCTCCGGTGCCGACCCACCGCCGGTGCTCGGTGAGGGGATCGCAGGGCTCCGGTGCCGACCTGCGGCCGGTGCTCGGTGAGGGGATCGCAGGGCTCCGGTGCCGACCTGCGGCCGGTGCTCGGTGAGGGGATCGCAGGGCTCCGGTGCCGACCCACCGCCGGTGCTCGGTGAGGGGATCGCAGGGCTCCGGTGCCGACCTGCGCCGGTGCTCGGTGAGGGAGTTCCGGGGCTCGGTGGAAGCTCCCGCGGTTTCCGCCCCGCCACCGTTGCCATAACAACGAGTGGACGCGGCTTCAAGTCTCCGCCTCCTCTCCCGTCTCATCCAATCAGCGCCCCGATTTCCTCGCGCGCTGACCAATGGGGATGGGCGTCCCTCCCGCCCTCTCCTCGTGGAGGCCGCCGCGCGCCGGGGGGTGGGCGGAGCCGGCGGACCAATGGCGTGAGGGAAATGCCAAGGGCTGAGTTCTGGTTGGCTGCTGCTGCCTGGCGCGTCCTGTGATTGGCTGCTGCTGCCCGGCGCCGCCTGTGATTGGCTGCTGGGGCTCGGCGCGGCTGAGGGGGAGGAAGATGGCGGCGCGGCATGGCGAGGAGTGAGGGGCGCCAGGGATCCCGCGGCGCTTCCTGGGCTGCAGAGCCGTGTCCGACCTCGCCCTGCGGCGGCTTCCCAAGAGCCCCGGTCCCCGGCACAAGTGGCTGGGCTGGTACGGTTTGTGTTGAAAGGGACGTGGAAGCTCATCCAGTGACACCCCCTGCCATGGACAGGGACACCTCCCACTGTCCCAGGGTGCTCCAAACCCCGTCCAGCCCGGCCTTGGGCACTACCAGGGATCCAGGCCACAGCTGCCCCGGGAATTCCATCCCAGGGAGGAATTTTTTCCCAAAAGTTCAGAAGAAGCTGGGACGATTGGAGCAGGTTCCTCTTATCCTCTCCTCTGCTCATCCCGTGTCCATCGCCGATGGATGGGGAGTGTGGAACTCCAGTCCCTTTGGCCACTGCAAGGTCCTGGAATCATGGAATGCTTTGGGAAGGGGCCTTAAAGCCCATCCAGTGCCAGCCGTGCCATGGCAGGGACACCTCCCACTGTCCCAACTCCATCCAGCCTGGCCTTGGGCACTTCCAGGGATCCAGGTGTGATAAATTTATGCACCCAAATCGGTTTGGTCAATTGAAAATTTATTAATTAGAGCAAGCAAGGTATAGGCAAAAACAGTGCTGGGCAACAGGGGAGCCTCTGTTCCGTAGGGCTCCGCCAACTGCCGCGCATGAGCCAGTTCCCGCTCCTCCTTTTATACGTCTGGTGACGTGTCTTTAGGCTGGTATTCTGTGCCTATGTTGTCTGTTGCTAGGGGTCTTCTTCTGCCTCCTGGTAGTCGTGGTGATGAAGGCTGACAGTCTCCCTCAGGTAGGTCTCCCCTCGCAAACCCCTCCCGACATGGTGAAGGCGCCTCGCCCTGGTCGGGCCCCCGGAACTAGAACTGGGCAACACATCCCAAGCAAGGGCATGTTCTGCAACATGCCTTGAGCAGGTACAAACCACAAACAAGCGCAAACCACAATGTTCTGACATGTCTTAAGCAAGCACAAACAAAGGTTATACATAGTACATATAATTTCATCACCACTAATTTTCCATTCTACTTTCTTAGTGAACAAAATACCCTTGTTTTTATCACACAGGGACAGCCCCAGCTGCTCTGGGAATTCCATCCCAGCCAGGAATTCCTTCCCAATATCCCATCCAACCAGTGAGAGCCATTCCCTGTGTCCTGTCCCTCCATCCCTTGTCCCCAGTCCCTCTCCAGCTCTCCTGGAGCCCCTTCAGGCCCTGCAAGGGGCTCTGAGCTCTCCCTGGAGCTTCTCCTCTCCAGGGGAACATTCCCAGCTCTCCCAGCCTGGCTCCAGAGGGGCTCCAGCCCTGGAGCAGCTCTGGGGCCTCCTCTGGACTCTTCCCTCGCTGTGCTGGGGACCTGGGCACACCTGGGCCCCAAGGATGTGTCCCAAACTCCCAGAACAAGCTCGTTAGAACAGGATGCGGTTGGAGAAAGGAGGAACACGAAGCTGGGGCAGCACCTCCTGGGGCTGCTTCCCTTCTGCTCCGTGGAGATAAGGGCAGTAGGAAAAGGCAGGGCAGGAATGGAGTCAGGAAAGGAACACAGAGTGACAGCCAAAGATTGATCCAGGAGAGGTGGCTCAAGAGCCCCAAAGCTCCTTTCCAGAAAGCTCTGGGAGAAGGGACTGTGCATCCTCACTCATTTACATGAAAAAGGAGAAACCTAATTCCAGGGGGAAAATGTGCCCTCAGGACAGGATCAGTGCTGGAGCCAGGTTTGGTGATTTCCTTCCCTCTCCCATCTGATCTCCCTCCCTCTCTTCCCTCTTTTCTTTTATTCTTTTATTTCTCTTATTACCAGAAGATAAAGGAAAAAATACCGATTTCCATGCAGAGTGTTTAATTTAATAATCAAGCTCTGTGAGCTTTTTTTGGACCTTCTGATCCTTGGTCCTTTTTAACCACGGGCATCCTCAAACCTCGGGACCTCCTCCTCTTTGGAGCAGGATGCAGCAGGCATGGTTTATTCCCTTTTTCAGTGTTCCTGTCCAAAGGAATTCAGTTCCTCTCTGAATGACACCCCTGAGACTCTCCTCTGATATAATGGGGGAGCCCTTGGCACATCCCAAACTTTCATTTTTTGGGAATTATTTGTCTCTCAGCCCTGTGCTGTGTGCTGGATAACCTTTGGAGCTCGGGATCCGTCTGGACACACAAATGAAGCCCACGGCTGTGTGCATACCACAGGGGATAATTAAATGTAAATCTGCATATTCAGGGGGCATTAAGCTGATTTTAAAGCTTTTTTTTCCCTTTCAGATCGTTGATTTGAGGCGGCTGGGACAGAACTGGCTCCTCTCTGTGGGAAATTCAGTCCCGTGTTTCACTCAGCCACCTCAGCTCCTCCTCTTTGCCAAAATCATGGGGGTTTTGGAGAAATTTAGACCTGTTTGGGACTGTGTTTGATTAGGAACTCCCTAAACTTTCTCCCTGGTGTGTTTTTTGGGGGTTTTTCCCCCGTTCCTGGTGCGTGATCATGGTTTGTTGCGCAGCCCTGAACTGCCGGAACGCCACGAGCGGGGCCTACAAGAACAGCTCAGTCAGTTTTTATCGATTCCCCCTCGAAAACAAACCCCTCCTGAGACAGTGGATCCAAAACATGGGCAGGGACATGGAAACCCCCTCCAAATACCAGTGCCTGTGCTCGGAGCATTTCCAGGAGAGCTCCTTCAAGACGGATCCTCTGAAAATCTGCAAGAAACGGCGCCTGCTGAAGGAAGCTGTTCCCAACAAATTCATCCTGGGGGAAGATGGGACCTGGCTCGTGGGGACCCCACAGGGTTTTGGTGACGTGATGATGAGCAGCAAAACCCGAAAACGGATCCGGAATTCCGAGCCCTGTAGGGTAATTGATGGGCTGGATAGTGGGAATAAATTAAATTAAAGGGAGATTTGCATGTAAAGCCTTGGAAGCAGCTTGGGAAAATATCCCTTAGAGGGTTTAATTAATAACAATAATATTGTTATTCCCTAATAATAAGGTTTCATTACCAGGGAGGAGCTTTCCCAGCCAGTGTGACAAATCGTGGCACTGCCTCAGGGTTTATTTAAAACACTGAATTACTTTATTTTTCATTGAAGGAAGAACCACATTCCCTGAGGGGGCTGGGCATGGATGCTGACCACAGATATCTGGTTTTATGACTAATTTCTGACCCAGTTGTTGGAGCAAATCATTGTTCTGGCTGAGTCACATCGCTTTAAAGCCTTTTCTCTCGTTCTGGATTAACAGTAGAAGGTTCTTATGTAAAATCCTTCATTAATATGCTGCTAACACACAGCACAGACATGGCTGGGAGGGGCCCACGTGTTCAAACTGTTGGGATAAGAGGGTTTTCAGGGATCCACAGCTCCCCTGACTGTGGAACATTTTGCTTTTTAGGTCCCTGGGATGTTTCCTCAGTGGCCACGTCTGCAGGATTGGCAGAATGAATTTTATAAGTTACTGCTGAAGGAGAAGTATGGATCTTTGATCACACTGGGAAAAGGTCAGTTTTCCTTCTCCCAAGGGACACACGCTGGGTCTGGCCGGGCTCTTGTCACTCCTCAAATCCTGGGATTTTTAGAGAATCCATCTTTAGGTGCTTGTGAATCTTTGTGAGAGACAAGAAGCTCCATAATTTTCCTTTAAAATGTTGAAGGACAGTTTAGGATCCCAGGGAATGCAGCTGCCAACAAAAACAAGGAGCAAGGAGCGGAAAAAGTTTAGATACAGGAGCTGCTGTGACACACAGGCTCATTAATCCTGTACCCTCATTAATTATAATGAAGTTGTGTTTTCCTCATCCCCAGACCCTGGTGTATGTCTGGGTTTGGGATTCACTGAAGAGAATTGAACTATTTTGATGCAGAATAGTGAAATAACTTGAATGATGCCCAGAAAATGAAGAAATCTCATTACTTAGCTTTAAATGCCCAACTATATGTTTGCTTGAAGTCACTGATACTTTAAATCTGAAGCTGTGAGTCCTCCCTGGCTCCTCAGCATTCAGGGGATTCCTTGGATTGGTTCCTAGAAGAACCTGCTGAAGTTGGGGGCATTGCACAAGGAGGAATTGGCTGGGAAAAGGACAGGACTGAACCATAAAAACTCAGCACCAGGCGGCTGAATTTGGGGTG
Source organism: Periparus ater (assembly GCA_032357785.1). Taxonomy (NCBI): domain Eukaryota; kingdom Metazoa; phylum Chordata; class Aves; order Passeriformes; family Paridae; genus Periparus; species Periparus ater. The sequence continues at coordinate 1,004,691 of CM063609.1, read as the reverse complement.
AAGGCTCAAATCAGAGACCTTCCACTTTTCAACATCCAATCTTCAACCTTCTGGGTGTAATTTCTGGAATAATCTATAAAAGTTGGAGCACAAATCCTGTTCACAAATCCCAGACACCCTTTTAGACACCAGGGCAGCTGCTGCTGCTCCCTCCTCACTGGATCTTTTCCTGGAATAACAGAGATGCTCTTTAGAGAGTGGATGATGCAGGGATTTGCTGGAAAATCATATTAATGGCCACCATTCCCATGTTCTTCCTGGTCCTTGTTCAGACTGTCCTGTTCTCAAAAGCCATATCCCAGCAGGAGGAGTGGTGTGGGTCAAGGATCTGCAGGATTTGGAGGGAGGGAAAACTCCTGCCAGCCTCAGCAGAGGTGTGTGATGTTGTGGGGATTCACTGGCAGCACCTTGAAATTGGTAGGATTGGAGGGATGGGGGATTCCACCTCATCCCTGCTGGTTTTTGGGGATTTTTTTACCCAAAATTTAAGGGTTTTGTCCAGAAACAGTGAATGGGGAATTGTTCTTTGGAGATTTGTGTTCTGTCACATCAAATACATGGAATATTTGGAATCTCCTTGTTCCAGGCCACGGTGATGCCACGATCCAGGCTGCAGGAGGCACACAACTGCTCGGATCATCCTCGGGAGCATCCCGAGCCCCTCACCAGGCAGAAACATCGGGGAACCGCCACAATCCGGCCAGAAATCCCCTGGGAATCGGGAGTGGGAGCAGCACCGTGGCAGGGCAGGAGCTGGATGAGTTCAGGAGGTTCCTGCAGTACCACCAGGGCCGGCCCGAGGAGGCGGCGGTGCCGTGGTTTATCTGCGCCGAGTGCGGGAGGAGCTTTGCCCGCCACGCGTACCTGCTGCGCCACCAGCGCACCCACGCCCCTCCGAGGGGAAACCCACCCTCCACACCCACCTCGGGATGTGTTCCCACATCATCCACGTGCCACAAACCTGCCTGGGGTAAAGCTTTGCACTCAGCTGCCAAAAATCCTGCACTGCCCACAGGAGGGGGTTTATAATCCTGCGTGGATTCGGGTGGAGTTGGGAAATAAGGCGGTTTTGGTGATTCGATTCGCTGCCGGCCTAATGGTCATTGGTTAGGAGCTGGATCATCTCTGTTATTCTCACCATGCTCCTCCTTGGAGCAGGAGTTGGATAAGGCAGCGTTGGCTGTACCAAAATGGGAATTAAAAAAACCTGGTGCACCAAGCAACACGTGCTGGAGAGCATCCAGAGTAGCACAGAGAAACACTGCAAGTTTTCAGGGATGAAAAATGAAGATTTGGGAATAGGATTGTATGATAATGTTTGAGGTGACAGATTCTGGGCATTATTTCCCCACTTTTGCTGCTTTCCCTTTACTGTACCTGCAGAACTAACTCTATTTTTGGGTTCTGTTTTTATATTGACCCCATGTTTTCCTGTGGGGTGAGATGCTGCTTTGGTTTCTGGAATTCTGAGGGGAAAAACCCATGGATACATTCACATTGTGTGTACAGTGTGTCAGTGATGTTTCTCTGGGAAGTGGAAATGCAGCAGGGAGAAGGGAGAGGAGAGGAGGGGTGGCCTGTGGAGGCAGCACATGCAGATTTTGTGTTTTCTCCCCACGTGCTGGTGGTTTTCAGCATTTTTGAATATTCCAGTTGAGTGCCAAGAGGGAAAATGTGTTGCCTCCAGTTGGAGGGGTGTCCTCAGTCACAGACTCCATCTGGATGAAGTCTCTGGGCTCAGCAGCCCCTGAGGAGCAGCAGAGAACACGCAGCTGGTGCTGTGCTGGAGTTCCACAAATTCTGAGCAGGACTGGGAAAACACAAGTGGCCCCAAAGCATCCTGCCCCACCCCAGGTACAGGAATAATGTCCCAAAAACAGTTTGGCACTGGCTTCTCATTGTTTCCTTCTCCTAAGTGAAGTCCTGGGGTGGGTTTTGCTTTTATTCCTCATAGAATCCCAGATTGGATTGGAAGGGATGTTAAAGCTCATCCCATCCCAGCCCTGCCATGGCAGGGACACCTCCCACTGTCCCAGGGTTATCCAAGCCCCGTCCAGCCTGGCCTTGGGCACTGCCAGGGATCTAGGGGCAGCCACAGCTGCTCTGGGAATTCCATCCCAGCCAGGAATTCCCAATTCCCAATATCCCATCCAAGCAGTGGGAGCCATTCCCTGTGTCCTGTCCCTCCATCCCTTGTCCCCAGTCCCTCTCCAGACTGGGATGTTCCAGTGTGGGATTTACAGCCTGGACATCCTGCACTGCTCCCAGCCCCTCACTCCTGAGGGGACAGAGCTGCTGTGTCAGAGCCAGCTTTAACTCCCCAAGCAGGTGCCATCCTGGGGATCAAAGCTTCTCCCAGGAGGAAGTGACATTCCCAGGGAAACATCACCTGCGTGGTAAGAGATGTTTGGAAAATGTTGGGAATAAACCAAGCAAACCCTGTCTGTGCTGGCAGGAGGTGAATCCTGAGATGGAGAAATCTCAGAGGCTGAAGGAGCTGGGAAAGGGGCTCAGCCTGGAGCAAAGGAGGCTCAAGGGGAATTTCTGTCTCTGCACAAGTCCCTGCCAGGAGGGGACAGCCAGGGAGGGTCTCTGCTCCCAGGGAACAAGAAAATTCCAAACGGCCTCATATTTGGATTGGATATTGGCAAAAATGTCTTCATGAAAAAGGCTCAGCCCTGGGGCTGTGGGGCAGGGCCTGGGGGGCTTGGGGTGTCCCAGCTGGGGGACAGGGAGCGATGACAGGGAGGGAAATGGCTGCTCAGCCCGTTAACCCTTCTTGTCCCACTGCCCTCCCTTCCCCGGGGCCGCTCCCTGTCCAGCCCAGGTGAGCGCCCGACGTGGCCCATCCATAGGAATCCTGGAAAACCGAGGCACGGGAGAGCTTTTCCCGGGATAATCCCAGGAAGGTGGGACTGTAACGCTTTTTCTCTGGCCTGGCACCAGCACTGTTAAAACGAAAGGTCCCAGGGTCAGGACGAGCACAGGGAGTGGTTCCCAAACCCAGGATGTCCCCCAGACTCCGGCCAGCACGGGGGTCCTGCCGTGGGTGCTCACGTCCTCTCCCCGCACAGCTCCTGGCCCTCGGTGCCACCCAAACCGGTGTTCCCTGCACCCAAATCCATCACAGCGTCACCCGCGCTCGTGTCACCGCCTGATGCCGGTGCAGAGACCGGTGCCGGTGGCAGAGGCGATGCCAATTCCCGCAGTGGTGCCGGTGGCGGTGCCGGTGCACCGGTGCCACTGAGGGTGCCGGTGCCAGTCCCCACGGCCGTGGAGGAGCCCCTGCCGGTGCCAGCGGGCTGTGGCGGTGCGGGCGGCAGAGCGGCCGGTGCCGGTGCGGGTGCTGGTGCCGGCCCGGCGGCGGTGGCGGGGCCGCGCCGGTGGCGGAGCCGCTGCCGGTGCCGGTAGGCGGCAGTGCTCGGCGCTCCGCGCTGCCGCCGCTCCCCGCCCGCTGCCGCCCAGCCCGGAGGAGGCGGATGCGATTCCCCGGCTGCCCGTGGCTGCTCGGCGGGGCGGCGGGGCCCGGCCCGTGCGCAGGCACCGACAGCGGCCCCGGCCCCGCTCCCGGCCCCGCTCCCGGCCCGGCCCCGCTCCGCGCTCGCCGCCGCCGCCGCCCGGCCCCAACCCCAGCCCCAGTCCCGGCCGCGGCCGCCGGGGCCCGGCCCAGCTCCGCGGGGCCATGGCCGAGTGGGCGCCCGCCCAGGTAAGCGCGGCCCGGGGCACCGGCACCGGACACCGGCCGCAGGCGGAGCCGCCCCGCCCGCCCCGCTCCCGCCGCCGCCCGGCCCGGCCCGCGCCCCCCGGCCGGGACCCCCCGGCACCGCCGGCCCGCGGGGCCCCGCCGCCCCCGGGCACCAGAGCCGCGCTGCCCCGGGGCTGTGGCTGAGCAGCCCTGCCCCGGGATGTCCCTGCGTCCCCGGGATGCGCCGGGCAGCGCCGAGCCGGGATGTCCACGTGCCCTCGGGATGCCCCGGGGTGCCCCGGGATGTCCCCAGAGACGCGACCCGCGATGGCCCCAGCGCTCCCGGGATGCCCCGCTGACCCGGGATGCCCGTGTGTTCCCAGCGTGTCCCCAGGCACCTCTGCCCCGGGAGAGCTCCGTGCCCCCGGGATGCCCCAGGCTGCCCCGGGATGCTCCGAGCAGGCTTCAGCCCAGGGATGCCCCAGGCACCTCTGTCCTGGCGTGTCCCTTTATGTCCCCAAGGTGTCCCTGGACACCCCTGGTCCACACTTGCCCTGCCTGCTCCCTGCCCACCCAGCCCCATCCTCCTCCTGGCCCGGGCAGAACCAGGAATGGCTCCCAAGGGATTGGGGTGACAAGTTGGGAGGGGTCACCGTGGTGACCTGCCTAGTTCTGGCAGGCGTTCCCTGGGGACAGGGATGGGCACTGACCCCACGGCCACCCTGGACTGCCACTCCCTGTCCCCTCAGGCCAGTGGGCATCGCACACAGGGTTCCCCTGCGGTTCTGGGGCTGCTGGTGGCCAAAAGCCCTGGAAATGGGGAACGGAGGCTCCAGGGGGTGACCGTGGGCCTCCTCCCACACATGCCCTCGCCGTGGCCCAGGTGCAGGAGTGGAACATGGAGGCCCCTCACCTGATGCCGCTGCAGCCGCCGCTGCTGCCGGAGCGGGCGCACGTGCGGGAGGCGCAGCTCCACTCCGCAGAGGCCTCGCTCTGGACCGTGGTGGCCACGGTGCAGGCCATGGAGAGGAAGATCGACCTCCTGGCCACCCGCCTGCTCAGCCTGGAGGGCCGCTCCGGCACGGCTGAGAAGAAGCTCCTGGACTGCGAGAAGACTGCCATGGAATTTGGGAACCAGCTGGAGAGCAAGTGGGCCGTGCTGGGCACCCTCATCCAGGAGTACGGGCTGCTCCAGAGGCGCCTGGAGAACGTGGAGAACCTCCTGAAGAACAGGAACTTCTGGGTGCTGCGGCTGCCCCCCGGCCCCCGGGGCGAGGTCCCCAAGGTAGAGTGTCCCTGGGGGGCTGCAGGACAGTGGGGGGAGCCTCGGTTTCCCTGGGCAGCGGGCACGGCTGAGCCACGGGGTCTTGTCCCCACAGGTGCCAGTGACATTTGTTGACATCGCCGTCTACTTCTCAGCAGAGGAGTGGAAGAACCTGGAGGAGTGGCAGAAAGAGCTGTACAACAACCTGGTGAAGGAGAACTATGAGGCTTTGCTGTCCCTGGGTAAATGTCCCTTTTCCACCTCTCCTGGCAGCGTGGAGCGATGGCTGTGTCCCCTCAGTGGGACCCCAGCGAGGGTCGGTGGTGGCACTTGCTGTGTCCTGGGACCACCCATGGCAGAGGGAACTCTCCATGGCTCATGCTGTGTGTGGGGACAGGGTGACACACCGTGCCATGCCAGTGCTGCCCAGGGGACCGGAGAGGGTCCGTGTCCCCACGACCTGAGTGTCCTCACTACCTCCAGCACGGAGGTGCCGTGGGATTCAGGCGCGTTCTCTGCCAGGAGGAACGCCAGGTCCTGGCAGCCTGGTGTGTCCCCAGAGTGTCCCCCGAAGCCTGGGTGACAGGGAGGGGGTGACAGGGAGGGGTGACACGGGTCTGTCCCTGGCAGATGGGGCCCTCTCCAGAAGCGAGGCACAGCCCCGCAGCGAGCGCGGGGACGGACCCTGTGTCCCTGAGCAGCGGGAGCTGGAGCAGAGGGAGCTGCCACCGGACGCCTGCGCGGGTGAGGCACCACGGGAGGACCCGTCCCCACTGTCCCCACTGTCCCCACTGTCCCCACCTCGCCTTCCCCCACCCTCCTCACCCCAGGGACGCCCCTTCCCCAACAGTCCCATCCCCACTGGGCCCAGTTCTCCAGCTGTCACTGGGAACTGCCATGAGTGACCCCAGAAAATCCATGACTTGTGCTGGAGATCTTGGCTCTCCATCACTGGGAGATCCACGTGTCCCCTGCTGCCACCACGATGTGTCAGAGCCCACGGCCACAGTCACCCAGCCCCATCAGCCGTGGCCCTGTTGTCACCTGTCCCCAATGGGCTCTGCCACAGTCATCTGTTCCAGGTGCCTGTCCCCAAGGGTCATCTCAGGGTCACCCATCCCCAAGGGTCATCTCAGGGTCACCCATCCCCAAGGGCCATCTCAGGGTCACCCATCCCCAAGGGCTGTCCCACAGCCACCTGTTCCCACAGCTCCCTGGGGGTGTTGGATGTCCAGAACTGCTGTGAGATGGGGATGTCCCCTGAGGGAGTTCAGGGGTCACACCCTGCGGGGTGTGCTGGCCGTGGGTGGCACCGTGTGGCTCCATCCCGGCCCCGGCCAAGTCTCTCCTTGTGAACAGAGTCGCTGATCTCCACCTCCGACATCCTGTCCCGGATCAAGCAGGAGGTGGCGTTTGTGGGGGAGCAGCAGTTCCCGGAGGAGCGGGGGATGCCACCAGACCCCTGTGCAGGTGAGCCCGGGGCTGAGGCTGCACCCACCGGAGCCGTTCCCTCCCCGGCCTCCCGGGACCGGCCGTGGCTGAGTCCCCGTCCCGGTCCCTGTCCCTCCCTGCAGGCGCGGACGCCCTGATCACCGCGCACGACTTCTTGTCGTGGATCAAGCAGGAGGAAGAGCCCTGTGTCCGGGAGCCCTGGGAGCTGCCCGAGAGGGAGATGCTGCCCCCGGGCCCTGGTCCTGGTGAGCGATCCCCACCATGGGGCTGGGGTGGGGAGAGCCCCCCCCCAGGACGAGCTGTGACCTGGGGACATCCCCAGTGTCCCCGGTAGGACTGACCGGTCTCTCTGTCCCCCGCAGCCAGCGAGGGGCTGCTGGTGAAGACGGAGGAGCGGTGCCCCCACGCCGAGCCCCCCGAGGAGGTGGGCTTGCCGGGCAGCTCCGGGGAGCTGCTCTTCCCCTCCACGGGCTTCGGGACCCCCGAGGGACAGGCGGCGGTGCCAGCGGCGGTGCCTCTGCCGGCGCAGCACAGACTGGGCAAAGCTCCGGGCCCCGAGCCGGGCCCGGGGGCCGATACCGGGGGCGTCCCCGCGGCGCCGCCCGGCCCCGCCGAGGAGCGGCCGCACGGCTGCGCCGAGTGCGGGAAGAGCTTCAGCGGCAAGAAAAGCCTGCGGATCCACCAGCGCAGCCACGCGGCCGAGCGGCCCTACCCGTGCGCCGAGTGCGGCAAGAGCTTCAATTGCCACTCGGGGCTGGTGCGGCACCAGATGATCCATCGCGGCGAGCGGCCCTACAAGTGCTCCGAGTGCGGCAAGTGCTACAGCCGCAAGGAACACCTGCAGAACCACCAGCGGCTGCACACCGGGGAGCGCCCCTTCGCCTGCGCCCAGTGCGGCAAGAGCTTCATCCGCAAGCAGAATCTGCTCAAGCACCAGCGCATCCACACCGGGGAGCGCCCGTACCAGTGCCCCGCCTGCGGCCGCAGCTTCCGCTACAAGGAATCGCTCAAGGATCACCAGCGGGTCCACGGAGCCGAGGCGGGGCCGCCGCCGCTGCCCCCGCCCGGGATCCTCCCCCCCGGGGATTAGGAGCCGCCCCGCCGCGGACTGGCACCTCCCGGGACGGGGACAGCCACCGGCCACGCAGCTTCCGACCAAATCCAGGTGCCCGGCCGGGGCGGGGGGCACGCGGGGAGCCCCGGTTGGGGGACGAGCCCCCAGGTCCCCCGCCACGGACGGACGCTTCACCCCCCAGCGCTTCCCCCACGGACAATGTCGCCGCACGGGGTGGGGGGCAGCCCCCTCGCCGTGTCCCCCCGCGCCACCCCCCGCCTGCCGCTCTGTCCCCTCGCCCCCGCTGCTTATTTTTACTGCCCCCCTCCCCGCGCCGTCCCGCTGTACAGTGCTTGGGGTGTAGTTTTGTATGGACGAAGCGATACGGAATAAAGTCGTGCTGGGCTGCAGAGCCGTCAGCACCCCCGCCCTGGGTCCCCCGTGCTCTGTGGCCGCCCCCTCCCCGGGGCCCCGCGCTGCGGGAAGGCAGCGGCAGCAGCCTGGGAAAGTGGGAATGTCGTGGTGGGACACGTAGTGGCTCCGGGGGTGTGGGGGCTCAGGAGGTCCCTGTGTCACCGGCTGAGGTGGCCTCGTGCTGCTGGGGCTGTGTGGAGACCCCACTCCTGTCACCGACCCATCCCTGGGTCCTTCCTGTCCTTGACCCATCCCCGGCTCCCTCCGACCCGATTTGGGGACAGGAGTTATTTCACACCATTTTTTCCCACAGCCATGTGAACCCAGAGCCCTTCCTCAGGCACCCCAGGGTCCCCAAGCTGGCTGTCACCATCCTCCTGGGAGGCCACGACCAGAGCTGGGTGACCATACAAATGCCACAGCTCCTGCTGCCCCACTGTCCCCTCCCTGGGGGCTGCACCCTCCTGTCCCAGCCCACCCGGGGGGGCTGGAGCTGCCACCGAGCAGGACGTGGCTCTCAGGGAGCCCTGGATGCTGGGGGGCTGGACGAGGGGACAGGGGACACAGCACAAAGGGTTCAGCGGTGCTGTCACCCTGATGTGGGCTGGAGATGGACGGGGGAGACAGAGGGTGCAGTGCTGGGGTGCTCTGGGGACCCTGCACCTGCCATGGGGACCTCGGGCATTCCCTGGGGACCCTGCACCTGCCATGGGGACCTCGGGCATTCCCTGGGGACCCTGCACCTGCCATGGGGACCCCAAGCACTGCCGGGGACATTGCACCTTGTCCAGGGACCCCAAATGCTGCTGGGGACCTCGGACACCTCCTGGGAATCCTGCACACACCCTGGGGACACTGCACAATATTTGGGGACCCTGCATGATGCCAGGGACCCTCCACATACCCTGGGGACACTGGACACTGCAGGGGACCTTGGACACTCCCTCGGGACACTCCTGGAACCTGTCAGGCTGCCCGAGCCCTGCACATTCCTGGGGATGCTCGAACTCGCTGGGGACACTGCACCCTGCCTGGGGACCCCAAACACTTTTGGGCAGGGGACCCAAGATGTGCACGCCCTCACCCCTCTCCAGATCTGCCGGTTCCAAGCCTGGACAGCACAGCTCCTGCTCCCCAGCCCTGATCCCGGGGTGCTGGGCTGCCCCAAAGGAATGGGGTGAAGCTCGTTTGTCCCATGGCCTTGTCCCCGTTCAGGGCTGCGGAGCCACGGGCCAAACGACTCCCTTGGCCCAGCTCCCGCCCCCACAGAGAGATCACACACAAAACCATAACTTCTGGGGTTTTTTGGAGGTGTTTTTTTTTTTTAACAGAAGTTTTATGGTTATATGCAAATTAGATCATTAAATGATTTGCATAAAATGTTCGCACATCAGCGACTAAGTGTTTCTAACTCCCACCCCCCGACAGGTAGTAAATCCTACTGGACTAGCGCCGTCACGCCGCGCTGTCACACGCGTCCCCCGCGGGCACGGCAGCGTCACCTCGGGGCTCTCCCGCGCTTCACACGCGCGGGGACACGCGGGGACACGCGGGGACACCTGCCCGGAGCGCTCCGAGCCCGCGGCAGGTGGGGCCAGCGCCGGCACCCGCATCCTCTGTCCCTTCCCGCGGGGATCCGTCGGGTGCCGCCCGCCTCACCGCACACCGTCCCCCCGGGGCGGCCGCGGGCACTCCGTGTCCGTGGCGGAGCGGCTCCCGCCCGTCCCTAGCTGTTGGTGAGGAAGAGGCGTCTGTGTCGGGAAGCGGAGCCGCGCGGCCGCCCGCGGCGCCGGCCCCGGCCGCGGTTGCCGAAGGGGCTCCGGCTGGGCACGGCGGTGTCAGCCCAGCCGGCGCTCCCGGCCGGCGGCTCGGGGAAGCCGGGCTCGGCTTTGGGCTGCTCGAGGAGCGGGCTGGGGTCGCGGCGGGGCTCGGGGGGCGGCGGGGCCGGGCTCTGGCGGGCGCCGGCGCGCTCCTGGCGCAGGTAGCGCAGCTCGTCGCGGATGTCCGTGAGGACGCCGAGCAGGCGGAACTGCAGCTCCCGGTCGCGCGCCCGCTCCTCGCGCTGGGTGGCCCGTTCCTCCTGCCACATGGCCAGCTCCTGGTGGTACAGCTGGTCCCACTGCTCCTCCAGGTCGAGCAGGTGATGGATGCTAGTCCTCCAGCTCTCGCGGCGGTCCTCGCGCAGGCGGGAGCAGCCCAGCCCGCGGCCGGGGCCGGCGGAGGCCGGGGCGTCTCCCGGCGGGGAGGCCGAGGAAGGCAGCGATTCCTCGGTCAGGGCGCCGTGCAGCGGGGAGCGCGCCGGGGGCTCCTCCTCCGCCGGAGCCTTCTCCCAGGTGGGCCCCATCAGTACCCTGGGCAAGGCGCCCATCTCCGGGCCCGGGCCCCCCGCCTGCTCCTCGGGATGCGCAGAGTCGAGGCCGCGGCCCAGGGCGGGCAGGTCGGACACCCCCTCGTGCCCCCAGTCCGAGTGAGCGTCCGCGGGGTTCAGAGAGTCCTCGGGCAGGGAAGTGACGGAGCCCTGGGAGCTGCACCGGCGGATCAGCATGGCCTGGCGGGACAGCTTCATGTCCTCCTCCGCTGCCATGGGGGCCTCAGGCCCCGGCTGCATCCCCGCGGCCCCGCCGTGGCCCCTCTCCACCTCCCGGCCTTCCCGGTCCTCCTCCTCGGACATGGAGGCGTAGGAGACCAGGGACTCGTTTCGCAGGGATGGGGAGATGGCCGACGCGTCTGGAGTGCGCAGCTCCTGTCCCGACTCGGCTGGGAGAGAAGAGAAACCTTCGATGAGCCACAGCACTGCCCTGGCCCCGGGCCCTCCCAGCACATGGATCCCAGTGGATTCCCATCCTGACCCAGCAGATCTCCATCCTGACCCAGCAGATCTCCATCCTGACCCAGCAGATCTCCATCCTGACCCAGCAGATCTCCATCCTGACCCAGCAGATCTCCATCCTGAGTCAGTGGATCTCTATTCTGACCCAGCAGATCTCCATCCTGACCCAGCAGATTTCCATCCTGACCCAGCAGATCCCCATCCTGAATCAGTGGATCTCTATTCTGACCCAGCAGATCTCCATCCTGAGTCAGAGGATCTCCATCCTAACTCCACTCCCAGCAAATCCCCATCCAGAACCCAACTCCCACCAGATCTTCAACCAAACCCTGCTGCCAGAGGACCTCCATCCAGACCCCACACTTCCCATCCTGACCCACTGGATCTCCATCCAAGCCCCGCTCCCAGTGGATCTCCATCCACACCCAGATCCCAGCCAGTCTCCCAGCCCAGCTCCATCCCAGCCCGTGCTGGTCCCGCCGTACCGGAGCCTCCCTGCCCCTCTCCTCGGCCGTACTCGCAGCCTCCGGCGGGGTCGGGGCTCTGTCCGGGCAGGCGCGGCACGGCCGAGCCCTCCACGTCGGGCAGGGCCGAGGGCTGCCCGTTGGTGTCGATGTAGATGCTGGGGTGGCTCACGCCGGGCTGCAGGTGCATGAAGGGCTGCTTGGACGCTCCGGGGAAGAACAGATCTGTGGGACACGCGGGATGCAGCCTCAGCTGATGGGGACACGGTGACCCCATCGCTCTGCCTCACCTGCCCCAGCAGCAGCCTGAGCCCCCGGGGGGCTGACACCTCCCAGTGCCAGGGAATCATGGGGATGGGGAATAACCTGAGCTGGGAGGGACCCACAGGGATCACTGATCCAGCTCCTGGCCCTGCACCCCAACAGTCCCAGCCTGTGCATCCCTCAGGGATGTCCTGGAGCTCTGGCAGGGCTGGAGCTGGGCCCATTCCCTGGGGAGCTTGGGCAGTGCCTCAACAGCCTCTGGGGAAGAACCTTTCCCTGATTTCCAGCCTGACCCTCCCCTGGCACAGCCTCATGCCATCACACAGGATTTGTTCCTTCAGCCTAGAGCCCCGTGCTTGGCACACGATCAGCGTCTGGATCAGAGAGAGCCGACTCTGGGCCACTTGGACTGAGCCTATGACGGCCCCCCAGTGAAACCAGACAGGCCACTTTGGGATCAAACAGCATCAAATCAAAGAAAAGAGGAAAAAACAACAAAAAAGACCCACTCCTGCAAAGCTTGAGGTGTTCCTACCAATCCTGTTATCTGGCACAGTTTTCTCAGAGCAGCTGTGGCTGCCCCTGGATCCCTGGCAGTGCCCAAGGCCAGGCTGGATGGGGTTTGGAGCACCTGGGACAGTGGGAGGTGTCCCTGCCACGGCAGGGGTGGGACAGGATAAGCTTTAAGATCCCTTCCAACTCAAACCACTCTGGGCTTTCTGCAACTCCCTGATCCCAGGTTATTCCCACGGAGGATTTCTAACCCCAGCACAGGCAGTTCCCTACCCCAGAGGGTGGCACTTGGGCACAACGGGACCACGGCTCTGGCGGACGCCACAATCCCAACGCAAACCCCGGAGTCTCATTCCACAATCCACAACAGCCAGCTCAGAACCACCAGCGTGACCGGACATCCCTCGGGGAGTGCTCCACCACCACTGACCTGGGTCCAGGATGATCTCGGGCTCCGAGTCGTGGCTGGCCTGCAGGAAGGTGGAAGCCACCATCTTCTCCAGGGGCGTGAGGCGAGGCTTGTGGAGCGGCCCCCCGGCGCGGTTCATGGGCAGGTGCTTCTTGGAGGTGATTTTCTTCTTGACGTCCAGCCGCAGGTCGCGCCACTTGTGCTTGAGGTCGTCGATGGAGCGCTCGGTGTAGCCCAGGAAGTTGACGCGGCTTTGGATTTGGGTCCAGAGCTGCTTCCGCCGCACGGGGTGAGCCCGCAGGGCCTCGGACCCGTACAGGGCGCTGAAATGCCGGACCACATTCCAGACCAGCGTCTCGGTCTCGTCATTGGAGAAGTTGGCCTTCCTCTTCCGGCCAGACGCTGGCATCGCCTGCGAGGCTGCGGCAGAGGTGGAAGGGGCACAATTGAACCTCGGTCCCCACTCCTCTCTGTCAGCTCCTGGGGGGAACATGGGGCTGCGGGAGCCCGAGGGAGCCGCGGAGGAGGGAGCCGAAGCAAGAGCCCCGGAGGCATCCATGGCAGGGGAGGCTTGGGCCGGGGAGGATCTAAAGAGCCGCTTCGGCACAGCACGCGGCACGGGCGCACCGCATCGCCTCGCCCGGCTCGAGGGCACCTGGGAGGGGAGAAAAGGAAAGGGCAGCGGTGGCTGGTGGCAGCGCGGGGGGACGGCGAGGGCCCCCCAGCTCTCTCCAGCCAGAGGCACCCGGGAGCCCCCAGGCAGCGGCCACGGGAGGGGCTGTGGGGAGCGCCTCGGGAACGGCACCGCGGGGCCGCGGCGCTGCCTGAGGGTGCCGAGGAGCACCTCAGGGCCAGGCTGAGGGTGATGGGGCACCTCAAGGCCACGGCAACGCTGGCCACGATGGGGAAAGTTTTGGGTGTGATGAGAACTTCAGGTTCCCAGCCAGGGCCTCAGGGCCAGGGCGCTGACCATGGCCTGAAGGACGGTTCCACGGCCCTTGGCCACGGTGAGCACCTCAAGGCCATGGCAAAGACCCTGGCCTAGAGGCAGGCCTTGGCAAGGGTCTTGGCCGTGGTGAGAACATCAAGAGCCCAGCGAGCGCCTTGAGCTCCCGCTGAAGATCTTGGGGTCATGGTGAAAGCCATGGCCACAGTGAGAGCCCCAAGGCCATGGCAAAGGCATCATAGAAGGCCTCGGCCACGGTGAGCACCTCAAGACGGCAGCGACACCAGGACAGGGACCAAGGCCATGGCACATGCTGCAAGGCCTTAATTGAGACCTTGGCGAAGGCCTTGGCCATGATGAGCACCTGAAGAGCCCAGAGAGGACCTCGACACCACAGAGAAGACCTTGACTACGGTGAGCAGCCCAAGCTCCCGGCGAGGACCTTGCGGATGCAGCAAAGTCCTCGGCCACGGTGCACACCTGGGGCTCCCAGTGAGCACCCCGGGGCCAGGGCAAAGACCTCAGCCATGCTAAACACCGTGACCACAGTAACCACCCCAAACTGCTCGTGAGGGACTTGGGACCAGGTCAAAAACCCTGGCCGTAGGAAGAGCTCCGAGGCCACGGTGAAGCCCTTGGCCACGGCGCACACCTGCACCAGGTGTGCACACCTCAAACTCCCACGAGGACCACGGGACCACAGTACAGACCACGGCGCCCACCCCAACCTCCCATGGCGCCCTCAAGCCCCAGCAAGCCCCGGGAGCAGCGCAGCAGGCTGGCTGGGAGCCCGCAGCCCCGAGGTGTCTCTGCCGCCCCGAGCCTGCCCCGAGCCCCCTCCCCATCCTCGGGGCCCCCCGGCAGCGCCCACACCCGCGGCCTCGGGGCGCCGGCTGCGGCTCCCGGGGGGGCTGCGCGCTGCCCTCCCCCGGCTTTGTTCGCGCTCCTGTGACCGGGGACAAAGCGGCCGGGCCGGGGCCTGGCCCGCGGACCCCCCCCCCATTCGGGATCCCGCTGCGGGCGGGTGCCCGGGGCAGGCACCGGGCGCGGCCCCGCGGCTCCCCCCGGCCCGCCGGCCCCTCCCGGCCCCGGGGCAGCGCTTACCTGCGCCGGGAGGGGCGTGCGGGGCGCGGGGGGCGCGGAGCGGGGCCCCGGCGGCGGCGGGAGGGGGGGCTCAGGTCCGGCGGCGGGTAATGGCTCCCGCCTCAGCGGAACTCGCCTTCATTTCCTCCGAGCGCCGGCGCGGGCCCTGCGCGACACCGCCCGCGGGCCCCCCCTGGCGGCACCGCCGCGAAACGGCGGGGGCGGCACCGCGCGCCGCAACTTCCCAAAGCGGGACGGACAGAGGGACGGACAGAGGGACGGACAGAGGGACGGACAGAGGGACGGACAGAGGGACGGACAGAGGGAGGGACAGAGGGACGGACAGCGGGACGGACAGAGGGAGGGACAGAGGGACGGACAGAGGGACGGACAGCGGGAGGGACAGAGGGACGGACAGAGGGACGGACAGCGGGACGGACAGAGGGACGGACAGCGGGACGGACAGCGGGAGGGACAGAGGGAGGGACAGAGGGAGGGACAGCGGGACGGACAGCGGGAGGGACAGAGGGACGGACAGAGGGACGGACAGAGGGACGGACAGAGGGAGGGACAGCGGGACGGACAGCGGGACGGACAGCGGGAGGGACAGAGGGACGGACAGCGGGACGGACAGCGGGAGGGACAGAGGGACGGACAGCGAGAGGGACAGAGGGACGGACAGAGGGACGGACAGAGGGAAGGACAGAGGGACGGACAGAGGGACGGACAGAGGGACGGACAGAGGGAGGGACAGAGGGAGGGACAGCGGGAGGGACAGAGGGACGGACAGAGGGACGGACAGAGGGACGGACAGAGGGACGGACAGCGGGACGGACAGAGGGAGGGACAGAGGGACGGACAGAGGAACGGACAGCGGGACGGACAGCGGGAGGGACAGAGGGACGGACAGCGGGAGGGACAGAGGGACGGACAGCGGGAGGGACAGCGGGAGGGACAGCGGGAGGGACAGCGGGACGGACAGCGGGAGGGACAGCGGGACGGACAGCGGGACGGACAGCGGGAGGGACAGCGGGACGGACAGCGGGAGGGACAGCGGGAGGGACAGAGGGACGGACAGCCCACCCCACCGGGACGGGACAGCCCACCGGGATATCCTACCGGAACGGGACAGCCGACCCCACCGGGACGGGACAGCCCACCGGGATGGGACAGCCCACCGGGACATCCTACCGGGATATCCTACCGGAACGCGACAGCCCACCCCACCGGGACGGGACAGCCCACCGGGACATCCCACCGGGACGAGACACCCCACCGGGACATCCTACCGGGACGAGACACCCCACCGGGACAGCCTACCGGGACATCCTACCGGGACATCCTACCGGGATATCCTACCGGAACACGACAGCCCACCCCACCGGGACGGGACAGCCCATCGGAACGGGACAGCCCACCGGAACATCCCACCGGGACAGGACAGCCGTGCATTCCGCCCCGAGGGGCTGTCGCTGTGCACTGCAGCTGTATCCCCGTGGGGCTCCCCGGGGTGCTAATCCCTGTATCCCACTCGCGAGGATGCTGCGGGTGCCCCCGTGGGGATCCCGTTATGCCCCCATCCCCTCACCCCCGTGAAGGTGAATCCCACGGGGGTCCCACCCCGTGCTCCCCACGTACCCCTGTGACAGTGTGTCCCCGTGGGGAGCCCCCAGTGCCTCCCGGGTCCCTGCGTCCCCCCACTTCCCCAGCCGTGCTTGTGCATCCCTGTGGGGGTCCCGCCTGCTGAACCTCGTGCCTGCATCCCCTGCATTTCCCCTCCTCCCGGGGGTGCTTCGTGCCCACCCCTGACCGAGTCATCCCTGGAGCCCCGGGCCTGTGGGGACACCTCTGTCCCTGCCTGGTGGCCTCCAGCTGGCCCTGTAGACAGAGGGTCATCCCCACACCCCACCCCACCTCAGGGACCCCTGTGTGGGGCACAGTGCACACCGGGGGCTGTGCAGGGGACCCCAGGGTGCCACCAAGGCTGGCACAGGCAGGACAGGGTCCTCAGCCAGGTCCTCACTGCTCGCAGGTGCTGCCATGGCCGTACCGGAGTGGGGATGGCACAGCTCGGGGTGGCTGTGGGAGCCACGGTGTCCCCAAAGACTGGGAGAGGGGATTTGGGGTGGCCCCACTGCTCTCAGCAACCCCGGAGAGCTCTGCCCCGCTCACAGCACAAATGACACTAGAGTAAAACCACCCGTGCTCCGCTTTGCTGAATTCCAGCTTTTTAATGCCTGTAACAATCCTCTGGGCACCACGTGGTGACAGCAGCCGGTGGCACCCGATTCCCCCATGGGAGGAGCTGCTGTCCCCGGCACCACCCGCATCCCCCCCGGCAGTCACAACCACCCCACTCAGGGCAAACCCCCACCGGCAGCAGCTCCACATCGATTCCTGCTGGCTGCAGCAGCCACCCTCTGGGAGAAGGTTCTGGCAGCAGGTTTGTGTCCCCACACCGTCACCGCCCCATGGGTGACACCCAGAGCGTGGCGGCTCCGCGGTCCCCACGCACGGTGATCCCACGGGGCCACACAGACCCACGGCAAAGCCCACGGCACAAGCGCAGGGACAGCGGCCGAGCCGGGCCGGGGCCGGCCCCAATGAGCACCGGCCCTTGGAGCGGCTCCGGGCCCGCACAGCCGCCCGATCACTGCTTGGGAGGGGCGTCCCCGAGGGAGGCTCGCCCCGCGCTGGCCGACACCATGTGCACCGCGTCCTCCAGCTCGTAGAAAGCCTGGAAGAGGTCCGGAGAGGTGGCCTGGTACTCCAGGTACCGCCGCAGCGTAGCCAGGCTCCTCCAGACCTCCCGCTCCGAGGGGCAGGGCGGCACGGCCGCCAGCTCGCCCGCGTCCTCGCCCTCCGCCGTGCCCTCGTCCCCGTCCGCCTCCACCGCGTCCCCGTCGCGCTGCAGCTGCTGCCGGCCGAGCGGGCCGGGTGCCGAGGTGAGGGACACGGCCTCGGCGCTGGCGTCGGGGGTGAAGCCGGCGGCGCGGAAGCAGCTGGCGATGAGCCCCGGGTGAACGTCGCCCCAGGCTTGCGCCAGCATGTGCAGCACATCCAGCAGGCTGGGCTGCCCCGCGCCGCGCTCCGCCGGCAGCCACCGCAGCAACCGGCGCCGGTAGTGACCCTTGAGGTCGCCGGCGATGCCGCGGTCCAGGGGCTGGGCCAGGGCGGTGGCCGGCGGGATGAAGACCATCCTGACGTTGGACAGCTGGAGGTAGGGGTGCGCCTCGTGCTTGGCCAGGAGGAGCAGGACGCTCTTGCCCTGCCGCCGCATCCCCTCGTTGAACTCCCGCAGCCACTCGGCGAAGAGCGGGGCGGTCAGGCCGGCCAGGCTGCCGGCGCGGTAGCTCCAGGGCATCTGCTCCAGGTTGACGCCCCGCAGGCAGCGTGGCCGGGGGCTGTCCCCCACTGCCCGCAGCGGAACCTTCTCCGAGCCGCTGGCGTTGGCGCAGAGCAGCAGCGTCAGCCGCTCGCCGGGGCTCTCGCCCTTGCCGGGGTCACCGGCCGGGAGCGGCACCGCGGTTTCCCCGCAGGCGAAGATCTCGGCGGGGGCGTAGCTGCGGAGGAGCCCGGGCAGCACCGCGCCGGCCCAGTGCTCCACCGTGGGCTGCTCCGCGTCCCCTTTCTCCGCCGGTGGCTTCTTGCCGGCGAGGCCGTGGCGAGCGCCCAGGCGAGCCAGCCAGCCACCGCCGGGCTCGGGCTCGGGCCGGACCAGGTGCCTGGCCCTGAGCTGCAGCAGCGGGCGGCCCACGGGCAGATCGGCGGAGCGGGCACCCTCCACCCAGCGCAGCAGCGCGGCCTCCAGCGCCGCGTCCTTGCCCTCCCGCTTGCGCTTGCGCTCGGGGTCCCCGTTGCGGTGCCACTCGCTCAGGATGCGCTCCCTGTTCTTGATGATGCGACAGATCTGGGGCTGCGACACCCCGAAGCGCTTGGCCAGCTCGCTCTGCGACACCTTGGGACCCTCCAGCATCTCCAGCACGCGCACCTTCTCGGTCAGCGACAGCTCCTTCCGCTCCTTCCGTGGCGCTGCCGTCGCTCCCTCCGCCGCGCCCGGGGAGCGCCCGGTGCAGGGGCCCGGCCGGTGGAGGCTGCCCGTGGCCCCCAGCCCCCCCGGTTCGGCGAGGCCTCTTCCGCAGCGGCCGCAGGCGTAGCCGAGCTCCGTGCCGTGCCCCAGCCGGTGCCGCACCAGGTCCGGCTTCTGCCCCATGCCTCGGCCGCACTCGGCACAATCCAGCGGCCGCTCCCCGGGCCGGCAGCGGCGGCTCTCGAAGGCGGGCGGTGCGGCGATGAGCCCCCCGTTACCGGCACCGGGATTCGGCTCCGGTTCGAGGACGCCGCAGTAGCTGCAGCCCCGTTCCTGCAGCGGGACGAGGAAGTCGGCGGGGCCGCTGTGGCGAGCCGGGGGGGAGCGGGCCGGTGGGGACACTCCGTCCTCGCTCTTCACCTCCCTCACCTGCCAGTCCCCTGCGGAGACAGGAGCGCGTTGGGGAGCGGCCGCCTCACCGGGAATTCCCCGGGACCGAGTCCCCGGCTCGGCAGGATCCGACCCGGGGCCCGACTCCTGTTCCTGGTCCCGTCTGGCCACGATCCCGCCCGTCCCCGTGTCCCGCTCACCCTGGGAGGGGCCGGCGGGTGCCGCATGTGCCCGAGGGCTCTGGTGCTCCCCGTAAGGCCCCGCCGCCGCCCCCTCGTCCCCTCGCTCCACCTCGGCCAGGATGTCGGGTTTGGTGATGGCGTAACCTGTCAGAGACAACAGGAGGGACGGCCGGTGATGCCACCGCCGATGCCAACGGAGATGCCACCAGTGATGGCATCGGTCACTACAGGCCGGTGTTGGCTGCCCGTGGTGATGGCTACAGGCAGCCGCTGTGGTCCCGTGGTGACCCCAGAGCCACCCCGTGACCTCCCGCTGCCGGCACCAAGCCGGTGAGTGCCGGTCTCGCTCACGGCCAGGCCACGACCGGCAGTGCCAGGACCGGTTCCGGGATGGCCGCGGTACCTCACCCAGGTCGACGGGATGCTGGCGATCCTCCTTCATGGCACCGGCACCGTCCCGGTCCTCGGGAAACGCGGCGACAGCTGCTCCCGGTGCTGCTCCCGCCGAGGCCTCAGCAGCGCGACGGATGGCGCTGACCGAGCGATGCCGCGCGGGGATGACTGCGCGCGGCCGGGCGGCGGGACGCGGAGTCGGCGGTGCCCGTGGGGGCGGTGGCGGGGCCGCCGAGCCCCGGTGGGCCTCGGTGGCGATGCCGCACCTGTCCCCGTCCCCTCCCGCCCGCCCGTTCCCTCCCGCCCGGCGCCGCCGCCGCCCCCGCCTCGCGCGGCCCCGCCACCGGCGGCGGGAGCGCGCGCGGTGCTGGCCCCGCCCCCTCGGCGCCCCGCCCCCTCATTGGCTGAGCCACCGCCCAATGGGCGCGCGGTCCGCCCCGCCGCCGGGGGGCGCTGTGGCGCCGGGCGCCGCCGCCGCCGCTCCCAGCGCGCCCCGCGCCCTCGGCATGGCCGCTCCGCCCCGCCGCTGCTGAGCCGCCGCCGCCGCCCGGCCCCGCCGCCGCCCGCCCGCGCCGCCGCCCCGCACCGCCCGCGCCGCCCCCCGCGCCATGGCCGACTGGGCCCCCGCTGAGGTAAGCGCCGCCGCCGCCCCCCGCCTCCCCCGCCGGCCGCCGCCCCCCGGCCCGGCCCCGCGTCCCGCCCCCCCCCCCCCCCCCCGCTCCGCTGTCTGCGGGCGCGCTCACCGCCGCGCGTTCTCCTCTCAGGAGCTGGAGTGCATGATGGAGCCCCAGGAGCTGGGCCTGGAACAGCCGCTGCCCGCCCCCGAGCAGGGCCCCGGCGGCGAGGCCGAGCTGCCGGCCGCCGAGATCTCCCTCACGCTGGTCACCGAGATCCAGGCCGTGGACAGGAAGGTGGACACCCAGGCAGCCCAGCTGATGAACCTGGAGGGCAGGATGAGGATGGCGGAGACGAAGCTGATCGGCTGCGAGAAGACGGCGGTGGAATTCGGGAACCAGCTGGAGAGCAAGTGGACGGCGCTGGGCACCCTCATCCAGGAGTACGGGCAGCTGCAGAAGCGCCTGGAGAACATGGAGAACCTCCTGAAGAACAGGAACTTCTGGATCCTGCGGCTGCCCCCGGGGGCAAAAGGGGAAGTCCCCAAGGTAACGGTTTGCTGCTCCCCGCTGCAAAATGGAGCTGTTCTGCACAAATGTTGGGCTCAGAACCCTGTGCCCTGTGCTCACAGCCCCATATCCTGTGCTCACAGCCACATATGAACTCACAGCCCCATGCCTTGTACAGCCCCATCTCCTGTGCTCTGACAGCCCCATATCCTGCTCTGACAGCCCCATATCCTGCTCTGACAGCACCATCCCTGCTCTGACAGCCCCATATCCTGCTCTGGCAGCCCCATATCCTGCTCTGACAGCCCCATCTCCTGTGCACTCACTGCTGCATCTCCTGGGCACCCACAGCCCCATCCCTGCACTGACAGCCTGATCCCTCCACTCACAGCCCCATCCCTGAACTGACAGCCTGATTTCTACACTCACAGCCCAATTTTGGGGCAGTGCAGTGCTGAGAGCAGTTCATGGCTCCTCCCCATCACTGTCCTTCCTTCAGCACCCAGAAGCACTGGCACAGGTCTTGCTGTGTTGATTATGCTCGTGCACGTGTGGTCTGGGAGGGATGTCACAAATTCCTGTGTTTGGATCACGTGGAATTTTGTGGCTCAGCCCCATGTAACTGGGAAGGTTTAGGAACATCCCCAGTGGCTGTTCAGAGGTGATGAGCAGCAGAATTGTGTCAAAAAGGAGGTGAAAAGGAGTCTGTGCAGGGAGCATAGCCTGTGACTGGAGGAGGCTGAGCAGGGGGAGGTGACAGACAAGTGACAGGGGAAATCCCTGTCATGTCCCTTGAGGGATGAGACACATGGAAAGGGGCAGATGTTCCTGCCTGGGACTGTCCAGCACAACACTTGAGGAGTTTGAGCAAGAAAATTGAATGAGAAAACATCCCCAGGTGTTTTCTTAAATGAGAAACAAACCCCGTGGTGCTGCTCCTTGCAGGTCCCCGTGGCCTTCAACGACGCCTCGTTTAACTTCTCTGAGGAGGAGTGGAAGAGCCTCAACGAGTGGCAGAAGGAGCTCTACAGGCACATCATGAAGGGCAACTATGAGGCCGTCATCTCCATGGGTAACGATGGGCCAGGGGTTGCCCTCAGCCTCCTGGCACAGAGTTTTCCTGGGAACTGGTGGATGGAAGCAGCGCTGGGTCCTGCAGGATCGGGGAGGGGGTGGTGAGCTTTGGAGAGGTGGAGCACAGCCCTGGCAGTGAGCTCAGCTCTCACAGCCACACTGAGGGTGGAAGGATGTCATGAGTGTCACCGCAGGGACGGTGGTTCCCTGATGCTCCCTGCAGCCTGACGAGTGCTGGGATTGTGAGGAGGAGGAGGAGGGGAAGTGAGAGGACCCTCAATCCAAGCAAAGCTGGGGAAGAGGGAAGCTCCTTTGTCACGCCAAGGTCCACAGATCCACTGCGCTGGGTGCCTCAGCCCGCTGGCTGCTGAGAGCAGCACAGGGTGCCCTGTGCCCTGCCTCTGAGGTTCCTTCCAGCCCTTTCCATGGGGAGTTGTGCAGACTTCCCTTTCCTCTCCCATGAGGGAGAAGTGACGTTTGTCTGGATGCTCTGTCCAACCCCAGGGATCGAGTCCTGCTCGGGTGCTGCGGGATCTGCTGGGGCAGAGCTGGGGAGAAGCAGCAGCTGAGGGCGAGCTCTGCCTCCTGCTTTCCCCTCAGCAGCTCAGGGCAGTGCATTCCCAGCCAAAGGAACGCGTTCCGCTCGCTCCTGCCAGTCCTGGCCACGGGAATGCTCTCTGGGGAACACGTTGCCTTCACAACATGTTCCAGAAATGACCTTGCCTTGGCTGGGCCGGGGGTGGGAGCGCAGACACCGTCCCTGGTAGCCAGACGCCTCCCTGTGCCGAGTCCAGGCTCATCTGCCTCCCTGCCATCCAGCTCTGCCCAGTCCAAGCCTTTTCTGCTTTGTTTTTCCCCGTTTATTTCTTTGAACAGAATCCTGCAGTCCCTGTGTGTCAGGGAGAAAGGTGAAGGGTAACCATGGCCCCCATTCTCCTGTTTCCAAACCAATCCCCGCTCCTGAGGCGTGGGAACGCAGCTGTCCTGCTGCAGGGCATCTGGGGATCTCTGAGCCTGGGGCTTGGAGAAATGTATCTGTGCTTCATCCCAAGGTTTCCCTTCAGAAATGAGGTTTAGGGCTTGGTTCCTGTGTAAGAAAAACGGATCCACCGGAGCAGAGGTGGAATTTAACCCCCAGGGCCTCCCACATGTCTGGAAGTGAAGTTTTCTGCTCTCCACCCAAGGAGAGATGGTGATTGTCCCCTTTCCCCCACCAAAATCCACGAGCAGCCCGTGACACGGACGAGTAGGACGGAGCGGTCCTGGCTGGAGGGAACCGCACGGGGAGGGCAGTGCTGGCAGCTCTGGTGCTGCCCCCGAGCTGAAGTCCCCATTGTAATGGATCCGCGGACCTTAGCGGAGAGGAGAAGACAGGAGAGCCTGCAGGTAAGCCTGGATGCCTTTTCTTACTGTGCTCCTCACGCTGCTGGCTGGGAGGTGCTCCTCACCTGAGCAGAGCGTGCTCCTGCATCCAGGGCTCACACAAGGTGAGCGGGGCAGAGGGCTGAGAGCAGCTTCCTGAGCCTCTCTCGTTCATTTCCCAGCAAAGGAAGGTCGGTGGGCAAAGGCTGCAGAGTCGCTCTCCCACCAGGGCAGGGGAAACATCCTCATCCTCTTTTTACGTGCAGACGCTGCCATTTCCAAGCCTGAGCTGCTGACACGGATTGAGCAGGGGGAGGATCCCAACGCTGAGGATCAGGAGGACTCCGAGGGAGGAGAGACACCCACGGACCCCAGCACTGGTGAGCCACGAGGTTCCTGCGACTCGGGGGGAGGCAGATGTGGGGCTGTTCTGTTTTGTCAGCTCTCTCCTCAGGTACAGGGAGACTTTGCCTTCCAGCTTGTCTCCCACCTGGTGTGTCCATCCCTCCTGGAATCCTCTGAAGCAGCTGGAAGGTTGGAGTGTAACTCCTGCTCTTTTCTCTTGCACAGAGTTTTTCTTCCCTGGGCCCGATGACAGCTCGTGGGGTAAATATGAAGAGACTCTGGCTGAAAGCCACGAAGGCTCTGAGGAAGAGGAGAGCATGGAGGTCCCTGGTACATGTGAGTGCACTGAGCTGCTTTGGGAAGTGTCCCTTGCCTAGATGTGCTTTTGGCTTCCCAGCCTCATTCCCAGGAGCAGCTCAGCTTTTCTGGATGGTGCTTTTCCCAGAATTTCAGGAAGTTGCTTTGAGTCACAGTTTATACCATGGGACATCCTTCAGCCTCAGGCACTCTACAAGCCCATGAGGAAAAGAAGTTTTATTCCCTTTTTCTCTGGTTTTTTTTTTTTTGACCTTTATCCTAAACCACAAGTTTTTAAAGACCTGTCCTACTTCAGGAACCTTCTTTTTTTCCTGTGGCTAGATTTTATACATATATTACATTACAGTATAATTGAAGGCAGGAAGTTGCTGGAGTGTGTCCAGAGAAGGAAGTGGAGCTGGGGAAGGGTCTGGAACACGAGGATCAGCTGAGAGAGATGGGAAAGGGGCTCAGCCTGCAGAAAAGGAGGCTCAGGGGAATTTCTGGCTCTGCACAGCTCCCTGCCAGGAGGGGACAGCCGGGGAGGTTGGGCTGTGCTCCCAGGGAACAGGGACAGGAGGAGAGGGGCTGGATGCAGGTTGTGCCAGGGGTGGCTCAGGGTGAAAATCAGGAAAATCTCTTCCCCAAAAGGGGCTGTTACAGATTGGGACTGCCCAGGGCACTGGTGGAGTCCTCATCCCTGGAGGGATGTAACATCCATGTGGATGTGGCCCTTGGGGACATGGTCAGGGGTGACCTTGGCAGTGCTGGGGGATGGTTGGACTCAAAGATTACCGAGGCCTTTTCCAACCTCAACAATTCTGAGATTCCAAGTCAAATCCCTCTGGCCTCACCTGTATCCCAGGACAGAGCAGGTGCTCCCAGCCGGACTCGCTGCCCCGTCAGTGCCAGGCTCTGAGCTGGGTGTGCGCAGCAGAAACCACCCGGTGTCCCAAGGGACCTGTGTAAATAACAGCCCAGTCTTGCTTCCCCAAATGACACGAGTGTCTCTGCTCTGCCAGACGAACAGCCGTGCGATGAGGAGGGCTCCGAGAGCCTGGAGCTTTCCAGGTCCTTGACAGGAAAGTGGGAAGAGGTTTTCTCCAGCCCGGAGGAAGAGATGCAGTCGAGCAGCAAGAGCCAGAGCGGGCCGGCCCCGCCGCAGCGAACGGCCACGGGCAACGGGCTGAGGCGCTCGGTGCGCCGCGGGAGAGACTTGGCCAGGAAGGATCCCGAGGAGGCGGCGGCCGACAAGGGGCCCTACATCTGCTGTGAGTGTGGGGAGAGCTTCCTGGACAAGCAGCTCTTCGCCACCCACCAGAAGGCGCACGCCAGCGAGGAGGCCTGCACGTCCCTGGAGCGCGGCGAGAGCTTCCGGCAGAAATCCAAAGCCAAGGGCCAGGGTCCCTCCCGCTCCAAAGCGTCCAAGCGCCCCGAGGGAGAGAAGAGCTCGGGATTCAAGTACGGCTTCGTCAGGCACCAGGTGAACAACATGGTGGAGAGGCCCTACACCTGCTCCCAGTGCAAGGAGAGCTTCAGCCTGGAAGTGAGTCTGATCCTGCACCAGAAGCTGCACACGGGGAAGGGCGACGGGCCGTTGACGTGCACCTACTGCGGGAAGGACTTCCGAGACCTCTCCAAAGCCATCCGCCATCAGCGCATCCACACCGGGGAGAGGCCCTACCAGTGCACCGAGTGCGGGAAGAGCTTCATCCGGCGGGACCACCTGCTCAAGCACTGGCGGGTGCACACCGGGGAGACCCCCTACCAGTGCCCCGTCTGCGGGAAGCATTTCCGCTACAAAGAGTCCCTGAATTGCCACCAGAAAATCCACTCCCGCAACCCGCGGCCCGGCGAGGATTCCCAGCACAACCTGGGCTCGGCGGGCACCCAAACCGACCATTTCTGCGTGAAAAAAGAGACTAAGCAGTAGCCGTGGTGGGGCCGGGGCAGGAGGGCTCGCGGTGACCGTGACGGTCTGGCAGGTGGACGTGCAGCATGATGGCAGGTGACTTGTATCGCAGCTAATCCATGTGGTCATGCTACGAAGCCCGCTTTGGTGAAGCATCCAAGGAATTCCTCTTAAAGACTCTGCTCGGCCGGCCCAGGCAGCTCTGGGACCCCGCGGGGTTCCGTGGCACTTCCACCGCGGCGCAGGCCCCGTGCTCGCTGTTCCCTACGCAGGGTTGGATTCTGCCCGTAGAGAATAATCCCGAGCCGTTCTCTGGGGTCCGTATTTAGCAGGTGTTCCCCCACCTATCTTTGTGCATATTCAGGAGTGACAAGCTTTCGCTTTCTTTTTTCCACTCGTTTCACTGCAAGGCTGGAAGCGCGAGGAGGGAGGGAGGGAAGGAAGGCGCCGTTCCCAGCCGGCCGCCCGCTCCCGCTGCGTCGCCGTGTCCCGAAAAGGCTGCGAGGCCAGGACTGGGATGAAGACAAGAAAGGCGAGGCAGAGAGGTGGTCAGGGCACGACGCGGGATTTGTGGAAGGCGGAAAAGCGGAGAGGAGAGCGTGGCAAAGAGCGGGGTGAGATAAAGCAGGTGCAGGAGAAGGGGCTGAGGACATTGGAGCAGGAGGAGACGGGAAGGGCAGCGTTTGGAGGCGTGCTGGGCTCACTCACAGCAGGAGGACACGTCTCCGTTCTTTTGAAGGGTGTCACTGGCACCAGCCGGGCTCTGGTTCCCCTCTGGCCCGAGGGAACGGCGCCGCTGGGCCGACACACGGACTCCTGACAATGAAGGTGACTTTATTATTATTTTTTAACTGGGTTTGGTCTCACTCAGGTAAGTCAGACGAGTGAAAGCAGCTTCTCCTAACCCCTGTAAAGAGCTGTTTGGTTTTTAGTTAACCTAGAAGTAGTCTGTTATTATTATTAATTATTATTATTATTATTATTAATTATGATGATGATAATACTACAAAGAAAGGTGTGACACTATATTTCACAGTTGCTCTAAAACACTTCCATGTATGCGATAACTGCCCGGAGTTTTCCAGCTGTTTGTGTAAATATTGGATGACTTCTGGAGCTGTTGGTGTTGTTCTGAGGTGGCTGTACGTGGTGTCTCTTCGCTCTGTATCGTCAGCTGCTGGTTCGTGACTGTGTTTTGTAATAACTTTTGTAAAGTCTGTCAATACAGTGTTTCCATTCTGAATTCTGTGTCAGCCCCTACCTGCGGCTCCCTCATCCTGCTCCTGGATGTTCCTCAGGAGCTTTTTCCAGGCAATTGTGGAACAGGTGAACAGCACAAGCTGAGCTGAGCTGGAGAGCCAGGCCTGGCAAACGAGGCTGCTCGGGGATGCTGCATCTGGGATTTGTGGTTTTAACTTTGCTGCTGCGGTTTGTGCAGCCTGTGCCGCACGCAGACGGGGCTGTGGACAGCTGAGGAATCCCTGGATCTGTGGTGGGATGGAGCTGGGACATCCCATGCTCAGGATGAGGGAGAGGGAGAAGCACTGGTGGCTGTGGCCACCTTGGAGCTGGGATCTTGGAATCAAAGAATGGCCTGGGTTGGAAGGAACCTCACAGCTGGTGCCACACACTCCGTGTTTTTTCCTTCCAGGCTCCGTCTCAGCCCAACATTCCCCAGGCTCTTCCCTGCCAGAGCTCAGGACACAGAGACATTTCCCTCTCCCCACCAGAGACCCCCACCCCAAGCTCCAGTGAGGCCCAGGGGTTGTTCCAGCCTGGGACCTTGTGCAGGGGGCAGCCCATGGTCAGAGCCACCATCAGGATGTGGCACTTGGGGTCCACAGGGACCGGGGGGTGCCAGAGTCCCTCAGCCACCCCAATCCTTGCTGGGAGCCTGCGGAGATGGAACGAGTGACCCCGGTGAATCCCCCAAGGTCTGAGTGACCCTGGTAAATCCCCCAAGGTCTGAGTGACCCTGGTGAATCCCCCAGGCTCTGAGTGACCCCAGTGAATCCCCCAGGCTCTGAGTGACCCTGGTGAATCCCCTCACACTCTGGAGCCACTCCATGCAATGGGGCTGAGCCATGTGGGTATGGAGATGCTGGAGATGGTGGGGAGAAGAGGGAAAAGAGCTCAGGGAAGGAGCATCCTGTGGGATCCAGGCTGGGGAGAGCAGGTGCTCCAAAGGTGAGGCTGAGC
The DNA here is from genome assembly GCA_032357785.1 of Periparus ater. Lineage (NCBI taxonomy): Eukaryota > Metazoa > Chordata > Aves > Passeriformes > Paridae > Periparus > Periparus ater. The sequence goes on along the minus strand of CM063609.1, from coordinate 977,005 downwards.
AGAGCTCTGAGCACACAGGGACACCGTGAGGACGCAGGAGTGTCCCTCTGTGGTCACACGTGTGCTCTGTGTGTGTGCACATGGTCACAGGTCACAGACACTCCACAGACGTGGCTCTCTCCCAATCCTGCCCAGTCCACTCCTGGGAATAAATACATCTGGTGATCCACAGCCATCTCCATAGGGACAGCGTGGGGTCTCCCACAGCCTGAGTCAGGTCTCCCTCTGCCAGGAGCTGCACTGGGATGTACAAACCCCAGGAGGGACCTCCCTCCATTCCAGAGCTGCTCCTGGTGTCCCCTCCCACTGGATCAGCTCTGGACAGGGGTTGTGGATCCCTGGGACAGCCCAAGAGGGGCCTGGACAGGGGACACTTAATTGGAGGTCCCCACCTGCTGTCACATCCCTGTCCTCCAAGCCCGGGTGACCCATCCCACTTGTCTTCTCCCTTCTTCCACAAACCCACAATCTCCCTTTTCCCACAGAAACCTGTGCTCCTGCTTTCACCCCAAGGTGTTCCAGGGCTGTGCCCCCGCAGGGATGGGACTGGGGAGATGAGATGGGGATGGGATGGGATGGGATGGGATGGGATGGGATGGGATGGGATGGGATGGGATGGGATGGGATGGGATGGGATGGGATGGGATGGGATGCGATGGGATGGGATGCGATGGGATGGGATGGGATGGGATGGGATGGGATGGGATGGGATGGGACGCTGGGGTCGGGTCCGGCGGGGAGGCCGTGGGAGGGGAGGGGTCGCTCCGTTTCCACGGCGCTGCCGCCCCCGGCCGCCATTTCCGAGCCCGCAGGGATGGGCGGGGGGACCCGACGGGCGGGGCCGGGGGAGCCGCCCCGGAGCCTCCACAGAAACCCCCTGGTCCCTCCCCTGCCCTCCCCATGTCGCACCGAGTCTCTCCCACTTGCCCCTCTCTCTCACCCCAGCCAAACCAACACCTCCCGTCCCCCTGCACCGCACCCCGGGGCCTTCCCCGTTACTCCTCGGTCCCGCCAGCCCCCCAGTCTCTCCGCTGCCAGCCCAGCTCCTCGGGCAGTGCCCCGAGTGCCCGCAGCCCGGTCAGTTCTCCAGTCTCTCGGTGCCCGCAGTGGGCGGCGGGCCGGGCACCGGGCGGTGCCGTGGGGGGGCCCCGACGGGGCGGGGCGGTGATGCCGTCGGCCCGCCAGGGGGCGCTGTTCAGCGCGCGCCCGCCCCGCTCCGCCCCGCTCGGCGCGCGGTCCGGCGGCGGCAGCGCCCCCTGGCGGCGCGGCGGGGCAGCGGCGCGGCCGGAGCGCCGGACCCGGACCCGGACCCGGAGCCGCGCTCGGTGTCGGAGCCGCCGCCGCCCCCGCCCCGCCGCCTCCGCCCGCTAGGCCCGCGCCGCCCCCGCCCCGCCCCCGCCGCGCCGCGCCCCCGCCCCGCCGCGCCGCCCCGCGCCCAGCCCGATGCCCGGCGGCGGGCGGAGGTGAAGCAGCGAGCGGGCGCTGGATCCTCCCGGCCGCGGCCCCCGGGGCCCCGGGCACGGAACAAAGGGCCATGGCCGAGGGGGCCCCCGCTCAGGTAAAGGGCGCCCGCCCGCCGCGGGGCCGAGCCCGGCGCGCACCGCCCGCCCGCGGCTCGCGGGCCGCACGTCGGGGCTGCCGGGCCGCGCCGTCGGGGCCGCGGCGGGCGGGGGGGGCGGCGGGCGGCGGGCGCTGTCAGCGCGGGGGCCGCGGCCGCCTCCCGGGGGAGCGGGCGGGGACGGGACGGGCGGCCCCGGGGGGGCGGCGGCGCCGCGCCGAGCCCGCCCGGGCCTCCGCGGCCGGCGGCGCCCGCGCTGCCGTCGGGGCCGGGCCTGCCCGGCCGCCGCGCCCCCCCCGCGCCGCCGCCGGGCCCTGCGGCCCCCCGGGACGGACCCGCCGCCGGCCCCCCCTTCCCGTGTCACCGCCCGGTCCCCATGGCGACGGGGCGCCCGCGGCCCCCCGGGTGTCCCCTCGCCGTGCCCATGGCAACGGGGCTCGGCCGGCCCGTGTCACCCCGCGCCCCCCCCTTCCCGTGTCACCTCCCGGCCCCGCGCTGTCACCTCCCCCCGCCCCCCCCGCCGCGGCGGGTCCTGCCCGTCCCGTGGGACCGGCACGGGGCCGGTATAAGCGGCTTAGCGGGGACACGGGGACGTCCCCGCCGCCCCGGGGAGCGCTGGGCCCTGCAGCGCCCCCCCCCGCGGGGTCCGCATGGCCCCGGGGATGTCCCCATCGCCCCGGGCGGTCCCTGTCACACCGGACGGGAGGGGCTCTATCACACCGGGAGGGTCCCTATCCCCCCCCGGGGGGCATCCCCCGCCCTGACCCCTCGCCCTTGTGTCCGCAGGCGCCGGAGCCGGTGCGGCCGCCGCGCTGCCCCTCGCCCCTCCGGCCAGCGGCCGGCCCCGAGCGCACCTCGGAGCGGGAGACGCAGACGGCAGAGCTGTCCCTGACCGTGGTGGCGGCCGTGCAGGCGGTGGAGCGGAAGGTGGATTCCCACTCCACCCGCCTGCTCGACCTGGAGGGTCGGACGGGGATGGCGGAGAAGAAGCTGATCGACTGTGAGAAGACGGCGGCGGAGCTGGGGAACCAGCTGGAGAGCAAGTGCGCGGCGCTGGGCACCCTCATCCAGGAGTACGGGCTGCTCCAGCGGCGCCTGGAGAACATGGAGAACCTCCTGAAGAACAGGAACTTCTGGATCCTGCGGCTGCCCCCAGGCAGGAAGGGGGAAGTCCCCAAGGTAACGGAGTCCAGGGGTGCGAGAGCCGGGCACTGCACCCGAAATGCTCCCGGAGGGCAGGACTGGGGTGGGTGAGCAGGGACAGCCCCTGCACAGGTGAGTCTCTCTCTCCACTGCAGCTGCTCATTGCAGCTTCCCAGCTCATCCCCTGCTGGGACTAAAATATGGTAGGGCAGAGGCCTGGGAGGACATCCTGGTACTCAGGCCAGAGGTTTCAGTTCTGCTCCACTGCGCTGCACAGCCCCGGGGGCGTTGACTCTTTTTTTGTTCGTTTTTTTTGCCACCATTTGAAAAAGCCCTGCAGATTTTGTGATTCTTTTGTTTTGACCACCTTGACGCTGCAGAGTCTCCCAGGCTGGGGAAGGAGCAAGTGGGAGCTGCTGCTGCAGGGAAGGGGAAGCTTTGGGATTCAGGAAGGCAGATGAGCTCCATGAGCTCTGGAAAGAGCCCACCATCAATATTCAGCTCCTACTTGAATTTCACAACCTTCCTGCTAAAAGAGTGTGTGCAAACAAGACTGTGTAAGGCATGGGAAAGGGAGCATCTCTGGAGAGAGTAGAGAGGATCAGGAGAAGGTGGGTTCATACCTGACACCCCATTAGTGGGGGACAGAACTGGAGTGCCGCGTTGCCTCTGAAGACCTCTGCTCCAACATGGCACGATTTGCACATCCTCAGTTTATCCTTAGGAATTATTCCTTGGCTAACAAGCTGGGAAGCTGCAGATGGTGAGCACACAGTAACCAGGGATAATGGGGAGCCCTGTGGGCCTGGGTAGAGTTTTCCCTGGACTTCTGGGGTAATTGAATCCGGGAGTTACGTCAGCTCATCAATAGGGATGAGTCCAGCCCAGCTCCTGGGTTTTGTCTCCTTTATGGTCTCCCAAGCCTGATCACCCTGCAGAGAGCAGGGACTGAGAGGAGGAGCTTGGGGTCCTTTGGGGAAATCCCAGTCTGGATTCATCACTAAGAACCATTCATTTGGTTAAGTCTTTCATTCCCAAAGAAATACCTGCTCAGGAATTGTTTTAAATGTAAAAATGTAATGTTTTAAATGTAAAAAGCATCTCATTGGTGGCGTGGAAGGAGCTGAAGCCTGGCTGTGTGCAGGCTCCTGCTTGAACCCGCTGTTGGAATTGCAGGTGCCGGTGACCTTTGATGACGTGTCCGTCTATTTCAATGACAAGGAATGGGAGAAGCTGGAGGAGTGGCAGAAGGAGCTGTACAAGAATGTGATGAAGGGGAACTACGAGTCTCTGATCTCCCTGGGTAAATATGGGGTGTCCTCGCCCTGCTGAGGGACAGGAGGCTCCTTCTGGCTCCTCCTTGGAGATCCCCCTCTGATGAGACCCAAATGTCCCAAACACAGGAGGATGTTTTTAGTCTGGGTTTATTCCAGCTCATGCTGTGGTGGTGTTCTGCCTGGGTGAGGGATGCCCTGTGGGTATGTGGAGACCTCCCAAACCTCTTCCAGCCACAGTTATGCCATCAAAAACCAGCTCCTTCCCCATGGCTGTTGGGAGGGCTGCCCTGCATCTTCTGGGTCTGCAGTGGGTAGCAGCCCACGCGGCCTTAGAGAGGATTTTGCACGTGTGGATGTTCCTGAGCGTCCTGGGAAGAGGTGGAAGGCAATGTTGGATTCCCAGTGCAGTAACCCCTCTCTCCCACCCCTCTGTCTCTCAACAGACTATGCAATTTCCAAACCTGGTGTTTTGTCTCAGATCGAGCAAGGGGAGGAATCACGGGGCAGGAATGAGCAGGACCTGGAAGAGAGTGAGATCATTACTGATGCCACGGCAGGTGAGGTGGCACCTTGGCACCAGGGCAGCCCTGGGTTGTGTTCCCAGGAGCTGCTCATCCCAAGGCTGAAGCAGATGTTGCTGGGAGCTGTGGCTGGTGTGGTTGATCATGTGAAGCCTTGCCTAGGATAAATTTGGCTGGTTGGAGGTTTGATGTCCAGGTACAGCTCAACATAGAAACCAGGACAAGCAGAGCCTGGAGAGTTGGGCACTGGGAGCCCTTCCCAGCAAGGGAAGCATCTGCAACCAGACCAGGTCCTCAGGGAACCGGTGTGCCCGGCAAGGAAGGAGAATTGAGTCCCATTGGGAGAGCCCATCCACCCAGAAAATCCTCTCCACCCTCTTTTTGTGTGGATGGTGCCTGGGTTTGGAGCATCCTCCTGGGAAGGGAAACCTGGTCCCATGCTGTGAGCATGGAGATGGGATGCTGAGGGGCAAGACTGGGCTGGGAATGGGGCACCAGTGACCCCGAGTCCCAGAGCAACTCCTGTGCTGTGATAAGGGGCTGATAAGGAGATAAGAAAGTGGCCTGAAAGAGATGGTGTCACCTCCACTCATCATTCCTGATTCCAGGCTGTGGATGTGGGGTCACACCAACACCCTGCTTGTGCTTTCCATCACAAGGATCTCGAAATTAAATTGAGGCCTATGGGAAGAGGAAAATCACGGGCCCACGTGGAGCTGCAGCCTGGGGGATGTGGGGCGGCTGAGCAGTGCTCTGCTGTGGCACCCAAGCTGGGTGGAGCGAGTTCCCTGTGCCTGCAGAGCATCCTGGGCTGGAGCTGGGAGTGTGGCAGGGATGGGTGAAGGGCAGGGGCTGAAGGGAGAGCAGAAGAGGCCGAGCAGATGAAACGCTCAGCGGGATCAGCAGCTGGAGCTGGCAGGGATTGCTGGGAGCAGGTCCTTTGTCCTGGCTCCTGGGAGTGATGGTGAGTGGGAATCTCTTGTTGTTGCAGCTGGAATAAGGGTTGTGATCAAAACTGAGGAGCTCCTTCCTGAAGACAGCCCTGAGAACCCCGAGCTGCACGGGATGTCGGGGCAGTCCGAGGGCAGCTTCCAGAGCCCGGATGAGGAGGCAGCTTGTGAGAGCCCCTATGGCTCCGTGTCCCCACCCAGGGACCTCCCAGGAACCAGCCTGGGGGACTCATCTGAATATGGAGCCGACTTCAACGAGATCCAGAGGGTCATCGTTCACCACGGGAGCTGCACAGGTGAGACCTGGGGACACGGCTCTGCACACGTGACAGGAGGTCTGGGGGGCTGTGGTGGGTTAGGAAAAGGTGGGGAAGGGGTTGGAGGTAAATCCCCCCAGAACCAGCACCAGAAGGAAAGTTTCTGGCTGCAGCAGCTTCCAAGAGTGGCTCTGGTCAGCCCGTGAGCTTGGAGGAGGAGGCAGCACATCCATGGTGGATACAGAACGTGATCTCTGAAGGCTCCTGTCCAGCTAAGGAGCAGAGCAAGCACTGGGCCAGCCTGGAAAAAGCCACGGAGAGCAAGGGAAGATGTGTCTCAGGCAGTGTTCCGTGAGAGCCCTGCTCCCAAAATGCAGCTGTGGCAGAGGGCAGGATGTTGGTGAGAGGTGTGGGGGAGTGGATGGTTACACACTGGACACTGCTGGGGCAATGTGGATGGTCCTGCAGGTTGCCAAGCGTGGGAATTGCTTGGGGCAGCTCCACAGGATAGGGAAGAATGTGACTGGAGCTCTGTGGTTTGCGAGCTGCCAGGAGGGAAGGGGAAGGATGAGGTGATTTGTGGAGAGATGAGATGATGGTACCAAGTGTTTCATGTGTAGGATTCTGCCAGTGGAGTGTCAGATAGGGGCCAAGTCCTACAGATGTGCTGTCAGGGTGGGGATGGGAGAGCAGGGAGAGGAGAGGAGAGCTTGGGAACGTTGGGTTCCGTCCTCCTGACGGCTTTGTGGTGGTGTAACACAAACCAAGGCACAGAGAGTTGGGCTCTTGAGGGCCTCAACTCCGTCTTGTGGGTCCTGTGGTCTGCTCAGGGCTTTGTGAGGGAAACCAGCCAAGCCATCAGTGGGGCTGGAGCTGATCCTTGTCCGAGAGCTGCTGCCTCTGCAGGGTGTGGGGGCTGGCTGGTGGGGCTGGGTGGGAGCTGTGGCCATGCTGGTCAGGATGGGGAGCTGAGCTACAGGTCCATAGAGGGGGCAGGGAGAAGGAACTGGGTTTTCCCTTCCCTCAAAGAGAAGAGGGCCATGGCTTTGACACATCCACTCCCATCCATTTCCTTTTCTTGGGAATGCTCTTCCTGGGAGAGCATTTAGGCCTGGCCTGCAGTCCAGCATGGGGTGACATGAGGGATGCTCTGTGGGCCATTCCTGAGGCTGTGCTGGACACAAGTCCCTGGGATGGCTGCTCTCACCAAACAAAATCCCCAGCTCACTTTTGGCCTCGGTGACACGAAGGGGAGCCTGGCCTGCTGCCATCCATCCTGCTGCCATCCATCCTGCTGCCATTCATCCCACTGCTGGGTGCTCTGGGAAGGAGAGGGGTGGGTCTCTCTCCACGCCACATCGCGGCGAGGCTGAGGGAAGGGACGGTCCCCTGTGGGCTGTGCTGTCCCTGGAGCAGAGCCGGCAGCCCGGTGCCGTTTCTGCCGAGCGGTGCCGTAGCCCAGTGAAACGGCGGCACAGGGAGTTGCTCTGAAATCACTCGGCCACCCAAGCCCTGGTGAACCCACGGCGCTTTTATTCCCCCACATCCTGCAGCAGCACAAAGCTGGCAAACCTTTTGGCAGGCGGTCGGAGCGCACCCTCCAGAGGAGCCTGACCAGGGAGGGTTTATCTGAACTCCATGTTCAGGGGGCACACGGCCCATCCCAGTGCTCTGGGCTGCAGCCGGCTCGTGTCGGGGTGCTCAGGCAGAGCAGGCAGGCACAAACAGCTGTGGGAGCCCGTGCAGATGTTTCTATAGCAGCCAGGGGTGTAGGAGGCCGCCCCGTCCAAAACACTGACCCTAACGCTGTTCAATTTTCCCCCTCAGAGGATGGGATCGTGATCAAGACGGAGGAAGAGGAGGAGGAGGAGGATGACCCCGACACGCTGGAGCCGTGTGCCATGTTCTCGGGCCGGAGCGAGCCGCCGGCGTTCCCCAGCCACGAGGCCGGGCTGGGCTGCGAGGCGCAGTGCAGCTCCAAGGCGCAGCCCCGCAGCCTGGCCGCCCGCGTCAGGAAACCGTCGGCCTGCGAGAGGGACTCCGGGGACATGAAGCCGGCCGGCGGCCAGCAGCGGAACCGGACGCGGGAGAGACCCTACATCTGCCCCGAGTGCGGGAAGAGCTTCATGCTCAAGATCAACTTCATGATCCACCAGCGCAACCACCTCAAGGAAGGGCCCTACGAGTGCCACGAGTGCGACCTCAGCTTCCGCAACAAGCAGCAGTTCCTGCTGCACCAGCGCAGCCACACGCGCCGCGGCGTGGGGGTCCCGCGGCGCCCCGAGCACGGCCTCAAGCCCCCGGCGCGGCCCCCGCCCCCGGGGAAGCCCTACAAGTGCTCCGAGTGCGAGAGCAGCTTCAGCCACAAGTCGAGCCTCAGCAAACACCAGATCACCCACGTCGGGGAGCGGCCCTTCACCTGCGGCGAGTGCCGGAGGAGCTTCCGCCTGCAGATCAGCCTGCTCATGCACCAGAGGATCCACGCCGGCAAGAACGAGATGGCCTTCCTGTGCCCCCAGTGCGGCAAGAACTTCACCCGGCCCTCCCACCTGCTGCGGCACCAGCGGACTCACACCGGCGAGCGGCCCTACCAGTGCAGCCAGTGCGAGAAGACCTTCAGCGAGAAGTCCAAGCTCACCAACCATTACCGCATCCACACGCGGGAGCGCCCGCACGCCTGCGCCGTCTGCGGGAAGGGTTTCATCCGCAAGCACCACCTCCTGGAGCACCAGCGCATCCACACGGGCGAGCGGCCCTACCACTGCACCGAGTGCGGCAAGAACTTCACGCAGAAGCATCACCTCCTGGAGCACCAGCGGGCGCACACCGGCGAGCGGCCCTACCCCTGCACCGAGTGCACCAAGTGCTTCCGCTACAAGCAGTCGCTCAAGTACCACCTGAGGACGCACATGGGAGAGTGAGGGGCTGCCGAGGCTTCCTCTCCCTCCCTCCCTCCATCCCTCCCTTCCTACTCGTCCTCCTTCTCCTCCACTGATCTCTCCCACCCTCCCTCCATCCATCTCCCCCCACCCCGGCTCAGGGCATGGACATCAAGGAAGCTTTGTGTGGTAGCGCCGCTGGTCTGGTGGAGACTCGGCTGATTGGAAATAAATTAATGAATTAAAGCAAGCAACGTGCGGCAAAATTAAAAGATTATATATATATAAAATTAACAGAAGCAGCTGATTTAGGGGGAATCCTCACCAACAAGCAAACCACCGATAAAAGAAACCTGTACACAGGGTGTTTTGCCAGAGTAGGACTCGTAACTGCTTTTTAAATCTACTGTTTGTTTTTTTTTAATAAATGTGGAGGAACTTTTATTTGATAAGCAACCTTAGGATGGGCAAGATTTTATTTTTCGTTTTGTTTTTTTTTGTTTGTTTGTTTCTTTTTGGTTTTGTTTTTTTTTTGTTAACTGCTCTGTAGGCTGATTCTGGCACAGTCACTTTTTGTCCAGGAGCTCTGTGGAGGCGCTGCCCGTCCGGGCTGGATGCGACAGGAGGAGCTCCAGCCGGGGGGAGGTGAGTAATTAACAGATGCAGCTGATGAGGAAGTTCTGATTGTCTAGATTGGAAACGCTGATAGGTGCCTGCCCGGCTCGCGGGGCTGTGATGCACTCCTGAATTATACAATAGAATAAAATTCTAGTTGCAGTAAAAGATCCTTTTTCTGGTAGGACCCCTCTGCAAGGCTCCTCCAAACACTCATTCCTAGCTCAGTTCTGCCACCGAGGGCATTGGGGTGCTGTGGGTCTGCCCATGGGGTGCTGTGGGGTCTCCAGGAACGGAGCAAAGCCTTGTTGTGTTTACCTGCTCTGCTGTCCTTGAGCTGCTGCTTGTGGCATTGCTCACCTGCTCCCCAATGGCAGGAGCAGCAGGATTCCTGCCCAGGGGAGGAGCAGCTCCAGGATGGCTCCAAGGAAAGACCTCCCTGTCCCTGGGCACCTCCTGCCAGGGTGGGTGGGACACGATCCATCTCCCTGCTGTTGGTTGTACCAGCTCCCCTGTTTGTACCAGCTCAGTTCCTGGTGATCCCAGCTGTCACCTGGCTGGGTGAGATCCATCCAAAGGGCTGGGCTGGGGCTGGGGTGGTGGCACCACCTGGGGCTGGGGTGGTGGCACCAGCTGAGGCTCCAGTGGTGACACCAGCTGGGTTGGGGTGGTGGCACCAGCTGGGCTGCGGTGGTGGCACCAGCTGAGACTCCAGTGGTGACACCAGCTGGGTTGGGGTGGTGGCACCAGCTGAGGCTCCAGTGGTGACACCAGCTGGGTTGGGGTGGTGGCACCAGCTGAGGCTCCAGTGGTGACACCAGCTGGGTTGGGGTGGTGGCACCAGCTGGGCTGCGGTGGTGGCACCAGCTGAGACTCCAGTGGTGACACCAGCTGGGTTGGGGTGGTGGCACCAGCTCCTCAGAGCACACCAGGCTCCATCCCAGTGCTGTCAGATCTTGTGTTAGACAGTGGCATCAATAAAGAGCGATGATGGGAGAAGTTGTTGGGACATGTTAATGGCTTTGCAGAACCAGTCCTCATCCAGGACTTTCCTGGTGTGTGAACCCCTCCTAAGTTGGGATTTACGGCCTCTTCTGTGCTAGGAAGTGCCAGAGGGCAGTGCAGCCACGTGGAGCTGCTGAGAGCCGTCAGCTGGTCACCGCTGTGGGTGGGAGCATTTTGGAGCTGCCAGGGCAGGCTCCTGCCGAGGTTCCTGCCTTCCCACTGCTGGGGTTGTGCCTGCAACTCCCTGGAGGAAGTTTGGGGTTTCAGGTCAGGGTCTGACAGGAGTTGACACTTCCATTTCTGGAAGTTGGCCAGGTTGGACGAGGCTTTGAGCAACCTGAGATAGTGTTCCTGCCCTTCCAGGGAGGTGGAACAAGATGAGCTTTGAGGTCCCTTTCTACCCAAACCATTCTGGGATTTCATGAGAAGTGCTGTGGTGGGGCTGATGTCCTGGCAGGGAGGTGTGGGGGCAGGAGGGGAGGGCCTGGCTGCAGCCCTGTGTCCCTCAGCATCCCTGCATCCCCCTCACCAGGACTAAATACAATTATGGAGAAGAAGGAAATGAAAAGCAGAACTGATTCTGCTACTCAGCGGCTCATGTCCGTCACACTGGCAGCGACACAGACCTGGCAGAATCCTTTTTTCTTCCTAAAAACGGATGAATTCAGCTTTTTATTGGCAAAAAAGCAGCTGAGATGCCTGGCTGTCCCCTGCAGTGCCAGGACCTTGGTGCTCTGCTCTGTGTCACTGGGCCCCACACAGCAACTCCTGCCCCTTGTGCTGCTCCTCACCCACCACACACGGAACTAACAGCCTCAGTCGCTGGACACTGCCAGGATTTAACAACATCCTGGTGACCTTGAGCAGCTCAAATGTCACCGATCCGTCTGCAGAGACAGCTCCCGTGCCAGTGGGACAACACGGCCATCGTAGCCCTGAGTGCAGGTGGCAGTGACTCTGAAAACCACAGTGGTGGCAATTAAGAGCATTGTCCCATGGTGGGACACTGACTCGAGAGCTCCTGTCCTGCAGCTTGGGCTGGTGACACCCAGCCCTCCCTGGCCTGGGGTGCTGGAAGAACTGGACACAGATGTACCCAGACAGCAGCTCCAGGAACAGGGGATGAGCAGGAGCCACTGCTGTCCCCACCTGGGTATGAATGAGCAGTGTACCCCCGGGCAGCACCCCACAGGCTCCAGATGAGACAGACATCAGGCTGTCACCCCGGGGTGCTGCAGGGACAGTGAGCAGGGGGCTGGAAGCACGACCTGGGAGCCACCGGGGCAGGGAAGCTGGCAGTGGGGCACGGCCATGGCAGTCACTGCCTGCAGAGGGATTCGTTCGACTGCTTTGTGGTGCCCCCGAAAACACTCCTTTGGGCCCCGGCTGGCAGCACGTGAGGATGGAGGAGGAGCAGAACAGACGGCTGAATACGGGGACTTGGTTTTGGGCACCCAGCACCCTCCGGCACTGAGCCCACGGCAGCAGCACAGAAGGGACAATCTGGAGCCGCAGCAGGCGGAGAAACACGAGGCAGCTCGAGGGGCTCTGCTTCCCTAAGCGCTGCTGCTGCTGCTGCTGCTGCTGCTCTCCGGGTGTTTTGGAGCTGGGGTGAGAGTGAAGGAGACGCTGGGAGAGGCAGCCATGCGGTGCGGGGATGGAGGCTGGAGCCTTCCTGCCCGGGAGCAGCCGGGGCTTGGGGGGATTTCAGGCGAGCGGGCCGGGGCCGGCAGCGCAGGGCGGCAGCACAGGATTACCCTCGGCTCCCGCACGGCGCAGCTGCCGCCCCGACACAATCCCTTCAAACTGCATTAACCACTGCATTAACCCAGCCCGGGTGGTCGGGGAGCGGCTCCGGCGAGAGCCAGGCCCCGGGAAGGATCCCAGTGCAAGGCCTGGGGAAGGGATTCCCGACCCGCCGCCAGGGCCGAGCCAGGGCGAAGCTCCCGGACGCGTTCCAGGTTATTAATGACTGAATTAATTTAAACCGAGCATCCGCGGGCGCTGGCAGCGCCGTGCCCCGGGGGAAGGCTGGGATGAAGGCTCGCTCTCTCTCCCCAGCCCTCCCCTGCTGCTGCATCCCCGCTCGCGTGGGCTGCCCACGGACACACACAGCGAGCCCCGAGCCCCTGTCCCACCTCGGGGTTTTCCTTCTCCTTCCTCCCCTGCTTGCACACACGGACACGCGTGTGTGTATTGTGAGATCCAGGCACAGGAATATGCACACACTCCCACGCGTACACACACACCCCCAGAGGCACACACACGTGTGTGATGTGTGACACGGATGTACCCTGGCGCACACACACGTGTGTGATGTGTGACACGGATGTACCCTGGCGCACACACACGTGTGTGTAATAACACGGATGTACCCTGGCACACACACACCTGTGTGTAATAACACGGATGTACCCTGGCACACACACACACGTGTGTGATGTGTGACACGGATGTACCCTGGCACACACACACACACACGTGTGTGATGTGTGACACGGATGTACCCTGGCGCACACACACGTGTGTGATGTGTGACACGGATGTACCCTGGCACACACACACGTGTGTGATGTGTGACACGGATGTACCCTGGCACACACACACGTGTGTGTAATAACACGGATGTACCCTGGCACACACACACCTGTGTGTAATAACACGGATGTACCCTGGCACACACACACGTGTGTGTCATAACACGGATGTACCCTGGCACACACACACACGTGTGTGATGTGTGACACGGATGTACCCTGGCACACACACGTGTGTGTAATAACACGGATGTACCCTGGCACACACACACGTGTGTGATGTGTGACACGGATGTACCCTGGCACACACACACCTGTGTGTAGTAACACGGATGCGCACACTCACACTCTTACACACCCAGCAGCGCCGCCCCATCCCGTCTGTTCCCGTCTGTTCCCGTCTCTTCCCATCCGGCGCTGCCACGGCTCAAGATGTGCTGGCTCCGGGCGAGCAGCCGGCTGCCGACACCAGCTGCCCGTCGTGCCCGGGGCCGTGCGGGCACAGCCCGTGCTGGGGCCCCGCCGCCTGCCCGTGGTGGAGCCGGGTGAGGCTGGTCCGGGGAGCTCCTGGTGCTGTTGGAGCCCTGCAGCGCCGAGCCCAGCACCGCCGGCACCGAGACCGCCCGGGAGCTCCGAGTATGGGGCGGCCGCAGGGCTGGGTGTCTTTGCTGCCCGGGGTGGGGTGGCCGAGGGGCACAGATCGGGCTCGGCCACAGGTTGGGATCGTTTCCACGCACGGGCAGGGTCCCCTCTGGGTACAGGTTAGTGTCCTGTCTGAGCACACGTCTGGGGTCCCTTCACGGACACTCTGGGGTCTGCTGTGGGTGTGAGCTGCTCTGGGTATGGGTCTCCTCCATGCTTGGGTTTCTCCTCTGAGCACGGTCTGGGCTTCTCTCAGGGCACTGCTCTGGTTCCCCTCCACACACAGGTTAGGGTGTGTCCCCTAGGATTTGGGGCCTCACCCAGCTGCTACCCTGTCTGGAGTTTGGGGTCCCCATCTGTGGGCTGGGGTCCTGTATCCCACCCTGCTGGGGCTGCTGGTTCTCCCATCGCCTGGCCCAGCCCACCCAAGAGCCCAGCTCCCTCTCACTGCTCACCCCTCTGTGTTCCCATATGGTCCCTTGTGCCCCAGATGTCCCCAGCCAGGGTTTCTGCCCTGCAATGTGGGCTCAGCTCACTGCAACACAAGAGATAACTCAGAGCATGAGGAGTTTTTTAATACTCCAGCAAATTTATGGAGCATGTCTGAGTAACTGCTACTGTCACTGCAAACCTCTTCCCAGAAATCCCACTTCCAATGTCGAAAGTTGTTTTTTCTTATTAAATAAAAATTTTAAAAAAACAAACCCAAACCGCAAACTCCAGGGATTCTACATGAAGTTATTCCAGAAATGTTTCTGGCCATAAGAGCTGTGGATGGGGTTCTCCCCAGCCTGACTAAAGTGAGTTTGGAGAGGTGTGTGCTGTCTCTGAGCTCAAAACCCACTCCCAGGCACTCAGGGGTCACCCCTAGTGACTCCCCACACTAGGACTGTCCCCACAGGAGTTGTTTGGTGACATCATCTCCCTCCTGTGAATGTCACTCGAAAATTACCAGAAATATTTTTTTTAATCCCTTCCCTAGGAGACACTCCAGAGCAACCTGCTTTTTCTACAAAAACAGAAGGAAAAATTGAAGCTCAAAGAAGACTCAAAAAGTGGTGACCTGCTGGTGTGTGTTCCTCTCCATGCCCCCCACTGCTCACCCACCTGGCTCCCCAGGAATGTCCCATCTTTCCCTCTCCCCATGTATACTTACCTCCTAATCCATGACAACGTTCTTTTCTCTCTCCCTCTCTATCCATCTCATATGGCCTCCTTGGGCTCATCAACATCCAGACTCTCTCTCTCCCTTCTTTCCACTAGTGCTGTACAAAACCTCTGCTCCCCTTGTGTGTGATCCTTGTCCCCTCTCTGCAGCAGCCGTGTCCCTGTGGAGGCAGCTGGAGGCTGGGTGGGCTCAGGGCCTGCGTGCGGTGCCTTGCAGGTGACGGTGATGTCGGAGTTGCAGCGGGTGCCCGAGACCTTTGAGGAGCTGCAGCAGTTCCTGAAGGAGCAGGAGGAGATCCTGCTGGCCCAGCTCAAAGCAGGTGTCCCAGGAGCTTGTGGTACAAATACAACTCCAAGGTTTGGGAGAGGGAGTCACTGCAGGACGCGGTGATTGTGTGGATCGAGGAGAAGCAGGACCAGCCGGTGGTCGAGTTCCTCATGGTGGGGCTGCATCCCCCACTGGGTGCTGTGACCCCTGGGGGACTGGGACACCCACCAGGCACCCCCTGCAGCCCGAGGGCCACGCTGTGACACCGTGCTGTGCCCGCTGTGGGTCGGGGCCCTGAGGGAAGGGAGGGTTGGGGTGAGGTGTGGGGTGACCCCCAGCCCCCTTAACCTCCACTGTAGCTCCCTGCCCCTCAGCAGTGCCAGAGCTCACCTGTATTTTCTCTCTTCCAGGATGTTGGCAAAATCCTGAGCAGGTTTGAAACAGGCTTGGTGTCCCTCTCCTCCTGCACAGCTCCTTTGGGCAGAGGTGTGGGAGCGCTGCAGGAGCCGGGAGGGAGGCGGTTTGCCCTGCTGAGTATTTGGGATTTCATGTGATGTTCCCAGGAACCAGAGGCCACTGCACCCCTCCTAAAGATGGGGTTCCTGTGCTGATAGCTGGGACACAGCTGCTCTGGGTTCTGTGGCTGCAGAGATTTCCCTGTTTCCTTCCTGGCCTGGCTGGTGGCTGGGCTCAGAGCTCCTCTCCCCTTTGTTCCCCTCAGCTGTGAGGCAGCCCCAATCCCAGAGCTGGTTCCCCTGGAGCTGCAGAGGAGTATTGAGAGTGTCTCTGAGATGAGCCAGCTGCTTGTGGACATGGTGGTCAAATTCAAATGTAAAACTCTGCTGGCTCTGTGTTGTGCTTCCCCTGGGCTTGGCTGGCAGCAGGAAATCCTCACTGCTTGGTGCCTCTGCCTGGGGCTCAGGAGCAAAATGCCTTCTCCAGATGGGAACCATCCCCAAGATGGGCTTTGCTGGAGCCTGGGGCTCCACATCTGGTTGCTGTCCTGATGGGGAGCAGGAAAGGTGCCACAGGAGAGACACTCGGGCATCTTCCTTTCCTTCCAGTGAACCTGCAGAGTGAGATAGACAAGGAAAGGGTAAGTTTCTGGAGCTGATGAGCACGAGTGAGGGCGAAAACCTTTCCAGGACGAGTTTCCTCATATTCTTGGTGCAGAGATTGGCTCACACCACATGTAAACCCAGCATCTGTCTAGAACTGAGTCCTATTGTTTTCACTAGGCCTGCTATAAAAATCCAGGTCTGTCCTCGTGCCAGGCAGCACCAGGGACGCTGTCCTGCAACACCAGGCAAGGGCCAGGACAGCAGAAGGCTGTGCCAGGCTGTGCCCAGTTAAGCAGAGGGGCTGTACATGTTTTTAGCTGGCATTTAGGCATGATCAGAAGTATTTTTGCAGGTGCTTGGGGCCCTCATGATGCAGCATCGCTAGGCTGAGGTCTGGCCGACACCATTTGTGCTGAGGCTGCCTTCCACTCAGTTTTTGGGGTGATGCATCTGAGGACAGGACAGTCGTGCCTCAGTTTCCCTCCCGCAGTCCCCGAAGGAGTGGGTTTAGCAGAGGGTCTGGGATGGTGACACTGCACAGTGACACCTGTGTGGCCTTGTGGGATGGCCACGGGATGGCAGCAGAACATCCCTGACGGATGGGCAGCTCCGGCTCTGCTGTGAGCTTGCCTGCTTGCTCGGCAGAGCAGCGTCCCGAGCTGGGTGAGCACTTGTCACAGGAGCAGGGACTGGCCTGGCCCTCTCCTGCCCTTCAGCAGTGTCTCCTCACACCCACGGGATACACCCACAGGCAGCAACAGCCAGCAGATCTGGGAGCAGATTTAGCAAAGCCCATCGTGTCTGTCCCCTGAATGTGGGGACACTGCCTGGTTCAGTCCTGCCTCAGGGAGCATCTCTTCACCTTTGGGTCCCAAAGTGGGGACAGTAAGGGTCCTGCATCCCTTGCCCCCCCTGTGCTCCCAGGACACATCCCAGTCCCGTGGTGCAGGGTGGAGAGGTGCTGGTTCTCAGCAGGCACAGACTGATGTTTCTGTCATCAATTAGAGAAGGTGACGCTGGACGCAGAGATGGCAGGCCCTCACCTGAGCCTCTCGCAGGACCACAAAACCATCAGAGATGGAGAACAAAACCTCCCTGACATCTCCAAGAGCTTCTTGGGCAGCCCCAGGGTCCTGGGCTCCCAGGGGTTCATGTCTGGGAGGCATTTCTGGGAGGTGGAGGTTGGGAAACAGAACGGCTGGGCCCTGGGGGTGGTCCTGGAGTCAGTGCTGAGAAAGGAGTCGTACATCATGCCCAGATCAGAGAAGGTCTGGGCCCTGAAACTGGACTGGGAGGGCCAGTCCAAAACAATGCCCCCTGACCTGCTCAGAGAATCAGGATCCACCTGCACTACAAAGCGGGCCAAGTGACCTTCTACAACACAAAAAACATGACGCAGATCTTGAAGTTTGAGGCCACCTTCACTGAGAAAGTCTTCCCATATTTTTGTCTCTATTCAGCAGAAACCCAGATCTGGCTGTGTGACTGATGGGGTCAGATGGCTGCTGGGCCCCTGCAGGGGAGCTGAGCAGGGAGGAGGTGTGGGAATGACATGGCATCACGCTGCACACTTGCTGCAGCTCTGCCTGGGCTGGATCCCCTCTCCAGTTTCCTGCATCTCCTCCTCCTATGTCCTTTGGAGCATTAAAGAAGTGCTGTCCTGCCTGGGGGTGTCTGTCTGCAGGTATCCTGGCTAGATACCACAGTGATGGTGTCCTACCTCTCCCTGTGGGCACTGAGGCCATAGAATAACCAGGAGGGAGGGGGGAAGAGGCTCTGGTTTTCCATGGCAGCCTTTGGCAGCAGTGCATGTCTTGTTGCAGTTGTGCTGTGCTGGTGCTGGATGATGCAGCCACCCAGCACACAGCCAGGCTGGAGCAACGAGCTGATAACAGTGGTGATAAATGCTCAATTGTAAAAAGGAAAATGTTCAGGGAGGGAGTGTGGGAGTGAGGGCATACCTGGAAGAGCAGCTGGAGCCGGGGGTGTGACGGGGATCGCTGAGATCCGGGATGCTCAGGGAAGGAACAAACACCTCGGTTCTAATCCAGGAACCGGGAGCATTGTGTGACTAGCGAGTGGCAGGGCCCAGGCAGAGGGACACGGGTTGTGGGTCGTGTCCTGGAGATCCTCTGGATCCAAAGTGATCAGCTGGAGACAGCAGCCTCCAGAACCACCGGAGAGACATGGCAGAGCATCTGCCAGGGACTGGACATCAGATCTCTGCCAGCCCTGAGCTGAAGAGAAGCTGCGTGTCCTAAAGAGTTTATGTGGAGTACACGTGGGGGACTGCCAAGTCTCCTTTCTCCTGCTCATCGCTCCGTGAACCCCATCCTGGTGTCGCAGGGATGTGCACTTCCTTATTTCCCCATCCCTTCACCAAACACCTCATAAAGTGGCATAAAAGAAATTATGTGGACAGGGTTCTTTATCACAGAGAGGCCGTGTTACCTGCTGAGTATTTTTCCTTCATCTTCCCCATTTTCCCCTCACGCCCAGGCTAAAGGGAGCCCAGAAACATGGCGGCAAAGCGGCGCAGCTGTGAGGCGGGAACTACATTCCCCAGCATGCAACGCAGAGAGCGATAACGCGGCGGGTCCGCTAGGAATGCTGGGAAATGTAGTCCCCCCAGCGCTGGCGCGCATTCCCTCCACCCCGGTTTTCTCGCATTCCTATTGGTCCAGAGAGACGTCAAGCAACCGCTGTGGGCGGGGCCTGACGGCGGCCCCGCCGTTCCTACTGGCCGGGGCGCGCGCGGTGGGAGGGGAGGTTTGAAAAAAAACAACCCGCCCCCCGCGGGACGCCGCGCGCTGATTGGCTGAGCCGCGGTTTGGCGCCAGCTTCGGAGCGGGCGACGGGTACCGGTTGGGGTCAAAACGCTGCGGCGGCCGCGCTGACGGCAGAAGACGGGACGGCTGTGCTGAGTTCCTATTCCTACTCTAATGGATCCCACCCCGAGCGCTTCCCACCGCCGTCGTCTTCTGCTTCTCTCGCCGGCGTCCCCCGCCTCGCCCGCGGTGGTTAAGGCGCTCTTTCAGGATGAGCTCTCGCCTGTCTCCGATCTCCGCCTGACCATGGAGCAGCTGGGGCGCGGGTGAGTTGGGGCGCGGGGCCCTGCGAGCACTGGGCCCGGGCACCCCCCTTTTTCTTGCCTCTGTCGTGACACCTCCTCCCCCCCAAAAAAGCGAGGTTTGGAGGGTTTATCCCACGCTTCTAACTCCCTTACCACGGGAGCCCCCTTCCTCCTCTCTCCCACCCCTACGAGCCCTCCCGGGCACTTTGTCCCTCTCCTGGGCGTTTTGCCCCTCTCCAGGACGTTTTCTTCCCCCTGCCGGACCCGAAGCGAGGCCTAGGGACGCTCCCCCACATATAAAAAACACCAAGGCCTCCAGGAGTCATTTTCCTTTGGTTCCATCCACCCCCGTAATTCCCTCCCGCGCAGTGAAGCCTTATGGAATTCCCGCCTCCCCCAGAATAAAAAAGCCCCCCAAGCCCCAGGGATGTCTTTATCCCCCCTCTCAAGCCCCAGGGATGTCTTTTAACACCCCCTTCTTCCCCAGGCCCTCCGGAATGTTCATTTCCTTCCCTGTCGCCGCTCCTTGCACAAGTGAGGCCTCGGGGTGCTCATCTGCCCTCACCCCCAAAAACAGCGAGGCCTCGTGGATCCCACCTTTTCCTTTCCCCCCAGCCGCCAATGGAGGCTTTGGGGGTCTCTTCATCCCCTTTTCTCCCCAGGAATGGGGCACTGAGGCTCATCTTTCTCTCTGCCCACACCTCCAGCCGAGGCCTGCAGCCCCTCATTTCCCAGCCCTTCCCCCAAAAACGAGGCCTCCCGGAGCTCTTTATTCTCCCCACACCCAGCCGTGAGGCCTCGCTTTTATCCCTCCCACCTTGCAAACTTCCCGGACTCCCTTAGGGTCCCCCACCCCTTTGCTGATGCCTCCCCTCTGTTCTCTCCCCCATCCCACATGGATCCATGCTCTGGGACGCTTTCCCCTTGTCCTGGTTCTGCTCTGGGCATCCACCTCCCTCCTGAGCCCTTCCCTGCGATTCCTTTTCTCCTACAAATACCTTTGTGTCCCTTCCATGTCCTTCCTTCCTTCCCTGTTCCTGCACCCTCCTCCTCCTCTCTGTCTCCCAAGTGCCAGGTGCTGCAGGCTCTGGGCTCTCCTGTTCCCAGCTGCTCCATTTTCCTGCTCTCTTAACTCCTCTAATCCCATTATTCCCACAGTTTCTCCCTTTTGTGGCTCCTGTTTTGTCCTGGCCCACTCAAGTCTCAATGACCCTCCTGGGTTTTGTTTGTTGATTTTTCTGTCATTCTCATTTTTGCAACCACCTGCTTTATGGTTTTTCCCTCCTTCAGATTCCTGGGATTCCTGCAAACCATTGGCAGTGCCCCCCTGGAAATTTCTCAACCCTTTGATTTTGTAACCCTGGCTACATTTTTTTGTTTTGTTTTTTAAATTAACCACGTTGATGACCCTCACTCAAGTAGCTTTTCCCTTATATATGTGGTGCTCCCTATGATTTTCTTTTCTCTCAGCACTGAGGTTTAGCAGATAAAACAAACTTTTGGAAGTAACTATTTATCAAAATGGGTTTGAATTAAAAGTTTGGCAGTTTTCTCTATGCAAAACTTGAATTAAAGGAGTGGCTGCCAAACAGAGGGTTGCAGTTCCAGAAAGGATAACTGGGCTCTGATAAAAATCCAGCTGATGCCCACCTGTGCTATACCTACCTGCAGTGTTGTATTTCTTGCTTTTAAAGTAGATCCCTAATTTCCTTTCTAGGCAGCATGAAAACCTGGACCAAGACATGGGAACCAAAATTGGATTATACAGATTGGCGTCTTCAGAGTCCACAGACTCAGGTAGGGATTCCCCAATTAATAAATAATGCTTAGGAGTTGGAAATGCACTTTTGGCCTGGTCAAAAGTTTGGAGAGAGAACCATCCCTGTTTGCAGCCCCCTCTCGTTCCCGTGCTCTTGGAAGGAAGGAGGGAGGTGGAAAATCCCTCAGGAAGCCTCTGCAGCTCATGGTTTGGGCTGTGCATGGGTTTTTCTTTTATTTTTTTGCTTTAATTGTGCTGGAGACTGAGCAGCAGGGAGGGAAAGCAAGTCCTCGCTGTGTTTTCTCTCTTTAAACCCAACCTGTGCCAGTGAGTGGCTCTGTCCTGTGTTTTCCTCTTACCAAGGGCTGGTTGATGATCTGAAACCCCTCAGTTCTGGGAGGATTTTCTGGTTTTCACACGACATGTTTTATCAGTGAAGATGAAATGAGCTCTCACCCCATAACTTGTAGATTCCCTCTGGATTTATGCCCCATTTGGAGGGCACTTTCAGTCTAAAAAAAGGGCTTTATGAGGTGCTAAAGCACGAGTACAGCTCACAAACCACAGAGCAGGACAGAGCAACCAGCCTTGCTAAATCTTCACTTTCTGTGGCTCCTCAGGAATCCCTGTTGGAGTGACTTTGGATTTTATGCTTCTGAAGTGCTTCCTGTTAATTCCAGGACATGCAGAAGGGCCTTTTGACTGCCTATTTTTTGGAAAGAGCCCAAAATTTATTTGTAGGAAGAGGTGTAACTAAAACCATGGGTTTTTTTAAAAAAAAACAAACTAGAGGAATAAGTTGTTTATTAAAGTGTGTGTGGTGGATAAACAGAGTATTCCATGCTGAGTGCCAACACTCTGTTCCATGTGACAGCCCAGGCAGGGCTTGGAGGGCTTTTTTTAATTATTCCTGAATTCCCCAAGCACTGACACTTGATCCACAGCCAAACCCCACGGTGGGGAGTGGCTCTAACTCTTATTTATTCTGCACTGAGGTGAGGCTGCAGATGGGACTTTGCACATGAATTTCCTGTGTCTTTCTGTGGGAATCTGTAGCAGTGTGTGCTAATCCCTGGATATGAATCAGTGGGAAATCTCCTCTGCAGGTTTGGCTTTGGATTCTCCCAGCCCCACGACCTCGCACGACACCATGGAGGACACGTGAGTACCCCAGTGTTAAACCTGCCTCGTTAACAAACCTGGGCTAATGAGGCCTGCTGAGGGTTTTCCTCTGCTGGCACATTCCCTGCTGTGCCTCTCCATGTGCTCCACAGCTGGAATGCCAGGACTGGCCCTGCCCCTGCCCAGGGCTGGCTCTGAGCAGAGCCTTGTGCCAGCCACATGGCATTGGCACCTCCCTGCAGGCTGGGGCTGCACCAGGGTCTAGCTAACTTGCATTTTTTTAATATTTGATTTAAGTCTGTGCCTTAAGAACCACAGAATCCTTGAATTTGGGAAATACCTCTAAGACCTTCAACTCTGACCTTTGATCTTTGGATTTTAGGTTTGAGAAAGCGATCAAATCCAGCAGGTTGAAGTAAGTATAATTCTATTTTAAATTCTTCCTTGGTGTCTCTTTTAGATTATGGAATTGGGAGGTCATTTCTATTAATTTCTATTCATGTCACTGCCTTTTAAAGCAAAATGTTGAAATAAATTTTGGTTTTTTTTTTCATTGTAGCCTTCGAATACCTTTCAGAAGAATCCATTCCCTGCCAGTAAGTGAGAGTGGGACTGATGTTTTATACATGTTAAAGGATTTAGCATGGTTTTGGTTGAATACATTTAGTTGAACACTTGTTAATTTTTTTGGCTTCAACACCGGCTGCTGGGGTGCTTAATGTCAAAATTGCAGTTTGTGAACTCCCAATCTCCCTTAATTTAGTGTGAAATTTCCGTGATGTGGCTCCATCACTGGTGGATGCATTTTGGTCCCTGTACCAAGATGTCAGCAGAGGATTCCTGCACAGGGTGTACAAAAATTGTAGTGAGAGACTTTCCAGTCTTTATTAACCCCTTCAGTGCTTGAAATGTGCTTGTGCAAGGACTGATGCACAGTCCTGAACTGTCTTTTCTGTGTTGTAGCAAAGCCTGCTGGGCTCCAGCCCTGCTCTGAAGAGAAACCACTCCGACTCTCTGGACACTGATGCTTTCCAGCCTTTGGAACAGGATGAAAATAAGGAGAATGTAAGTGCCTGTGTTGATCTAGTGGGAGGGGAGGGACAGCTGGATTAGCACAGGGAATGTGATGGGAAGGGCTTCAAGCCCTGCCAGGCTGTTTTTCAGGCACAACCACCTTTAGCTCAGTTTTTCTGAAGGGAACTTGCAGCTCTGATTAGAGTGGCTGCAAGCTGTTGTGAGGTTAATAAAAATTGGGAAGACTTTGCCCAGTTCTGCCTTTGTGCCACTGACCCTGACTCCTTTCTGGCTGTGGCAAAGGAAAAATCTCTTCCTGCTGCTTGCTCTGTACAAAAGCTGCCCCCAGAAGGTGTTTGGGGTGGGTCACCCCCTTGCTTCCCACTGCTGCCCTGGGGAGCCCTGGTTCCTCTTGGGTTCAGTGTCCTGGGTCTGTCCTGGCTGCTGGGAATCCTCTGGGGGATGAGGTGTCAGGACACAGCCTTGGCTGCCTCCAAGAGTGATTTATTCTGCAGAGAATTGACTCACTGGAGTAGAAAAGCCCTGAAGCCTGTAGGTGATGCCAAGAGCATAAATGCTGGATTATGTTAGATGAAACACTCCTGTAACATCTTTAATTTGAAAACATTCACCTTCAAACTATTTCTGTTGGCAGCAGGGAGCTTAAATCCAAAATGTCAGGCAGCTTAAAAAAATTGAAAAGATAAAAGGATCCAAGCAACTTAACACAGTTTGTAATTTTGGTAAAATTATCATTTTGCTTTTTTTTTTTTTTATTTCAGGAATCATTTGAGTTTAAGAAGCCAACCAAGCCAGCTTCTCGTGGCTCCCGTGATGGAAGGGGTGTTCATGGAGCAAGGCAGAATTCATCTCCAGCTCAGGTAGTTTGTTCTTTTCAACTAATTCTCACCTAATTCTCTGGGATCAAAATAACTATATCAGGGTTCTGAAGTGGTGTTGTCAGCCAGATGCCAAAAAGAAAGGCTTACTTATCTGCCAGATAAGAAAATTCTTCTCACCTTTGGCTCATGAGAAATTTGAAACATTGTTCTGGGAAAGATGGGCCAGCACAGAGCTGAGGTTCTGCTCAATCACTGAAAGGATTGTGGACATTGATGTGGGATTGAAATGATCAGCAAAGCTGATACTTAACGTTCAGGCAGATGCACTTGGAACAACAAACCCAATTGTGTAAATGCAGCTCGATTTTGTATCCAGATGTGACATCCTGGGAGGAAATTTACCTTATTCATACCCCACTGTTTAGAAAAAACAACTGAAAAATCATTCTACAGAAACAGAGCTGGGGGCCCAGGTCTTGTCTCTGCTCCCTGGCTCCAGCAGCCCTTCATCCTCCCCGTTCCTGCCCGTGCTGCAGCTCAGGGTTGGGAATTACCACGGTGTTCCCTGTGGTGCAGAGATCCAGGGCAGCCCCTCGGTGGCTACAGCATCCTGCAGAGAACAGAGGGAACGCTGTTAAAACTCCCTCTGTCTCCTCTCAGCTGCCCATGGGGGAAACAGCCTCGGGGGAGCAGGAGAACTCCAGGGCAGCCTTCCTGCAGCAGCATTCCCTGCCCTCCTCGGAGAGCGAGGATGATGATGGCTTCCTGGAGCTGCTGGATGACCAGGACTTGAAGGTGTGTGCAGAGGGAATAAGGTGGAGATTCCCAAATCAGCTCTGCCCGATGTGTCTGGTGTGCTCTGGCTGCTCAAACTGCATCACGCTGAGTTTTTGGGAATCGCAGAATCCCAGACTGGCATTGGAAGTCTGGGTTGGAAGTGACCTTAAAGTTGTCCAGTTCCAACCCCCTGCCTTGGGCAGGGACATTTCCCACAAGGGGATTGATTAGTTCTCATCATCTTTTTAAACACATCCTGGGGTGTGTTATAAGTGCTCCTTTCTAGTGCAGCCAGTGGGATTTGTTTGGGGTGTGAGCAAGTGAATTATTTTTGGTTTAAGAACTGAGGGAATTATTTGAACAGTTGGCATCTTTTAGAGACTTGCTGAAAAAGTCAGAGGTTGATGATTGCTTTGAGCCACTTAACTACAGGATTGTTTCCAAGAGAATTTGAAGTGCCTAAAAGCCCTGGAAGCTCATCTTTGTTAATCAATCAATGAATTGATAAACTCACCTTCTCCAGCCTGGCTCAGCTCAGTTCCATTATTTCCTTAAGAACTGGACTGATAATGGAGATAATGGCCTGAAGCTGCTCCAGCAGCTGAATCCAGCTGGAATCTTTGCCTCAGCCATGTAAGTTGCAGTGTTTCCCGTGGTGAGATGGATGAGCATGAGCTTCCCTCTCTTCCCAGAACGACGAGGAGATGCCCTCGGACGTGTCCAGTCTCTGGACAGCACCGCTGGTCATGAGGAGAGCAGACAGTCGGGTGAGTGTCCCCACACAGGGACTGCCAGGCAGCTGGGACAAGTGCCACCACTGTCTCCTGTGTCCCTAAGAACAGCAGAACAAGCCCTGCAGAATTCCTTTATCTCTGGAGCAGTTCACCTGACAGATTTTGTCAGTGTGGAACAATTGGCGTTCATAGGCATAAAAATTCTTCTTGCATTTCATAAATATGAGAAGATCTTGACTTCCCTTATCAGAATCTTGGCATATCTGGAATTCACTGTGCACAGACTCACCTGGCAGGCTGTAACCTGATCCTCTGATAACAGACCCGGGAAGGAACTCCAGCAGAAAGCTCCTTAATCTTCTGATAAATTGGCTGCTAATTGGTGTGGAGCATTTTGCTGCCTCTTTATCTTGCTTCTGGTGCTCCAAGCTCCCCTAGTAACAAGTATTACTGGAAATGTAAAGCCTGGATAATTCAGATTAACAGCCCCCTGTTGCTGTGCAGTGGTGGTGCTTTAAATAGGGCCAAGTTTGGAATAATCTGCAAGCCTGAGTAGTGTTTATTTGTTGGACAACTCAACTCCTCCCTCGTAGGCCAAGCGGTGCCGGTTGTTCGGCTCTTCGTCCATGTCAAGCATTGCAGGAAGAACCACCCAGAAAAGGCAGGAGAGATCCCAGGAGGAGAATTCTCCAGGGAAAAACAAGAAGAGGAAAAGCCTGCCCGAAACTTCCAAGGACTCGACGGTTGGTGGCTCAGCATCCAGATTGTGGCAGAGAATTGATGGGGGAGTTGAGATCTGGTTGGGATTGTTGGGGCAGCAGTTCCACAGTGCTGAGCCTGAGCTTTGCCCCGAGCAGGGAAGCTGAGGGGGCAGTTCAGGGCTTGGGAGTGCACTGTCAGCTGTGGGAAATAGGGAATGGGATGTTCAGCACTCATGGATCTCTGTGTCCTGCAGAGTCTGAAGTTGGTGAGGACCCAGCCCTCCACAGCAGAGATCGAGAGCATTTTGGACAGTGACCAGAGAGACCTTATCGGGGACTTCTCCAAGGTAATTCCAGAGATTCCATGGCTGAGTGGTGGATGAAGTGTTTTAAGGGCTTCTCTTGGTGGGGATGTCTCAAACCTGCCCAGAAAAACACTTCCCTTTATAGAGGCTTTTCTGTTCCCTTATAAACCTGCCTTGCTTCTTTGGGCTTGATCTTGGAGGTCTTTTCCAACCTGAACAATTCTTTGATATTCAAACAACCAGGAGAGGCTGTTGGTGAGAAGGGGATGTCCCAGGTTGGACACAAAGTGATCCATTTGTGGTTAAAGCCCTATAAAATCCCTCTAGTGTAGGAGTCAAAAACTAAATTCTGTGCCTGATTTTAGCATTCTTAGGAGTTTTGACTCCTGCAGAGATTCTGGCCAGCAGAGTATCTGTTAGAGAGTGAACTGCTGGATGCTGTGCTGTCACCCACGTGACTCACAGCTGGAATTTTCTCAATCCTGTCTCTTTCAGAGTTATTTATTTGCCACTGTCGATGGGAAACATCAAGATTTAAAATACATTGACTCAGAAATGGTGAGTGCTCCAAGGGAGCTAGAAAAATTCTTTAGTGGGGGTTGGGGAACAACACAAAAATGGCTTCAAACAACTGAACTCTGGTTTTCATGGTCTTTTTTCTCAGATGGTGTCTGTGCTGACTGGGAAGTTTGAGAGCTTCATCAAGCAGTTTGTGATAATTGACTGTAGATACCCCTATGAGTACGAAGGGGGACACATCAAGGTATGTTGGCTCCATAAGAGCAGTGCAGGTGGTCTGGAGCTGCAGCCTGGGGTCACTTGGATCCCTGGGGGGTTGATTTTTATCCAAGGCCCTGTGGATATGTTATTCCTGAGAGGCCCCTCTGGGATCCTGTCACACTCACTCACTGCTGAGTTTGGACACAGCTCACGTGTGGGTCACGAGGTGACCACTGCCTTGAGAGAGGGGACATTTGCTCTCTGTGGCCCTCAGGGTGATAGAGCTTCCAGAGGAGGATGTGACACTCCTCAGCATCCTCATATCTCAGGAAGCTAAAACTGGAATGTTAAACTTCATTTCAATGTCAGACTTCAAAGAACAAATGGCTGTGTAAAACAACCAGGAACAGGTCACCCAGAAATGTTGTGCAGGAGCTCCTCCTCCTAGGAGGGCCTAGAGGGGCTCCAAGAGAGCTGGAGAGGGACTGGGGACAAGGGGTGGAGGGACAGGACACAGGGAATGGCTCCCAGTGCCAGATGGCAGGGATGGATGGGATATTGGGAAGGAATTCCTGGCTGAGGAATCCCACAGAGCCAATTCCAGACTGACTGTGGTGTCCTGGTGGGGTTGGGAGAGGGTTCCAGAGCTCCTCTAGCAAACCCAGATGAGAAATTGACTCTCCAGGAAATTGGATGAGTTTGTGACTGTTCCACTCACTGCTCACACTCCACCCTTCCAGGGTGCCATAAACCTCCACATGGAAGAGGAGGTGGAAAATTTCCTGCTGAAGAAGCCGATCCAGCCGTCGGAGAACAAGCGGGTCATCGTGGTGTTCCACTGCGAGTTCTCCTCGGAGCGCGGCCCTCGCATGTGAGTTCCTCTCCTGGCTCAGGAATTCCTGCAGCACTGGGAGCAGAGGGGCTGGGGTGGCTCCAGCTGCTGTGCACATGGTGCTTGTCACCTCTGGCAGATGTTGGCACAGCCTGAGGTGTGAGAAGGTGTGCTGGACCTGGGCTGGAGCACTGGGATGTTCAAAGAGGAAAGGAAAAGCCTCTGAACTGTGAATGTGGGGCTCCTGAGCCTCTCCCTGCCAGGCAGCTCAGCTGCTCCATCGAGGGATGGGGATTTGGGGTGCAGGTTGGGGAGTTACTGGTTGGATGTGGGATCTAACATGGGATTTTCCGCGCTGCAGGTGCCGGTTTGTGAGGGAGCAGGACAGGTTGAGCAATGAGTACCCCAACCTGCACTACCCAGAGCTCTACGTGCTCAAGGGAGGCTACAAGGATTTCTTCTCAAGGTGCCAGGTGAATAACGTGGATTCCTCATCCCTGGAAGTGCCCAAGGGCAGGTGGGATGGGGCTTGGAGCAGCCTGGGTTAGTGGAAGGTGTCCCTGCCCATGGTAGGGGGTGGAACAAGATCCTTTAGGTCTCTCCAACCCAAGCCTTTCTGTGGTCTCTTTCACACTCAGAGAAGAAAGAACAGATAAATAATATTAATTCATTCCTACTCAAACTTCTCTTTGGGGCAAACTTTCTGGTTTGGCTGGGGGGCTTTTCCTCCTCTCTCTCTCAGTGGGCTGTTCCCAGAGCAGCTCAGCCTGTTCCATGTCTCAGAGCTGTCTTCCTGCCATAGCTGAAGGGCTTTTCCACTTGTCTCAAGAGGAAAACAGAAGTGGTTTCTGCCCCTTTAGAACAAACTGTCACTCACAGAAGGGATTTCAGCCTGCTCAGAGCAGGGGAGAAGACAAGGCTTGACAGTAATTGCTGGATAATAAATGGAAACCTGAGCTCTTGTACAGTCCTAAACCAGCAAAATTGAAAACCTGAGCTTGGAGTTTGCAGCCTCTAATTGAGACAAGGAAACGAAACCTGCTCCCCAGCTCTTCCCAGCATTTCAAGGGTGGGATTTTTCCTGTCACTTTCTCCTGCTCCTGCAGCATTTCCAGGTCCCAGCGCTCCTGGGACGTGTCCTGCTGCTCTGACACAAACAGGCCTCAGGTTCTCAGTTATCCCTTGGGAGATGGGAGATACCTGTTCTGTCCCTGGCCAGCTGGATGGGGCTGTCAGCTCCTTCCCTGTGGGGTGTTGGCTCTCCCAGCCCTCGGGGTTTTGGCTCTCCCTGTGATCTGCTGGCTCCCCTGGGCTGAGGGACAGCCGGGGTTTGTGCTGTCCCCGTGGGTTTTGGGTTGTCCTGAGGACGGGCACCTCAAGGTGGCAGCACGGGACAGCCAAGGGTGGCTCCCTGGGAGCCGGAGCTGTCCCGCGGCACCAGGATCAGGGAACGCTGTGAGCAGGAGGGAACCCGCAGCAATCTTTGTTCCCTGTGATGGACCGTGGCCTTAGCCTGATCAGCATCCCGAGCTGGAACATCCTTCCAGTCCTTCCAAGGTGAACTCTAAACCAGCTCAGCCTGTGTGTTGTCTGCCTGGAAATTTGGGATGAGAGCCCTGCACACAAAGCCCTTGTTTTGATGGCTGTAACCTGAATATCCCTGGGTTTTGTGTGTCTGCCACGGAGCTCCTGCCTGGAGAGGGGGTCTGGCCCTGTTTGTTCCAGTGGCTGCTGGTGTTGGGATCCCCACCCTGGTGACACTGAGGTGACCCCAGCTCCTGTTTCCCCAGAGCTTCTGTGAGCCCCAGAGCTACCGCCCCATGCACCACAAGGACTTCAAGGAGGACCTGAAGAGGTTCCGCACCAAGAGCCGGACCTGGGCCGGGGAGAAGAGCAAGAGGGAGATGTACAGTCGGCTCAAGAAGCTCTGAGGCCTGCAGGGACCTGCAAGGACTGCCCAGCCTGGGGGCTGCAGTGGGACAGCCACGTGTTCCTGTGCTCCCACTCCCCTGGGCCTTCTCCTCCCTGGGATCACCTGGACCTTGGCCCCGTGAGCCGGACACCGGCTGGGAGCTGCCTTGGGATTCTTTTGGTTACGTTGCTTCGTGAAAATGTTGTGGCTTCTTGTGTTGTGTGACACCCCCAGAGCACCCAGGGAGGGTGGGAACAGCCCTGTGGGGCTGGGCTCGGTGGTGTCAGCACTGCCAGGGAATTGTAGTGCCTGTTAATTTTTAAATGCTTAATTTTATTTAAATACAGTCAAATGAAGCCAATACCGCTGCGGTTGGATCATCTGGATTGTACTTAAACCTTGTTTCTGCTGCAGGGTGACCTGCTGGGGGGGATTGGGGGTGTCTTTATTTTTCTCAACTGCAGTTTTGGTTCTGTGTAGCATTGTGGGGAAGGAAAATGGGAAATACCCTGTGATGGCTCAGGATTCCCACCCGGGCAAGCACTGTGGGAAGCCTTGGGAGTCCATCCAAGGGGAACCTGCTTATTGTTCATAAACACCACGTTCACCTCATTTACTTACTGCAGGGTATTTCATTTCTCTGTGTGTGTTGGTTCTGGAGGAGTTGGTGTTTCAATGGAGGGAGAGTTTTTGGGAGCTGAGGGGGTTCAGCAGTTGGGTGACCCCAGGATCCTCAGCAGTGTCACTGCTGCCTCTGAGCCTGAGTTGTTCTCCTTATCCTGAAACGTTGCCAGGGCAGATCCTGGCTGTGAGGGATCCCAGAAGCTGCTCTGTCACTGCTTCCCTGGGGGTGGCTGTGGCCAATTCTCCATCTGCCAGGGAAGGCAGGAGGTGGCATTAATCCGTGAGGGAAGCAGAACTTCCTTGGCTGTGTTGGACCCCCCAGCTGAGGAAGTTCTCAAGTCCCAAACTGCTTTGCTGCTGGTTTTGGGGTCACTTTAGCCCCAGCTCTTAAATCCATCTTCCTCACACCAACTTCCAGGTGAAAACTGGTGCTCCTGGGAAGCTCCACGTGCCTGGGAACTTCCTGGTTCACTCTGTTGTATCCATGTCAAAAAATAATGAAATGGAGGTGCCTTATGTGGAATTTTAACTTGCTTTTTTTTGGAAACCTATTTCTTAAAACCTGATGTTAATCCTTTTGCTCCCAAGAGGATTAAACTTGGAAGTCTTTCTTGTTTAAAAAAAAAAATTGGAATTTTCTGTTTTCCCTCAAAGCTGAATCCCTTGACTGGGGAGATGATGAAATGTTAAATTAGAAGTGATGGTTACAAGTTTCCCCCATTACCTTGTGAGGTGCTGAGCTCTGGGAAGGGGATGTGGGGTGGGGAAAAGCCAAGGGCAGTGACCTGAATGCCCCAAACTTGCCCTTTGGTGCAGCCCCAGTGGCCCAGCACCAGCTCAGCACCACAGGGGCTGGGCAGGCGCTCTCAGTCCTGCTCTGCCCTCCACAGCCGCTCCATGGGAATGGTTTAACTCCTCCTCTGTGTCCAGAGAAAGCAGATGGAGACTGGCCTGGGTCAGGATGCTCCTTTCCAAGGTCACTCAGCTGGAGCAAAACTGCAGCGCTCCCTGGTTTACAGCTGCACTTCCCCTAAAGCTGCTCTGTGTCCCACACTCCCTGGGAGCCGGCTGTGGGGTGAGTGGCTGTGTCCCCCAGTCCCTGGGAGCTGGCTGTGGGGTGAGTGGCTGTGTCCCCCAATCCCTGGGAGCCGGCTGTGGGGTGAGTGGCTGTGTCCCCCAATCCCTGGGAGCTGGCTGTGGGGTGAGTGGCTGTGTCCCCCAATCCCTGGGAGCTGGCTGTGGGGTGAATGGCTGTGTCCCCCAATCCCTGGGAGCCGGCTGTGGGGTGAGTGGCTGTGTCCCCCAATCCCTGGGAGCCGGCTGTGGGGTGAGTGGCTGTGTCCCACACTCCCTGGGAGCTGGCTGTGGGGTGAGTGGCTGTGTCCCACTGTCCCTGAGAGCTGGCTGTGGGGTGAGTGGCTGTGTCCCCCAGTCCCTGAGAGCCGGCTGTGGGGTGAGTGGCTGTGTCCCACACTCCCTGAGAGCCGGCTGTGGGGTGAATGGCTGTGTCCCACAGTCCCTGGGAGCTGGCTGTGGGGTGAGTGGCTGTGTCCCCCAATCCCTGAGAGCCGGCTGTGGGGTGAGTGGCTGTGTCCCCCAATCCCTGGGAGCTGGCTGTGGGGTGAGTGGCTGTGTCCCAGCAGTGCTGGGGAGGAGCCCTGCTCAGGGATTGGGAATGGCTGAAACCCCAGAGGGTGCAAATGAGATCCCCTTGTCCCACCCACAGTTCTGTGTGATCACACCTCTACCATCTCAAAACTGAGAGATTGCTGTGGCCACAGGGAATAAAGTCCTAAAACTCCAAACTCTTGACCACCCCTCCTTGCAGCAGGACATGGATGAGCCGCTTGCTGTGGCAGAAGAACCCCAGGCTTGTGCTTGCTGTTTCTAGGATAAACTTCCAGAGCAGCTGTGGCTGTCCCTGGAGCCCTGGAAGTGCCCAAGCCCGGGTTTGAGAGGACTTTGAGCAGCCTGGGATCTGGGGAGGTGTCCCTGCCATGGGCAGGCACAGGGTGAGCATTAAGGTCCCTTGAACCCAAACCATTCTGGGATTCCAGGATTGGGGCTGCAGCCACCTGAGTGTCAGAGCTGTGTGTTCCCCTCACTCCATCCATGCTGTGGACAGCCACAGTTGGCTTTGGGCTGAGGTTTCTGCTCTGTGCTGGAGTTTTTTCCCAGGGGGACACCTGAGGGGGGTTGTTGTGTCGAGGATGTGACCAGCAGGTGGCCAACAATGGGGTCAGATTTAAAAGCTTTAAAATACAGCACGATGCCTCCAAAGCCACGGGAGGCCCAAGCAGAGCACGGGGTGGGGTTTCTTTCCCCCTTCCCTCCATCTGTCACCCTGAAAACTGATACTGAAAGCAGCTTAAACCCTCATCAGCCTCGCCACCCAGCTCCTGAGCGCTGCAGAGCTTGGTGTTTCGTCCCATACTGTGTTACCTCTGTGGCATAAAGGACTCTCCTGCTCTGTCTTTGGGGCTAATAAAGCCCAAACAGCTGCCCTGCTGTGCCAACAGCTCCTGGAGCGCTTGGATTCCCTTGGGAACAGGCAGTGGATGTTGGACATCCCTCCAGTGCTGCCTCAGTGGCCTTCAGGCTCCCTTAAGAAGAGGCAAAAGGTGATTTTAGCCACCACCAGGCAATTCCCTGGTTTTAAACTCTTTTGTATCTTTTCAAACAAACTTTCTGTCTTTGCCTTTCTGCCTCCTCTGTTTTCCTTGTGTAGCAGCTCTTCTGAGGCCTCTTGGAGCCTGTTCCCACATCCCTGCTCCTTTCCCATGTCGCTGCTCCTGTCCTGCACGTGTCCAGCCCCAGTGCATCCCAAACTTGGAATTTTCTGTAGTTATTTGGCCAGTGAGGCTGCCCCAGCTGGGGCTCTGCTGGGCCAGCAGGAATTAGCCCAGCTGGAGGCAGGAGCAGAGTGAGAACCAGGAGAGGGCAAAGCAGGATCTCTGCAGGGTCTGAGCGCTGCTGCTTTGGACTGAGGTTCAAATCAGGTAAAATTCACTAAAATTCCCCAACAAGCCAAGCTCCTGCAGGATTGCAAGTGTACCAGGCAGGGGCTGGAAGAGCCCCCTCTCCCCAAGGCTGAGGGGTTTGGCAGGGAGAAGGCACAGAAGGAATTGCCTCGCATGAAATCTTGGCTGGACCTCCGTGAGTCGATTGTCTCCTGAGGGGGATTCAAGCAGCTTTGCTGAGCAGAGCTTTGTTAAGAAAATCACCGGCTTCTTGTCCTGGCAGTGGCTTTTAGTGTGGCTAAGCTGGCCCCTGCAGAGCTGCTGCTGTGTGGGCAGCAGTGCTCCAAAATTCCTGGATGTGTTGGTAGCAGGATGGGGCCAGGCTGCCAGCTGGGTTTCGGTGGGATTGGAGCTGTTTGGTGGCTCCCACAGGGCCATTCCCGGGGCTCCATCACCTCCCAGAGCCCCTGCACTGGCTTCTCCCTCACGCTGTCACCGCGCAGGGCGAGGGGCCGGTCCCAGCTCCCGCAGCTCCCCGGGGATCCTTGGGCAGGCGCTGCCGGCAGCCGAGGCTGCCAGGAGGGGTGGAAGGTCCTTGTTAGAGGGCACCAAATCCAGGCAAAGCTGGCAAGGGAGCTAATCTGCCGCCGTGGAGCCAAGCGCGGGCGGGCCGGGGCCGGCCCTGTCCCGGTGCTGTGAGGGGAGGCCCGTGCTGGGCCCCGCGGTCCCGCCGTGCCCTGAGGGGCCGGGCAGCCGCGGCCTTGGGGATCTGCACCCCAAAGCCGGGATCTGGGAGCGGCACAGGGCATTGCTCAGTGTAAAGGTATGATGGGTTCTCCTCAGGAAAAGAGGCTTTGCTCAGTCTCTGCCTTCGGATCCACCGGTGCCCCCAGCAGCAGAGGGAGCGGCCCTGGCAGGGCTCTCCTCACCCAGCTGGGTGTGGGGGCCGCCACAGGTCCCATCCAGCCTTGTCACCTCCTGCCACGCACGGAGCACTCTCCCCAGTGTTTGAAAGCCCTCAGGCACCCTTGGAGAGGGAATGGCGCTGAGATACCCGGGCAGCGAGGTACCTGAGATACCCTGGCTGTGGGGTTTATCTGCTTTGGGCTCGGGGAGCCCAGGGCTGTGTGTGCTGCTCTGCCCCGCCTCAGACACGGTTGTTGTGGTGGATGAGCTCTCCACCCTCGCTGGAGCTCAAGGCTGGAGCGAGGAGCTGTGAAAAGGGAGAACATCAAAAGCAGAAAGTGGAAAGAAGCCAAGAGGAACGTGGCCAAGTGCCCTTTCCTTCTTTCTGTTTCGCTCCATGTGGAAAATCCCCCAGCCTGTGGCACATCCCTGTGCCAGACATGGCCACGGCTCTGCCAGCACGGGAATGGGAACGGCCCCGACCACGGCTCGGGCCCGGGGAACGCAGGGAGGCTGAGATGAGAGGAGCTCCTGATGGAGCCAGCATGGAACTCCACTGTGGGATTGTCCACATGGGGTGGCTTCTGCCAGGTGGGACCCTGCTGGGGTGTGCTGGGTGGTGGAAGGGCTCTGGGAGTCTCCACTGAAGGAACGAAGCAGGGTGGGGAAGGAGATCAGTGGGTACAGACACCCCACAGGCAACCCCTGCCAGGTGCCAGGGGAAGGCACATCCCCAGCTCTGTGGTGCCCATCCCTGTGACCTCCTCACCGGGATTCCTGCCCCAGGCAGCTCTGGAAACCTCACAAGGGAATCCCAGGGCTGGCAGCCAGGGTCACTTGGCAGCTGCCCCAGGGGTGACCCTGGGCTCTGTGACACCCAGCATGGATCAGCAGAGGCTCCCCAAGGAGTCTGGGTGCAGGCTCCCCGAGCCAGGAGGTGGCTGTGCCCTGGCCTGAGAGGGCACAGGAGGTTTTGGGTTGTGCCCTGGGAAGAGCCCCAGGCAGGCCCAGTCCTGGCTGTGGGTGATTCTGCCAATGCCGTAATTAGCAGGTGCCAGCGCTGCTGGGGTTTGTCCCCGATTCAGCCCTGCTTCCTCCTCCCACCATCCTCCTCCTCCTCCCGGGGCTGGGCAGTCCCAGAGGCATAGCTGGGCCCACGCAGGTCCCCACTTCTGCCACCACCCATTGCAGCCCTT
Organism: Periparus ater; assembly: GCA_032357785.1. Lineage (NCBI taxonomy): Eukaryota > Metazoa > Chordata > Aves > Passeriformes > Paridae > Periparus > Periparus ater. The sequence goes on along the minus strand of CM063609.1, from coordinate 941,648 downwards.
GGCACGCAGGCTGAGGGGCAGAGCTGTTTTTTGGGAAGCAGAGCTGTTTTTTGGGAAGCAGAGCTGTGCTTTGGGAAGCTGAGCTGTGTTTTGGGAAGCAGAGGTGTTCTTTGGGAAGCAGAGCTGTGTTTTGGGAAGCAGAGGTGTTCTTTGGGAAGCAGGCTCAGGAGCAGAGGTGTTCTTTAGGAAGCAGAGCTGTTCTTTGGGAAGCAGAGGTGTTCTTTGGGAAGCAGAGGTGTTCTTTGGGAAGCAGAGCTGTGTTTTGGGAAGCAGAGCTGTTCTTTGGGAAGCAGAGCTGTGTTTTGGGAAGCAGAGCTGTTTTTTGGGAAGCAGAGCTGTGTTTTGGGAAGCTGAGCTGTTTTTTGGGAAGCAGAGCTATGCTTTGGGAAGCTGAGCTGTGTTTTGGGAAGCAGAGGTGTGTTTTGGGAAGCAGAGCTGTGTTTTGGGAAGCAGAGGTGTGTTTTGGGAAGCAGCAGTGTTCTTTGGGAAGCAGAGGTGTTCTTTGGGAAGCAGAGCTGTGTTTTGGGAAGCAGAGGTGTTCTTTGGGAAGCAGAGGTGTTCTTTGGGAAGCAGAGGTGTTCTTTGGGAAGCAGGCTCAGGAGCAGAGCTGTTCTTTGGGAAGCAGAGGTGTTCTTTGGGAAGCAGAGGTGTTCTTTGGGAAGCAGAGCTGTGCTTTGGGAAGCAGAGCTGTGCTTTGGGAAGCAGAGCTGTGTTTTGGGAAGCAGAGCTGTTCTTTGGGAAGCAGAGGTGTTCTTTGGGAAGCAGAGCTGTGTTTTGGGAAGCAGAGCTGTGCTTTGGGAAGCAGGATGACAAAGGATTCAAACCCACTGAACCAGTTTGGCGAGCGCTGAGGTCCATGGGGGAATGTTGTGCACACGGGAACTTTCCCAGCATCACCAGGGTCCCAGGAAATGTGGGGTCTGCCCCGGCAGAGCGAGCACAAGTGAATTTGGGGCTGTGTTTGGGGCTCCCCTGGGTGCAGAGCCAGTGTTTTGTGTGTGGAGGGGATGAATTTGGTCCTGGACATTTTCATGTCGGAGCAGGAGTGGTGCCACAACTCCACACTGGGAACAACTGGTCACATCACCAATCCTCAGCCCCTTGGCTGCTTCTCTCCCCTCCATGCAGTGTGGATGTTTAAAGAGTTTGAGCATCCATCTCCTGGAGCGAGTCCAGAGGGGGCCACCAAGGTGATTGGAAGAACAAGGAAAGTGGGGGAGAATTGGGATTGCTCAGCCTGGAAAAGAGAAGCTTTGAGATGATTTCACTGAGACTTTCCAGTGCCTGAAGGAGCTACAAGAAAGATGAGGAGGGACTTTGGGAAAGGGTCTGGAGTGGCAGGATAAGGGGGAATGGCGTTCTCCAGGCCGGACAGCCCCGTTCTCCCCTCCTGTCTCCACAAGAGAGCTGCTCTCCTCGCCTCCAGCATGTCCCGCTGGGAAGCAGCAGGATCTGCTCCTCCCTGGGCAGGGGAGCAGAGCTCAGCGGGCAGAGCCATCCCTCGGGGCACTGCCTGGCACTGCCAGAGCGTCCCTGGGCAGCAGAGCGAGCCCCAGCCCGGCCGTGCCCCGGGGTACGTGCACACACACACAGCCCCGTGCTGCAGCTGTGCACAGACGGCTCTGGATCCTGCCGAGGCTGTTTATTCCCATTCCCAGCTGCTCCCAGCTGACCCTGTGGTGCTGCTGGAGGTGTTCACAGTGTGGTTTTTGTCAGGAGCTGTGACCAGCGGCCGGAGCTTTGGGGTGCCAGGGCCCTCTGCACTCCCTGCTGTTCTGCAGCCATGGCCCGTTCCCCCCGTACCCCAAATTCCCATCGGGCAGGATCCCATCCATCATTCCAGGGCAGCTCCCGTGCCGTGTGCGGGGCTGGGAGGCGAGCAGGGAAGCGGGATGGATATTCCCCGGAGCAGCAGCAGCTGTTTGCACAGAGAACGTGTGGCCGTGGCCTAGGAGACCGTGTCCTGCCTGGAGAGCTGACAGAGGGAATAAAGACGTGCGGATGCCGCGGACAAAGGAGCGATTGTTGGGCCGAGGCTCGGGAGGAGCGAGGCTGCTCGAAGCGTCTCTGGGCGCTGCCGAACAGCAGCTGGAGCCCGTGGAAAACAATTCCCGATGCCCCTCCGGGCACTGGGAGCCGCCGGGCAGCTGGGACCTGCTCGGGGCACGGAGCCCGCCTGGCACCGGGTACCGGCAGCTGCTGCCATGGGCCGAGGAGCAGCCTCGGGGGGCCGAGGGGAGCAGCCAGCCCCGCAGGAAAACGCTCCGGGAATTTCCGCGTGGGTTTTGCTGGATGCCGGCAGCGCTGCTGGCTCCGGGAGATGGGGAGCAGCGCTCGTCCTGTCCCCGTCCTGTCCCGGGGTGGGCACCGCGGGAGGCTCGGGGCGATCCCCCCGGAGCCTGCGGGGCACAGGGGGCTGTGGGACAGGGTCCTTCCCCTGCAGGGCTGATGAGAGCGGCCGGGAGCTCCGCATCCCTCCGGAGCGCCGGCCCGGTACCGCCCGGTACCGCCAGGTACCGCCCGGTACTGCCCGGTACAGCCCGGTACCGCCCGGTACAGCCCGGTACTGCCCGGTGCAACTCGGTACAGCCCGGTACAACCCGGTACCGCCCGGTACTGCCCGGTACCGCCCGGTACTGCCCGGTACCGCCCGGTTCTGCCCGGTACTGCCCGGTACAGCCTGGTACTGCTCGGTACTGCTCGGTACTGCTCGGTACTGCCCGGTACAGCCCGGTACTGCCCGGTACAGCCCAGTACTGCCCGGTAGAGCTCGGTACTGCCCGGTACATCCCGGTACAGACCGGTACCGCCCGGTACTGCCCGGTACAGCCCAGTACTGCCCGGTACAGCCCAGTACTGCCCGGTACTGCTCGGTACAGCCCGGTACCGTCTGGTACTGCCCGGTACAGCCCAGTACTGCCCGGTACAGCCCGGTACCGCCCGGTACTGCCCGGTACAGCCCAGTACTGCCCGGTACAGCCCGGTACTGCCCGGTACAGCCCAGTACTGCCCGGTACTGCTCGGTACAATCCGGTACCGTCTGGTACTGCTCGGTACAGCCCGGTACCGTCTGGTACTGCTCGGTACTGCCCGGTAGAGCCCGGTACAGCCCGGTACAGCTCGGTACAGCCCCGTACAGCCCGGTACTGCCCGGTACTGCTCGGTACAGCCCGGTACTGCCCGGTACCACCCAGTACCGCCCGGTACTGCCCGGGGACCCTGCGTCAGCAACGCGGGGCTCAGCCGGGGCATGGAGTGTGTGAGCCTCCCCTGGAGCGACACTCACCGACACACTGACACACACAGTGACACACGGACACACTGCCACACACACTGCCACACACACTAATACACTCACTGACACCCTGACACACTCACTGACACACTGACACACACATTGACACACAGTGACTGACACACTGACACACTGAGACACTCACTGACACACTGATACACACAGTGACACACTGACACACACAGTGACACACACACCGACACACTGACACACACAGTGACACACACTCACCAACACACACACAGTGACACACACAGTGACACACTGACACACTCACTGACACACTGACACACACAGTGACACACACAGTGACACACTGACACACTCACTGACACTGACACAGTGACACAGCGATTCACTCACTGACACACTGACACACACACAGTGACACAGTGACACAGTGATGCTCACAGTGACACACTGACACGCTCAGTGACACACTGACACGCTCAGTGACATACTTACTGACACACGGTGACACACTGCGACACTGAGACACTGACACACTGACACACAGTGACACACTCACTGATACACTGTGACACACCGTGACACACACAGCAATTCACTCACTGACACACTGACATACACAGTGACACACTGACACACACAGTGATACACTGACACACAGACACACTGATACACTCACTGACACTCACTGACACACTCACTGGCACAGTCACTGACACACTGAGACACACAATGACACACTGCGACACTGACACACTCACTGACTGGCACACACACACACACACACATACAGTCACACACACTCACACCCACACTCTCACACTGACAAACACACACTCACACAGGCATACTCACACTCTCACACACTCACACTCACTCTCACTCCCACTCTCACACACTCTCACTCTCGCTCTCACTCTCACTCTCACTCATTCACTCTCCCACGCTCACTCACTCTCATGTTCACTCTCACTCTCTCACTCTCACTCTCACACTCTCCCACTCACTCTCACACTCTCACTCACTCTCACACTCACACTCTCCCTCACTCCCCCTCTCAGCCCCCGCTCTGTCCCATCTCATCTCCCGGAGCTCTGTCCGTGCTGCCGCGGCCCCGGAGCTGCCCCGAGCCTGGCAGAGCTCAGCCGGGCCCCGCCGGTGTCCCGGGCATTTCCTGCCCCTGGAGCGGGGCTGGATGTGCCTGCCCGGGGCTGCTGCTCACCTTCCCAATCCCCTGCCCCGGGAATTGCAGCAGGAGAGCCCGAGGAAAACGGGGATTTGGTAACAGCCCTTGAGACAGCTCCGAACCGAGGAGGAGCTTCCCTGCCTTGCTGAGCACTGATGGCAAAACTGAGCTCGGGACGTTTTTCCTTCCTCCTGGAAGTGATGAGGAGATCCCTGCCAGGCCCTTTCTCCTCCCTCACCACGGGACTGCCAGAATAGTCTCGTCTTGCTGTGGGATGATGTTGCCATTGACAGAAGTATGCAGACACCCACCCACTCATAAATAAGTCGGTTATTGCCAAACCAGGATCTGTGGGGAGCGTTCTCCTCTCCCCAGCAGCCCAGGCCCTGCCTCTGCAGCAGATCCTGGGCCAGCCCAGCTCTCTGGGGCTGAATTTCAGCTCAGTCACAGTGGCAGGGTGCTGAGAGCAGCCAGTGCAAGACATTTTAATCAGCCCAGGAGGAGAAGTTGTTCCTGCAGAAAGGAACAGAACAGTTCAGCATTTCACAGGGCTGTTCAGTCTGTAACGCTTCAAACAGCCCAGGGGACACGAGGATTTCCCATTTTCTCCCCCCACCACAATCAGTGCCCTGAGGCACTTCCAGGTTTCATCAGGCTTCTTGTGAGAAGAAGAAATTCGATATTCAGATAACAGCAGATAAGATTTGTAGCAGTGGGATTATTTCAGCACGTGATCCTGTGTGGGGTTTATATGCCAGCATGGACAAACTGGGCTGAAGGTGCTTTTTGGCAACCCCTGAGAGTTTCTCCCACAAGTAAATCATGGAATATCCTGAGTTGGAAAGGAGCACAAGGACCATGGAGTCCAGCTCCTGAATGAGGGATGCTCAAGGTGGGGACAGGAGGTGCAGGATGAAAGGCCTGGTGTTTTTAGAAGTCTGGGATTTGGCAGCATCCTGAATCCCTTCATCCCCAACCCCAGAGCTCCTGTGGCACTGCTCCAGCCAGGAGCTGCCACAGCCACCCACAGAGAGCAACATCACCTACACATCTCCACACCCATGGCAGGAGATGAGTTTTGAGATCCCTTCCAACCCACACCATCCTGGGATCCTGGGATTCTGTGAGGAAACAATAGCAGCAATCCCTCCTGCCCGTGGTTATAGAGATGTATATGCACAAAATGCCGATTTTACTGCTGTCTCTTTGTTTAGCAGCTTTAAGTGCTGCAGAATTAATGGTTTGGAAAGATTAGAACCAGAGGAACCGCTGTGGGGCTCAGCTGAAGCTGCTCCCCCCGGGGGCTGTGGTGAAGCTCTGCACAACATCACGCTGCCATCTCAGGACTTTGATTCCTTTTCCTCCACTGGCCTGGCACAAAGGGAAATATTTTATTCTAATGAACATCAGTGTTTGAAAATATTCTGATTGTTTTCAGCTCGGTTTTCAGTGATGAATGAACAGCAGTGAACAGCCAAGCCCCCCATCCGTGCCTTTTTTGGGGCTGAGCAGTCGCTCGTGGATGCTCCAACCCTCCCTAAGAACAACTTTCCTTTTCCTGAGCTGTTCTTGCAGTTTGGGCCCAATTTTCCTCTCTGAATAGAGCCTGTCTGTTGGCAGCTGCCAGAGGACAGATTATCTCCCTGCTCTCCGTGCTGGAGTGTCCTGGCTGGGAAGCCCTGAGGGATTACCACGGGATAATTTGGTAATAAATAGCCATATTTGTAATATTTGGTTACGAATCACATCCTAATGCGATTTAATAATGGGGCGTGTTTACCACGCAGACAAAAAAAATTCCTCTTTCTTTACAAACCCTCCAGGATTTCTTCTCTTTTAATCTAATCCTAGAGAAACCTTGGATACAATCCTTACCCCAATGATCTTTCAGCTGCCAAATTCTGCTGTTGGTTCTCTTCTCTCAGAGCAAAGCCCGACTTGGCAGCAGCTCACGGAGAGTTTGCTGCAGGACCTTGTCAGCAGAGCCATCAGCAAAGGAAAAAGTTATTTATTTTGCCTGCAAGGCACCATCCCTGCAGTGAAAGGAGAGGATTGGGAAGCTGCAGGGGTTCCTGTGGTCTCAGTTCCTGGGATCTCCAGCCCTTCCTGTCAGCTCCGCTGCTCCACGGAGGACCTGGAGGTGTTATGCTGGAATTTCAGTTTCTAAACAAGTAAGGAAAGTTTCTTTCAGTGTTTCTTTGTTTTATCAGTCTCCCATTTCATGGCAAAGGTTTCAAGCTGGTGAGGAAGAGCAAGGCCTTGCTCCTCTGGCCCAGCCAGAGGATAAAAAATAACCTCTGCTGAAACACCTGAGTGTGTTTGTGGAGGCAGCGAGTCTGGGCTTTAATTAACACAGGGCAGTGCAGCCATAATTACACTCACGGCTTTTTGCAGTGAAGAGGGAACTCAGGGGCGCTGCTGCCCTTCTGTCACCTCTCCCTTGAGCCCACGGCCTTGGTCACATCCCAGAGCTCCTGGAAGAGCCTGTCCAGCAGTTCTCCAGACAGGCCCTGCTTCAATTCCCCTTTTTCTCCCCTCCTGTGGGTGTGCAGCTCCTCTGGAGGAGGCAGGGCTGGGCTCCAGGCTCACTGCTGGGATCAGCTGGGATCAGCTCCGGAGGTGCCACAGGGACACAGAGGGACACCGAGCCCACAGCCGTGGGAATGGGGCAGCTCTGCCCTGGGGGACACACGGAGCAGGGAGGGGAGTCCTGGTGCTCCGTGGGTGATGCTGAGGGAGGGGATTCTGTCCCTTTGCCCCCTCAGGTGATTCCCCACCTGCAGAGCTGCCCCAGGGCCAACAGCACAGAGACCTGGAGCTGCTGGAGAGATCCAGAGGAGGCCCTGGAGCTGCTCCAGGGCTGGAGCCAGGCTGGGAGAGCTGGGAATGTTCCCCTGGAGAGGAGAAGCTCCAGGGAGAGCTCAGAGCCCCTTGCAGGGCCTGAAGGGGCTCCAGGAGAGCTGGAGAGGGACTGGGGACAAGGGATGGAGGGACAGGACACAGGGAATGGCTCCCACTGCTTGGATGGGATATTGGGAATTGGGAATTCCTGGCTGGGATGGAATTCCCAGAGCAGCTGTGGCTGCCCCTGGATCCCTGGCAGTGCCCAAGGCCAGGCTGGATGGGTTTGGAGCAGCCTGGGATGGTGGGAGGTGTCCCTGCCATGGCAGGGATGGCCCTGGATGATCCTGAAGGTCCCTTCAGCCCAAACCATTCTGGGGAGGAGAGGTTGGAGCAGCAGTGCTGGGAGGCTGCAGAGCTCAGTCTCGAGCCCTGGTGGGACACACCAAGCACAGGCTCATTCCTCTGCTTTCCCCATCCCACTTTGGTCCCCATGTGAGAACCTTTGAGCTGCTCCCCTGATTTAACAAGCTCTGTTGCAAACCTGCACTCATTCATTAACGCTCAGGCTGTTCTTAGTCCATCCCCTCTTTAATAACTCTCTCTCACCAGTGCTTATTTGGGATGACTGTGGGAAGGTTTTGAAACCAGATACAGCCTTGGCAAACACTCATTATGGCTGTGGCTCATCTTCTCAACCCAGAAATTGCATCTTCCCCCAGTGCCCCAAATCTGCTTCCATTTGCTGAAGCAGCAATTTGACATTGAAGTAATTTGGTTTTTTTCAGCGGTTTCACATTTGACTTCTCAGGTTTCCTGAGGAATTTGTTGCAGATTTAATGTTTAATCATGCTCTGGTAGGGTGACAGCTCGAGTTTAGCAAAAATGCTGCTAAATGTTCAGATCTGGAATAATTTAATTCCAAAGCAGATGCTTTCCCAAAGGAATGGATTTATTTAGATACTAATTTTAGGGAAATGCTTGGGCTGGTTACAACCAGCCCTACTCTGTCAGCATGTAAAGCTCTGTGCAGCACGTTCCTGACACTTGTGACAAACTGATTATCCCTAATTCTCCCTTCCAAAGACTCTGTGGCCAAGGAGAGGAGACAACAGCCATGGGAGCCTGTTCTCAGAGGAGGGAGAATTAATTCACTGACTTTGAAAACTGCTCTGAGGCCAACTCTGACAGAAGTCATCCATTAACAAAAAAAGACAGCGATGTCCACATGGGATACAACTTCAAGCAGATTCCCTTTCCAGAACTCCCTCTGCACTGAGAGATTTAAAAGGTTCTTTGCTCCCTGAAATCAAGAATTATGAAGGTTTCCAAGTGCTCTCCTAGCAGGATGTGGAGGCTGTCCCGGCCTCATTTGGGTTCACGTGGGGTTTATAGAAGCCACAAGCACAGTCTGCAGGGTTTTCAGCTCAGATTTTAGCTGACATTTTTTATCAGTGATTTACAAGTGGGCCTGGAAAGAACTGCACACAGCAAAGCTACTCCCACGGGGAGGAGAACTCCAGCAGCTCTTCCATGGGCTATGGATGCTGCTCTTGGAAGGAATGGCCTGAAGGTCACCCTCAGGGATGTGCTGAGACACCTTAAATGCCTTGTCCCATCTGTCTGGGCACTGAATGACCCCACAGCTTCCCAAACTCCCTGTTGCCTCTACAGTTTCTCCTGTTACCTCAGTTTCAGGTTGAAGCCAGGCCAGGTGTGCCTGTGGCTCGTGGGTGTTGAGCAAGCCCAGGGCTTGGGCCAGTTGAGGAGCAGAAGATTTGCTCACAGATCGCACGGGGTGTTTCATTACGATGTGCAACGACCTTTGGGGATGGGCTTTCATTTGGGAAAGGATCCTGGAGTCATTCAGGCTCCCCAGCCATCATCTCCCCCACTTTCACGTGGCATCTTGATGTCCTGAGGGTTTGCTTGTCTGTCGCCAAAGCCTTCATCTCTCCCTGCCATGAGTTAATTGCCACCAAGCTCTCTGATCTTCACGACTCTCTTGTCATCTTCCCCACTCCTTCTCCAGGAGCCTTTTCCCAAGCTTGCTCTGTCTGTGTGATTCCCTGTTCAATCACTGATGCTGGCACTGAACACCTCTATTTATAGCATTTATTTCTTTAGCACTGCCTTTGTGTGGCATTTCGTGCCCTTCGTTTTCCCAGCTGCCACAAACCTTCTTCAGATCTCATAATTTGGGAGTAGTTTGGACAAGGGGGGGCTTTGATTCCTTCAGAGTTTGTTTTTTTCCACTTAAAATCAGTTTTTCATGCAGACACCACTTCACAGCCGAGTGCTGCTATTAGGGATTCATTCAGTTTACCAAAAACTTGAAAATATCTGAATTGGGCTGTTTGGTTGCCTGGATCCTTGGCTGGTGAATGCTTCCAATTATAATCAATTCATAGAGGTGGGGGGGTGTCTAAATTTCCTTTAATTCCTTCCTGTCTGCTGCCCTGCTGTTTTCTGTGATAAATCCTCGTGGCTGCAAAAATTAAAATGCCAAGATAATACTTAAGATCAGCTGCCAACAGCCTCCTTTGCTGGGCCCTAAGATCTTCCTGCTCTCCCCAAAGCCTGTTTTATCTCTCAAAAGGCTGGAAAGAAGCTGTCTCTCAGTCTTTTTGCTTCTGCCATTGCTCAGACTTTCTAGTTTTCTGCCTTTTTTGAATTTCATAGCCTGCCAAGATTATTTTTTTTCCCCTTTGGATTATCATTATTTTCCATGTTTTGTATGAACGAGTTGTATTCCTATTCCGAGCATTCGCTTCCCCCTCCGCCCCCTTCCTTAAAGCCGCTCCTTTTTGGGAGATGAATGAGAATTATAATGGGAATTCTCCCTCGTAGTACTGAGAGCTGCTGTCATTTCCCCCAGCTCTTGTGGCTTTTAAAGCAAGAGCAGAAAGAGAAATCATGGCAGTTTGTGGCCTTTCAGCACAAGCTTTGGAAATTACTGGCATTTTTTTTCTCCCTGCAACGATGGAATTTCACAATTCAGGTCTCCAGGTCTGTTGTGGAGTCCCAAGGGATGAAATTGCCCTCTAGAACCTGTGTTTACGTTGTCTCTTCCAGAAAGCTCGGCTTTAACAACATGGTGATTAAATTAGATGACAGATTGAGTTTCATCGTTCGGCATTTCCAGGGAACTTTTAATTCCACCATCAGCCACCCTGTGGTTCAGCTCTGCTGCAGCTTGTGCTGCACTTTCACTGTGCTCCTTGGGACCAGTTTCTGCAGCCACAGCCTCATCCCTGCTGTCCCTTCCTTCTTGTCCTTACTCCAGCTTTGGATGTGAGACAATTCCTCAGAGTTCCCCTCTCTGCCCCAGCCTCAGCGATGAGTCGGTTCACTCTGCTCTGCTTTGGCAGCCAGGGCTTGGGAGAGAGGCAGGAAACTTTTCCAAGCCTGAAAAACCTTCCTGGTGAGGGGATTGGTGTGGAGGGTTCCCATTCCAGGGCTGTGGGGATTCGTTACCTGGTGCTGGGAGTTGCCAGCCCAGCCCAGCACGAGCAGCTGGGGCTGAGGGGCTGCCAGGGACAGGAACCAGCTCTGGCTCCTCAGGTGGGTCCAGAGGAGGCCACGGAGCTGCTCCGAGGGCTGGGCCCCTCTGCCCATGGCAGGGGTGGAACAGGATCATCCTCAAGGTCCCTTCCCAGCCAAACCAGGAATTCTCTGCTCAGGCAGAGCTCTGCCCTTGCTGCTAAGGTGACACTGCCTTTAATCTACACAGAGACCTTGCTCCTAGCCTGAAAAGGTGTTTTTCATGCAATTTTCCTGTGCAGCTCATATTTAAAGCTGCAGCATCTGCATGAAAGCCACACACCCTTTATTTGCATGCCTGAAGTGCTGAGCATGCAGGATGGGTCTGGCAGTGGCTGCACGGCTCAGGATGAGCAGCACACGTGTCCTTCCCAGCACACATGTCCTTCACAGGGTGCATGCAAATGTCCTGGCTGCCCAAACTGAAAATAAACATCAGGAAACGTCCTGGGAATTCTTCAGGCAGCCAAAACCATCTTCATGGCCAGGGGAACTTCATGAGAGTCAGGTTTCTAAAGTGGCATTTCCAAAATCAGACTTGGGCACTACTGTGCATAGAGTGTCCTGACCTCTGGCCAGGTTGGCAGCAAGAGAAACAAGGTGTCAGAGATTTAAGGGAAGGGAGATGAAGAGTAATGGAAGTATTGGAACAGGGATGAGTGATGCAGGAAATGCATGGAGGTGGAACAGTCTTTCCAAAGGCAATTCCCACAGCACACTGTGAGGAGATTCAGGAGAGCTCACCAAAAGCAGGAGGGCACCTGTGGAAGGGAGAGGAGCACGTGGTGAGACACTGAGACATCAGCCACCTCAGGAGAGGTCAGAAATGATGTGATGGAACCAGAGCAAATGCTGAATGGGAAGATTGGGAAGGGAAGATGCAGCAGAAAACCTCTATTCTTTTTTCTGTTCTAATGTGAAAACAGAGGAATTAGAAGGCAGGACCACTACCCTCTGTAAATTACAGCCACGAGAAAGTGCTGTCCCTGGTTTAGGAGGACTCAGGAAGGGAGTGGTCTCAGGATTACGCAGAGTACTCCTAAGGAGTGGTGTGAAAAGTGTGTGCTCTGGAAAGTGCTGTCCCAGAGCTCCAAGCAGTGTAAGGAGATCACCCCTGTTTGGTCTGTGCCTGGCACAGCACAGCTGGCACAGCTGGCTCCAGACACAAGGTCCCACACCAGCCTTTCACAATTCCCTTGTTTAAGCCCAGCAGGTCTCACAGCAGAGGCCTGGAAATCCTCTGGACCCCGTGACCTTCACGTCAGCCCCCTCAGACCTCTCCTCCCAGCCTGCAGATGAGTGGTCAGAACTTTCCCCTTTGCTGCTCTCTGCACCTCATCTTGTACCTGCTCCCCCTAAGAGGGAAAGAAACCAGCCCAGACCCCGGTCCCTGACACACTGTCCTTGTCAGTGAAGGGTATGACTTGCACAAAACTTCTTGCAGACCTTCAGGCCCGATGGAGAGGGCTCTTTGCAGATGCTTTTTCCCCAGAACAGTCGTCTTCTGTCTCATCAGGCAGCTTTTGTCAGTCCTGGTTACACGCTCTGTCTAGTTTGGGCTGGGAACTCCTCAGGGCCCAAAGACCTCTCACCCTCTCCTGTCCCCCAAGTGTCCTGTGCACCAGAAGCAGGACAGGAATAGCAAATCACCATCAAAGTGATCAGGAGTCATTTGGGAGCGGCGTGTTTCGCACAGCAAGGAAGAAAACATCCGTGGCTGCACCAGGGAGAGCAGCACCGAGTGGAGAATGTCACAATCCCCTCTGTCCCCACTTGGGAGTTTGAGGAGAATAATTTGATTGAAAGGCAAATCCTTTAATCTGCAGATATAAATCAGCAGAGTGGCAGAATTGCTTAGGATGGAACATATCATATAGGGCATGTCCTGTATGTCTTTTCCCTTTAAACAACCACGGGCCCTCCAGCTGTTAACCTATTTATAAAAGGTAACTTAAGGCTAAGCGCAAACTCCTGAGGACATTTCATTCTGTCATTACAGCACAGATTTTTCTGCCTCAGAATAATTGGACTCGGTTTATGAAGGCCCAGGCTAGGGAAGAGATCAGCTCTGCTACTAAAAGCCCCCTCCAGAGGAGAAGGATGAAGCATTCCAGAAGGCCAGGCTGCTTCCAAGGACAAGGCTCTGCTTGGAGAAAGAACGATGCAAATGTCAGCTGCTGCATCCTGACAAGCTCCTGCAGGTTCTCCTCTTCCCACATGTGAAATCCCAAGCTCCTGCTCCTGTGCTGTGTGTGGGAAGTGTCCCAGGTCACTCGCAGCAGGACCTGTGGTGCAGGACAGCAGCAGGAGCTGTGTTTTCTGGGAGCTCTTGGCTATGGAAATCCCTGCCCCAGCCTTAGTGCAGTCCCCAGCCACCTTCCTCCTCCTCCTCCTCCTCCTCCTCCATCATGGCCCCGCATGAGGTTACAGCTGACGGAGAGATCCCAAATCAGGAGATCACGGGGTGTGCCAGCTGCAAGGCAAATCCCATGACCAGTCAGAGAGCCTTGACAGGTCTTTGGGATGACAGGGATCCCTGGCTGAAATTCCATGCCTTCCATTGTGCTGGTGACAGCTTTGATGAGCAGAACAGCCCTGGCTGGCTGGCAAATGTGACCCACAATGCTTTTGCTGTCTCCAGAGCAGCGTCCTGCCTCATTGAGGAGTTACCTTCCCCTTGCGTCCCTGATCCATGATAGGGGAGTGATGAGACATTTGTTTTGTAAGAGTATTCAAATTCTCCAAGCTGCTTACAGACATTCACTTTCAAAAGTGAATGAGCTGAAATTTCCTGAAAAGGAGAGTCTGTGGGTGCTGCTCCAAGTGTGGAGGCAATTCCCTGCTCCACTCAAACCCTTTCCAGATCTGCTTCATGAGTTTTTCTCCTTGACAGAGTTTGGGTTCATTACTTACTGTCTGGACTGCCGGGCATTCATTTTTGGATGTGACCCCTGCATGGGCTCTGCTGCCTGTCTGGAATGAGTGAGGGATGTGAGGAGTGACAGCTCAGCCCCTGGCAGCATCACTTTCCTGGAGCCCAGACAGACCCCGGAGCCAGGACAGACCCCAGAGCCTGGATAGACCTCAGAGCCTGGACAGAGCCTGGACAGACCCCGAAGCCTGGACAGACCCCGAAGCCTGGACAGACCCCGAAGCCTGGACAGACCCTGGAGCCTGGACAGACCCCAGACTCTGGACAGATCCTGGACAGACCCCGGAGCCTGGACAGACTCCGCAGTGCTGGCCCTCCCGGGCACCCACATCCCGAGCTTTGAGCATGGAATGATGAACTCCGGTCAAACAGGCAGGAAAGGTGCCCGGGTCGTTACTGCTTATCTCCACCGCTTGTGCTGTCAGTGCCCTGGGACGGGCCGTGTCACCCAGCGTCCTTCATTTGCAGCGCTCCCATCAAAGCGGTGACAAACGAGCGTTCCCCACACCGAGCTTTCCCTTTCCAGCTCTCCCGCAGGTGACTCACCCGGTGCAGGTCAGGCCCACGCTGAGAGCAGCCCCGCTGCTGCCTGCCCTGCCTGCCCTGCTGGGCTAATGGGGCTGGCCACGAGTGACTCCTTAGGGAGATGAGCTGGGCCCTTTCCCTTTTCCACAGCCACTTTCCCTGTCTGGCTTGATGACAGGGCAGAGCCATTGCCTAAACACCTTCTCTCCTGCCACCAACCCCACCAAACAAAATTCCCCCCTCTGCTGGGACGAGGACAGACACACCTGTGGCGTCTCACAGATTTTGTCCACCTTACACTGACGACATTGGTTCATGCTGCCCTCCCTTCCAGGCCACATGGAGATGGAGAGGACTTAGAGTCTGGAAAAGCAAGTGGAGAAATAGGTTATTTTCTTTAGAGGGACAAACAAAGATAAAGGAGATGCTTTGAATTTTTGCACAGGTGAAGTATGTGGGGAGGCAACAAACGGAGTGTGGCCTGAGGTTGCTCCCAGGAAGCAGAGATTTTAAATCAGATTTTAAATCAAACCAAGGAAGTTTCATATTAAAAAGTGCCCTTGGAAGCTGTGCTAAGCTTGGGTGGAATTCCCTTCCTTTCCCTTCCTTTCCCTCCTTGCAGTGGACAGTTGCCTGCTGCAGTTTATACCATACAACAGGCACACCTGTGGCATTACAGGGCTCTACTGCTCTGCTTTATGGTTTCAGGTGTACCTGGCTGGGATTTGGGCGAGGTGTCAGAGCTGTCATGTGACAGGGAGAAGCCTGGGCACACCATCCTTAATCCACCCAAGGTTTGCTCCTGTGTGATCGCTGTGCAGTGAAGGGCTCTCAGGTTTTTCTTCTGGGGAATAAATTCTAGGCTCGGAATTTAGAAGGAATGATCCAGAAGCTCTTTTTGGAGCCAAAAGCAGTCAGCCCAGTGGTAAGACATGCACTGATGGAACCCACTGCTTTTTGTTGTATTACTGAGCCCGTTCCACAGACACAAAAAGCACTGTCCTGCTCTAGGACCAGCACACACCCTTTCTTGAGACAACAGAAAGGCTCCAGAGGGGAAGAGAGGTGGTTTCCTAAGGAGAGAGAGGCATCTTTAAGTGTCTGATGATCAGGGTAGGCTGGGACAGTCCTGAAATTCAAACCGCTGCCCGACCCTCCCAAATAAAGCCATCAGGATGCTATTTTATCTTGGAGCTTAAAAATAGCCCACGGTACAAGCAGTTGTTATGGATCTGCCTTTCACCAGGACACGGGATTTCCCCTTAGCAGCTCCGGCCCTGGAAAGGTACCGAGGCTTGGGAGGCTGGGACAGGGGTGGGCAGAAGGTGCAGCTTAACCCTGCCTGGATGGGGTGTGCCCCCTCCCACACCTCATGCCAAGGGTGTTTCCTCTCCCTCCAGTGACCAGACACGAGACACACCTATTTTTGTTTTAATTTAGTCACCATGCTTTGATTTTCTTATCTGGCAGGCCAGCGTGTCCCATATTTTCATGATTTAGTAGCTCTGCAGCTCCCTCTGGGCAGATGGGTGACACAGAGCCCTTGGGGACATGCAGGAGCCTTGCTGTCAACAGACAGGGGATGATGTCCCTCCCTCCCTGCTCCCAAAATACTCTGTAATGGTTTGTCTGTGAGGAATGAGGCTGGATGTTCCTCCTGTGGGGCTGCTGTCACTGCACCAACCCAATGTCCCCTCACGCTCGTCTCGGGGAGTTTCAGCCACGGGAAATGGTTTCACTGAGGGCAAACTGAGGTTACAGTGATGGTGGATGAGGGAACAGTGACCGGTGTCACCCACCTGGACTTGTGCAAGATGTTCAGCTCAGGAGATCCTTGTCTCTGGACTGGAGAGCCGGGGATGTCATGGATGGAGCTCTTGGTGGATAAGGAAGGGGCTGGACGGTCACACTCAGACTTGTGGTCACTGGCTCGGTGTCCAAGTGCTGAGCAGTGACGAGAGGGACGCTCAGGGGTTGGGGAGTTCCAGCACCTAAAGGGGCTCCAGGAGAGCTGGAGAGGGACTTTGGACAAGGGATGGAGGGAGAGGATACAGGGAATGGCTGTAAACTGAAGGAGGGTAGATTTAGAATGTTTATTAGGGAGGAATTCTTGGCTGTGAGAGTGAGGAGGCGCTGCCACAGGTGCCCAGAGCGGCTGTGGCTGTTCCTGGATCCCTGGCAGTGCCCAAGGCCAGGCTGGACAAAGCTTGGAGCACCTGGGACAGTGGAACATGTCCCTGTCCATGGCAGGGATGATCCTTAAGGTCCATTCCAACCCAAGCCAGTCTGTGATTCCGCAGCTGTGCCTGCTGTAAAAACATGTCCTTTCATCCCTCACTGTCCTGCTATCTACACTTCATCCCTTTATCCTGTTTTCCTGCTCTCCTCCTGCCCTCCTGCCTGCACAGAGAGCTGCCTTTCGGGGCCAGAAGGGCCACGGAGGATTAAGAGCAGCAGCACGAGTGGTCCCTGCTGTTCGGCCACCTGGAGGGGCGGCTGGGCGCTCCATCTGTCCCTGGGCACTGCTTTATCACCAGACTCCTTCCAGCTCCTTCACAGCCACGAGTTCCGTGCCACACAGGCGTGCACACGCTCGCAGGGTTTCTCTCCCCCTTTAAATATCGTCCTTTCCTGCCTCACCTCAGCTTTCCCAAAGCATGGGATCTCCTTCATCCCCTAAGCCTCGTCCCTTCGGCCGCGTCCCCTCAGCTTCTGTCTCCCCTCAGCCCCTCTCTCCCCTCAGCCCCTCTCTTCCCCTCAGTTCCTCTCTTCCCCTCAGTTCCTCTCTTCCTTCTCCCCTCAGCCTCTGTCTCCCCTCAGCTCCTTTCTCCCCTCAGTCCCTCTCTCCTCTCTCCTCAGCACCTCTCTCCCCTCAGCTCCTTCCTGCCCTCAGCCCCTCTCCCCCTCTCTCCTCTCTCCCCTCAGCTCCTTTCTCCCCTCAACCTCCGTCTCCCCTCAGCTCCTTCCTCCCCTCAGCTTCTGTCTCCCCTCAGCCCCTCTCTCCCCTCAGCCCCTCTCTTCCCCTCAGTTCCTCTCTCCTTTTTCTCCCCTCAGCCTCTGTCTCCCCTCAGCTCCTTTCTCCCCTCAACCTCCACGTCCCCTCAGCTCCTTCCTCCCCTCAGCCCCTCTCCCCTCAGTCCCTCTCTCCTCGGCACCTCTCTCCCCTCAGCTCCTTCCTGCCCTCAGCCCCTCTCTGCCCTCTTCCCTCAGCTCCTTCCTCCCCTCAGCCTGTCTCCCCTCAGCTCCTTCCTGCCCTCAGCCCCTCTCCCCCTCTCTCCTCTCTCCCCTCAGCTCCTTTCTCCCCTCAACCTCCATCTCCCCTCAGCTCCTTCCTCCCCTCAGCCTCTGTCTCCCCTCAGTTCCTTTCTCCCCTCAGCCTCTGTCTCCCCTCAGCCTCATCCCCTCAGCTCCTTCCTGCCCTCAGCCCCTCTCCCCCTCTCTCCTCTCAGCTCCTTTCTCCCCTCAACCTCCGTCTCCCATCAGCCTCATCCCCTCAGATCCTTCCTCCCCTCAGCCTCTGTCTCCCCTCAGCCTCCATCTCCCCTCAGCCCCTCTCTGCCCTCTTCCCTCAGCTCCTTCCTCCCCTCAGCCTCCCTCTCCCCTCAGCTCTTTCATCCCCTCAGCTCCTTCCTCGCCTCAGTGTCCCCTCAGCTCCTTTCTCCCCTCAACCTCCGTCTCCCCTCAGCCCTCTCTCCTCAGCCCCTTCCTCCCCTCAGCCCCTCTCTCCCCTCAGTCGTGTCCCCCAGCCCAGCCCCCGCCCTCCATCGCCGCCCTTTGGCCCCGCCCCCGGTCCCACCCCCTCCTCTGACCCCGCCCCCGTCCCCGCCCCGCGCCGCACCCAACCGCGCTGCCCGTTCCCCGCAGCGCCGCCTCCGCCCCGCGCGGCCGCGCGCCGCCCGCGCTCGCTCTGATTGGTCGGTTCCGGGCGCGGCGCGGCGCTGATTGGGCCGGCGGGCGCTGGCCCCGCCCCCCGGGCAGCAGGGTAGTGCGCTCGGCGCGCGGCCAGCGCGGCTCCCCTCCCCGCTCCTCCTCCCGCCGGGCCCGCAGGGGACAGCGACACTCGCCAGGCGCCTCCGTCCCGGCGCTGCCCCGCGCCCCCGCCGCTCGGTAAGGCCGCGGGGAGGGGGCTGCGGCCGGGGTCGGGGAGCGGGGACACCGCGCTGCGGGCGCGGCGCCCTCCGACACGGCGGAGGGGCGGCCCGGGCCGAGCGGGGGCTCCGGCCTCGCCGGTGTCCGGGGGGCCGGGGCCGGGCCGGGAGGTGGCAGCGGCCGCGGGGCGCGGGAGCCGCGCAGGGAGCGCCTGGAGCATCCCCGAGCATCTCCCGGGGGAGCCGGCGGAGGCAGCGGGCGATGCCGGGCGCGGCTTTGTTGCTCGGGGCAGGGGCTGGGTGGATCCGCGGCTCTGAGGGGGCTCCCGGCGTTCCCCGGCCTTGCTCCCGCAGGGTCCCTTCGGGTCCGGCCGCCCCGGCCACGGCCACCCGCGGCTTTCGCTCGAGGGCCGCGCAGCCTTTCCGCACTTCTCCTTGGGACGGCTCGAAACTTTTCGTGCCGCCTTTTCCTCCTTCCCCGCTCCGCTTCCTTCGGCTGCCTCGTATTCCCGGCTTTATAAGGACGGCAGCGGGCTCGCAGCGGGATGAGGATGAGCATGGGCAGAGCTCGGCTCGGAGCGCTGGGTGTGGCGAGCAGGGGATGCGCCAGGCTCCAGGCCTCTGCTCAGTCATCGCAGCACAGCCACAAATGCGGGCCCGCTTTCGGGATGAGCAAACTCCTCTCGCACAGCACGGCCCGGCTGTAAGGTACAACAATTAAACAAGTGTTCGTCATGCAGGCTTGATGTTAAGTTTAAGCTCAAGGCGGTGAAGTTTTGGGTTCTGCAGATGCTGTTCTGCTGCCAAAAGCTGCTTCTAAGTGTTTCGTGGTAGTATGAGTGTTGTACGCTCTCCCTCTCTTAGAGGGGAGTGTTAAAAGCCTGGTCTGTGAACATACTGAACCTGAATTTCGATGTTTAGTTCTCTTTTCTTTACGTGGTTCTTGATCCCTCTTACTTGGTTGTTCCCTCGTTTATTTCCTTCCCCTGATTCCTGTATGGGTTGAGCAGATTAACCCATAGATTTTAGAGTTTTTAGAAAAGTTTTTTATTTATTTTTAAGGCTGGAATAATCTATTCAGTAAACCATGTTCTTCCCAGTTTACAATTCCAGCTGAAAAAGCTTCTTGAATAATACAACAGCCATCCAAGTCCTGCTCAGCGTTTCAGTGTGGAGTAACAAGCCTTGCTCAGGGCCTCCTCCTGCTCTGTGTGTGATGCTGCTGCAGCTTCATTTTGTAAACTGAAGACAGGGCTGCACTGGAGTTTTACAACTCTAAAGCCTCTTTTCTCCTTGCCAGGGCCTGATGTCCCATCTGGTATTATATCTATAAGGTGCTGTTGCAGCTTGATGAGCTCCTCCTTTATTTGAGAAAGAGAAATTGTAACTCAGAATTATTCAGGTTGACAATACAGTTATGATAAAGGTGACATTGGCTGGACAGGCCATGGGTTTTTGTTTGTTTTTCTTTGTGAGAACCGATGGCATTTCTGATTATCCTTCCAGATGCATTTTTGGAGGGAGGATTCATGGGCTCTTTTAAAGTTTTTAATTTTTTATTCTTTTGTGCCTTCTTGCATCAGAAGAGATGGGCTTTTTCAGTGTGAAAAAGAGCTTAACTTACTTGCTGTTGCAAGAGCAGCAATATCCTGTGTCTTTTGTTTTGTTTGGTAATAATTACATGTTAGTGACAAATAATAAGCTTGAAGGCAGAATAGCTGATCTGTTTGTGACTGTGATTGTTGACTCTGAAGCTGAAGGCCGTGGATATTATTAAATCTGTTTTTATGTGTCTCTACAGAAATGACATCAGGGAAAGATCAGATAATACAAAGAAGTGTCAGTGGTTTGAAGATGCCAGCCCGGGGAGTTCAGCTAGAGCCTGGTGTTGCCATGGGTACAGTTTGTGGGTCACCCCTGGTTCCCCCCGAGCCCTCAGCTGATATTAGGAGAGGATTATGTCACTCCTGTCCTTAAAGAACAAACGGGGAGGGTGCTTATGGCAGCGGATCCTGACTTTATCAGCTTGTTCCTCCAAAGCGAGGGCTGTGCCAGGCACGGTCCCCTCCTGGCCACTGGTCCCAGGTGGGTTCCCAGGATGGGGGGACACCATGGGACACCAGGGCTGTTCTCTGCTGGCTGCAGCACCTCACCCTGGCAGCAGATGTGCTGTTACAGCTTGCCCAGTTTGTCTGTGGGGAGCTTTGAAGGTTGTGAGCGCTGGTAAATGATCAGTGCAGCTCTGTTTGGGTGAGCACTGGGGTGGATAATCACAGCACAGGCTCCCAGACACTGCTGGAACCAACCTGGGCTTACTCTGGGAGCAGGGTGTGCTGGTAAATGTCATTTACAGGTGGAAGTACTAATTCTGAAGTACTGGGGTTCAGTGCACTCGTTTGTTCCCTCCCAGGGACAGCAGGCAGTTTGAGTCAAGGTTTTAATTAGCAGAGGATTGCCTAAACTGTTCTGTGATGATATTAAACACCCCCTCACCTCCAACAGCCTGAGCAACAGCGAGAACAGAAGCAAAGTGGGGTTTTGGAGGGTCAGAAGGTGAGGCTGAGTGGAGGCTGGGGCAGGACTGGATTTCCAGCCTTAAGCTCGTTATGTGAAGTCTGATGAGTGCTCAGTTGAACCAAATGAATTACGTATTCCTGCTGGTAAAAGGGCTGACACAGCTGTAATTTCAGCGAATGGAGCTGTAATTATATTTGAGGTCCCAACCCCTGTAGTATTTTAGTGGTTGCCTCTCTTCCCTAGAAATAAATGAATCTGAGCCATTCAGTCAGAGCTCTGAGTTCTTGCAGAGTTCAGGTCTGGTTTGTTCCACTGCATGTTCTTGTTCTCATGTACCTCAGGCTTAAACTCACCTGCTGGTTGCTGAGCCAGTGATGTCTCCATCACTCAGTACTCAGAGTGTTTTTTGTCTCTCTGCTTCCAAATTCTGACCCACACCAAACTTATGACTCAGGGAACCACTGGTCAGACAGGGTTTAGGCCTGTCAGGGTGAATTCAAGCTAATTGCAATTCAAATGAAAGTGATGGTTACTTGAAAGCGAAATAATGTGTGACTATACCTTGATTTGGTCCAGAAAAACCCCAAATAATTTATTTTGCTAGGCCAGACATAGATTGGAAGATAAAATTCCAGTCTCCTCCGCTGAGAATGAAGAGTTCAGGGCGTGTTACTCATCGTGTTGTTGCGAGTCAGATTGCAGACTCCAAAATTATAATTTGTGTAGGTACTTGTGGAGTTTCAAAGGCAAATTGGAGTAGCTGATAGTGCTCTGAAAGGCTGAGTTATTTCCTGGAACTCTGAGTTTGTGCTTCCTGTCCCAAATAAAACAGACAAATCTCTTGCTTAGTCAAATGTCTGTGTTCACAGCTTCCTCATGCTCATGAACAGATTATTTCTGTGCTGGCTTTTTTTTTCCTCCTTGAAGGCAAATGAAATTATAGTCAGCTGTAGATCAGAGAAACCAGGGCTCTGTGATTACAGCACATGGGAGGGTGGCAGAGAGCTCAGACCTTGAGCTGCCAGCTCTCCACAGAGTTCATCTCCAGAGGAAAGGGTGGATGTCCTTTGGAGCAGGTTCTTGGGAGATGGTGGAAAAGCTGGGCTGGGCAGAGCAGGTAGGACATGGGGGGATTTCTCCTCCCACAGCTCAGAAACCAATTCCATGGCTTAGTGTTCCACACATGAGAAGGAATTTCTCGTGGGAAGAAAAGGTCAGTGAAATCAGTTGCTGTAGATGTTATGCAGATTTGAACTTGGTAATGAGAAGAATGAAATGCTTGTGGCTCACACTGGTGCCCTGTGTTGCTCATGAGGAGGCTTCTTAATATTATGTTAGAAATGTTTAAATATTTAAATTTATTTAAAATTATTGGGAAATCTGACTCTGAAGAATTATGAACAGGCATCGGTGTGACGCTCTAGCACTCTTAAAAATGACATCAGGACTGTGTCAAGGATTTGTCCCAAACAAGATCAGTCTGAGTGACTTACTCATTTTTGTTTGTTGCTGTAAGAGCCCATATTTTGGAATGCTGGAGAAGCAAAACTTTTTATAGTTGTTGCTGTAGAAAACACGGGAGACACTGAGTTAATGGGAAGTGTAGGTTACTCCCTGGATAAAAATGGCTGTACATGTAAATGATGGTGTATTCCAGCTCCATAATGCACTTTGTTCCCTGGAAATGTCTGCTGCAAGGTGGGAAAGTGCTGGGTTATTTATTCTGGAGACAGGAAGGGAAGGGGCTGATTTCTTCCCTGGCTCTTAGAAAAAGCTGCTCCTTGCTGCTCTTTTAATCCTTCCCTTATTTCACTCCCAGCCTCTCGGAACTTTTCTCGGGTAGAGTGGCAACTGCTGAATTGGTAGTTCCTCCGGGGAGTAGCAAGATACCAGCACTGAGATAAAGCTCTCAGTGTCCCTGTGATTTGAACAAAACTGGCAAACAAGAACAATAGTTGTAGTTGCATTATCGAGGGAGGTTTGTGTAACGCAGTAGGCCCTGGATTAACTTTCCTTTGCCAAGGTTGGATTTCCAGCCTCTTGAAGCTGTAACTCCCCTTATGAAGAGGGTTGAGCACAGCCAAACACCGTGCTGGAGGCTGTCCCCTGCCCAAAATGAGTGTTGGAAGAGTGGCTGTGTGGGTGGGAGGAAGGTTGAAAGCACCAGGTGTATCCCTGAGGAGGTGACGTGACACTGGCGGTGTAACTGCGGATTAACGCGGGATGAGTTTGCCCCGGCTGCGTGCTGGCTATCAGGCTACTCCGAGGAGCTGCAGGAGGCTTCTGGGAGAAGTATGCAGTTAATCACATCCATTAGCATGATTAAAATCCTGATTAGCCTGTGTCACTCACTCCCATTTTCCTCCTACACCTCGCCCCTTTTTATCCAGGGCGTTTGCAAGTACGAGCAGCAGCGAGGCTGGGAATCGTAGATGGATCCCAGGATTCTGGGCTTTGTGCTGGAACAAAGCTCTTCAGAAAGCTCCCCAGCTGCTGGCTGAACAGAACATCTGGAAAATCAGCCCTTCACAGCTGGAGGAGCCTCAGCAGGACTGTGGGGAAGCCAGTTGAGAATGGAGCAGGCTCATCTTGCTCGTGTCCCATGTCTGGTGTGTCCTAACGCTGGGATTTGAACATCTCCATCCCTGTGTGCTCAGGAGCTCCCTGTGCTGGTGACACCTTGGGGCAGGGCTCCTCTGGCCTCCAACAACCAGAGCTGCATGGGCTGGAGAACAAGTCCAGGGCTGGGATGATAGGGAAAGACAAGGCTGAAATTGAGATTAGGGAAACTGCAGATCAGCTGCTTGGATTTTGACTAGAAGTAGAAAAAAAACAACAAAAAAAATTAGATAATTGTGTAAATTCCTGTGTGCAAAAACTGTCTTTTTTAAAAACTTCACTGTTTGGGGAGATACTGTTATTCAGACTGGACCTTTTTGGAAAAGCAAACGTCTCTGAGCATTAGGTCATACACTTCCAACACATTCCCGCCTGGGAGTGAGTCATTGTCTTTTGTAAAATTGTATTAGAGCTACATCATCCCCAAAAGCTGTTTTTCAGCTGAATTTAGGGTGTTGACACTTGCTCTAAACAAAGTAAAACTATGGGAGCATTTATCAGAGCAATTTCAAAGTGTGTTTACATATTCTGGAGTTGTGACTCCTGAAGTGCCAGAGCTCAGTTCATTCTTGTGAGTGGAAACCCTCAGCTCTCACACTGAGGATTGGGGCAAATACTTCCAGGTAACTTAAATGATGTTTGTGAAGTGCTTAAAATCCTCTGGAAGGAGCAGAGAAACACCCAGGTGCTTTTACCTGCTCTCATTTCTCCTGCCTCCCACTCGATTCTTGCAGGGACTGTGATGTGTTGTCTCCTGGCTGGAGATACTCTGGCAGTTTGTCCTTCCAGGAGTTGATACTGAGGGTTTGTTTCCATATTATGACTTTATTTTCCCTAACAAAACTCGTTTGAGGTTCCAGCCCTCCTCCACTTCATGCTTTCTATCAGTTTGTTGTGGCAGAAGTTCAGTGCAGTGAAGTGGGGCGGTGAGAAATGGGTCGGTGCTCAGGTGGGATTTCTACAACTAATTTTAGAAGCTGCATCAATTCTGTTAAAAGGGAAGTAGAAACAACTGCTTGGAGCAGGGGATGCCCAGGACTCCTCACACTGCCTTTGCTGGGGAAACTGTGACAGGGAAATGCTCTCAGTGGGGTGAGGAAGAGCTTGGGGTGAAGAATCCTTGGCTGGTTTTCATTGGAAAGGCTCAGGCTGCCAGGCACATCTGGATCCCAGAATGATTTGGGTTGGAAGGAGATCCCCCAGGGCAGGGTGAGCTGCAGCAGGTGACACAGGGATGTGTCCAGAAACTCCAGCTGTTCCAGGCTCTTCCTCCTGCTCCAACTCTTCCTCCCAGCTGCAGCTTGCTGGCTTCTGCTTTGTGACCTGGCTCTGGCACCGCTGTCAGCGCTGGCTCATCTCCACAGAGCTCATCTCCAGAGGAAAGGGTGGGTGTCCTTTGGAGCAGGTTCTTGGGATGGTGGAAAAGCTGGGCAGGGCAGGAAGGACCCCTGCATCCCATGGGGGGATTTCTCCCACAGTCTCCCCTCATGTGGAAAATGCTCCAGCCCCCAAATCCAAATTCAGCGTCGCTGTGTTTGCTGTTCACTCCATTTCAGCTCCTCAGAAAGGAGAGCTGAGTGCAGACAGCAGTGAGGAGAGGGCAGGAATTAAGCTCTTTGAACTGCTGTGAGCAGGATGCAAATGGAAATCTGAACGTTGTGCTTCTCTGACAGTTTTCTGTAATCCCCTCTGGGAAGCCCTGGGCATTTTTAAGCACATGATTCTCAGAAGTTGAGCTGGGCCTGGGTTTCAGGCAGACTGAGAGGACGAGGTTGGCTCTGCTGGAAGGTGGTCCCTGGGTTAGGCTGAAGGCCCCATGGCCTGGGAGATGCTCCTGGTGGTGACATCTACCAGGGACAGCTTCCCCTGTGGCTGTGTGCAGCTTGGTCCACACTAGAGGAGAAAATCAGCAATGATGTGAAATCAGCAGCGATGTTGGATGTGAAATGCTGTTGGAAATACTGAGGAAAACCCAATTGTAAACAACAGCTTAAAGAAAGTGTTTTTAAATGTGGTTGTTGGTGCTGATTGTAGCAATTCCAAGTGCTTGATTTCTGCCTGTACCCTCATTGCTCTCTGCACCCAGGTTCCCTTTCTGGTGGACTGAAATGGTGTTAACACAACACTGAATTTGGAATGTTAATTTTTCCTAGAATCCCAGAATGCTGTGGGTTGAAAGATCATCTCATTCCAGCCCTTGTGATGGACAGGGACACCTTCACTATCCCAGGGTGCTCCAAGCCTCCTCCAGCCTGGCCTGGGACACTTCCAGGAATGGGGGATTTTGGTGTTGTTGAAGAGGTGGATTCCTCTTGGTGGCTTTTTTGTGTTTAACCTCCAAATTTCAGCCACTGTTGCAGCTTTATTAAGTGCAGTGCCTTGTTAAAATTGCTCCTTTGCTTATCTGCACTGGTTTTAAGAAGTTTTTCTGCTGTCCATGGGTACTTTCACTGCTGTTAATTAGGTAATGGGAAATTTCTAAACTGGGAGAGCAAAGAGAAAAATCCCCAAGCAGCTCCAGCAGAGGCTCTGCAGACAGGGGAGTTGAAGAATGAGACAAAGAACTGAGTCACCCTCTCTTCCTTCCTTTGGGCTCTTGTGGTGGGAGTGAATCGTTTCTGTTTTAAGTCATAAATCAGAGCAATTAGCAAAAGGGTTCTGGATGTTCATGGGTGGATCATTCAAACTTCTCCCTTAGCAGGAGCTGTGGATTTAAATAAGCAGCAGTAAATGCAATAGCTGGGGTGATGGTCTGCTGCTGGATTCCCAGTGGGATGTTAGGGATGCACAGCCTCAGAAGTGTTGGTTCCAGAGCTCTGAGAGCAGCCCCAGCCCTGGATCCAGCACGAGAAGAAGCTGGAGCTGCTGGAGAGATCCAGAGGAGAACCAGGATGATCCCAGGGATGGAGCAGCTCTGCTGGGAGAGCTGGGATTGTTCAGCCTGGAGAGGAGAAGCTTTGGGGTGAGCTCAGTGTGGCCTTGCAGGACCTGAAGGGGCTCCAGGAGAGCTGGAGCAAAAGCAAAGCCAAGCTGTTCATATGTCCATGAACACTTTCACCTGTTCCTGGGTGAGCCACAAACACATTCCTGCCCCCAAACATTCATCCAGCTCCAAAGAAAACCAGGAGTGCCGAGGCCATGGGGTGTGGAGAGGTTTGAGATCCAAGATCCACCTGCAGAGTTGCCCCAGCCCTGGATCCAACAGCTCAGGAGGAACCTGGAGAGATCCAGAGAGATCCAGAGGAGGCCCTGGAGCTGCTCCAGGGCTGGAGCCAGGCTGGGAGAGCTGGGAATGTTCCCCTGGAGAGGAGAAGCTCCAGGGAGAGCTCAGAGCCCCTTGCAGGGCCTGAAGGGGCTCCAGGAGAACTGGAGAGGGACTGGGGACAAGGGATGGAGGGACAGGACACAGGGAATGGCTCCCACTGCTTGGATGGGATATTGGGAAGGAATTCCTGGCTGGGATGGAATTCCCAGAGCAGCTGGGGCTGTCCCTGGATCCCTGGAAGTGCCCAAGGCCAGGCTGGATGGAGCTTGGATAACCCTGGGACATTGGGAGATGTCCCTGCCATGGCAGGGATGGCACTTCCAGCCCAAACCATCCCAGAGCTCTGGATTCTGGGAACATTTGCTCAGCTCAGCACCTCTGGGTGATTTGAGTATCTGCTCCTGCCCAGGTTTGCAGGATGTGACTCCTAGAGTGGAAATTGGTTCCACCTCCATGGGCACAGCTGTGCAGGACAGTGGGACACACCCTGAGCACATCCCTGAGGCTGAGCCCTGCATTAAATCCTTTTGGGATGCTGTGGGGCTGGCACACTGTACATGTCCTGTAACACCACCCTGATGGGGGCTGTGGGTGCCTCAAGCCATGTTTGATAACACAAATTTGCATTTATATATGAAACTACAGTGTATGTATTCCACAGGCTTAATTTTTCCAGGATATCTTCATGCTTAAAGCATACATATTATTTTTCCTTAGGCTGTATTTTAACCTATTTAAGCATTTAAGACATGAGAATTAAAGGATATTTCCATCTCGTGTTCTGAGGGCTGGATTTTCTTTAACTGTTGTGGGTTTTTTTTAGGTAAAATGTATTTTTTTTTTTTTTTTTTGCATTGGGATTTGGACAGAGCATGTAGGGCAATAGGATCAAGTGTCACATTGGGATTACATATTTGTCCTGAAGTGACCTTCTTAGGAGCTTGCATGGGTGTAATTGGTGAATGACTGGATTTATAGGGATGTATATCTGCATTAGCACTGGTTTGATGTGACTCGAGCTGATTTGCTTTTGCTCCAAACTATTTTCAGCTTGGGCAATTCACTTTTAAGGAGAGATGCTATAATTTGCTTGTATTTTCCCTTAAAAGCAGTGGTGGTTTTACCAGGATTTAACAGCTCTAAATATGAATGTAGAGCAGTGTTGCATGGCATTGTCTGGCTGAAACCCAAATTTATCCCAAAAGCTGCACATTTGAGACCTCTGGGTGTTAATGGTGTGGAAAAAACCTTTACCATTATCAACTTTCCAAAATTCTTTTGCTGCATCAGTCATTGTCTTGTTCTTAAAACTGTAAAAATTTTCACTCGTGGGGTTCTGTATTATTTTGGTGTATTGTGTCCCTTAGCTGACAGCTTCTGTGGGATTTCCTTCTCCTGGAAAGAATTAATGTGAATTTGGAGGTGTTTGGGGAACATGAAGGAAAGTCCTGGCAGCTCCAAGCTGCAGGGAGCTTTGGAAGGTTCCAGGTGAGAACACCTTTCCTCGTGGGCTCTGCTGGGCAGGGACAGCCCTGCCCTGCTCTGGGGTCCCTTCAGGTTGTGAAAAATGAGGTTCACGTATTTTTTTAATAGAATTTAAAAGTTTAATAGAAAGACATTTAGGAGATAAAAAATATACAGATACAGCTCTCTGCATTCACCTTCCTAACAAAGGATTGTCCCTTAAAAACAGAATCCTACTACATATCCAGAAATTCTCATACATATTCAGACATTCTTAAATTTTTTGATGTTCCTTTGCTTAGTTTTTACTTTGCCTCCTTCCAGTAGATCAATCTTCTTGGTGTCACTGAGTTTTATATCCTCTGATAAATGCAATAAATCCTTCTCTTGGAGGTCTTCACTTATAACGAGGTGCTGCTGGATGAGTGCAAAGCCTTCAGCTCTAAAACATCCATTTTCATTTTTTCCTTCATTGTCCTGAGCTGTGTTTGTGCCACAGCTTTCCCTGTGCTCCCCCTTTCCTGCTGCTCTGCCCTCTCTCCAAAACTCCCCCCTGCTTTTTTTCTCCTATATTTGTTTTCTCAGATCCTGTTTAAGACCAGCTGAATTTGTTCAGTGTAGGGTGGGTTTCTTTTTTTTTGCTACAAAGACATTTTAAAAAGGCTGTTGGAGGGGTGATGGGAGCACAGAATTTAACACACTGCTCCCAGAAATCCTGACTCTGGCTGGCATCAGCTGATGGTGTCTTGTTTAAACATACCACAGACCTGATGTTTTTTCCCCTTGGGGTTTGACTTCCTGTGATAAAAGGAGATTCCCTTTTAAAGCAGAGCTCCGTGGTTATATAATGAGAGAAGGAAATACTCCAAAAGTGACACTGGGAGAATAGAGAAGTTATTTTAGTGACTGACTGTTAGACAGGAGAATAGAAAACTCGCTCAGGAGGGCAATGGTAACTCGAGTCTCCTTGGGAAAGTGAGAGGAACACATTTAAGGAATTAAGTAAGGGAGTGACCAGGGCAGAGCAGTGGAAGGAAGGTTCTGGTGAGCACAGAGCTGTCCAGTGCATGTCTGAGATTCCTCCTGGAGGATTTAACTCTTCCCAAACTGTTTTTTTCTCCTCCACAAGCTGCTCCCCAGCACCAGAAGTCTCCAAGTCTGACCCTCCAAGAGCTGTGCTGGCTTTGGCTGTTGGATTTGAAGCCATGAGTAGAAGTTATTTCTGAATTTGTGCATGTGGCTTTATCTCTGTGTGTCCCCAGCAATGCCAGACCAGGGAATGAATTATTCCCTTTTCCCTTTTCCCTTTTCCCTTTTCCCTTTTCCCTTTTCCCTTTTCCCTTTTCCCTTTTCCCTTTTCCCTTTTCCCTTTTCCCTTTTCCCTTTTCCCTTTTCCCTTTTCCCTTTTCCCTTTTCCCTTTTCCCTTTTCCCTTTTCCCTTTTCCCTTTTCCCTTTTCCCTTTTCCCTTTTCCCTTTTCCCTTTTCCCTTTTCCCTTTCCCCTTTCCCCTTTCCCCTTTCCCCTTTCCCCTTTCCCCTTTCCCCTTTCCCCTTTCCCCTTTCCCCTTTCCCCTTTCCCCTTTCCCCTTTCCCCTTTCCCCTTTCCCCTTTTCCCTTTCCCCACTGTTGGTGGGGTAAAAAAGGAAGTTTCCAAAGCACTTTGCTGTTCCTCAGCTGTTTTTTTTTTTTTTTCCCAGCACTTCACAAACCCCACACTCCCTCCAGACACTGCTCCTGCGAGTCTGAGCTCCCTGTGTGTTTAAACTGGAATCTTGATTTCCCTGGGTTGGGATGTGCCTACAGAAACAGGGAAAATGCCCACGATTCATCAAAATTAATCTGGTTTTCTGGCTAGTCTGGGGTATGTTTATTTTTTCTAGTATGTAATTTATCTGTAGAATAATTTTTCAGCAGGCAGATATGCTGACTGTGCCTGTTAGGTTTCCCCAGTGAAATTCCCTGGCAAGCTTCACTTCTTCCAGGATCATTTTGAGGTGCTGATGTAATCAAAGGGTTGAATGTGAACTCAACCAGAAATTATGTAGCGCAAAGTTTGCTCTTAAAATCCATGAAGAACTCAAGTGTGTTATTTTTGTGTATTTTTAGTGTAGCTGTTTGTGCTATTCAGTAACTTTGCTCGTTGTTTAATTAAGAGATGTCAGTTTATTGCCTGAGGAGGGGGGGAAGCAGGATGGACGGTTACAGATCCTTAACACCTCATCAAAATTTCAGTGGGAGTTATTTTTTCAGCTCTATTTGAATAATTAAACATTGTGCTGAACTAATTTTGCAAATGTGTGTGGGGGGGAGCACAAGGAGTAATGAAAATAGTTAATCTAAATTGAAATGCATCAGAGCATCCTGGTTATACAAGTGTAACACCCTGCTTTATTCTAAATAGTTGTATTACTTAAAAAAGACTTCCTAATTTGTAAACTGTGGTGTGAAATATAAACATAGATTGGGAAACGATCCTCTGAAAGACAGAAGTGAAACAGGGGGGTTCTGGTGATGAATATCTTGTTTAACACAGATCACCTTGAGCAGTATAATTTTCCATACTGAATTTTTAACCCTTCCTTCAAAGCAAGGAAACTTCCAAACTGCCTCAGAGGACCTGCATTTTTGTCCTTAAATTAGTTTAGTTTTCAAATGAAAGATTGTAGAATCTCATTATTTATGAAACAGAAGCTTTGGATTAAGCTCAGATGTTCCTTTATTAGAGAATTCCAACTACAAAGGGAGGCTGGGCATCCACCAGCTGCACTCACTGACTGATAACAGGCTTTTCAAAGTAGTTTTCTTTCAGCAATCCTGTTAATGCTTTCAATTCAAGCCTAAACTTTTTTTTTGTGGGATTAGGGGTAAGAAGGAAAAAAAAAAAAAGCTAAATCAGAGGAATAAATGGAAATAATTCAGCATGAACAGCGGAGCAGGAGGGTGAGGTGAGTCAGTGATTGTGATGTGGAAGTCAGCAGGACACTATTGCAATTTACAGCATATTAAATCAGAATGTGGCAACTGTGACAACAGATCAGGCAACAGGTTCATGGACGTGGGTTTGTGCAGGGCAGGTTTGCTTTCTGTTTTGTCCTTTTTTCATCTCTGGTTTTTAGCTCTTGGGTGGTGGGGAAGTGTGGGCAGTGTCCCCATGGCTCCTTGTTTGTGCTGCAGCCTCTGAGAGCTCTGTGTGGGCTTCAGATCACAGAATCCACATGGGCTGGGTGGTAAAGATGGTCCAGTTCCACCCCTGCCCTCTCCTGGAGCCCCTGCAAGGGGCTCTGAGCTCTCCCTGGAGCTTCTCCTCTCCAGGGGAACATTCCCAGCTCTCCCAGCCTGGCTCCAGCCCTGGAGCAGCTCCAGGACCTCCTCTGGATCTCTCCAGGTTCCTCCTGAGCTGTTGGATCCAGGGCTGGAGCAGCTCCAGGACCTCCTGTGGATCTCGCTGGATCTCTCCAGGTCCCTCCTGAGCTGTTGGATCCAGCCCTGGAGCAGCTCCAGGACCTCTTCTGGATCTCTCTGGATCTCTCCAGGTCCCTCCTGAGCTGTTGGATCCAGCCCTGGAGCAGCTCCAGGACCTCTTCTGGATCTCTCTGGATCTCTCCAGGTCCCTCCTGAGCTGTTGGATCCAGGGCTGGAGCAGCTCTGGGTCCTCCTCTGGATCTCTCCAGGTTCCTCCTGAGCTGTTGGATCCAGGGCTGGAGCAGCTCCAGGACCTCCTCTGGATCTCTCCAGGTTCCTCCTGAGCTGTTGGATCCAGGGCTGGGGCAGCTCTGCAGGTGTGGAATCACCTGAGGGGTCAGAGGGACAGAATTCCCCATTTCCTGGGTTGGGGTTGGCACAGGGGGTCTGTGACCAGGCAATGTTGAGCTTCTCATCCCCCAGCACCCCTCAGCCCTTCCCCCAGAGCTGCTCTCCATCCCTTCATTCCCAGCCTGGCTTTGTGCTGACGTTGTTCAGGTGCAGGACCTTGCCCTGCTGAGCTTGGCACAGCCCCACCTCTCCAGGCTGGCCAGGTCCCTGTGGGTGCCCCATCCCTTCCCTCCAGCTGGGACAGCACCCACAGCTCCGTGCCACCAGCAAAGTGCCCGTGGTGCCCCAGTCCCAGCTCTTTCATTTCATTTTTTCAGAGTCTTTCCATCTTTGAAGCAGAAAATGCCTTTCCCTCCTCAAAGCCAAGCGCTCTGTGCTGAGGAAATAAAGCTAAAATCTCAATAGTGGCAAGTACAAAACATTATCTGTGCCTGGCACTGTCACCTTTGTCCTCTCAGCACAAGGTTTCACACCTGCAGCTCACACTGAGCACTCCTCCCCCTGCTTATCTCTTGTGAGAGTTTTGCTGTTGATCTCTCAAAGTGCAGGAGCTGAGATTTCTAGCTGAAATATTTTATATTGTGCTTTTCAGAAGCAGAATACCAAAAAAAGGGGGTTGTATCATCTACTAAACAGGGATGTAAGCTGTGTTTTATGGAATTGAGATGTTAAGGTTTTTAATCTGGAAGTTGTACATGGATTGTTGTCTCTCAGCAAGTTTTTACTAAATTCTGTTATTCTGTTAATTTATTTTTTAATCATAGTTTTGGAAAAAAAAACTAAAATAAATGAGTGTTTTAAGATGCTCACCGGGTTGACCAGATTCAAGGCTTTTATTCTCATTATTCTCACATGTCCTTTGTGTAAATTCTGGGTTAATTAAGTGACTCATTTATTCAGTCTGGCTGAGGCTGCAGAGGCCAAGGAAGCAGCACATGATGGGGTGAAGGAAAAAACAAACCCAGCACAGGGTGAAACTCTCTGAGGCATCTGAGCTTCCTTCTGGAAAGTGAATAGGGAACAGGCAACCTGGGAGATCTGCAGGATTGGGCATTTCACAGAACATAATCAGAGGTTCTTTGATTCCTAAACACTGCAGGGTTTTTGGTTTGTGTCCCCTTCCTTCCTGGCTGTTAATGAATGTCCCTGTGCTGTGGTTTCACTTCTGTGCAGTGGCAAATCTGAATTCTGCATTTCAGCTGGCACAGGGCAGGGTTAGGTGGGATATTTAAAGGAATTCCTGGCTGGGATGGAATTCCCAGAGCAGCTGGGGCTGTCCCTGGATCCCTGGAAGTGCCCAAGGCCAGGCTGGATGGGGTTTGGATAACCCTGGAACAGTGGGAGGTGTGATTGGGATGATCCCTCATGTCCCTTCCAACCCCCAAAACAGTCTGGAATTAGTCTGAACAGTCTGAATTTTGTTTTATTCCAGAAAGTTTCTTTTATGAAACACAGAAGGAATTCCTGAAACAGAAGTCAAAACCTGAAATGCCTGGTTAAGAAGGGGATGGACAGACATGAAAGTAGAACCTGAGGATATTTCTTCTTTCAAACACCAAAGAGAAAATAAAAAGCCCCTCCCCAACCCCTCCAGAATGCATCCCCTCATGATTCTAATAATTTGGTAAAAAATTAAAAAAAGTCTTATAAATATTCTAAATCTAAAGAGGTAGAAGTGTAAGAGAAAGAAAGGGGAAGTACTGAACATTTTCTGAATAATAAAGTGGATCTTTCTGTAAAACATCTTTACCAATTAATCTGAAAAACGAAGCAAACTGAACTACAGCAGCTTGGAACAAAAAGCTTTTTGATGGAGTTTGCTGCTGGGAATGAGCTCATCCTGGTGCCCAACTGGGCAGGGCTGGAGCTGTTTGCTGATCCCAGTGTGGGCTGTGGGGTCGTGCTGGGGGAACTGGGAGTGTTGGGCCATCCCACCCCCAGCTTCTCGTGAGATCAGCAAGAATTTGGATTGTTGGTTTGCTGTATTTATTTTTCTGGTAATTGAATTGATTTTAGGTCCATCAAGAGAGCTGGAGAGGGACTCTTGATAAGGGCTTGGAGTGCCAGGACAAGGAGGAACAGCTTTAAACTGAAGGAGGGTAGATTTGAATTGTTTACTGGGAGAGATTCTTGGCTGGGAGGGTGGGCAGGTCCTGGCACAAGTGCCCAGAGCAGCTTTGGGTGTCCCTGGATCCCTGGAAGTGCCCAAGGCCAGGCTGGACAGGGCTGGGAGCACTTGGGACAGTGGGAGATGTCCCTGCCATGGCAGGGCTGGATTGGGATGATCCTTAAGGTCCCTTCAAGCCAAACCTCTCCAATGAAAAGTTACAGAAGAGTGAAGAAATGTGGTTCCAATCTTCCTTGAGAAACATCTCTTAGGTCTTGAGGTGGAGCCAAGCCAGTTGGAAATGAAAAATCATGTAAAAATCACGCTCTTGGCTTCATAATTTTAAGTTATTCCTTTTAAAACATAACATGGTGATTCAGTGTGCCTTCTGTGCTTTCTACCTGTTTCTAAAATGATGGAATTGTTGCTTTAAAAGAAGCAATTGATTGGGAAAACTACTTGTAGTAAGGGCAAACCCTGAATATTCAACTTGTGAAATGCTTGTGGGGGTTGACACTGGGATCTTGCTGAGTGGGAATTCAGTGATGTGCCAGAAACACGGAGTTTGCTTCATTCTAAGTCAGCTTGAAACACCAGAAGTTGTATTATTCATTGTTCTTTCAGTTTCTCACCCTGATAAGCTGCTTTTGTTGTCCTTGGAGGCACTGGGAGCCTCATGCTGGTTCCAGTTTAAATTGCAATGTCTGTGTGGAGGGGAGGCCGGAAGGTTTGGAGTCTGCTGGAATTCCAATACAAATCTTTTATTTCTGCCAACTAAAGAAATGCTGAGACCCGTGAAAATAACAGAACTGCACGTGAGACAGTGTGTTAGACTCGTCTCCCTTGGCTTTGAAATTTGTCTTTAAAATGATGGAGAATGGATTAGAGTTTGAGGTGTAACAGCTCCTACACGTGAGCACAGCAGGAGAGACCAAATCCATCGTGGTGGGGCTGACTCAGGAATCCCCAGTTCCTGGGTGGCTCTGGAGCAGAGTTTGGCACAGTTTTTGTTTCCTCAGTAGCTGCCAGATGTGGTGCACAGGCAGTGTCACTGCATTCCCAGCTCCTGGGAGTATTCCCAGCTCCTGGGAGTATTCCTTGAGTAGTGAATGAAGTGTTGGGACAGAGCAGCAGTGAGGGAGCTTTGCTGGATCTTGGAATCCCAGACTGGTTTGGGCTGGAAGGGAATTTAGGGATCATCCCATTCCCACCCCTGCCATGGCAGGGACACTCCCACTGTCCCAGCTCCATCCAGCCTGGCCTTGGGCACTGCCAGGGATCCAGGGACAGCCCCAGCTGCTCTGGGAATTCCATCCCAGCCAGGAATTCCTTCCCAAATCCCATCCAAGCAGTGGGAGCCATTCCCTGTGTCCTGTCCCTCCATCCCTTGTCCCCAGTCCCTCTCCAGCTCTCCTGGAGCCCCTTCAGGCCCTGCAAGGGGCTCTGAGCTCTCCCTGGAGCTTCTCCTCTCCAGGGGAACATTCCCAGCTCTCCCAGCCTGGCTCCAGCCCTGGAGCAGCTTTGGGGCCTCCTCTGGATCTCTCTGGATCTCTCCAGGTTCCTCCTGAGCTGTTGGATCCAAGGCTGGGGCAGCTCTGCAGGTGGATCTCAAACCTCTCCACACCCCATGGCCTCAGCACTCCTGGTTTTCTTTGGAGCTGGATGAGTTTTCAGTGGCAGGAATGTGTTTGTGGCTCGGCCAGGAACAGGTGAAAGTGTTCATGGACATATGAACAGCTTGGCTTTGCTTTTTTTTTTCCCCTTAATGAGTCTGAGCTGAACAGTTTTAAGTCCAGATTAAAAGCTGGATGGTATAATTATTTTTTAATTGGTCTTTGCAGTAAGAACCTGTGCATTAAACCACAGAACTTTCTGAATTCCAGTTGCTGTGAGAAATAGAAATTAGGTGGATTAAGTAAAGTGCTGGAAACTCATTTTATGGGTATCTCTGAAGGATTTTAATTCAGTCATAATTCAGTATTTATTAATGCAGCTTTTGATTTCTGAAGGCGTTATTTGAGGGTTTGGAGCGGCGAGTCTGCGCTGATTTATTTGGTTGTGGTGTGAAGTAACACACGTTGTACTGGTTCCAATCTTGATGAGGAAACTGCTGCTGGTCCTGCTGCATTTTCAGAGCAGGAATCGCTTTCCTTGATAAGCACAGAACAAGGATCAGAGAAAAACACTTGCAGCAGCTCCCTGGGCTCAGGCTGTCACTGCTCTGATAACACAGGCAGGGTGAGAGCTGCTCCTCTGCTTTCCCAGGATAAGAAGGTTTGTGGGGATGGAATCTTTGAGGATGCTGAATCTTTCCTTTCTGTTTTTATTTTCCTTGTAGTTTTTATCCAGCTCATTGTTTGTTTACTGTGACTGAACCTTCAAAAATGCAGCAAAGTAAAAGTGCACAGCTCTCAGGGGGGACCTTCTCTCTTTACAACTACTTGAGAACTTGAGAGGAGGTTGTAGTGAGCAAGGGACAGGAGAGGGAATGGTCTCAGCCTGGGCCAGGGGAGGCTCAGGAGGGACAGCAGCAGGAATTTCCCCATGGAAAGGGAGCTCAGGCCTTGGAAGTGCCCAGGGAGGTTTGGAATGTCCATCCCTGGAGGTGTCCAGGGAATTCCTGGAGGAGGCTCAGGGCTCTGAGCTGGGGACAAGGTGAGGATTTGACACTGGGTGACCTTGGAGATCTTTCCCAATCTGAATTCTGGGATTCTTGTGCCCTCCACTCGTGGGGCTGCTCCTGCCATGACTTTAACCAGAAATCCATTTAAAAATCTCTGAAGTGCTGCTGAGCAGCTCCCTGCAGGTTTGGGGAGGGGGTGACAGTGGCAGCCCCTGGTGTGTTTGGGGTCTGAGTGTGCCCAGCTCCTCGCTCCCCTTTGCTGTCTCACATCCTGTAGCAATTTCCTCCTGGGTTCTGCTTTTACACAGCTGTCTGCACCTTGTTGTAACCTGTCAGCAGCTGATGGTGGCTACTCAGACTCCAGCCCAGTTTTTCACGCTGAATTGAACAAATCTGTTTTTTCAGGCAGTTGCATAAGGGGAAGTGACTGCTCATCTTCTGTTCCAGTTATTTTTTGTTGGCTTTAGAAACTTTTTTCTTCAGAAACCTTCATTCCTCTACTGCAGTTGTAAATAAACATCTGAATGATCTATCAGGTGATTTTAGGGCTGGCCACTCTTGCCTTGAATTTGCTAAGAAGTGACACTGCTTAAAAATCCCTAAAAGCCACAGTTTTGATGCAGAATAAATGAATGTATTCCAGCTCAGTGCAAGAATTTATCCACAAGATGGCTTTGAGTCTTACTCTGACTGCTTGGTTTTCCAATAACATTAACAAAGGGAAACTTACCCCTTAAAAATGGACTATTTTTTTTGCTGGTGGGTTTGTTTTTCAATCTGAGTCTGAAAAGCTTGGGTAAGGTGAGTGTCTTTATACCTTGGAAATGTGATCTGTGAGCTAAGAAGAGAAGAACTAAATGTTAATGACCTTAACCCTATCTAGCTGCACTGCCCTGACCTTTATCTGCCATCTCCCCTTTCCCCAGGTACAGGTATCGCTTTCTGCTTGCACCTCCCAGAACAAATCCACTCTGATTTATCTGCAAATCTGAAATAACAGGAGAATGTTGGTTTTCTCTGGTTCTCCTGCACCCTGGTAGGGCCCAAATTCTTCTTTTCTGGGGTGGAGAGAGTCTGGTTTTGCTGAGGATCGCTCAGAGCTGACCTAACAAAGCTCTGCCTAAGCTGGGGTGCAAGTTCTGTCAGGTGTTGGGCACTGTTCACACACAGGGGAGGTCAAGTCATGCTTTGAGGCTTCTCCTGAATTTTCCATGAGTGACTTTGCCCAGCTGGAATCACTGTGGGGTCCTGACAAAGTCAGTGTGTAATCAGGAGTTTAATATTTTGGTTATTTTGGTATCTCAGGACGCAGATATTGTTTCATTCTTGCAAATCTGGCCTTTTCCACATAAAACTTTCAAGTAACAAATCCTCTAAAAACTGGAATATGCATAAAACTTTCAGGTAACAAATCCTCTGAAAACTGGAATATGCTCATATTTTGAATGGATTTGGTTTGAATTGATTCTAACTCTTCATGTTGTCTGCAATGATTTCGAGTTCATTAACTTTTGTAGCAGAGGATGCCCTCTAGTTTAGAACACAATAAAAAAGATGTAGAAGGACTTCAGCTAGGAGCCTGGAAAGATGGGACATGGGGAAGTGGTTCAGAGTGAGAGAGAGTAGGTTTAAATTGGATTTTGGGAAGGAATTCCTGGCTGGGAGGATGGCACAGGGAACCCAGAGCAGCTGTGGCTGTCCCTGGATCCCTGGCAGTGGCCAAGGCCAGGCTGGACGGGGCTGGGAGCAGCCTGGGACAGTGGGAAGTGTCCCTGGAATTCTGATTCTGTGGTTTATGTATTTTGACACTAAACAAAGCATCTCCTCTCTGTGCTGCTGACCAGCCCTGGCTCCTGGAAAAGCTTTTTAGCTGGAAGAAGGAGGGGAAGGAAAACCCAACCTGAGTTTGTCTTACGGTGCTCATTACCCTGCAGTGCAGGCTCAGGTTGTCCCCTGCTACAGCAGCACAGCCAGGAGCTGTAAATCCTCACTGTGCAGGCTCCAGAACAGCAAAATTGGAAATATTCAGCTGTCAGACAGTGGGTCGCTCACTTAAGGCCTGGCCAGTTTTGCCTCCTTCCTCAGAAGGGGAATCTGAGGATTCAGATGGATCCTGGCATGGGCAGGAGCTCGGGGAGGTTCTTGTGTGTAAAGAAAGGAGGAGAGTTGTTGTTTGGTGTAGCTCACAAATGTTTCAGATGTGCAAGGGGCAGCTGGTTCAGTAGCAGGA
Source organism: Periparus ater (assembly GCA_032357785.1). NCBI lineage: Eukaryota > Metazoa > Chordata > Aves > Passeriformes > Paridae > Periparus > Periparus ater. The sequence goes on along the minus strand of CM063609.1, from coordinate 902,631 downwards.
GGTTCCAGAAAACAAGCAGGGAAGCTCAGTGATTTCTAACCCTGCAGCAGCAGCAGTCCTGTGTCTGCACAGGGTGTAAATGCCTTTTTTACCTTCCTCCTCCTGATCCACATCCATGGTTTTGCTCTTGTGAATTCACAGGGAAATCAGCTGATGGTTGAGACTTTAAACCTGCTGTATTTGTGCAGTGGAAAATATTGTTTGGTTTTTAATGTGTTCCTCAGACACTGCTTGTGTTGCTGTCTGGCATCATTGAAAAGACAAAAGTTGTAATCCTTTTGCTTAAAAGGAGTGAGGAAGCATCTGCTGTATCTTGATTGTCCCAAAATTGATATGGAAAAGGTAACAGCAAAATCCTAGAATCCCAGATTGGAAAGGATTTATGTCTCATCCCATCTCCCTGTGCCATGGCAGGGACACCTTCCACCATCCCAGGCTGCTCCAAGCCCCATCCAGCCTGGCCTTGGGCACTTCCAGGGATCCAGGGACAGCCACAGCTGCTCTGGGAATTCCATCCCAGCCCCTCCCCACCCTCCCAGCCAGGAATTCCTTCCCAATATCCCAAAATCCAATCCTACTGTCTGTCAGCTCATAAAAAAAACACCACTGAGCAGAGGAGATGTGAGTTTGCTGAGGGGTGGATTCATCTTACAGTGTTCATCACCTTTGCTGGGAATGGTTGGGGACATGAGGAATGCCTGGATCGTGTTCCTCATGTGTTCCTGCACATCTGAAACACTTCCCCTGAAATACACAGCTTATTAAACCTATAACATGTATTTTCAGAGCTTTTAATCCAGTGTCCTGGTCCTGCTGCCAGCCTGTATTCTGTTGAGCTTCAGGTTTTTTTTTTTCCTTTTTTCCTTCAAAGCATCCATGCAAAATCTACTGCAATAATAAGTTTCCAACCTGAAAAGCCAGGAATTAAATAAATCCAGTTGTACTTTTAGTTCAAGACTGGGGCACTTGTGAGTTGGGGTGAAGCAGCACAGATCAGTGGGACACAGGGACATCATAAAATGCTCTTCACAAGCACCAAGCAAAGCTCAACTCCAAGAGCACCCACTGATTTCTGCATGGATCCTTTCCCATAAAATCCTTGTTAGGTGGTTTTTAGGTGCTCAGTGAGGTCCATGAGCTGTCCCTGAGACCTGCAGCTCCCTGCCCACCCACACATCCCCGTGGGATAATCCCCTCCATCCTCCAGGACAGGGACACAGAGGAGGTTGTGACCTGGTGTAGGTGAGGAGATATTAATGGGCAGCTCGGGCACTTCAGTTATGAAACCTGGCAGGCATCAGCCTTAAAAACATAAGGAGATTTCAGTCTCATGAATTTTCGTGTTTTCTTACAATAAAATGTCAGAGATGGATGGGAATTCTCCTGGAGCTGTTTGGCTCTGAAGCTGTGGCAGCCTGCCACTGCCACATCTTCCCAAGGAGATGGGAAATGCAAACTTTTCTCCTGTTTGCCCACAGTAGGGCCTGAGCTGGCACTGCAGACAACATTCCTTAATCTGCTGTAATTTGGTAAAATCACTGCTGGTGCCTGCAGTTTCCTTCTTGGTTTTCCTTTTCCAAAGCTGAGGAAAAACAATGTTTTGTAGTTCCAGTGGGATTAGGGAGTTCTCCATTCTGGGTATGTTTGATACAGAATTATGGAATGGGTTGGTTTGGAAGGGATCATCCCATTCCAAACCCCCAGCCATGGCAGGGACACCTTCCACCATCCCAGGCTGCTCCAAGCCCTGTCCAGCCTGGCCTGGGACACTTCCAGGGATCCAGGGACAGCCCCAGCTGCTCTGGGCACCCTGTGCCAGGACCTGCCCGACCCTCCCAGCCAGGAATTCCTTCCCAATATCCCATAAAAATCTCTCCTCTTTCAATTTAAAACCATCACCTCTTGTTCTATCTCCATCTTCTCCCTCTGCCTCACACCTAAGCCCCATTTAGGTGCAGGCAGGACACAGCTCCACATTCTGGTTTTGGATGTCTGTAGCACTGCTGACCATTCCATGGACCATTAGATCTTCACATGAAGGGTTTGTGATGGGTGAGGGTGGAATGAAACACGGGGGCTGTTCTGGAAGCATCTGCAGCCCTGGCAGAGGAGCCTTGGGGACGCTGCTCCTGCTGCTCAGGGCATGGTGTGCAGCGAGGAACAGAAGAATCCTTCTTGCTGGATGTGTTGAACAACCTGTTACACCAAGCTGAGAAGCTTTCTAAGAGACTTTTGAAAAAAAAACCACAGCAAAAAGGTTAATTTTTAAAAAAGGCACTGAGAGATAAGGCCTTGAAAATATTTGTTCCAGTTGTGGTCTGGGGAGGTTTTGTGCTGCTTTGCTCTTGTGGAGTGGCAGGTGAACTTCTGGAGCTCCCAGGAAGCTGGGCTGATGGGAATATAAAAAAATGTTCAGTGAGAGCTGCTCCCAGCTTGGTGTCTCTGGCTACCCTTGTGCTACTGAGTTCTTTGATGAATTCTGGTAGTGCTGGGATGTTTTATTTCAGGAGATTTCCTCTTGTAGCCTTTGATTCTGGGGAAAAGTCCTCTCCCACACACTGGTGGGTGCTGTCTGTTATAGATACATTTTATATTGTTGGCTTTTCACAAATATTAAAATGAATGTTATGTGTATAAGAATGAGAAATTTTGTTGTATTAATATAGTTTTCTTTATTTCCGTTATTGATGAAATTTAGAAATAGTAGTATAATACATATATGTTAGGCTATGGCATAGTATTAAAATAAAAACTGCTTTTGTTTGTATAACCCAAAGACTGAGAAGAAAAAAAAAATAGCTAGAGAACTCCTGCATTTGTAAACTATTTTATCCAGATGAAGACAGCAGTGACCAGAACTCTGGGGATGGAATTTATTGCATTTCTGGTATCAGGGAATGTAAATCTCGATGGTGCCAAGAAGATTGATCTATTGGGAAGGGGGCAAGAGAAAACTAAACAGAAAAACCCCAAAGATCCTATGAAGAATGTCTGAATATGTATGAGAATTTATGGATATGTAGCAGGGTTCTGTTTTTAAGGGACAATCCTTTGTTAGTAAGGTGAATGCAGAGACACCTGGCCATATCTCTATACTTTACTTTATTTTTTTCTCCTAATTGTCTTTTTATTAAACTTTTAAATTCTATAAAAATTATGTGAACCTTGTTTTTCACATGTCCCAGAGCTGCCACAGGCCAGGATCATTCTCGGATCTGTCTGCTCGTAGCAGCCCTGGTGTGGAGAGCAGGATTTTATACGTGAGAAGGTTCCTGGTCACTTTTAACTCAACTGTGATATTGAGGAGCTCCTTCCTGATGCAGGAAAACATCTCAGGAAGGCCATCAGTCAGTTTAGAGCCTCTCATTAGTGGACAAATGACACTTGGCTCATGAAAGCTGCTGCTTCTCCTTGTTGCCATCAAAGAGTTCATTAATGTTCCCCCAGCTAAGGCAGGGCGTGCACTGGAGGAGCTCCAGCCCTGAATGATGATTTCATAGTTCAAGGCTTGACTCTGTTCTTACTGTTCCTTGTATAACTGTATATAACTGAGCCTTTCTGAATCTCAAATCAATAAAAATGCTGTTTCTGGCCTCTAGGACCCCAAAAGATGCAGGCTGGATAATGCTGGCAGAAGATGGGTGTGGGGATGTGCTTTGACAAGTAAAGCAGATGACAGGAGTCACAGTGGATCTGTATTGATTAGACAGAGTAGTAGGAAGAATTCCTGAATTCTTAAACTCTCTATTTTTAGATGTAATTCGTCTGGGCTGAAGGCTTTCTGTTCCCTGAATTGTTCCAAAAATAAATATTTCAGGAGAGGATTAAACTTGAATGTGAAAGACAGTGTTTTTTATGCATCACTGTTCATGGAAGGAGCCGGTCAGAAATCACTGTTCTCCTTAAATTTGCATGCTTTGAATCCAAATTAAAGCTGCTTTCACCAAAACTACTCATCCACAGGAGTCTCGAGGTGCTGGTGAGAATGCAACTGTGAGAGCTAATTTTAGCTAATTCAGTCCTGTGAGCAGCAGAGTCCTTCAGCTGTGAAAAGAGACACTTCACTCTTGCTTAAATCACTTTCTTTTTTTATTGAGCTGCTGCTGAACAGGGACAGGCTTTGCTGATTCTCACCAAGGACAATTTCTGCCTTGGGTTTTGGTGCTGGGTTTCTTTTTGGTGTGAATCTGGATGTTAAGGTTGTTTTGTTTTGACACTAGTGAAAATTCTTTGAATCTTTCTACGCATCTCTTGTGTCAAAGTCAGCCTTCCCTGGGTGTTTCCAGGCTCCTGTCACGTAAAGTTTGTGTAACACAGTCTCTCTTGGGCACTAACAAAGCAGAGGGCTCTGACTTCTGGAACTTTCTATCCCAGGTGAGTGCAGCCCTTGTGCTGCCCAGCCTTCCAGAGCTTTTTGGGAAGGTCCTTGGCTGGTCCTTGACACCGACACTGTGGCAACCCATGAGTCACTCCTCCAACTTCCCAGAGTCATTGCACGTTGTTTCTTTCTTTCAAATTGTTCCTGACATCCCAAAATCCGCGGTGCTATAAAAACAACCCCGCTTGTGCAGCTGCTGATTTCCTGTCTGATCCCATGAACCTCACTGGGTTTTAACTTTGTCAACCTGAATCTCTGCCCAAGACTCTCGTTTTAAAGTCTGTCCCCTCTAATAAGGATGAAATGTGGATGTTGCCAAAGAGAGTCTGCTTGCTTTGCAGTGGAATTCCTTCATTCTTCATTCTTCATTCTTCTTGTGCTACCTGGGACCGGGGAGGTTCATCCCCTTCTCCAGGCTGGAGGATTTGCGTGACTGCCGTGGAATTCTGACTTGCTGTTCATGAATATTTCCCTAGAAAATGATTTCACTCTTCAAGTGCAGTGGAAGTACATCCTGTGTTTTGAAGACTCTTTAAATTATTAGTCTAACTTAACTTCTCTTGGGAGAAGCTCCACTCAAAAGCCTGGAATTAAAAGTAGAAGCAGTCTCTTTCAAACGCTGCAATCATTTGTGTTGGAAAAGATTTCCAAGGCCATCGAGTCCCAGCTGGGCCCAATCCCCTCCTTGTCCCCAGTGTCACATCCAGTCGTTCCTTGGCCACCTCCAGCTCAGAGCCTCCCTGGGCAGCATCTTCCAAGGCCTGAGCATCCTTTCCATGGGGAAATTCCTCTTGGTGTCCACCCTGAGCCTCCCCTGGCCCAGCCTGAGGCTGTTCCCTCTCCTCCTGTCCCTGTTCCCTGGGAGCAGATCCCAAATCCCCCCGGCTGTCCCCTCCTGCCAGGGACTTGTGCAGAGCCAGAAATTCCCCCTGAGCCTCCTTTGCTCCAGGCTCAGCCCCTTCCCATCTCCCTCAGGAATTCTCCAGCCCCTTCCCATCTCCCTCAGGAATTCTCCAGACCCTTCCCAGCTCCCTCAGGAATTCTCCAGACCCTTCCCAGCTCCCTCAAGAATTCTCCAGCCCCTTCCCAGCTCCCTCAGGAATTCTCCAGCCCCTTCCCAGCTCCCTCAGGAATTCTCCAGCCCCTTCCCAGCTCCCTCAGGAATTCTCCAGCCCCTTCCCAGCTCCCTCAGGAATTCTCCAGCCCCTTCCCAGCTCCCTCAGGAATTCTCCAGCCCTTTCCCATCTCCCTCATCCATTTCTCCTGGGATTTACTGTCAGCTTTATCCAGATGCCTCGTGCCAGTGTGGGAGCAGGACTTTGATGCTGAACAAAAGTTCATTGAGTGTTTGGCAGTGGTGCCCATGAAGGAAAAAAGTCCATCATACATTTATGGATAAACTCTTGATTTAGGATCTCAGTGAGTTCAGGAACAGGCAAGGAGACAACGTAGGGGGTTGTGGCCATAAAGGTAATTTTCCTTCCCATGGCAGGGGTTGAAATGAGATCCTGAAGGTCCCTTCCACCCCAAACCATTCTGCAATTCCTTGTCAGGTTGTTGTAGTTATTGCTCTGGGAAGAGGCAGGGATGGAAATCTGAGCTGCCCAATCTGGATTTCATGGCCACTGTGTATATTTAGCTCAGGGCTCACCAGCTTTTGCCTTTGGAGCTCGGCATCCGACACCCCGGGAGCGCTTTACGTGCGGAATGTTGGAGCTGGGATGGGCAACTCCCCTCTTGGCTTCTCCTATCAAATGATCTTCATGCCCTGTATGTGTTGGAGACACACTGGGAGTGTTGGGAGCTATTTAAAGGGAGCTGTTTATCCAGAGTTTTGGAAACCAAGCCTGAAGGGTGAGAGAACAGGAAACTCAAAAGGTTGAGGGGCTTTTTCCTGCAAGGCACGGGAAACAGTCCTGAATTTGGGATGGGAAAACAGAAAGTGCTGCTTGTTCAGGGAATTTAAGGGAGCTGATATGAGTTATTCTGATACAGGGAATGGCACATTCTTGCTTTCTGTTATAAACTCAGTGGCACTGAAGTGCATTCCACCAGGCTGGAATTGTTGGGATAATCCAGAGCATTGCCCTCTCCTGGCATCGTGCTCAGGGACAACCTCTGGGCACACAGAAAATCAAAATCCTGGGTGCTTGGAACTGGCAGTGATGATAATTTGGTGAGGTGGATGTGGGCAGTCACTGGCTTACATCCTTTTTTTGGGTGGGTTACCAAGATGAGCTCAATGTTTTTCCTCAGGATCAAGCAGAGCTGGGAGTTCATCCTCCAAAGGGTGGCTCTGGAAACTGCTTGAGATGAGTAGAGATGCTACTAAAAGTAGTAAAAACCTTCAAAATCACAAAAACCTGAAGGGAATTGGTAAAGTTTGCCCTGAAATATGGCTGTGATTTTGGAATTTCTCTGAATACCCATTGCATTACAGATGGGGGGTGTTTGGGTGAGACTGGGAGTAGTCAGTCCAGGGGATTCTGTATTTCTGGGAGGGGAATCTCTGAAGTTTGAGGAGAACTTGGAATGTTCTGTACTAAGGGGATGAGGAGCTGAGGTGTTCAAGACACAGAGTCTCTGATACCTGGCTCTGACATCCAAGAAAACACTGAATTTCATATAACACCCTAAAAACAACCATTAAATAAAAAAAAAACTTGAGTGCAAGTGTGTAAATTAGAGAGTTTTCTTAAGTCACTAGGTGAAAAAGTTCAAGTTTAGAGTTTAAATTAGTTTAGAGAACAGAAGATGGAAGATTTAGGATGTTGTCTCTTTTTTCTTCATCTTCTTCTAGAGGTTTTTGAGTAACAGTAAGTGATTAAATAAAGAATGCCACAGTGCAGCACACAGGTGTAAGGTCATCAAATCACTAAGAAAAATAATTTACATGTCTATTGTTAATTGAGTGAAAATAAGTATAAAAATAAAAGAACTGTGTATTTTGAGGCCATTTTGTACCATTTGAGCCATTTTAAGCCAGGCAATAGTGAATTGAACTTGAGCAGAAAGTCTAGGGAAGACCTGCCAATAATATATATTCATTATTCTTGATAATATAATTAATTATGCTTGATAATATATTAATAAACATGAGAAACAAGAGTCTAATGAACTTTTAGAATATCCTTCCTGACACAGAACTAAAATGAGCAAAACTCCCTGTGAGGGAATATCCCAGAAGAACTCAGCCCTGAAAAGACCTGCAAGGCTTCTGCAGCTCGGAGTCTTCCTTGTTTATCTAATTTATCTTGTGATAAATTATTCCTAATTTATTCCTATTCTTAATTTATTTTATGAGGAGACAGGGTGAAGTCTCTCAGATTATTTTAAGACCCAATACATAAGAAATCTTTGCAGCAACACTTTAAATTTCAGCAAATCTGTTGGTGTGGGGTAAGAAGCACAAATATTTAACACTTGTGCTTGTCAGTGAGAACTCCCCCTAACTTAAAGAGCATCAATTTTACAATGGGGGCACAGTACAGGAATTCTGCCCTTCAGGGGTTATTTAGAGAGCAACCAGAGGTGCAGCTTTACCAAGGAAAAAGTTGGTTTACCCAGACCAAGAACCTGTGGTGGATTTTATCTCACAGTTCCCAGGCCATTTGAACTAAAACAGCAGCTCCTGCTTCTCATTTTCTTCAATTCTGCCCAAAAAGAGAGGTCTCTGGGTTGTTTCTCTTAACAAATAAGGTAAAGTTTTAGTGGTTTCTGTGCAAAGAGGAGCAGGGCTCTTTCTGGAAGGCTTTTCTCATTCCTGAGTGCTTCACTGCTTTGCTGAAGCTATGATGACACTTTTCACTGGGCTGATTCCTCATTTAGCTGAAAGCTCTGGCATTTTACTTCCCTGGAACACGAAATGTCCATCTGTGGGGAGAGGAACACAGATTAGTGTTGGTGTCTGACTGCTGAGCAGGTCCTGAGATGATATTTTCCTGTGAGATTGGCTTGATGACTTGCAGTGGTGGAGAACAAGTTGGACATTTATTTCTCAGCGTGGATTGAAATACTTGAAGTCTGTGACTCCGTTTGTTCTCTTCTGCAAGGGGGCTACAAGGAGTAATTAATGGAATAGAATCTTTTTTTTAAACAATTCACAATTAAGAAACATTATCAACAGGATGTAAAATAATGGGTAGAAGAATTTGGAATGGGACACCCAGGTGAGAAGGTGGTTCCCTGGTAAATCTGGTGGGAGAAGCTGCACTGGAATCAGGGAAAAGCTGATAAGGGTGGGCTCGTGATTGGGCTGTGGCTGTCACAGGTGGCTGGGCAGGTGTGACAGGGACTGACAGGGGCCCTGTGAGCTCTTAAGCCATTCACTGAGCACCTGAAATGCTGCTTAGGGCAGGGATGTCCTGATCAGCCTGGATTAATTCAGCTTTAATGCTGTGTTTGGGAAAACCTATTAAAGTGTGTAAGGAGGGAAAAGTCGCTCGCAGTTTTCATGGAACAGCCCAGACCAGCTGAGCAAGTGTGGGTGGGAAACAGCAATCACAGGGTGGTTGGAACGTGGGGGGACCTCTGGAGATCCCCCAGGGCAGGGTGAGCTGCAGCAGGTGACACAGGGATGTGTCCACACAGGGACACTCCAGGCCCCCCTGGGCAGCTGTTCCAGGCTCTTCCTCCTGCTCAGCTGCAGCTGCTGCCTTCTGCTCTGTGGCCACTGCTCCTTGGCTCCTGGCTCTGGGCAGGGTGTGGCCCCTTCTCCTGGCCCAGCTGGAGAGATTGGTGTGGATGGATGGGATCCCCTGGGAGCCTTTCCCTTCTCCAGACTGGCCAGGCCCAGCTCCCGCAGTCTCTGCTCACCAGAGACGCTCCAGAGCCCTCAACATCTCTGTGGCCTCTGCTGGAGCCTCTCCTGCAGCTCCTGGTGCTGAGGAGCCCAGAGCTGGACACCAGATTCCAGCTGTGCCTCAGCAGAGCCGAGTAGAGGGGCAGGATCCCCTCCCTCAATCCTGATCCAGCAACAGTGACATCTTATTCCTGTTGAGGAGGCAGCGCTAAGAAAAGCTGCCTGGATCACTGGAGAAGGACTGCAGCCAAATCTGCCAAGTTTTAGTTAATTCTGAGTAACACCACTCATGTCCCAGCATCCCTAATTTGCCATCCTGTAATCACACAATTCCTTCTGCTTTGTGTCTTGCAGATAAGCAGTTTCTGAGGACTGAAGTACCTGCCCAGGGAACACCTGCTTGTGAGGTAGGAACTGATTTTCTAATGAGCCAGCAGTGGATGTTTAATTCAGCAGCAGAGGTTTGGTACAGCTGTGTGTGCACACCAGAACAGCTGGGCTGGGAGCTGCAGCCACCATGCAGAGACCTGAAATGAGACTTGTGCCACTGGGAACACATCTGGAATGCACCCACCTTTCCATTCTGTTCTGTTCAGCCTTCCAAGTGCTGCTCTTTTTACATCCTTCCAGTTCCAATCCTTCCAGGCAGAATCATGGGAAGGTTTGGGTTGGAAGGGACCTTCAGGATCATCCCATTCCCACCCCTGCCATGGCAGGGACACCTCCCACTGTCCCAGGTGGATCCAAACCCCATCCAGCCTGGCCTTGGGCACTGCCAGGGATCCAGGGGCAGCCCCAGCTGCTCTGGGAATTCCATCCCAGCCAGGAATTCCCAATTCCCAATATCCCATCCAAGCAGTGGGAGCCATTCCCTGTGTCCTGTCCCTCCATCCCTTGTCCCCAGTCCCTCTCCAGCTCTCCTGGAGCCCCTTCAGGCCCTGCAAGGGGCTCTGAGCTCTCCCTGGAGCTTCTCCTCTCCAGGGGAACATTCCCAGCTCTCCCAGCCTGGCTCCAGAGCAGAGGGGCTCCAGCCTTTCAGGTATTTATTAAAGTTTCAGACGTTCCTGGAGTTCTGTTTGGGATTAGAGGGTTGGTGTGGAATTCCAGAATTCTCCTTTCTGTGCCCTCAGACTTTCTTTGCCTTTTCTGCTTCAAAGGGCTCACATCTCGTTTAACTTGGTCACTCAAATCTTCTTTTTATCAGAGTAAGAGGACTACAAAAGATTAAAATGGGTAAACTAGGCTAAGAAAAACAAGTCTGATTTGATTTGTTAGGAATTGGATCATCCAAGCAGCGGATCATCCAAGTTTTTTATCCTAGCTGTCCTTTGTGGAAGGCACAACAAAGCTCCAGTTCACTGGAATCTCCTATCAGGTCTGCATTTGTGATGTTGGAGGTGTAGGTGCTCGCCTAATGTGGTTTGGGGAAGAAATTACAGTTTATTCTTGATTTTTGTGTGGATTGAGAGACCCAGGTGTCTCCTGCAGAGCAGTTTGGAATTGTTCTTAAATGCTGGTTATGTCTTGAGGTCCTGAGAGGAATATTGGCTGTTTCCTTTGCTGTTTGATCCATCCTTTTCCTGTAAAAGAGGCCTGAGCTGTCAGTGGCAGTGCTGGTGTCCCTTGGCTGGGAGGAGTGCAGAGGAGTCACACTGATTTAACATCCCCATTTTTATCCACTCTGATCTCCTGGAACTGCCTGCAGGCAACAGGAGTCTCCTAAAACTCAGTTATGGGATAAAACTGTTCCTCAGGTGCCTTTTTTTTCCTCAGTGTCCTTAAATGGCAGACACAGAGAGAGCACAGTAGGTGCAGAGTCCTTTATTTTCAGTGGGGCTGATGCTCCTGGTCACGGTGGGACTGGAAGGGGTTCCTGTGTCGCTGTTCCTGGGGTGACTGGAAGCTGCTCCCTGCTCCTGAGGTGACTGGAAGCTGCTCCCCATTCCTGATGTGACTGGAAGCTGCTCCCTGCTCCTGAGGTGACTGGAAGCTGCTGCCTGTTCCTTGGGGTGTCTGGAAGCTGCTCCCTGTTCCTGATGTGACTGGAAGCTGCTCCCCTGCTCCTGATGTGGCTGGAAGCTGCTCCCCTATTCCTGGGGTGACTGGAAGCTGCTCCCTATTCCTGATGTGACTGGAAGCTGCTCCCTGTTCCTTGGGGTGACTGGAAGCTGCTCCTTATTCCTGGGGTGACTGGAAGCTGCTCCCTGCTCCTGATGTGTCTGGAAGCTGCTCCCCATTCCTTGGGGTGACTGGAAGCTGCTCCCCTATTCCTGGGGTGACTGGAAGCTGCTCCCCATTCCTGAGGTGGTTGGAAGCTGCTCCTTATTCCTGGGGTGTCTGGAAGCTGCTCCCTGCTCCTGAGGTGACTGGAAGCTGCTCCCTGCTCCTGAGGTGACTTCTCCCTGTTCCTGGGGTGGCTGTTCCCTATTCCTGGGGTGACTGGAAGCTGCTCCCCATTCCTGATGTGACTGGAAGCTGCTGCCTGTTCCTTGGGGTGACTGGAAGCTGCTCCCCATTCCTGAGGTGACTGGAGGCTGCTCCCTGTTCCTTGGGGTGACTGGAAGCTGCTCCCTGTTCCTGGGGTGACTGGAAGCTGCTCCCTGCTCCTGATGTGGCTGGAAGCTGCTCCCTGCTCCTGAGGTGACTTCTCTCTGCTCCTGAGGTGACTGGAAGCTGCTGCCATGGCTGTGTCCAGGCTCCCTGGGGCACTCCCAGCTCCTCCTGAGGCTGTGGCCGCCGGCCAAACCATCTTAAGTCGTTGTCTCAAAGGCACTTGAAGAGAAGCCAAGGAAGATGGCTTATCTCCCCTGGGTGGGATGGAGGGGGGCCATGCCCAGAGTGCCCCACGTGCTTGTCCCCGTGGCCCCAGAGGTCACAGGAGGTCGGGTGTCACCTCCTCCTCTGGGAGAAGCTGGACAGGGAAGGTGACAGAGGAACAGGAGAGTTTTGTGTTTTCCTTCCTGAACCTGCCAGTCTTGAGTGGATTTTATTTTTCCTCTTTTCTACCTCTCTTGGCTTGGCCCAGTGTGGTCTGAAGGTCTCCCAGGCTTCTGGGATGTCAGGCTTCATGGAATATCTCCAGTTGGAAGAGACCCTTAGGGATCATCGAGTCCCAACTGCCCTGCTCCTCATAGAACCCCCTAAAACTAAAAATCCCATGACTGAAGATGTTCTCCAGGCACCCCCAGATCTCTGGGAAGTTGTGTTGTACCTCCCAGCTTGTCTAGGGAGGTGACTTTGCCGTTAGGATTTTCCTCCTTGCGTTTCTCCCTTGTACAAACCCAGGAGTTCCAGGCACTCATGTACCTCTCCACATTGGTTATTCCACGGTTTCAGGACATGCAAAGCAAGCAGGTGTTTCCCACAGACTGCATTGAGCAGCTAAAGTGCTTCCTGGAGTGATTTATCCGGGAATGTTTAATCCAGGCTCATTGAGGATGAATAAAGGCAGCTTCCTCCCCCACATCCTCTGGGCAGCTAGGAGAGGAGGAGGAAGGAGGAAGCCTCGCTGGGATTGGGGCACTGGCTGCTCCTGGTTGGTTTGAGCTGGCTGAGGAACATCTTGGGTTCTCTACAAACCTGAACCTGTTCTCTCAGACTGTCCCTCAGTTCCTCCTGCTCATTCCATTGTGAGCTCTTCCAGCCAAGCCCAGGGGAATGTTTGCTCATCCCTCTTAAAATGCTGACACTGACCATGCTTGTGGCATCTTCCTCTGACTCCATGTGTACAGGTGGGGAGAAAACACTTCTGGAAACGTTACCTGCTGGATAAATTTCTATTTTGCTGTGTAATGGCTCTAACTGGGAAGAAACACCCACAAACCCACATCTTCAGGGTCACTTTTATTGGGGGTGAGGCCCTGGCACAGGTGCCCAGAGCAGCTGTGGCTGCCCCTGGATCCCTGGCAGTGCCCAAGGCCAGGCTGGACAGGTTTTGGAGCAGCCTGGGACAGTGGAAGGTGTCCCTGCCATGGCAGAGGTGGCTCTGGATGGGCTTCAAAGTCCCTCCAACCCAAACCTTTCAGGGATTTGAGGATTCAGAGTCACTTTACCACTTAAGGTTTTACTTTCTTAAAGTGATATGAGAAGCACCCTTAATTAAAATCAAAAAGTTTTGTTTGTTTTTCTACACTGAATAATTATTTATTTAGTCTCCTCTTTTTCCTCTTTTGGAATTGCTGTGTCCAAGGGCACCTCAGTGTGGCACTGGATGCTGCAGCTGTACCTGTGATAAGAAAGTGAATCATTCTCTAAGGAAACCACCTCACCGTGCCTGATAACGCTGCAGGGACACCTGGAATCTCTTTTATTGCTCCTTCTTTCATCAAATCTCAGCTTTTGTTTTTTAACCAAAGCCTTGTTTTCCAGGCACCCTTGAATGTGTTTGTTATCAGGAGCACGGAAATGTAAATACAATGGTGGTTGGGCTGCAGCAGCTCCTCCCTTCCTCCCCCTGCCTTCCTGCGTGCACTTGGGAAGGGGGAGCTGCTCTTCTGCACTAATTCATTTCAGAAAGGACTGTTCTTCCCCCTGCTGCCACCCCAGCAGATTTCAGAGAGACACAATTCTCTCCTTGAGACCAAGAACTAGCACAAGGCCTCGTGCTGTGGCTCCTCTTGGCATTTCCCCAAGCTCCTGCCTACCAGCACATCCCATTTTTTAACTAGATAAGCCACACAGGCACTGTTCTGCTTGAACTAAGACTGCATTCTCCTGCTTGCAACATTTCAGCTCATTTCCTAGAAGAAAAACTGAAAAAATCAGAGCCTTCAGCAGCCTGAGTCTCCCAGCCCAGGGTTTGCAGCTGTTTTTGAGAGCTGCTGCCCAAGTGAGGTTGTGCTGGGTGTAGTTGGCCACTGGGAGCTAATGTTGGTTGATCTCTCAGTCAGCAGGAATTTTGTCATTAAAACCAGGTCAGGATAACAGAAAGGCTCCAATGCAGAATTTGTTCTTTGGCCTCACTCGGGAGGAATTGGGTTCAGCTGTTGGATGTGAGCAGTCACTTGGCCTCACTCTGTGCCTGTCATCTGCTTTTTTTACTGAGTCTGTCATGAACTTTGTATGGCAGGAACAACTTTCTAAGGGCAGAGTTGTTTCTCTGTAGTTACCAGGCCTTTCTTGCCGCAGCAAATGTCCCTGGTGTGTCTGTACCACACTCTGGCTGCTCCTCAGTGATGCTCTCCTGGCCCTGGGCCAGCTGTGGGCCTGAAGCAGCTCAAGAAAAATCCCCGGGATCCTCTCTAAGAATAAACATCACGTGAGAGCAGGAGGGTCCCCCTGCTTGGGGAGAATTAACGTGTCCTGTTGGGAAGGAATAACAGCAGCAGCTTAAGGGCTGGGCTGGCTTCCCTCTGGCTGAAGGGATAAGCTGCAAGGCCACAGAGGGGCTGGCCTGGAGCTGCAGCTTTTCTTGCTGCAGAGTGTGACAGGGTCCTTTCAGAGCCTGCTGGCTTCATAAATCAAGTCCCCTTTAGAAGGAGGTGGAAATGCTGTGGTCTGGTGGAGCTCCCTCCAGCTGAAATCCTGCTGGCTGTGCCACTGACCACGTTTTCAGGCCCTTCCCTGGAGCTGTGTCTTGGCTGTCCCTCCCCTGGGAGGTGCTGGTGCTGTCTGGTGGCTCCTGGTCTGGCGCTGGCACCAAGGGATGCTGAGCTACTTCATCATCCCAGGAATTCCCTGGCCCAGGGGGAAGATCTCTGCACCAACACAGAGCTGGGAATTGCTCCGTGGTCCCTCAGAGCATCCCAGGTTCTCCCTGGGGATGTTTGGAGTCACTCACTGGGCTTTTCCCTGCCCCACACCTCATTCTGAAGCTCAGTTATCCTTCCCCCTGTCCATGGGAGCTGTGCCATCACCACCAGGAGTGTCCCCTTGGATCACAGGCAGGCAGTTCTTGCTTCCAGCAAATCCTTTCCTGAGCTGTTGTAGCCAAAGGGTTCAGCTCTGCTTGCAGAGGGGCCCAAGTGTGATCAGTGCTTTTAAAGCTAAAGGTTTCTACCTTGGTTTAAAAGGATTTCAGAGTTTTGCCTTTCTCACCTGTGTGTAGGCACAAATATCCCTACTTAGAAGTAATTCCTATTAACGTGGAGCATGTTTAATCTCTGTTACATCTATTGTGGAGTTGCCTCAAGACAAACAAAATCCACACGTGGAATTGCCAAAGGTGGTGCCAAAAAGGCCCTTTCTGAGCATCTTCTGGTGACACACAAATGTGTAAAGGCAGTCTGGGATGTCTCAGGGCAGGGGTAAGGAATAGGGATATCCCAGAGCAGTCAGGAACAGGCTCCACAACTTGGAGCCTTCCAGGTGTATTCTGCTCCCCCCCTAAATGTGAATTTCTGAGCACCTGAGTGACCTCCCCAGATAAAGAGGGACTTTTGTTTGGCCTGGAGATGCTGTGGATGGAGCAGGGAGGTTCTCGTGCGTGTGCAAGGGCACATCCCTGGGCAGCAGCTCCCCAGAATTTGCTTTTCCTTGTTAAACATCTCCCTCCACGAGGCTTTGTTGTGGTTTCCAAAGGGCAGCCCCTGACCTCTGCACCAGCTCAAAGTGTCTGTTCCATGTCCAGGTTCCTCTGGGGGCATTTCTGGGAGTTGGCAAAAGCCACGATCCTCAGAGGCAGCTGAAGAGTCCATAAAGTCCCTCACTTGCTGTAGCCACAGTCTTGCAGAATTTACAAATAGCTAAAATTCACTTCTCGGTGTAAAAACGCTTTGTTTCATTCTTCCAAAACTTTTTTTGACTTTCCAGTAGTGTTTGAAAGCTTTAAAATATTTTTTTTGTCTTGACAAATTCACTTGGAAAAGCCAGGTTTGCTGTTCCACTCCTCTGGAACACCCAGCTGGTGCTGAGTTGCCATGAATGAAAACAATTCTCCACTCAACTTTCTCATGTGGAAGCTTCCAGTCCTGTGTCCTGATGGGCAGGTTCTGGTGCTCTGTAATTATGTTGTCAGGAGAAGGGCTTATTTTAATTAAAAGTGAAGCAGCTGCTCTGGTGCAGTCACTGACACAACTGGAATTATTCTGTGCAGGGAAAGGAGTGGAAATGGAGTGGCTGGAAGCAGAGATGGTGTCCAAGCTGTGCCTGATCTCCAGATTAATTTAAGAATTCATCCTCTCATGGCCTTGCTTTCCCTCCTACGCTCTCAGACGTGTATATACACATATTTATTTATTATTATATATACATGAGGCAAAACTGGGAGTTAATGAAGGTGCTGAGGGCCTGCACAGTGGTACTCAAAACTATAATTAGGCTGGACTAAACCTCTGGATTTTCTTCTCACAGCATGACTTGAACTCATTCTCCTCCCTGGGTTTGTCCTTCCAGTGTTTGTGCTGTGCAGTTTTCATCCTCTCTTAGAAATTAACACCCAAATTCTCACGTGAGAACAAAACCAGTTGTTCTGGGAGACACACACATAAGAGAAACGTGGAATAGGGTGAGTTCAGAGGAGCTGGCACGAGGGCTCGGGGTCTCAGGTGAGTTTTTGGAGTGAAATTTGTCCCTTTTTGTGAGCTCAGGCTGCGGTGGCGAGAAGAGCGAGGAGGTAAAGATGAGAATTGTTGGGTGATCCAGTCTGTCAGTGATGTGCCACCCTTCCCTCTGTGCCAGGAGAAGGATCTCTCTGGGCTGAGCCTGGTGTTTTGGGCTGCTCTGGGCCGGAGGTGGGATCTGGTGCTATTAAAGGAAAGCAGCTGACGGGAGCAGCTGCTGGGGCTGGGGCTCAGCCCAGCATCCTCCAGAGAAAGTGCTTTGCAAACAGCCCTTTCCTCCCTGCCCCCCTTTTCCTTCCCTGTGCCAGGAGAGGAGAGGAAAGGAGAGGAGGCTCTTCCCCCATGATTGATGAAATTCTCCTTTTTTGGTGCTGCCTCTCCCAGGACGCGGCACACGAAATCCCCATTGCTGCGTGCACCAAAAACCAGCTGAGCTCTGGGAGCTGCGTTTTCAGAGCTGCTCATTTTGGAGCTAAAACTTCCAGGTCTGGGCAGAAGGTGGGCAGACTCTCATTCTTCCTTAGATAAATATTTGTGGGTTTTGGAGCCCCTTTTAGGTCTCTCACTTCAGTGCTCGTAGGCCTGTGCAGAGCTCGACACTTGAAAGTCCCTCACAGTTATTATCTATGAACTCATCTTCCATGTGGCTTTTTTGAAGGCCAGCCAAGAGCATTAATCCCCACCTTCTAGAGTCCCTAATCCCTGCTGGGGCTTAGAGGAAAGTTATTCTCGTCCTCCCAGTGAAGCTGCTCTGGCAGAGCATCTCCCTCTCTAACTTAAGGCAAGTTTATTAATGTGACTTTTTATCAGCTTGGAAAGGGTACAGCTCTGGATGGAGCAATCCAACTTGGACAGTCTTACCCCATCCTGCTGAGTGCTTAATGGCACTGAGAGATTGCCCAAAGGGAGGGAATCCTGCAGGAGGTTGGTGTGCTCTTATCTCAGCCATAATTACCACAGCGAAACGCTCTTTGCGGGCACGAGTAGGTGCCACGGATCTTTTTTTGGGAATGGGTGCAGCTCCAGTGGAGTCAGGGCTGCTGGAGTGATTTTTGCAGTTGTATCACTCTTCCTTTCCTCAGCCTGACATTCCTAAAGCCTCCAAGCTCTGGTTTTCATCCAGTTGTGGCTGTGCTGGCGTCCAGCCCTCTCCCTCTGTGAGCCTCCCCCTTCCCACCGTCCCTCCTTGCTCCAGGTCTGCTCCGCTTCCAGGAACGCTTCTCTGAACGCTCCAGGCTGCCTCAGGTGGGCTTCCTTCCTTCTCTTGTCCTTCCAGGGATTAGGACAGGAGGGAACTCGGAACAATTTTGCCTTCAGCTCACGGCTGTCAGCTCTGATGATCAGCCTGGTGTCAGCGAAGGGTTTGGGAGGGGGCTCAGGGCCCTGTCCTGGAGCTGAGCGTTCCCCAGGGAAATTGCAAAACAACCCTCAGGCTTTTGGACAAGTGCAGCCTAATTCCCAGGAATGTGGCAGGGCTGCTCTCTCAGTGTGTCTGGAGTTTTGTGTCTGGGTTCTGGGGGCAGAGTGTGGCTCTCCAGAGCCTGAGAGCTGTGGAGTGCCCTGATAAAACAGGCTGGTGCTTCAATCTCCTCGCCCTGAGCAGAGAGGCCAGAAGGGAAGTGCTGGAAAACCTGCAGGTGAGAGGCTGAAATGAGAATGTGCAGAGCTCTCAGTGCAGCTGAACAGAGCTGAGATCATCCAGGGGATCTGTGACCTGGGAATGCCGAGCTCCAGAGGCCTGGCTGGGAGTGCTGGGGCTGTCCCTGGATCCCTGGCAGTGCCCAAGGCCGGGCTGGACAGGGCTTGGAGCACCTGGGATGGTGGAAGGTGTCCCTGCCATGGCAGGACTTCCTTTAAGATCCCTCCAAGCCATGCTCTGATCCCATTCCATGATAGCAGGTAGCTGCACACACGTGTGTGTGTGTGTGTGTGTACTTAGACACGCTCAAACAGGAATTCTTCCCAGTTCTCCTGCATTTGGATATTCCTTCTGCCTTGATCTTTGACACAGATCTGGCTCCAGCTAATTACTTTTATTTTACATAAGTGCAGAATGTAGATTTTATTTTTAAACTGCTTTAACTGAGTTGAAAATAATGTTAATCAAGGACATGTAATATTCATGTTACCCACCACTGGAATTCCTCGAAATCCTGAAGGACTGGTATTTATTTCTCTGTTCCCTTTCCTCTGCTAATACCAGCCCTGGCCACAGTGATCCCTCTGTGTGGAGACCTGGAACCTTCTGTAAGAGCTGGGAATGATGGAATCAGCCCTCTCCTCTCCAGGCAGCTGTGCTGGGAGAGAGGGAAACATTCAGTGGGATGTGATGGGATGTGATGGCAGCAGGGCCTGTGCCAGCATCACCAGACACCTCTCTCTGGTGAGATCCATTCCAGTGTGGAATTACAGCCAGGACAAACCCTGGAGTGCCCCAGGTCCTGTAAAACCATTCTGGCTGGGGCACAGGTTGTGTTTGGAGTGAGCAGTGCAGAGCCTTCAGCTCCTCTTGGAAATGCTCCTTGTAGGGCAGGTGTGTGGGGCTGATCCAGCCTCGCTGGGAAAAGGCTGAATTCCTTGGAAAACTGGAGCAGGATCTCTGGAGTCTCTCAGCTCCAGTGCAGTTTTTGTGGCTGTTGGGAGCTTTTCCTTGGTGCAGTGTATGGATGGTGTGATGTTCCTCGGATGCACTCTGCACTTTCAGAGTCTTTAAGGTTGAAAAAGACTCCCAGGATCATCAAATCCAACCTCTGACTTGTTGGGGTCAGAGATGCAAGGCATATACCTTTATCAGTAATGCCTAACTCTGACACCCAAAAAAGCACTGAGTTTTGCATAGCACCATGGAGACAATAAGTAGAATTAAGTAGAAAAAACTGTAGATGTAAATGTGTAAATTAGAAAGCTTCTTAAATCACTGGGTGAATGGGTTGAGGTTTAGAGTTTAAAGTAGTTTAGAGAACAGGAGACAAGATGGAGGATTTAGGGTGTTGTCCCTTGTCCTTCTTCTTTCTTCTTCATGTTCTTTTCCTGGGGGTTTTTGGGTAGTAGTAGGTGATTGGGTAGAAAATGTCACAGTGCAGCACACAGGTGTTGGGTCATTGGGTCAGTAAGGAAAATAATTGAGTTGGCATCTGTTGATTGGGTAAATGGACATATAAAAGACCTTGAAGAAGATCTTTGTTAGCCATTTTACCCTTTTCTATCATAGTGCACAGAGCTCCTTGTACCTTGTATTGCTGATAAGAAAAAATAAACAACTGAGACCGAATGAGAGAAAAACCAGCCTCCCTCTCATCAATCTTCAGTTCAAAGGGAAAAAAACCCCACATCTAAAAGTCCAGAAAAAGGACACTGACTGACACCCCCACATCAACCAAACCAGGTTTAACTCCACTGAGGCACCCTGGTTGCTGTTGCCTCCCCTGGGTGCCCTTCTGGTCCTGCACTTTCCTTAAAGTTCCTTTACACTAAAGAAAAAAACGTTCCTTTTTTTTTTTTGTTGTTGAATCAAAAATAATTTTAATATTAGTGAATATCCACATCTAAAAAGAGCAGGTGGAAATAGAGCTGGGAAATGCTGGCCTGGCCACCTGCAGAATGGCTTTGGAGCTGACAGTGAGTAGGAGCTGCACACATGGAGAGAGGAGCTTGTTTTACAGCTTGCCTTTGGCCAGTGTGGGATTTCTGCCTGGTTTTCCTTGGAGATTTCATCATTCCATCAAGGGGAAACTCTCCAAGCCACGAGTGGCTGCGAGGCAGGAAGAAAACAAAAGTTTTATGGAATCTCCAGAAATGGAGGGATTCTTTTTAACATTCCCAACGAGGCAGGAATGCTGTGAGACTCGTCAGCTCCTGGCTCTGCTAATTCATGTGGCATCTGAATAATTGACGATGGGGAAGGCACGGCTCGTTGGCTTTATCAGTGCTTTCCTAAGGGAAATGGAGCTGATGAAAATGTTTCTGATTATGGAGCAGAAATCATCATTAAGGACTCAACTGCAGCAAGTTGGGTTTATTTGCAGTACCAATAACAACAAAATCAATGCTTGAAATAGAGAAATGGCTCATTCCCCAAGGAATGAAGCCCTGCCATTGATGGAGGAGCCTTGAGGAGCCTCAGATTCCCCAAGGAATGAAACCCTGCCATTGAGGGACAGCCTCAGATTTCCCTGCTCGTGGCAGCCCAGGTGGAGCAGCAGTCAGAGGCTGAGGGAGAGGTTGTTCTGACCCCAGAAGTGGAAGGAGGGAGATGCCAGACATGGGAGAGGAAGTGGCTGGGGACAGACAGTGACAGGAGGAAGAGATCAGGGCTGAAGTTCTGCCTTGGCTTTGGGATCCTGTCAGAACTTCACTAAACCCATCTGAAATGAGAGTTTAAAAGTTCCTGATTATTGTCTGCTGTGTGGGTGAAGTGACTGAGATCTGCATGAAGCCTTCAGAGCTATTTCATGGTTACAGTCCTGGAATCCCAGACTGGTTTGGGTTGGGAAGAACCTCAAACCTCACCCAGTGCCACCCCTGCCATGACAGGGACACCTCCCACTGTCCCAGGCTGCTCCAGCCTGGCCTTGGGCACTGCCAGGGATCCAGGGACAGCCCCAGCTGCTCTGGGAATTCCATCCCAGCCAGGAATTCCTTCCCAATATCCCATCCAAGCAGTGGGAGCCATTCCCTGTGTCCTGTCCCTCCATCCCTTGTCCCCAGTCCCTCTCCAGCTCTCCTGGAGCCCCTTCAGGCCCTGGAAAGGAGAATCTGGGATTCCTGGGTGGAAATACCCATGTTGTCCTTGTGTTCCCTTGTGGAGGCAATAGTAGCAATGTTTTCCCTTTACTTGTGCATTTCTGTTTTCTGGAGCAGCTTGGAGGTTTTGGGGCTGTCTGAATTTATTCTTAGTAATTAAAATGAACCAGAAGGCTCAGGGAGTTTGTGCTGAGAAGGGAAACAACTCTACAAATGCTTTGTCTGTTTTAGGAGCCCAAGATTAAAATCATCAAGTGCCCCAAATCTGCTCCTCTGCTTCCAAACCTGCTCTTTGTCCCCAAATCTGCTCCTCTGCACCCAGAGCTGCTCTCTTTGTCCCCAAATCTGCCTCCTCTGTACACAAAGCTGCTCTCCTTGTCCCCAAATCTGCTCCTCTGCACCCAGAGCTGCTCTCTTTGTCACCAAATCTGCTCCTCTGTACCCAAACCTGCTCTCTTTGTCACCAAATCTGCTCCTCTGTACCCAAACCTGCTCTCTTTGTCCCCAAATCTGCCTCTGCACCCAAAGTTGCTCTCTTTGTCACCAAATCTGCTCCTCTGTACCCAAACCTGCTCTCTTTGTCACCAAATCTGCCTCCTCTGTACCCAAACCTGCCTCCTCTGCTCCTGCCCTGTCTCTTGTCCCTCACACAATCATTTAAGCCCTATAAATAATAGCTGGAAAATCTCTTGCTGTGTTTATGGATTGTCAAAAGGCTCTGTGACTCTCCCTGAAATCCTCATTTGCTGGAAGCCCAAATGTGCACTACAAATCAGGAATATTCTCTGTGCTGCCTCCCTGTCTGCTCTCCCAGGAGCTCTGAGGAAGCTGCCAGCTCACTCTGGTCTCAACAACACCTCCAAGCTGAAATTTGGTTTGATTTTGCCATGGAAATATCTGGAATCTGCTAATTAATCCAGGTTTGATGATGCCATCGGGTGCTCAGTCTGGTCCAGCAGGTCTGGAGCATCCCAAAGATCTGGACACACCTTTCCTCTGCCAGGGGGTGGTACCTGCACATCAGGGAGTCCTTGGGGAGCTGATTCCTGAATTCCAGAATTCCATTCTGCAATCCAGGTCACCCTTTCTGAGGCTGCTTTCTCCAGCAGTTGAGCCAAGTGTGATTTTAGGGTGTGATTTAGGGATTTTATTAAAGATCTCTCAGCTTCCATCTCTAAAAAGCTCCTGGTGATCTTTAGGATTTTCCTGTGGCTCCAGAAACAGCCCTAAAGCAGAGCTCTTGCTGTTTTTAACTTTAAAACAATAAATAAGTGAATCCCATCGGTTTAGATTGTGCCAAAAAATAAAATAATTCTAAAAAAAATTCAGTTGGGTCACAGATTTTTGTGCCCAGCCATGGAATGTAAGGAACGTCAGCGCTCCTTTGGGAGCATGGATGCAGAAATCTCTCCATGGATTGCAGGGCTCTGGGAAGGAGGATGACTTAGCAGATCTCTGCTCTCCTGTTTCCTCACGCCTCAGCAGCCACGGCTGAAGGCTCCCAACAGCTCCAGCTAAGAAAAGCAACTTGACTTAGCCAGGAGAAATGGGAATTATGACCGAGCTGTCCCTGTTTCTCCCAGCCAGGCTTTTAATTTGGGATGGAGTTAGGAGCTAATTTTAAAGGAGCAAGTGGATCTGATGGGATAATGGATGTGCTTCTCATAAATCTGAGCATCAGAGTCTCCTTTAAACCAGGAAAAGTGAGGAAGTGTTACTTGGCTGTTCCTCCT
Organism: Periparus ater; assembly: GCA_032357785.1. NCBI lineage: Eukaryota > Metazoa > Chordata > Aves > Passeriformes > Paridae > Periparus > Periparus ater. Next base: position 879,477 of record CM063609.1, on the reverse strand, counting down.
GGATGGGAGTGGGTTTCTCCTCCCTCCATGGCAGGAAGGGGCAGGATGGAGGTGGCAGAGCTGCTCTGGGACTCTGGGGCACTGTCCCTGCAGGGCTGGGAGTGTCTGTGTGTCCTCCCCTGGCAAAAGCAGCATTCCCAGAAATGCAAAAGCAGCATTTCCTCAGCAAGAAGTGCAAAAGCAGCATTCCCTCAACCAGAAATTCCAGGGGGGCAAGGCAGGGTCCTGCACCGAGGGTGGTTCTGTTGGGACAATGTCCAGCTTTCATCCCTGTGACCTCTCTCCTCTTCCTCTGTCTTCAGACAAAACTCCAAATCTGGGTAAGACCCATCATAACCTGAAACTCCTGGAGGCAGGAACACAGCAGAGCAGTCAGGGAAGCTGCAAAATGGAAGCACAAAGTTGAGGAAATAAATTCCACTCTTCCCTGGATGGGAAACTGGAGGTTGTGGCTCGTGCAGGTTTTGATTTGCCTCCTTTTCCAGAGGGTGGTGGGTGGGATGGTGGCTCTGGGAAGTTGTTCCAGGGGTCACTTGAAGTAAAACCTGGGTGAGGAAATTGCTGAAGAGAAGTTCCTCGACACCTTGAGGAGTTGGTGATGCCTCTGGATCCCTGGCAGTGCCCAGGGCCAGGGCTGGGAGCAGCCTGGGACAGTGGGAGGTGTCCCTGCCATGGCAGGGGTGGCACTGGGTGGGCTTTGAGGTCCTTTCCACCCAAACTCTCCTGGGATTTCCAGAGATGGGGCAGCTGGGGCTAAAAAAATCCAGTGAAAAGTTGGAACTCTTTGGAAGAACCAGGATGATGGAGGGTCTGTGATGTGGGTGAGGAATGAAAATAACCCTGCTGCATCTTTCAGATTAGCTGAGGAGAGATGGATTTTACTGATCCCAACAAACAGGTTACTCACTGAGTACACAGAGCTTCTGAGCCTGGAGAAGAACAGATGGAGCAAACCCTGAGTGTAACAGATCAGCTGTGCCTGGAACAGGAGAGATCTAAACAATCCTCCTGAGTAAAAATAATGTGTGAGTTAAAGGAAGATGATTGATGTGCTTTGGGGGAATTTGAAGATTTCCTGGAATGTGTCACTACAGGAAAGCCCTTCTTGGCTGCAGTGCAGCTGTGGCACTGCTCCTTGCTCCTTCCACACCTTTCCTTGGAGCAAACTCCTCCCTTTGGTGTTGCCAGGGAGGGCTGGGCTGTCCTTGGAGGCTGTTCTGGATTCAGAGCTGGTGTCACCCCAGGGCTTCTCCACTTTCTCTGCCAATTTAACAACCACCAGGACCTCGACCTGTTCCACTGCTGGAGAATTCCTCAGAATCCCTGAATCCCTCAGGCTGGAAAAGCCCACTGAGCCCCACCTTGTCCCCAGCCCGGAGCACTGAGTGCCATGACCAGGAATTCCTTGGACACCTCCAGGGCTGGGGACTCCAAACCTCCCTGGGCAATTCCAGGAAGGAATTTCAGTTCAGTTTTAAACCTCTGCCTTCAGAAATCTCTGTCACTCCTCAGTTTCTCCCTTTCATCCCAAGGTGAATGTCAGAATTCATCTTCCCTGTGCTCTGCTGAGCTCTGATCTCAGAGCTGTGGAGGCAGGGGATTAAGGTACATCTTGCTGAGGATTCTTTTTGCTTCCCAGCCAGCTCTGTTCTGTATGAATGGAAATGGGGTAGGAAGCATCTGTCTCTCTCTGAGCTGCTCAGCACATGAAAATGCTCCAGGATTTGCTCTTTACCCTTGGGCACAATCCCTGCACTATCCTCATTTTCCTCTTGCCTTTGTTAGCAGACAAGCCCTGGGAAGCTGGAAATTGGTGTCCTTTGGCTGCTTTAACACCAGAGAGGGAAAAGGAGGAATTCCCAGGGGTGTTGTGGCTGTCCTTGGAGCCCACCTGGGCTGAGGAGGGATCCCTGCAGTTTGTGCCGGGTCCTCCTGCGTGTCTGAGGCACCAGTGCTGTATTTAAAATGCCTTTTCTTAGTTACACTGGTTTATTTTTGCACATTGTTTCTACATTCCCTATTTAGCTAAATATGGACAAGGAAATATCCTGCTGATAAGGCTGCATAGCCTCATTATTATTTTTCCCCAGAAAGTAGATCACTCCAGTGTCCTAATTCCTGTGTAGGCCTGAAATAGCAGCACTGGCAGTGCCACAAAGCCCCCAAATGCCATTTATTTTATATTTTATATTTTTATATATTTTATATTCCATGGAGTGCAGCCACTCCATGTTGGAATCTGCTCCCAGGGAACAGGGACAGGACAAGAGGAAACAGCTCCAGCTGGCCCAGGGGAGGTTCAGGTGGAAATTGGGAAAATTCCTTCCCCAAAAAGCCTCTCCAGGCCTGGTCCAGCTGCCCAGGGCAGGGGTTCAGTCCCCATTGGTGAAGGAATTTCAAATCCCTGAGGATGTGGCACTTGGGGACACGGTCAGGGGTGGCCTTGGCAGTGCTCAGGGATGGCTGGACTGGATGGACTCAGAGGATTTTTCCAGCCTCAGTCACTCTGTGCTCATGATGCAGCTTGTTGGGAAACTAAACATTGTTTTTCTTTCTGATGCTAAATGACATTTTCAGAAGAAGATGATTAAGTGTTCATCACTGCACATTGAGACTCACTTCGGTTCACTTGGGAGTTGATGGAGGATGTGCCTGAAAAATTGGCTCTTTCTGAGCCCCATTTGTTCCTTGAAGGAGACTGCTCAGTGCAGGGATTAAACTTTTGGAAATGCCTTCCCTGGCTGGTGCTCCCTGCAGGGTGATGCAGCCAGTTGTGTGCACATCTGGATGATGGTTTGTCTTAAAATAATCAGAAACCTCATTGATAAGACTCTTTCATTTAAATACAAAATGGGTTTTGTTTTTTTTACTGACCATAATTCATTCAATTGTGACCCTGCACTGGGGGTGAAGAGCTCCAAACTTTTCACCTCTGGATTTCCAAGCTGCCATTCAGGCTTTTTATCCAAAGTTCCAAGAACTGCAGTTGCTGCCTGAAGTGTGGTTTGCCTGCAAGCCTGACCTTTTATTGTTCAAAGAATCAAAAAAAGAAGAGCTTGAAGTGAATTATTTTCCATACTAGAGTTGCCTGGAAGGACAGAAACAGCACAAGCAGTGGGACACCATTGTTCCTGAGGAATGTGAGGCTGCAGCCTGTAGGTGACCCTGCAGTGCTGACACACAATTTCCTGGAGTTCAAGGAGTAGGAGCCTTTGTTTTTTTGGGAACAAGAGGATCTGTGTTCTGCCACTTGGGTCACACACAAGTGTCCCTTGTGTCCCTCGGGCTGCAGCTCTGTGTCAGCAGCTCCTGCTTTTCCTTGGGAGCCAGGCTGGGAGAGCTGGGAGTGTTCACCTGCACCAGGGAAAATCCAGGGAGAGCTCAGAGCCCCTTCCAGGATCTCCAGGGGCTCCAGGAGAGCTGGACAGGGACAGGTTTTGTTGGCTCCTGTTCCCAAGAATAACTTCCAAAGGTTTTCAGGTGAAAAAGTGAAGAATTGGTGATATCCTGAAGGTTGGAGATGACTCACTTCAGGTGCATTTTTTTCAGCTTGGTGCCAGGAATTAAATTGAACCCAGAGATGCAAATCAGGGAGGGATAACTGGTGATTACTCCTCTGTTTCCAATTCATACCTACGTGTGCACTTTGCTGTATTTTTTTTCACGTAAACATTATTAAAACGTCACTTTCCCTCCCAAATCCCAGGGCTGGAGGGGTTTGCTGGGATTAGCAAGGTTTGCTGAGGACATGAGCACGCTGCAGGACCCTCTGGGAGGGATCAGGAGCAGCACTGAAGTATACATCAGAGATTATGTAAAATCCTAATCTCCATAGGGGAGCCTGGGTGGAGTCAAGCCCAGCACTAAATTCTCTTGCGTCATTTATCTGAGGGGTGTAATTAACTCCAGATCTGGGGCAGGGCAGGAGTCAATGTCACACCATGGCCATCCTGGACAGGTACTGGGCCTTTACTTTTCACAATTTTTTATTTAAGGTTCTGCTAAAAGACCCCGTGAGATGGAACATTCAGCTAAACCCGCTTTAGCTGATCCCAGTTTATTTCTGTTTAGAAACATCTGGGAATTACTGAGCACCCAAGGTTTCCCGTGGTGTAAAGGCTCAGCCCCAAAGTGAAGTGTTATAAATGTATATCATATTATTGGCTTTTCACAAATATTATAATAAATATATATAAGATTAGAAAATTTTGTTGTATTAATGTAGTTTCCTTTATTTCTGTTATTGCTGAAATTTAGTGGTATAATACATATATGTTAGGCTGTAACATGATATTAAACTACTTTTTGTTTATATAACCCAGAGACTAAAAAAGAAAATAGTCAGAGACCCCCCTGTATCCTAAGATTATCTTGTCCAGATGAAGACAAGCAATCCTCCAAGCCCTCCAAAGGAAAAATTTATGGCTCCTGTTATTGGAGGAGGAAAAAACCCAGTGACACCAAGATTGATCTATTGGGAAGGGGGGCAAGGAAAAACTAAACAGAAGAACACCAAAAATCCTAAATAGAATGTCTGAATATGTATGAGAATTTATGGATATGTAGTAGGGTTCTGTTTTTAAGGGACAGTTCTTTGTCAGTGAGGTGAATGCAGAGACACCTGGCCATATCTGTATATTTTACTTTATTTTTATCTCTTAATTATCTTTTTATTAAACTCCTAAATTCTATAAAAAATACACAAAGCTCGTTTTTCACAGAAGGAAATGGAGAGATCTCTGCTGAAATGTCTCCTTGTCTCCCTGGTGCTCAGGCATGGCTGACCTGGACCACAACCTGAGCCTGGCCGACGCGCTGACGGAGCCGCCCCACGACGTCGAGGACGAGGTCAAACGGGATTTCATCGCCACTCTGGAGGCCGAGAAATTCGATGACGTGGTTGGAGAGAAGGTGGATAAGACAGACTATGTGCCACTGCTGGATGATGAGGATGATGCAAAGCCTGGGAGCCAGGAACCCAAAAGCAAAAGCCACGTGGATGGAATTCCCGTGGAACGTAAGTGTCCCAAAAACTCAGATATCGGGGAATGCCTGCGCTCACCGTGATGCTGCTGAGACAGGAATTCCTCTGTTGCTTTGTTTCAAACAAAGATCAAACCCTGTTTGTTGTTTTACATTAATGTGTGAGGCTGGGGGCTTTTGGGGCTCTCAGAGAAAGGATTGAGCAAATTTTGTGGTTGCTGTGCTCCACAAGCAGTGTCCCAAAACAGCAGAGCTGTGCAAGGTGCCACCACTCCAGGGATGGCAAATCCAAGGAAAAAAGGTGGATGGGGAGGTCAGCAGAAGGGAATCTTCATCATCTGTCTGGGAGCTTCACTCCAAATGTTTAACAGCTAAATCCCATGGTTCTGATCCAAGGTTTTATTTGCATTTCTTTTGGATGTGCATGGTACCAAAACGTGCTGTTGAACGCTTTTCCAGCCCAGCTGATATTTAGAATCATGGAATCATTGAGGTTGGAAAAGATCTCTGAGATCATCAAACCCAGCAGCTCCCCCAGCACTGCCAAGGCCAGCCCTGACCGTGTCCCCAAGTGCCACATCCACAGGGATTTAAATCCCTCCAATAACTCCACCCCTGCCCTGGGCAGCTGGGCCAGGCCTGGAGGGGCTTTTTGGGGAAGGAATTTTCCCAATTTCCAATTGAAACTCCCCTGGCCCAGCCTGAGGCTGTTCCCTCTCCTCCTGTCCCTGTTCCCTGGCTGTCCCCTCTTGGCAGGGACTTGTGCAGAGCCAGAAATTCCCCCTGAACCTACTTTTCTCCAGGCTGAGCCCCTTCCCAGCTCCCTCAGGAATTCTCCAGCCCCTTCCCAGCTCCCTCAGGAATTCTCCAGCCCCTTCCCAGCTCCCTCAGGAATTCTCCAGCCCATTCCCAGCTCTCCCAGGAATTCTCCAGCCCATTCCCAGCTCCCTCAGGAATTCTCCAGCCCATTCCCAGCTCTCTCAGGAATTCTCCAGCCCCTTCCCAGCTCCCTCAGGAATTCTCCAGCCCTTTCCCAGCTCCCTCAGGAATTCTCCAGCCCCCTTTCCAGCTCCCTCAGGAATTCTCCAGCCCCCTTCCCAGCTCCCTCAGGAATTCTCCAGCCCATTCCCATCTCCCTCAGGAATTCTCCAGCCCCTTCCCAGCTCCCTCAGGAATTCTCCAACCACTTTCCCAGCTGCTCCAGGTGCTCCAGACCCTTCCCCAGGTTCCCTTTCCCCTCAAGGTCTTTCCTGGACCTGGGAACACCAGAACTGCCCCAGGAGTTTGAGGTGGAACATCACCAATTTATTTGTGTTAAAAGTGTTATCAAAAATTCTTTAGGAAAAGGAGAGTTTTAAATAGATGCTTTCCTATATAAAAGGGAAAAGAGTAAAGTTTGGGGGTCATCCATTGGGATTTTTTCCCAGGGAGGAATTGAAATTATTGCTCCCTTTGCTTGTGTGCTGTTCCCTCCCTGCCCAAGTGGGAATTGTCACCTGGGAGCAGCAGTGCCTTGATGATTTTATTTGTTTTGTGGCCTTGATTTGTGCTGTGTAGAAGAGGAAACCCTTGGTAACCTGATGACTTCCTTCAGAAGAAGTTTTGGGTTTTTGTCTTAATCCTGCTGCTCATCAGTGTTGAGGAAGGTGAGGTGTGATTCCTCAGAATAAACAGAACCTCCAGGAGCACAGCATGGGGAATTCTTCTGTTTCAGGCATTTATTTGCTTTGTTTAGAAGTGCATGGGGTGCCTTGTGAAACAGGAGATGTAACTTTGGACTTTTCCATGCTGACACAGTTATTAAATGGCATCAAACGAGCAGGAAGGATGGGAATGGACAAAGAGATTATTATAAAACTTGGAGCTTTGGCCAGTTCAGATGTGCATTATTTATTTCATTTCCATTTTAGCACTGCAGAGGCAGAGGAAAACAAGGACTTGTTAACACCTTGTTTATGATTTGAGGATATTTTAAAGCAATCCTTTGTTGTGGGAGCTGCAGATCCTAAACCCTCTCAGCACCAGGATTTCTCAGTGCTAAAATCATTACCCAAAATTGGTTTAAAATACAAATCCCTTAAGTGTGTCCTCCCAGCCATGTATCCTTGGACACTGCTATCCCAGCTCATTATTTCACATCACTCCAGGATCTTGGGCTGGGGGTAATGAGGGTTTGCTCAGTTATTAAAACTCTCTGGGAGAGAAAGGCTGGCTCCTGTGGGCAGAGCTCAGGCAGAAATTCTGGGGGGGAAAAAGCAGAATTCCAGGAGGAATTCCTTCATGGAAAGGGTTGTTAAACTCTGGCAGGGGCTGCCCAGGGAGGTTTGGAGTGTCCATCCCTGGAGGTGCCCAAGGAATTCCTGGAGGTGGCACTCAGAGCTCTGGGCTGGGGACAGGGTGGGAGCTGGGAATCCATGGGCTGGGAGAGGTTTTCCAGCCCCAGGAATTCAGGGATTCTGGGATCTCCTGGCTTTTCCAGCCCCAGGAATTCAGGGATTCTGGGATCTCCTGGCTTTTCCAGCCCCAGGAATTCGGGGATTCTGGGATCTCCTGGCTTTTCCAGCCCCAGGAATTCAGGGATTCTGGGATCTCCTGGCTTTTCCAGCCCCAGGAATTCGGGGATTCTGGGATCTCCTGGCTTTTCCAGCCCCAGGAATTCAGGGATTCTGGGATCTCCTGGCTTTTCCAGCCCCAGGAATTCAGGGATTCTGGGATCTCCTGGCTTTTCCAGCCTCAGGAATTCAGGGATTTTGGGATCTCCTGGCTTTTCCAGCCCCAGGAATTCAGGGATTCTGGGATCTCCTGGCTTTTCCAGCCCCAGGAATTCAGGGATTCTGGGATCTCCTGGCTTTTCCAGCCCCAGGAATTCAGGGATTCTGGGATCTCCTGGCTTTTCCAGCCCCAGGAATTCGGGGATTCTGGGATCTCCTGGCTTTTCCAGCCCCAGGAATTCAGGGATTCTGGGATCTCCTGGCTTTTCCAGCCCCAGGAATTCGGGGATTCTGGGATCTCCTGGCTTTTCCAGCCCCAGGAATTCGGGGATTCTGGGATCTCCTGGCTTTTCCAGCCCCAGGAATTCAGGGATTCTGGGATCTCCTGGCTTTTCCAGCCCCAGGAACTCAGGGATTCTGGGATCTCCTGGCTTTTCCAGCCCCAGGAATTCGGGGATTCTGGGATCTCCTGGCTTTTCCAGCCCCAGGAATTCAGGGATTCTGGGATCTCCTGGCTTTTCCAGCCCCAGGAATTCAGGGATTCTGGGATCTCCTGGCTTTTCCAGCCCCAGGAACTCAGGGATTCTGGGATCTCCTGGCTTTTCCAGCCCCAGGAATTCAGGGATTCTGGGATCTCCTGGCTTTTCCAGCCCCAGGAATTCAGGGATTCTGGGATCTCCTGGCTTTTCCAGCCCCAGGAATTCAGGGATTCTGGGATCTCCTGGCTTTTCCAGCCCCAGGAATTCGGGGATTCTGGGATCTCCTGGCTTTTCCAGCCCCAGGAATTCGGGGATTCTGGGATCTCCTGGCTTTTCCAGCCCCAGGAATTCAGGGATTCTGGGATCTCCTGGCTTTTCCAGCCCCAGGAATTCAGGGATTCTGGGATCTCCTGGCTTTTCCAGCCCCAGGAATTCGGGGATTCTGGGATCTCCTGGCTTTTCCAGCCCCAGGAATTCAGGGATTCTGGGATCTCCTGGCTTTTCCAGCCCCAGGAATTCAGGGATTCTGGGATCTCCTGGCTTTTCCAGCCCCAGGAATTCAGGGATTCTGGGATCTCCTGGCTTTTCCAGCCCCAGGAATTCAGGGATTCTGGGATCTCCTGGCTTTTCCAGCCCCAGGAATTCAGGGATTCTGGGATCTCCTGGCTTTTCCAGCCCCAGGAATTCAGGGATTCTGGGATCTCCTGGCTTTTCCAGCCCCAGGAATTCGGGGATTCTGGGATCTCCTGGCTTTTCCAGCCCCAGGAATTCAGGGATTCTGGGATCTCCTGGCTTTTCCAGCCCCAGGAATTCAGGGATTCTGGGATCTCCTGGCTTTTCCAGCCCCAGGAATTTGGGGATTCTGGGATCTCCTGGCTTTTCCAGCCCCAGGAATTCAGGGATTCTGGGATCTCCTGGCTTTTCCAGCCCCAGGAATTCGGGGATTCTGGGATCTCCTGGCTTTTCCAGCCCCAGGAATTCAGGGATTCTGGGATCTCCTGGCTTTTCCAGCCCCAGGAATTCGGGGATTCTGGGATCTCCTGGCTTTTCCAGCCCCAGGAATTCAGGGATTCTGGGATCTCCTGGCTTTTCCAGCCCCCTCCTCTCCCCTCTCTGCACCCCCCATCTCTGCTGCTTGAGCTGAACTCATTTCCCTCCTACGTGGCAAGGGGGAGATGCAGTTCCTTATTCTTGCTTTGGAGATTGGTTTTCCCCTTTTTTGGGAGATCTGGAGAGCAGTCAGGAGCATTATCTAAATCTTTGACAAGATACAAACGAGACCCTACGTGAGGAGATGGAGAAGTTGCCCTGAGTGGAGTTGTTCAGCTTTCCCACCTTGTCCCAACAGGAAAGCTCTGAAGCCTAAAACAGGCCAGGATTAGGATTTGGTCCTGGAATGTTTTATTTCTCTAACTTGTTTTTTCTATTTTTTTCCATGGAATTTATTTAATATTTGTCACTGTTTGAAAAGATAGTAAAGCTGAATGAGCTTCATTTATTGAGAATAAATTTATCCAGAATAAATGAGGGCTGGGTGAGATTTACAGGGTCCTAAGGGGGGTCTTGGTGGTGTTGTTCCATGTTTGAGTGTAACATCAAGTTTTTGGGGAACAGCAGCAAGAGTTCCACACCCCTGGATCCAAACAGCCTGGCTTTCCTGAGGGAGAGGAGCAGCCTGCAGAGCTCAGGCTTTTCAGCCTCCACTTGTTCATTTATTTATGTTAAAAGGCACAAATGTGTTCTGACATCTCGGTCTGTGCTCCTGAGATTGTCTTTCCCCGGTCAGAAGAGGCTCAATCCTCCATCCTGTCAGGCTTTAGCTGCTCCAGCTCTGCTCCAGGGTTTTCCTTCAGGTTTTTTTCCTAAACCCAGGAGCCAGATTAGGCGAGTTTAAAGTTGAGCTGGGCTCCAGCATGGGGCTGGGTGAGTGCAGAGGGGTGGAGAGCAGGGATGTGTGATGAGCAGTTGTTTCCTCACCTACAAATCTGTCCTAGAATAAAGCTTTAATAATGGTTAACTTATAAAATACCAGGGAGAAATGGCTTTACTGTTCCTCACACCTGGCTGGACATGGTAATTTGGCAAATTCTGGGATAATCCTCTGATGGCTTTGTGGGCCTTCCATAACAACAAGGGATGGCAGCAGCAGTTCCCTTCAGCTGCTCGTGATGGGGTGAAGGTGAGGAGGAAAGGATTTTAGGTGGAAGCACATTCCAAAGGAAAGGAAAACATTGGGGGTTAATCAGGTGCAGCAGAGCTCGTGGGGAATGTTTTAGTTGAAGTGAGGACCAGGAATTGTGTTCCTGGTGAGGAATTGTGTCCCTGGTGGGAATTGTGTTTCTGGTGAGGAATTGTGCTCCAGGTGAGGAATTGTGATCCTGGTGGGAATTGTGTTCCTGGTTAGGAATTGTGATCCTGGTGAGGAGTTGTGTTCTTGGTGAGGAATTGTGTTCTTGGTGAGGAGTTGTGATCCTGGTGAGGAACTGTGTTCCTGGTGAGGAATTGTGATCTTGGTGAGGAGTTGTGTTTCTGACAAGGATTTGTGATCCTGGTGGGAATTGTGATCCAGGTGAGGAGTTGTGATCCTGGTGAGGAGTTGTGATCCTGGTGAGGAATTGTGTCCCTGATGGGAATTGTGGGGAATTGTGTTCCTGGTGGGAATTGTGTTCCTGGTGAGGAATTGTGTTCTTGGTGAGGAATTGTGCTCCAGGTGAGGAATTGTGCTCCAGGTGAGGAATTGTGTTCCTGGTGGGAACTGTGTTCCTGGTGAGGAATTGTGATCCTGGTGGGAATTGTGTTCCTGGTGGGGAATGTGAACACAGACCAAAGGGCAGGTCTGTGCTGATGGAACGTGGTGGCCTCGTGCTCAGTCCCTGTGTTTTGCCTTCTTGCACCGCTCACAACCTTGGTGAGTTTAACCTTGAATCCAGGTTTTTTGGTGGGATTGTCCTGGTCCAGGCTGGGATGGAGTCAGTTTTCTCCATGGTGCCTGTGTTTGGAGCTGGGTGTGAGAATGGGAGCACGGTTTGGTTGTTCCTGAGCCCTGCCCACTCTGGATGGAGGAGTTTTTGTTTTCCCAGCTCAGGCAGGGAGGTGTTGGGGGGTGTGGGGCATGGCCAGGAGAGCTGATCCCACCTGGCCCGAGGAACATCCCCCAGTACAGAAAATCCTGCCCAGTACAAACTGGGACAGCTGGCTGGGAGCTGCTGGGCACGGGTCAGTGCTTGGTACCCAGGGCTTTGGGCATCACAGCTTCCTCTTGGGTTTTATTCATGGAATCAGGGAATTGCTGAGGTTGGAAAAGCCCTCAGAGCCCATTGAGCCCACCCGTCCCCCAGCACTGACCGTGTCCCCAAGTGCCACATCCACAGGGATTTGAAATCCCTCCAGCAATGGGGACTGAACCCCTGCCCTGAGCAGCTGGGCCAGGCCTGGAGAGACTTTTTGGGGAAGGAATATTCCCAATTTCCAACTGAGGGGAGGCCCTGTCCCAGCCTGAGGCCGTTCCCTCTCCTCCTGTCCCTGTTCCCTGGCTGTCCCCTCCTGGCAGGGACTTGTGCAGAGCCAGAAATTCCCCCTGAACCTCCTTTTCTCCAGGCTGAGCAATCCCCCTCTCTCTTTTCATTATTCTATAATTCTATTTCATTTCATTTTATTCATTTTATTCCCCTGCATTCCGCTCCACACAGGGCTGGGGCAGGCTTGGGTGGCTCCCAGGGCCCCATTCCCATGGGATCAGGGAATGATCCCATTCCCTGCAGGACTCCAGCCCGAGGGATGAGGTTGCTTTAATTGAATCATTCTCTACAGTGGCTCTGGGGCTGCAGGTGACACCACGAGATGGCTCTGCCTGGACACTGCTGCGCTCCCTCCCCGCAGCTCCAGAGCTGAAACCCGAGCCCAAACCACTTCTCCTTTTGCTTTTCCCTCCCTTCCCAACACGAGGAATAAATGCCTTTCTTGCAGCAGGATTTGCTTTAGCCAAAGGGAATTCAGACACTTGGTCAGGCATGAAAGAGGAGATGGAGAATGTTCCACTCACCCCAGAGTTTGAGAGGGATCGAAGATTAATCAGCAGGTGATGATATTTGTGTTTTTGTCTCAGATGAGATGTTAAACCTTTTCCCCCTCAGAGTCTGTCCAGCCCCATTCCTGCCCCACATTTGTTACATCACAGAATCCCAGACTGGTTTGGGCTGGAAGGGACCTGAAATCTCATCCTGTTCCACCCCTGCCATGGCAGGGACACCTCCCACCATCCCAGGCTGCTCCAAACCCCATCCAGCCCGGCCTTGGGCACTGCCAGGGATCCAGGGGCAGCCCCAGCTGCTCTGGGAATTCCATCCCAGCCAGGAATTCCCAATTCCCAATATCCCATCCAAGCAGTGGGAGCCATTCCCTGTGTCCTGTCCCTCCATCCCTTGTCCCCAGTCCCTCTCCAGCTCTCCTGGAGCCCCTTCAGGCCCTGCAAGGGGCTCTGAGCTCTCCCTGGAGCTTCTCCTCTCCAGGGGAACATTCCCAGCTCTCCCAGCCTGGCTCCAGCCCTGGAGCAGCTTTGGGGACTCCTCTGGATCTCCAGCAGCTCCAGGTCTCTGTGCTGTTGCCCCTGGGGCAGCTCTGCAGGTGATTTTGAGGCAGAATATTCAAATGAATGAGTAGAAGGAGATGAAACCCCTTGTTTAAGAGTCACCAGCTGCTTCAAACTCTGTCCAGCACCACTTCTGCTCACGTTTCCCCCTCGAATATCAGCTTGTGATAAAACCCACCCGAGGTCTCCTGACCCCCAGCAGCCACCCCAGAGCCCTCCCTGCCCTGAGCTGGGCCATCCCTGCTCAGAGCAGGCTCAGGTGCCGTGCTGGGGACGTGCTGGCCGTGGTGGTGTCCCCTGTGTTCCCTCTGGGATTAGGGGGGGTTACGTTGGCACTGCCCATTTGCTCCAGATTATCGGTTTAGCCAGCGCTGCCTTAAATTTGTTTATATAAAAACAATCCTTTGATCCACGAGCCAGATGCAAATACTATCTTGTGATTCTGATGAGGATTAGGTAGTTACAACATCTTGACATGGTTTTGGGTTTATGCAATTTAGAATATGAGGGGAGGAGCCCTGGCCCTGGGCAGGTTGCTGGGTGCTTTCACACTGAAGCTTCAGCAAACCCAACTCAGATTGATTTGCTCCAAAGGCACTGACCTTCAGAGACTTAAAAATAACAACCACTCGTGCTGGCTGGTGTTGGTGTGATTTGACCTGATTTTTCTGGAAGCTTGTCTTCCCAAAAATCTAAAACTGTAAAGGGAACCATTTTACCTCCTCTGCATCCTTCCCAAGGAGAGCTGTGGCATTTCTGATCCTTCTGCTCCTTTGGGAACCCACTTTGGAGGGGTTCAGCCACATTTGTGGTCTAGTCCTAGTTTAATGCATCAATAATGGTGGCATCGGAGTCACTGAGGCTGGAAAAGCCCTCCAGGATCCTCCAGGATCATCAAATCCACCCTGTGCCAAATCCCCACCTTGTCCCCAGCCCAGAGCCCTGAGTGCCTCCTCCAGGTGTTCCTGGGACACCTCCAGGGATGGGATGGGCACTCCAAACCTCCCTGGGCAGCCCCTGCCAAGGCCTGAGCTCCCTTTCCATGGGGAAATTCCTGCTGATGTCCAGAACATCAGGAGCAGACTGAAACATCCCAGCAGCTCAAGGTGGAATCCCAGCCTGTGCAAGGTGTAAGGAGCAGCTCTGAGAGAAATGGAAGCAGGATTTCATGCTTCTTCTGCAGGGCCAGGAGCTGGACTTGGATAATCCTTGTGGGTTCCTTCCCACTCAGGAGATTCCATGGTTCTACAGGACTTCAGGAATTGTGTGGCTCCTGCCCCTGGGAGTTCAGCAGGAGCTGTGCAGCTCCTCAGGGATGTCACTGCAGGAGCCTGGTACTCCCTGGGTGCCTTTGAGCTGTCACTCAGGGTTGTTCAAACCACACTGACCCCAATTTCAGGGCATCCAGGGACTGCCAGGACCTCCCCCAGTTACTCCAGACACCAGCCCTTGTCCAGCCCTGCAGCTGGAGCTGGGTGTGGAACTGCTGAGGAGCAGCTCCAGGGATCCCTGTGCTATTCCCAGCTCCTCCAGGAGGATGTAGGGGTGTGTTTTTCTATAAACTGCCAAGTTGATGGGGAAATCTTGTAAAACACCAGGATGAACCATTGATGTGGCTGGAAAGACTTTTCCTTTTGCTGAGGGCTGGATTCAGCCCTGAGGGACCCTGGTTATGTGGCTCTGTTATAAAACTGAGGCTCAGGGAGGGCCAGCAGCAGCTCCAGGTGACTGAGTGTGTGTCTCTCCAGGACAAACCTTTATTATTTATAAAATGAACATTTCCTCACTGTCAGCAGAGCTGAGGACCCAGGGAGGAGTTGCTCTCGGTGCTGGTGCTGCTTGTTCTGCTTCACCAGAACTTCTCAGGGTCATAAAGTCACAGAGTCCAGACTTGGGGTGGAGGAAACCTTAAGGATCATCCAGAGCCACCCCTGCCATGGCAGGGACACTTTCCACTGTCCCAGGCTGCTCCAAACCCATCCAGCCTGGCCTTGGGCACTGCCAGGGGGCAGCCACAGCTGCTCTGGGCACCTGAGCAACAACCTCATTGTACCAAACTTCTTTTATCTAATCTTAAATGAACCCTCCAACAGCTTCAAACTGTTCCCCCTTGTCCACTGCTGCAAATTTCAGTGTGTAAATCCTGGTGCTGGTTATAATTTTAGCTGGCAATGTCAGAGCAGGATGGACTCGATGTCACAGTGATCAGGATTTTCTGTGCTGGTTTTTGGAGTTGGTGATTTCCCACCCTGACCACCCTCCTCTAAATCTCCCCTGATGCCTGCTTTAACAATTTGTGATGTTTCAGCAGGAATTTCTCCATGGAAAGGGCAGTCAGGCCTTGGCAGGGGCTGCCCAGGGAGGTTTGGAGTGCCCATCCCATCCCTGGAGGTGTCCCAGGAACACCTGGAGAAGGCACTCAGAGCTCTGGGCTGGGGACAAGGTGGGGATTTGGCACAGGGTGGATTTGATGATCCCAGAGGGCTTTTCCAGCCTCAGTGATCCTGGGATTCTGTGAGTGTTCTCTCAAGGCTGGAATTGATCATTCCTTTTGTTAGTTTTAGCATCACCTCAATGTCAAGGTGGGGATCAATCAAAACTGGGGTTCCATCTTGGAGCTCTTTCCCCAACCTCAATAATTCTGTTGTTTCACAGTGTTGTTTCCAAGCTCTGGATTAAGAATCATTCCATCCATGTTAACCCTTCCTTCGATTTCTTGCAGATTCTTCAGCCTCTGGGCCGATGGTGGTGGAGAACGGCGACCACGGGCTGCAGGGTCACGGCACAGGTACGTCCTGTTTGTCCCTCAGCACCGGGGCCACATCCCTCTGCTCTGGAGTCCCCACTCCTCCCAGGGGGCTGGGCTGCCTTTAATGGGCTCTCAGAGAATTTCCAACAAAATAAGAGCTTCACTTTCTTGGGAGTTTAAAGAGCTTCTTTGGATAAAAGCTTGATCTGAAGATGTGCTGTTCTTTATCCATGGTCAGTGCCGGGAAGGCAGCTGATCAAAATGGATTTGTAGAGAGCCCATAACATCCAGAGGTGAGCTGTGCCCTGTCCTGTGACTCCCCCTGAGACCCACAGTGGTGTTTTCCCACATCCCCCATCCTTTGGAGCAGTTTTTATTCACTGCCATGACCCAGCTGTGTCCTTCCACCCCAACCTCCCCTTCCCTGGACACGTCCCCACACCTGCCCCAGCAGTGACACCGAGCCTTTGGAACCTTTTCCCAGTGCATCAGGGTAGTTTTGACTGCCAGAAGGTTGTGATGGAACTGGATCAATATTTCAGACTTGTGCAGAACCTGGAAAAGAATTGACCTTTTTCCAGTCAGGCTGAAGTGCTGAGGCTGCTCCTCTCTGAGGCACAGTTCATAGTGAACACTGAGCCTTTCTGACTGGGAATTTGGGTTCCTACCAAATTCCAGCCCATCTGATCCCTTCTGCCATGAGGCCTTTGCCTGTGGGACCTCTCTTCTCTTGGGGATGGAATATTCCAGGGTCAGTTGTCACCCTGGCCTGGGTAAGGACTTCCTTTGGTGTCCCTTGTGGTGATCTCCAGGTCATGGCTGAGTTTGGGTGCTCCCAGGGTTATCCCTCCTAATCCACAGGTGCAGCCCAAGTTAAAAACCAGTTCAGGAAAACATTTGGGAGATGGGGATGAATTAAAACACCTCTTTGCTATAATCCTCTTTAGAATTGTAGAGTTTGGTTTAGTTTCATGTCCTTAGTGAGGATGGGAATAGAAAAATTGATCTTTGTGCTTCATTTGCCGTTGGAAATCCGGTCAAAAGGAAGTTGTGCATCTTTTATAATTCAGTATAAACTGAAATTAAGAACACTTCTGAACCTTCCTAAGGATATTTCCTCCTTCTTCTTTAATACTTATAGCTAAAAGAGCTAGAAATGCAATCAGATTTATGGTCTGAATAATTAAAGGCATCAGGAATTCTGTATTGAACTTCTGGCTTGTGTTTAAAAAATTCTTTGTTATTTGCCTCACTCTTGCTTTGTGGAGGTTTAACTCTTCACACTAAATGTTAACAACTTTGATCAAAGATACTTTTATGTGTCTGGAGCTTTTTAATTTATTAATAAATTCCCTCTTTGTGGGGTAGAGTTGATTTTTTTTTTTTTTCCTCTTGTTCAAGTCTGTCTAAAAGTGACATCAAAGTGGCAGAGCAGCGTGTCAGGATGAGTGGCCATCAAGTTAATGAGGTTTGCCAGAGTTAACAGAAGATTTACATGACACAATTCCTTCATGGCCTCTTTCTCTACCCCCTTCCTTGTGGAATTCTTGCAATATCCGTGGTTTTCCACGGGAGAGAAGGGAGAAATGCTGGATTTCCACCCAACTGCACCAGGGGATGGCATTGAGCAGTGCCACGTTCAGGAGGTGCTGCTGCCTGAATCCCACACCCCTGGCCCTAAAGCACCTCCAGTTTGGGGGTTTTGTTTCCAGCAGGATCCATTCCTTGAAATGGATCCATTTCCATTTCCCAGCTGAAAGCTGAGATGATTCTTAGGGATGTGGAATGTGAGCCCAGTGCAGAGAAATGGAGCAGCCAGGAGAGGACTGAGGAAGGTGATGCTCAGACAGAACAGCTTTTTGCTACAAAAACCAGTGTTAAAAGCTACAGAGAGAGCTTTAAAAAACAGAACTGGGTTTAAGTTGATTCTGAAACAGACTCCAAGGAACAGGGGTGGTCGAGCTATTTGCAAATCCGCACGTGGATCTCTCTGGGCTGGAGCTCAGGGAGCACTGCTGGATGGTTTTCTTCACTCATCAGATGAAACAAGGTGATGATTGACCTTGTTTTATTACGTGCAGCATTGTCTGCAGCCACGTGGGCTTGGGATGGGTGAGCACCGAGCTCCTGGCACTCCTTGGCAGCGGTGCCCGCTCCCAGACACCCTGAGCGCGGCAGATGGCAGCGACCCAAACCTCTGCAGCTCGGGGCCAAACCCTCCATCAAGTGCTGAATTCTTTTCATCTGGCAGTGCTGTGTTCAAAGCGCTGCTGCAGGGCTGTGTTTGGGCCAGGATTTCAGACAGGGAGACCCTGGCAGCTCCTGCGAGTCCTTGGCAGCGCTGAGCCCGACGTGAGCGTCGCTGTCTGGCCCTGCGGGGTTTGTTGTTGGGAATTTGAGAGCTGCAGAGGGGAGATCTGGCTTTGGGTGCTGGGCACATCCCGTGGAAGGCTCGCTGTTAATCCTGCTCTTCCTTAAAAGGATAAATGGAGAGGCTGGAGCAGCGTTCCAGGGGAATTTGGTGCTGGTTTGCAGTCCCTGCTGGGAGGAGGTGCTCACCTCCACGAGGCAAAGATTAGGGATTGCTTAGTCAAACCAAGGTTTAGAACCAAAAATTAATGTGGAATTTTCAATTTGCAACTCTTTTATTTAGGCAGGATATTTGCCTAGAGTTCAAAGGAAATAAAAATTTTAAAATAAAACCCAATCAAATTTCTGGAAAGCAATCCATCCAGGATGATCTCGTGGTTGATCTGGATGCCTCTTGCCCAAGATGCTGGCAGGTGAGAAGTTCCCTAGGGAAATATCCCTGCTGGATGCTCACACTTCCCCTGGCTGGGGGAGTTGTGTCACCCAGGACTGGCAGGGATATTTTGTTTTCAGTGCAAATTGTGGGTGCAGAGGTGCTGCTCTCTGTGCCTGTCCCTGGTGGTGACCTGGCCAGCCCAGTGTGGCTCCTGTGGTGGCTGCTGGCACGTCCCCAGCCAGCCCTGAGAGCACAACTCGTGTGTGTGTGTGTCTAACCTGGCTTCTGGCAAATCTGGCTGCACTAATGAAGTGTTTGGTGTTGTGCAGTGCTGCCTCCATGGTGATATTTACTAATGACTTGCGCTTTCTTGCCCCCTTCCCCATCCCCTTTCCCTCTCCTACTTCTTCTCCTCTCTTCTATTTTCTCCTCCTAGAAGCCTAGACTGTCTCCTAACACTGGGGCTGCCACTGACGCGAGACCAGTGTCCTTTTCTACCTGCCATTCTAAAACCTGCAGCATTTTACAGAGCTCTTGCTTTACCTCCTTGGACTTGGCTGTAGAAGAAGCCAAAAGGTGGCTCCATCCTGCTCCTCCTCCCCGTGCTCTGCTTGTTGAAACCTTCCTCTCTCTGTGTAAGCACCAAAGTGCGCCCTCCTTTCTCAACTGCACTATGCCAATGGGTTTGAAATCACCACCTCAGCTCCATTTTTACTTTGATCACCTTTAAATTTGATTTCTCTCCGTTTTCATGGTGCTCCATAAGAGAAGGTTTGAAATTTCCATAAGTGGATGGGTCCACCATGACTGCAGCTCCCTTCCCCTTCTCCCCACGCTCACCACAGCCTTTTGGAGAACCTGCCTTCATCCTTGCTGCTTTCAACCCCTCTCACACCAGCTTCTGATCTGTAACAATGTTGTTTTCTTCCAAACCCCTGGGCTCAGATCATTTTAGCACTTTGCAGACTCCAGAAGCAGATTAGGGAAAATCAAATTTCCTGAGGTACGGGTGGATCAGCTCTGGTGTCTGAGGGGTGGATTTTGGGGTCCAAGCACTTGCCATAACTGGGATTATGAAAGGAAACAGCCAGCCCCAAATTCCTGCCTTAGGGGGTGGCTTTGCTGTCGTACTCCTTCCCAAAAACCTCAGAAGTAAGAAAGAAAATTGCCTTTTTTTTTAAAAACTTCACACTTCTAGCTTCCTGTGGGCAATGACAGCCTTGGCTGGAATTTTACCTGCCATGAGAAATAATCTGTCCCTGCTAAAACCGAGGGAAACAAAAGGACTGAGTTGTGAAACTGTACTGAAATAATCCTGACAATTTCCAGCAGCAGCAGAAGGAGCCAGGCCTGTTTTAACCTACAGGAGTCCAGAGGGATTCCCACGGCTCCACAGAGGTGCAGAGCTTCCCAAAGACAAAAATGCTCATTTTCCCATCAACAGATGAAAGAAAACATGAAAGGAGGAGATGATAAGAGAGACAATGCTGTGTTTTACCTGGGACAGGCTCAGCTTTGGGAGGTGAGGGGCTGTTTTGGGCCAGGAGAGTCGAGCTCTGGAGCTCAGGGTACTGCAACACCTGGTGGAAAGGATTTAGCTGAACACAAACGTAATCTGAGGCTGAACTACCCAAAACGAGCCTGCTGAGAGCTTCACTTGGCTAAAAATGGGATTTTCCTGCTGTCAGGGGAGTGCTGGGCACCCACTGCAGCCCTGCTGCGCTCAGCATTCTTGGGATATTGTGCCCGTGCCGTGCCAGGGCCACCCAGGGCCGTGCCAGGGCCACCAGGGCTGTGCCAGGGCCACACCAGGGCTGTACCAGGGCCACACCAGGGCCACCAGGGCCACACCAGGGCCACCAGGGCCGTGCCAGGGCCACCAGGGCCACACCAGGGCTGTGCCAGGGCCACCAGGGCCGTGCCAGGGCCACCAGGGCCACACCAGGGCCACACCAGGGCCACCAGGGCCACACCAGAGCTGTGCCAGGGCCACCAGGGCCACACCAGGGCCACACCAGGGCCACCAGGGCCACACCAGGGCCGTGCCAGGGCCACACCAGGGCTGTGCCAGGGCCACCAGGGCTGTGCCAGGGCCACACCAGGGCCACCGGGGCTGTGCCAGGGCCACCAGGGCCACACCAGGGCCACCAGGGCTACCAGGGCTGTGCCAGGGCCACACCAGGGCCACACCACAGCCACCAGGGCCACACCACGGCCACCAGGGCCACACCAGGGCCACCAGGGCCACACCAGGGCTGTGCCAGGGCCACCAGGGCTGTGCCAGGGCCACCAGGGCCACACCAGGGCCACCAGGGCCGTGCCAGGGCCACCAGGGCCACACCAGGGCCGTGCCAGGGCCACCAGGGCCACACCAGGGCTGCTTTGGGCACGTCCCCAGCAGCTCCAGCCCAGCCTGCTTTTGTTGTTTGTTCCCTGTGAGAGCTCCCTGCTCCAGTCCTGGACCTGGAGCTTCTCTCCCCAATTTAGTGCCCATTTAACCCCTTGTGCCCCGCTCGAGGCTTCCTTAGGAGCTGGTGTCCCTGTGGTGCCACTTCCAAAGCCTGGTGGCTTCTCAACACGTCCACAGTTGTTGTTTCTGGGAAAGCTTCACGTCCTGGAGGCTCCCAGCTCCCCAAACTGGGCTCTTTCTTCCCAACCCCATCAACTCACAGCATCCTTCAGGCTGGGGAAGGCCTCTGAGATCAAGTCCAACCTATGAGTCCACCTCTCCTTTGGGGTTTTGGTGTCTGTGGCCATAAAAGGAGATTCTTGCATTCTTGGCTTTCTTTTCAAAGACCTTTTCATAGCTATTTTTTTTTTTTTAAAATGTGATTTTGAAGTGAGGCAGCATCACTTTAACTTGGCTCCTCAGTTATTCTTTCTCACCCTTTGCCTTAAGTGGGCTTAACTCTTGTGCCCTAGAAATAGAGAATAAATAATATAAGACTGAGAAGTATTTTCAGATTGAATTGTGGAAAGTTTCAGGTTACCTGAATATGAAAGTTTGCCAAGGCAACAATGCTTTAAAGCCTTGGTTAGAGTAGCCAAAGTGAGGTGGGCAGAGGAATTTGGGGACAGCTGCCCATGCTGGGACCCCCAGGGCTGCAAACATGGATCATCCATCCCATGGCACCCCCACATCTCCCCCCATGTGTGCACCCCTGCTGATCTGAGGTGGAGCTGAGCTGGGTGTTCCTACAGAGCTCCCAGCTCTGGATGTGCCGGGCTGGGAGGAGGATCCAGGGGGGATTTTGGGGATGGGGGTCAGTGCAGAGTGCAGGATCCTTTGTTCCTCCTGGAGAACACTCAGATATCCCCCTGTGTGTGTCCTGCTGCAGCCCCATGAGCAGGGAGGCCCCAGGAGTGTTCCCTGCTCAGGTTTCCTGCTCCCCTCCTGCCCTTGGAGGTGATGCTGTGCCTTTCCTGTGCTCTAACATCCCTGTGCTTCCACCACTCCTGTCTGCTGTCACTCCTGATGCTCACTTATCAATTCCAATGCTCTGTATGATGTGAAGCTGTAACTGCTGTGCAATAAATCTCCCTAATAAACATCTCAAACTAACCCCTCCCGAGTTGTTCTGTGGTGAGAATCTCCGGGCTGATTCCTGCAGGGAATGTGCTGGATCAGCTGCTCTGCTGGTGCCACTGGAAGGGGGAAATGGCTGGAACCAACACCCTTTGGGCAGAGGTGGGAAAAGCTGTCCCTGAAAGAGCAGGATGTGCAGAGTGTGGGACTCCATCCTCCCACAGCATCCTTGGAGGGACAGGGATGTCCTGCATGGAGCTCTCGCTGCCTAAAAGGGGCTGGAGGTCACACTTGGCTCGGTGGCCGAGCACAGCAGTGACCAGTGGCTGCTCAGGGGTGGGACCAGCCCTGTCCAGCCCCTCTGGGGACTTTGCTGGTGGCACCGAGCTCTGGGTGCTGTCCCAGAAGGGATGGGGCACCCACAGGGACCTGGCTGATGCCTAAAGAGGCTCCTGGAGCAGAGTTAAAGGAATAAAGTAGGGATTTATTAAAAAACCCTTCACAGGATGCACCTTGGGCAGTGCAAGAGCCCAGCCCTGGCTCCACCCAAAAGTCCAGCTGGCTCAGGAGGTTTCACACTTTTAAAAGTTTTGGCCCATTTCCATTTTGGGGTGAATTGTGCAATTCCAGCCTCGGGTGATGCAGTCCCATCCTCCCAGATTGCTCCATCAATTCGCTGCTTTTTGGGGCCTGGAGCTGCAGCTGTGTCCTTGGTTCTGGGGCTGGGAAAGGATTGTTGTGTGTGCCTGAGCTGTGGGAGAGCTTGGTAACACTTTATGTGAAATTCAGTATGAAATTCACATAAAATTCAGATATTCAATGCAGTACAGAATCTGGAAAATGTGAAAGTGAAAACTTAAGGCATCAGGCCAGGCTGGAGAGGAGGAGGGATTGTGCCAGCCTCAGCAGGGCAAGGTCCTGCACCTGGGCTGGGACAATCCCAAACACAAATCCAGGCTGGGAATGAAGGGATGGAGAGCCCTGAGTGGGAGAAAAACATCAAAAAAACCCCAACAAAACCATCCCCAAATGAGTTTATTCTGTGTAGCATTTTGTAAATAGGACACCTACAGTGTGCTCTTCTAATTAGAGCTTCTCTACTGTGCCTTTCCTCTTTTACCTGCCTGTGGTTTTCCTTCTTGGTGCAAGTTTTTATTTACAGAGGCTTTTGTCCTTCCTGGGCTCCTCAGAGGGGGCTGCATCCAGCCGTGCTCACAGCCAGGGAGTTCACGCTTCCCGTGGCTCCAGTCTAAAAACAGCAGCCAAGTGAATAATTGAGCAGCTTTGCTGAGTCCCTCCGTGCCTCAGAGGGTTTGTGTGAGTTTCCCTGAGCTTTGGGGTGGTTGTTTTATGGGGAAGGTGATGTGACAGCTGGGGGGGCTCAGTTCCTGGCCCTGCTGAGGAGCTTTTGGGCACAGAGACCCTTCCAGGGAATGTGGAGCTTCCCCAGCTCCTGGGGGATGAGAGGATTTTCCTGCAGGTCCTGGTGCTCTTTCAGATGAGGAATTTTTGGCTTCCTACAGCTCAGGAGCTGAGCAGCTGCACAATCTCAGCTCCTGAGCAGTTCAAAGAGCTTAAAGACATTTCCCAGGTGTTGAAGTGCTGATAAACCCTGGGAATATCAGGCAGGTTATTAATTAATTAATAACAGAGCAGCTGGGGCTGCCCCTGGATCCCTGGAAATGCCCAAGGCCAGGTTGGACACTGGGGCTGGAGCTCCTGGGACAGTGGGAGGTGTCCCTGCCATGGCAGGGGTGGAATGGGATGAACTCAAAATCCTTTCCAGCCCAAACCATCCTGGAGTTGTGCGACCCTGTGGTGTCACAATGTGGAGGAGCAGAGCTGTGGGATGAGGGATGGAGAAGTTGGGGTGTTGGGATGCAGGTTTTCCAGCATTTCCAGCCCTGGGAATGCACTGGGAGCTCCTCTGGTGGCTGTCAGGAAAAAGAGGGACCTTTTCTGACTACAAAATGTTGTTTTCATGCTGGGTCTCCCTCAGATGCTGCTTCCCCACCAACCTGCTGCTTGGCTTTGTTTATTTTTTGTTTCAGACTTTGCTTCAGAGGTGGGATGTCCCTGACTTGGCTCACTGAATAGGAAATTAAAAGGATTATAATGAAGTCATACATATGTCGAGAAGTCTATTAAAAGCTTAACAGGGAGGCTTAGTGAGGTTTAAAAACTGGGAATACAAACCCTTTCTGTTTTGCAGCGTGCTCAGGAGTTGTTCTAACAAGGATCTGACAGCTGGGTGAATTAATGGGGTCCTCCAAGGCTTGAATTTCCTGAGCAAGTAGCTGGGACTTAAAATATTCAAGCCATGAACTTTGGAGCTTGGATTTAATGTGCTATTAGTGCACTTAAAGCACTTTGTGTGGGGAGGTGCTGCAGATCTGCAGGCTGGGACCTCCTGGAAACCGTGAACCCTTTTCTCTGCCCATCCTTTCAGCTCATCAGCCTTTCCAAAAAACCAATTTGTCCTTTCTCAGAACCGTGTTTCTGTGGAGCTGGGATGTTCCTGGGCACATAATGAGACAGCCTTTTTAAAACTCTTGATGTTTTCAGGAGATTTTGAGGCAGGTAAGAGAGAGCCAGAGGCTCAGTGCTGCAGACAAGGAGCTGACCCTTGCTGCTCCTCTTCCTGAGAGCTGCTGTTACCCAATTTACCTTTAATTTGTCTCTCTGGAACTTAACTGCAGCTTTAAAAGATACTTTTCCCCCCCTTCTTTGCTTAAAACAACATCATGTTTATTCCCTTGCTTATTCCAGTGGCTTGTGGGGAGTTTTTGCAGGGATCCTTCAGCTGAAATGTAGAGAATTTCTATGAGAGCCTTGTCAAAGGAAAATAAACAGCAGCACTGTAAAAGATACAAAAAATTAAGCTTAGTCTGAACACTTTATCATCACCTTTTTGCTAGGTGTGTTTCATTGTTTGGCTTCACAGTAGGAGTTAATCTCTGCCACTCCATCACTTGGGTAAATATTTATCTTGGAGCTGTATCCTCACCCTGGGATGGGCAGGGAATGAGCTCCTGGTGCTCCAATTGTGTCCCATCCACAGGGCTGCAGGAGCTGCTGGGTCCCATTTGTGAAAAATGAGGTTCACATAATTTTATAGAATTTAAAAGTTTAATAAAAAAGACAATTAGGAGATAAAAAAGTAAAATATACAGATACAGCCAGGTGTCTCTGCATTCACCTCACTAACAAAGGATTGTCCCTTAAAAACAGAATCCTACTACATATCCATAAATTCTCATACATATTCATGCATTCTTCATAGGATCTTTGGGGTTTTTCTGTTTAGTTTTCTCTTGCCCCCTTCCCAATAGATCAATCTTCTTGGCACCATCGAGATTTACATTCCCTGATACCAGAAATGCAATAAATTCCTCCCCCAGAGTTCTGGTCACTGCTGTCTTCATCTGGATAAGAGAGTTTACAAATGCAGGAGTTCTCTAGTTATTTTTATTTTTGTTTTTCAGTCTTTGGGTTATACAAACAAAAGCAGTTTTTATTTTAATACTATGCCATAGCCTAACATATATGTATTATACCACTATTTCTAAGTTTTATCAATAACAGAAATAAAGAAAACTATATTAATACAACAAATTTTTCCAATCTTATACACATAACATTCATTTTAATATTTACAAAAAGCCAACAATGTAATAAATATCTATAACACATTCCCAGCCTCAGCACCCTGGCGAGGTGGGGCTGTGCCTGGGGTGCTGCTCCAACCTGGGCTCCCCTCCCCACCAGCCTCTCCCTTTTTCAACTTCCCCACCTTTTATTCCTCCTCTAAAGCTGGGGTTCTGCTGGTAAGGAGGGATTTCATGGGGCTTTATCCTGCTTACAAAACCTTGGGGAAGCGTGCTGGGATGGCAGAGTGGCTTTGAGAGGTCGTGTGACACGGGCTAAATCTGAACCTGGGGATAGGAAACTTCCCTAATCCTGCCTCTGCTTGTGGCTCCCTCCGAGGCCTGAGCTCTTTAATCTTCTTCCAGTTCAGTCCCATCACTGCAAATAGGGTAAGGCTGATTATATTGTGCATTTTATCTTTTCTAGCTGCACCCCAGCTGTTGTTATCGAGCGTTCTCGTTTCGGGGTGGGTTGGCTCCGGGGTAATCTTGGATTAGTGGGACCTTTTTCCTGGAAAAAAGAAAATTTTATAGTTAAGGAACGTACTGGATGCTGTGAAAGTGCTCAGGAGCTCTTTGGTGGTTGGGGCTGAGAGCAAATCTACACCTCGGAGCAGCTTTGGAGTAGCTGAGCCGAGGGAAACTCTGCAGTGCTGAGCAGGGCTGTGGTTCCTCCCCTTTAAACTCCCTCCCTGGAGAGAGGTTTGAACAAATCCAGCTCTCTCAGTCCTGCATGAGTCCCTGAAATATAAATTACATTTATCCTCAGCAGCAATCTCCCCTTTTTGCTGCTGTTCTGGTGCAATTTCTGCAGCTGGTTTCTATCTCTGACCCGTGAAACACCGAGCTGGTGTGTCTGAAACATTCTGGCTTTTGGCAAGTGGCAAAACCTTCCTGAATTCCTGCTGAGGAGCAGAACAGGAAAGCTTTGCTGCTTTCTTGAGCTATAAAACTGCAATAATGTGTGAGAGATGCTCAGGATCCTCTCCCAGCCCAGGGAAGCTGTGCCTGGTCCCTTTGGAACCTCTCCCGTGGGATAACGCTGCAAGCCAGGCTCACCCTGCCCTTGGAAATGCTGGGAAATGCTGGGTTGGGTGTTTTTTTCTAAATATTGGCTCCAGTTTTTCTGTTTGGTGTGGGTTTGGCAGAGCTGCTCCCTCCTCAGCTGAAGCCAAGGTGGGGTTGGGATTTCTGTGTGCTGGAGGATGAGGCTTTCCCATAAACCTGTCCCTTCCTTTGGGCAGCAGTGGAAGGACAGAGAAGCTCTTTCCTGGAGGTGACCAGGCAGGATCCCTGCTTCTCTTGGAATTAATCAATGCCTGCTAAATAGTGCAGGATTAACAACTCCCTTGGGAACAGTTCTGGAACTGTTTCTGTGGACAATTGATGCTGGAGGCACCTCTGGAATTAGAAGTGACTTGGCAAGGCACAAAAATGACAGGAGACTGCAGGACATGAACAAAACACAGTTCACCAGCCCCCAAAAAATATCTGGGAGGGATGTTTGGTTTTGTTCTGTCACATAACTTAGGATGCTCTTTAACCTCCTTCCTTTCAGTGAGAGCTCACAGCATTGACTGAATCATGGAATTGTGGAGGTTGGAAAAGAGCTCCAAGGTCACAGAGTCCCAGCTGGGCCTGATGCCCAAATTGTCCCCAGCTCAGAGCCCTGAGTGTCACCTCCAGGTATTCCTTGGGCACTTCCAGGGATGGGCACTCCCAAATTCCCTGGGCAGTTCCAAGGCCTGAGCTCCCTTTCCATGGGGAAATTCCTGCTGCTGTCCCCCCTGAGCCTGTCCTGGGGCTGTTCCCTCTCCTCCTGTCCCTGTCCCTGGAGCAAAGCCCGACCCCCCTGGTGTCCCCTCCTGGCAGGGAGTTGTGGAGCTGCAGAGGTTTGACCTGTCTCCTCTCAAAGAGAATTTCCTGTGGTTCTCTGTGACAAGTTCAACCTGTGCAGGACCAGAATTGGCCTTTGATGACCCTTGTGGGTCCCTTCCAGCTCAGGATATTCTGGGCTCTGTGAAGTTGTGTTTTCCATCCCCTCCTGAAAAAACCAGACTGGCCAAACTCACTCTCTGTCCCTGTTCCTCCTGAGCTCCTGGGGATTCAGCAGTGACTTGGATTTCAGAGGGTTGGGAGCTCCCTCACACACGACTGAAAGGCTGAAAAGCGACATTTCATCCTTCTGGAGTCCTTTTTTAGCTGTGCAGATGAAAGTTTACCACGTTGGATTGTTATTTCCCAGCTCCAGGAGGAAAACTGGCACTTCCCAGTGCTCATGGTGAGGAGAGCTCAGGTTTCCTGAGGCAAAATTCCAATTGTTGCTTCCCAAGCTGTCAGGGGGAGCAGCAGGAGGAGGCTGTGGCAGAGTTTGGTGCAGAACACTCCTGGGTCAGGCTGCAGTGGCCCTGTGACATTCCCTGTTAATGGGATTTGGCACAGGAGATGGGATGGAGGGGGCTGGATGCCACCAGCTCTGCCTGAATTGGAGCCCAGCTTCTTGTGCTTCCAAAACTCCCATCCCAGGGCTGGGGAATGGGATCTGCCAAGAGAAATCATAAAATGGGAATATCCTGGAAACCCAGGGATCATCAGACTCCAGGCTGGTTCTGGTCACTGGGCAGCATCATCTGTTCCTCCAGCACAGGTAACAGAAACTGGGCTGCTCTGTTGAGTCCTGAGATGTGCAGGAAGAGTATTTTATATTTCCTATTTTTCAAAAAATATTTTCTCTTTTAACTTCATCAGAACTTTTTGATTTCTAGGATTAAAAGTGAAAACATTAAGCAAAGGTTATTTTGGATCCTTCACAGTCTAATAAGTGGTTATGTTCCTCCAGGAAGAGAATTCCCCTTTTGACATTGCCTTGCCACTTGTCACTTAGCCAAGTCTTTATTTACCTTTGTGTCATTTCCTTGTGTCTCCACTTTCCCTAACATTTCCTCTGGCTACAGATAAAAATAATTTGCTTTCAGCTTTGTCAAGCCTTCCATGTTCCATCTCCTACATTAACACTCTCCTGTTTCCCAGTGGTGCAAACAACTCTTTCAAAATGTCACTTATGGGCAGTTCTGTAATATTTTAAGGGCTCTGTGTCTCAGTCTTACAACCAAAATTACTGATTCTGCTTAAAAGAAGAAAAGGAAAAAAAAATCTTCAGTTTTGTGTGTATCACTGAAAGTTTCAGGAAGTTTTCTGCAGCTCTTTATTCTACCAAAGACAATCTCAGATTCAATAGGAATGGAAACCTGATAATCATGGAAAGATCCAAATTAGAGTTGTCCCATTTTGTAGGTGAGAGTTGAGGAAGGTGAGATTTACCTGGCCAGACTTTCAGCTAAAAACACATAAATATTTGTATAAATGAGCTGATGAGTGCTTTCAAGTGGCAGTTGTGATTTTTGTGGTGATTTTAGAATTGCTGCTCACAGGGGTCACATCAGATTTTTATCTTCTGAGTCTTGTGCTGCTTTTCTGTCTCAGAGGCGTCTCCAGTCCTGCTAAAATCAGGTTCCAGCATTAAACCTCAGTGAATTGAAGGCAACCAGAGAAAGAGCAGATTCAGCAGGGCCTGAAGGGGCTCCAGGAGAGCTGGAGAGGGACTGGGGACAAGGGATGGAGGGACAGGACACAGGGAATGGCTCCCACTGCTTGGATGGGATATTGGGAAGGAATTCCTGGCTGGGATGGAATTCCCAGAGCAGCTGGGGCTGTCCCTGGATCCCTGGCAGTGCCCAAGGCCAGGCTGGAAGGGTTTGGAGCATCCTGGGATGGTGGGAGGTGTGATCCTGAAGGTCCCTCCATCCCCAAACCTCTCAGGGTTCCTATTCTCAATGCTCCTCTCCTTGGTGGCCAATTCCAATCTCAAGCCTTAACCTGGAGAACCTGGAAGTTGGGAATTGAGGATTTCATCCCTTTTGGAGTCACCCACAGCTTCCCTGTGCCCAGAGCCTTCCTGCAGCCTCCTGGGACCCTTGGTGTGCCCTGCTGTGCTGTCCCCAAGCCCTGGGAGCTGTCTGGGCTGATCCCTGCAGGGCCGGGAGCAGCTCCGGAGCCGGAGCCTGGAAACGTCGTCCTTCGTCACCGTCAGCCCGCGGCCCGGCCCGGCTGTCAGCTCCATCTGGGTGAGACAGCTCAGTGCTCAGCACCATCTCACCAACAATCCCAGCCTTCTCCTTCCATCCCTGGCCTCTTCCATCCCATTCCAGGTGAGCTGCTCCCTCAGCCGCCGGGTGCAGCCTCTCAGGGCTCCTCCACAGCTTTATTTCCGAGGTTTGCAGAGGAAAATAAAAATTGGTGGGGTTTGTTTCAAAACATCAGTAACTCCTCAGTGAGGAATGAAAGAATTCCTAGAAAACTGGCTGCCTCTCTGCAGGGCTGTAAATTAGAATGATTTCAAAAGAGCACAGACAGCGTGTCATCTTCCTCATTCTCAAGCAGAAGCTGCCTGAATAAACAGTAATAGAATTGTAGATTCTTCTGGTATTATGTAAATGGCTTCATGCTTTGATGTCCCTCGTGTCATTAGTTTGACACTAGCTGGAATTAATGGCCATAAAACTCTATTACAAACGTGGCAGAGAGATTTCTCCTGACTGCTTCTGATTCCTCCCGTGAGCTCGCTGCCTCTGCCACGGGATTGGGGAAGCTGAAAGTAGGTCAGGGAGATGTGTGTGAACAGGGGCTGCTGGAATCACAGCCACAAACAAACAGCACTCGAGTGCTGAAGGGAAATTTGCTATTTTAAGCCCTTATTTCCATGATCACCATCTCATTCTGCACAACGAGCATGTGGGGGGGAGCTTCGGGGCCGTGCACCCACAGATGGGATCCAGGAAGGAGGAGGAGAAAAAATACATCAGAGTATATAGAGATACATGGATTTGTGTATTTATGTGTTTAAAGGGTGACAGTAAATACTGTCACTTCTGAATGGCTCCTCTCCATCTCATGTGAGGCAGAGGGAAAGTGCCAAAAGATGTAGGTCAAAAGAAATGAAACATTTCACATCCAAGCAGCAACCAAATGTTGGAATTGCAGGCTGGAATTCCTGGTAGTGTGTGGTGGAACGTGGGGCAGGATTACAGGGATGTTTTCCAGGGTTCCCACACTCCTTACATATTTATAATCCATTCCTCATCCTCACAGGGGCTTCCTCACTGGCAGCTCTTGGGGACAAGTGTTGGCTCCCAACCTGAGCTAAAGGGTTGGGATGGTTTGGATCTGGAGAAGGGTTAATCATGGAGCTGCATGAGAAAAGGTGGGAAACAAGGAATATCATGGAATTGGCTCTTTTTAGGCAGCAAAAACGTGAGCAAGGAAGGAGAAAAAGGCAATCAACATAATCTCATCTTGGCAGTCAGGGGTGGCAGGAGTTAAACCTGCAGGGAAGGTAAAGTGCTAAAAAACCAATGGAGGGAAGTGGTTTGTATGGACAGGAAGGGAATTCACAGACCATTTCCAAGCAGGTTGTGCCAAATGCTTTTAAGAGTCTGGGAAAAAAGGAGGAAATTAATAAAAAATGGAAGTGAGGACTTAGAGCTGGAGAGATTTAAGAAGTCCCCAGATTATGGTGCACAGTGATTTACAAGCACTGAAGTGCAGGAGTCCAGAGAAGAGGATTTCCATTTTATCACAGATAAGGATGGAAGAAAGCTGTTAAATGGAGATGGAGATGGAAAGTGGTGCACAAGAGGCTGCAGGGCTCAGCCCTTTGCCTGCTTTAGTTTTGGTTTTTATCATTTGATAAGGGTGAGAGCACAGGCTCCCTCCAGGCCAGGGACCAGGACCCTGAGGAGCTCCAGGATGGGGATGAACATTCCCAGGTGATGGAGAGGGCACCACCCTGGGCTAGGGGTGTGAAGCATTATTGACTTTTATTTTCATTAAAAGATACCAGAACAAGTGATGCCACAAGCAGAAAGAAGCAGCTGGAGTGATAAAAGTGTGAGGAGGCAGCAGACGAGGTGTAGCTACAACATGGTGCAGCGAGGATGTTTCCTTCATGTATTTTATTTCCTGTAAGTTTTGAGAAGAGTCAGAGTTTTGTGCCCTCCTCACCTTGAGAAGTGTTTTAGTGGATCAGGTGAGCTGGTGTGTGGACCTTGTTCTTCTTCATGGTTCTGTAAATATTGACTCTCAAAGGAACACACTTGGAGCTCGTGATGCCCAGCAGAGACTGTAAGTGCTGCTTTTATTTAGTTTTGTGTTCTTCTCTGGGCCTGATTGCATTGAAAAAAATAAAAAGGGAAGGTTTGAGGTACCAGATCATCATCAGTGGGAAACAGGGGTATTTTGGGAATTTTACTGACTTTTTATTTCTCAGATATTTTTTTTTTAAATCCACTCTGTGGCTCTTGGATTTCCTGGGAGCACGAGGCACTTTGCAAGTCCCAGTCCAGCGTGCAGACTGGCAGCAGATGCTGCTTTGGCTGCTTTTCTGTGTTTGTGGTGTCCTGAACCCTCTGTAGGTGTTGGCATCAGCCCAGGCTGCAGCTCAGGGTTCCCTGAACCGTGTCTGGTACCAACCCAAAATCTTGGCTGGCCTGGAGGGTATTCCTGGGCCTCGTGCTGAGCAAGAGGAGAGTGACAGAACCATGGAATGGTGTGGGTGGGAAGGGACCATGGGACACCCTCCCCTACCCCTGTCCATCCTGGCCATGGCCACTTGCAGGGAGTGGAATCCAGAGCCTGTGGCAGTCCTGTGCTGCTGAGCCCAGGAGTCCTCACACACCTGGAGGTACCAGAGGACATTCTGCAGCTCCCAGCTCCATGACAGCTGCTCCTGCTCTCCTCCCAAGCTCTCGGGTTCCTTGTCTGGGTCTGGTGTGTCTCTGTTTGCTCATCCCTCCCCCCTTCTCCAGATCTGTGTCCCTGACCTAAAGACTGCTTCACTTTTTCTGGAGGAACTTCCAGACCCCTCCAGGGTGACAATTCCCGTGTCCCTGTGAGAGGTTTGAGCAGCAGGCTCAGCAGTGACCTTTGCTGACCGAATCCTCCTGCTGATCCCTTCGTGCTGCCCCACGGAGCAGCTCAGAAC
Organism: Periparus ater; assembly: GCA_032357785.1. NCBI lineage: Eukaryota > Metazoa > Chordata > Aves > Passeriformes > Paridae > Periparus > Periparus ater. The sequence goes on along the minus strand of CM063609.1, from coordinate 847,009 downwards.
AGAGCTTTGAACCTCAGCGTTCCCTTGTCCTTTTTCTGGACTTTTAGATGTGGGTTCTTTTTCCCTTTGAACTGAAGATTGATGACAGGGAGGCAAGTTTTTCTCTCGGTTTTCGTCTTCGTTGTTTATTTTTTTTTATCAGTAATACAAGTTACAGAGAGCTATGTGCACTATGATAAAGGAGGGTAAAATGGCTAACAAAGATCTTCTTCAAGGTCTTTTATATGTCCATTTACCCAATTAACAGATGCCAACTAAATTATTTTCCTTACTGACCCAATGTCCCAACACCTGTGTGATGCACTGTGACATTTTCTACCCAATCACTCACTACTACCCAAAAACCCTTAGGAAAAGAACATGAAGAAGAAAGAAGAAGGACAAGGGACAACACCCTAAATCCTCCATCTTGTCTCCTGTTCTCTAAACTACTTTAAACTTTAAACCTCAACCCATTCACCCAGTGATTTAAAAAACTTTCTAATTTACACATTTACATCTACAGTCTTTTCTACTTAATTCTACTTATTGTCTCCATGGTGCTATGCGAAACTCAGTGCTTTTTTGGGTGTCAGAGTTAGGCATTACTGATAAAGGTATATGCCTTGCATCTCTGACCCCAACATTCCCTGAATCAGGATAAAGCTGTTTAAATTTGGTAACAGCCCTTTCAGGGGAAATAGCATTTCCCTGCTGGGAAGGAGGGCTGACAGCGCTGCGGGTCATGGCTCCTCTGCAGACTGCACTGTCACTGCTGGCAAGGGACACAGGGGACACGCCGTCCCTGGCTGGGCTGGCACCCCCCAAAAAAACCCCAAAAACGCCTTGGAGCTCCTTCCAGGCTGCTCTGGAAGTCAGGAGCCTCCTGTAGTGCATCAAAGCAGCACAGCTGGCTGGGAGATTTCATGGAAGTGCAGGTGATCCGTGTTTTTCCCCTCAGGATCTTTGTCCCCGTGTGTCCATGGCTGTGACGTCTCCGTGCTCCGGAGCTGTGGCTGGTGCAGGCAGGAGGAGGCTGCAGCTGCTGCTCACAGCTCAGCCTGGAGAAAAGGAGCCTCAGGAGGAACCTTCTGGTTCTCCAAAACTCCCTGGCAGGAGGGGACAGCCACGGGGTCGGGCTCTGCTCCCAGGGACAGGGACAGGAGGAGAGGGAATGGCCTCAGGGGGGACAGCAGCAGCAATTCCCCCATGGAAAGGGAGCTCAGGCCTTGGAAGTGCCCAGGGAGGTTTGGAATGTCCATCCCTGGAGGTGTCCAAGGAACACCTGGAGGGGACACTCAGGGCTCTGGGCTGGGGACAAGGTGGGGATTGGGCCCAGCTTGGCCTCGATGGCCTTGGAGGGCTTTTCCAGCCTGGATAATTCCAAGATTCTGGGATCTCTGGGGCTTTCCCCGTGCCAGCACAGCGGGGTTTGCACAGGCCTCCTGTGCCCACTCCTCATTATGATTCTTTTGCCTCAGAGTTGATCTTATTTCAGCTTCAGGCATTTCAGGCAGGGTGTCCAGAGACCTTCCCGTGGGCTCTCCTCATTTCTGAGGAGGATTCAGGGCCAGGGAACGGGGCAGGGATTGAGCTGGCCCAGCCCTGCTCAGGGTTTGTGTTCTCTGTGTCACCTGCACCTCACCTGGGCCTGCTCAGAGCCTTTGGGGGGATTTTACCTGGCTGTGGATTGAAACAGTCCCTGCCAGGGATGTGCACAGGGCTCATGGCTTTAGGAAAAAACCCAAATGAAACAGAGGAAATGTCTAAGTTGCACCACTTGGCTGAGAAAAAAACAAAAAGTCCAAGCAGGGACACCTCCCACCATCCCAGGCTGCTCCAAACCCCATCCAGCCTGGCCTTGGGCACTGCCAGGGATCCAGGGACAGCCCCAGCTGCTCTGGGAATTCCATCCCAGCCAGGAATTCCCAATTCCCAATATCCCATCCAAGCAGTGGGAGCCATTCCCTGTGTCCTGTCCCTCCATCCCCAGTCCCTCCCCAGCTCCCAACACCTGGTTTTATTTCCAATACCATGGGAATAAGCCTTTAGTGAGGGTTTTGTTTAAAGGCAGAGCTCCAGGTGCCCTTGTTAATAAAAGATGGGTTTGTTGAGGCTGGTTCTGGGTGAGGAGTCTGCAGAGGTGGGAGCTGTGCTGAGGGTTCCTCACTCCCTGGGCACTGACATTCCCAGGGGGAAGAGAGGTGGGAGACAGGAGCTCTGTGTTCCTCTGTGGTTCCACCTCCCAGGAAAATTCCCTCTGGGAAGTAGAAATAAGGAAAGGAAAACATCTGGACAGGAAACTGTAGCAACTGCATTTTTTATTTTTTTTTTCCATGCAGATTTTTTTACAAGGCAGAACATGAACCTTGTGTTGAACTTTGAAGTTACTGACTTGGCATCTCTGAAGTTTGGAGATAGTGGTTGTGACAGACTCTTAGCATTCAGGATTATGTAACCTCATGGAATTTCTGAGGGAAAGCAGTAAAACCCTTCTGGAACTGTCAGCACCCTCTGAAATGCCCTGCAGTTTTTTCAGGGCCTTTAATAGATTCCTGATCTTCCCATCCAGCTCAGTGGTGGAATTTAATTTGCTTCTCATTGCAGGGACTTGAGAGTGCCAGGGCAAGGGGGAATGGCTCCCAGTGCCAGAGGGCAGGGCTGGGTGGGATACTGGGAGGGAATTCCTGGCTGGAACAGAATTCCCAGAGCAGCTGGGGCTGCCCCTGGATCCCTGGAAGTGTCCCAGGCCCAGGAGCAGCCTGGGACAGTGGGAGGTTGGAATGAGATGAGCTTTAAGGTCCCATCCAGCCCAAATCATTCTGATCTTCTGTGAAATTATTTTTGTGTCGTCTCAGCCAGATCTGGGCTCAGCACTGGCTCCTGGGAGTTAAACTTCTCTCTTCTGCAAGGACAGAAATGTCTTCTCTTCAAAAGGCTGGATCTGTGGAGCCTCTGCCACCTTGAGCTCAGCTCAGCTGGGCTTGGACTTAGGCAGGGCTGGACCCTGCAGAGGCTCTCTGGCCCAGCTGCCCAGTGTGCAGCCCCCTCAGATTTTAGCTCTCACTAAAATGGAATTGCTGCATTTCACTGACAAGAGGAAAGGGAGGAGTAACCAGCCTTGACAGCTCTGCTCTGGGTGAATTTGTCCTCCATCAAGGCTTTAGATATTCATTAAATGCAAAAACTTCTTGGGATCTTGAGCTCTCATCCCCTTGGATAAAAATGTACAATCTTCCTTTGGGTGGCTGGGTGACATCTTGTTCCATGTAGTTCTGTCTGTGCTTATCCCCTAGATTTTGGGGATTAGTGAAGCTTGACTGCAAAACTCACTCATGGGGATTCTCAGACCCTGCACTCTGAGCTGAACTAGACAATATTTTATTTTACAAAGTTATCAGACTGATAATAAAATTGAGGGATATTCCTGAGAGATGCTCCATGTTTGCTCCAAAGCCAACAGGCACAAAGAGAGCCTGAGCATCTTTTCAGGTGAAACTTTTGCCTCCCTTACCCAAAATAATGTCTGGAAACAACGTCCTGAGCGAAGGAAGGAGATCCTGGAATGTCTTGGCTGCCTGTGGGGATTTTTATCTGATGTTCCAGGTAGATCCCATCCTGTACAGCAGCAGATGGAAGGGCTGTGTGCCTGAAAATCAGCCAGGACATGCAGGTAAATTCCCTCAGATGGGAATCAGAAATTGCTCCTTAATAAATGTCCTGAGCATGGGCAGGTCCTCACACAGGCACCAGGTGCTCCCAAACCAGACTGAACCTCCTGAGGAATCCCTAAAACATCCAGTCTGGGAAGGAAAGGCTCCAGGGAGACCTTGGGCCCTGGAGGGGCTCCAGGAGAGCTGGAGAGGGACTGGGGACAAGGGATGGAGGGACAGGACACAGGGAATGGCTCCCAGTGCTTGGATGGGATATTGGGAAGGAATTCCTGGCTGGGATGGAATTCCCAGAGCAGCTGTGGCTGCCCCTGGATCCCTGGCAGTGCCCAAGGCCAGGCTGGATGGGTTTGGATCCACCTGGGACAGTGGGAGGTGTCCCTGCCATGACAGGGGTGGCTCTGGGTGGCTTCAAGGTCCTTTCCAACCCAAACCATTCCATGACTCTGATTCTGAAGCTCCTTTTTAAGGCTGTGGATCCCACACCCTGCAGAGGGGGATGTGTGTTCATTCCCTGGGAATTTTTTGGCGTGGCTGATCAAACTGCTGCTCTCTGTGGGGATTCCAGCAAGGCCAAACTCTTCCTCCATGTGAGAAGACCAAATTCCCTTTGGGATGCAGGAATGAAGCTCCCAAGCTTTCCCTTTCCCAATTTTCCCTGCTGGGTGCAGGCAGGGCCCTCTCCTGGCTGCTCACTCATTCATTTGGAAGATCTTTAACCCCGAGCTGGAGGTCTGGCCGGTGACCTCTCAAGATTAGCATCTCCTGCCTCACAAAGGCTTGAGCTCATAATCCTCTCCTCAGAGAGCTTCCCATTCCCCTGGGATGTGCCAGCAGCTCCAGGAGCTGCTCCTGTCCCCCACCAGTGCCTCCAGGAGCATTTTGACTGGTTTAACTGGGAATTGGTTGATGTGACCACGCTGAGCTTTGCAGAGATGATCAAACAAACAATGGGACGCTGTCAGCAGCTCTGCTGAATGTTCCACCCTCATCCCACCCTGGATCACTGCAGGGAAGGTGCCACTTGCATGGGATCCTTGTTTTTACTGTCAGGAGCCAGTTTGTTTTGTAAGTACGTTGTTATTGGTGTTTTTTTCCCTTTGAGCAAGACTTTGTGAGCTCTAATCCCACGTTGGTTTATATTATCAGGGCTCCTAACCGGATTTTCAGCTATCAGCCAGCTTTAATACTTGCTAAAATTGCTTTGCAGGTCTGTGGGATCTGTCAGATTTGTGTTTTGTGTGCAGTGCTTTATCTGCTGCCCATGCACAATTCCCAGCACTGGGCCCTGGATGAGTTTGGATTCTCCTTTTTGTGATCCTTGGGTGGGTTTTGTTGGTAGGTCAGAGGCAGAAATTGAGTTTTGGGTTTGGAACTGAAAAATCCTCTTTTGCCAGTCCTCAGGAAATCTGAGATCACATTTTATATTCCAGGTTTGATAAGGGGAAACTGAATATTGGGATGGGCTGGGGGTGACAAGCTGGAAGTGGCATAAGTGGAAATTTATGGCAAAGAGCTGGGAAAACATTTTGGGAATGATGGAGGGGGTTTTGCTGGTGGTGCTTTGATCCAGAAATCTTTGTTGTCCTGGCTGATCCTGTTCCTGCATCCCTCCTTGCTCTGGGATTCCTGCCTCCTCTGACTTTTTAATTTGCATCTGTTGTGAAAATATTGTGTGAAGAATATTCCAGTCTTGGGTTTCCATTGGGAAGGATTTGGCAGAGGCAGCTCCCAACTGCTGCTGCTGCAGTTCAGGGCTTCCAAACACCCACAGAATTTTCTTCAACTCTGTTTCATCTGATGTCAAATGGAAATATTTCCCATCACAATTCCTTTTTTTCCTTTTGTCTCCCTCTGCTCCCTCCTTCCCCAGCCCCAGTTGTGGTTCCCTGCTCAATTCAGAGGTATGAGCACAACCTGGCTCCTAAAAAAACCCCAAAAAATGGAGTTTTTTTTCCCCCAGATTTACCTTTTTGACCCTAATTTTATGTTCTTCCCTGTGAAATCTTTCATAGTGGCAATATGCCAGTGTATTTTTGGTGCTAACAAATAGATTTGTTTGAAATATTTAGAGTTCAAGCTCTCCATCAGCCTCAGCATGGTCCAACCATCATTCTGTTAATGTCATAATACCATAAAATCATCTTTAAAGAAGTTCTTGAATGTTTTTGACTGCTCCCAGGCTCTTCCTCACACTGTCAAGGACTTTCAGTGTCTTCTAATTTTATTTTTTTTTTTGCTTTAAATAGTTTTATAGACACGCAAATGACAGGCTCCTGTCTAGAGGAATTTACAGTGGAATCTAATTAAATCCCTGGCTGTTCTGTACCACAAATAATGGTAAATAAAAATAATGTCCCTTGACACATCTCAGTGGCACTTTATCTCCAAATCACTTGGCAAAGCTAAATAAAATATTACCAAAAATACACTACAGGATCAAATAAAACAATAATTAAATCTTTTCTGGTGAAGTGCTCGGGTTTTTGGCTGCTCCAGGCTCGGCAGTTTTGGGGGGTTGGTGACTTCCCTGTCCCCCTGTCCTTGAGAAACCCTGCTGAAGTCAGCAATGGCAAATGCAGACATTTAAAATAAAATAAATAAGAATAAAAGCTGAAATAATATAAAATAAATAGGAATAAAAGCTGAAATAAGATAAAATAAATAAGAATAAATAAGAATAAAAGCTGAAATAAGATAAAATAAGAATAAAATCTGAAATAATATAAAATAAATAAGAATAAAATCTGAAATAAGATAAAATAAATAAGAATAAATAAGAATAAAATCTGAAATAAAAGAAAATAAATAAGAATAAATAAGAATAAATAATAATAAAATCTTAAATAAAATAAATAAGAATAAATAAGAATAAAAGCTGAAAGGCACTGGCAGAAAAGCAAAATCCCCACTGCTCTGGAAGTAAAATTGATATTATTTGTATTAATCATTGTATATACTCATTTATATGTGTGTGTGTACAGAAATAAAAGTATGCATAGAATAATGTACAATATATAATTTACATATATTTATAAATATATAAAATTATATCATTGTGTATACTATTAAACACATGAAAAATATAATATAATATAATATAATATAATATAATATAATATAATATAATATAATATAATATAATATAATATAATATAATATAATATAATATAATATAATATAATATAATATAATATAATATAATGTAATGTAATGTAATGTAATGTAATGTAATATACATGAAAACATAAAATATGCTATAAAGTATATATAATGTATATATAATATATATAATAATTATAATGTACCTGCTATATAATATATATGCTATATATTTATATCTTACATTTATTTATAGCATATATAACATAAATTATCCAATATGTTCTATAGTTTTAGAATGCATTATTTAAATTGTTGTTTAAAATATTAAATATTTATATGATTAATTTTATTATTATTAATTAGAAGTAATAATTAATATTTACCCCTAATCAGAGGTTTGGACATGTTTTAAACTCCTCCTGCTCCTCTAAACCCAAACTCTGAGCAAATTGTTGAACCCACTGATGATTTTTACTGGTGATCTTTCCTTGTTTTAAGGTGTAAAGCAAACTCCAAGCCCCACAAAATCAAAATTATTATTATTATTATTATTATTATTATTATTATTATTATTATTATTATTATTATTATTATTATTATTATTATTATTATTATTATTATTATTATTATTATTATTATTATTATTATTATTATTATTATCTTCAGATCTCTTCCCACCTTGCTGTGAGCTCTCAGCCCACCTGACACCTCCAGATTTTTGATTTTACAGACCAGGGTTGTGTTTTTAATGAATTCTTTCCTTCTGTGCCTTAACATTGGGGTTGTTTTTATTAACTGCAGTTTTGCACTGAGTTAAGGGTTATATCCAGGTATATTTTGTGATGAATTTCATCTCCTGAGCTCCAGGCTTGCAGGTATTGTCAGCCCAAGTGAAGGTAAAAATTCTGAAATAAAGAGATTGGCAGAGAGCAGAGAATTGGGGGTGAGAGAAGGAGTCACTGTAAATATTTCTGTTTCTTTCCAGAAGAAACTGGAACCACTTTAAAACTCTGATGTTGTCCTCAGAAAAGCTGGCAAATTCAGACCTCCTTAAAATTGAAATAAAGCTAGAAGTGGTTTTAATTTTGAGCTTTTCCACTGAGTTTGTCCTGTTTAAAGCCTCAGGACTCAGGGTTTTGTTCCTTTTGTACAACTGGAGGCTTTGGACCAGGACAGCATTTCCATGTGAGCCTGTTCTTGATTTTCCATGTGCATCAGGACACAGAAATCCCAATTATTGTGTGTCTTGTGTTTGGAGAGCTGGGTCAAACCAGTAAAAAATGAAGAAAAAATGAAGAAAAAATGAAGAAAAAATGAAGAAAAATGAATAAAAATTTAATATTGTGGTCTCTGGTTTAGCTGCCAGTCCCTGTTACCTGGGGATGTCACATCCCAATGTACAACCATCCACTGGAAATATTTCAATGTTTGACTGGGTTGTTTTCCTCTCCCATGTCAGTATTCCCAGGAGAAATCATGGATGAGAAGATGTCCTACAAAGAGTTCCTGGACCGCAACGACTCGTGGTCAGCAGAGGAGAGGGACCTGTGCTTCAAACCCATGGACATGGCTGGTAGGGTGGCTCAGGAGCCTGGAGCATCCCTGGTTTTGGGATGCACTTTTGGAATTCCTGCCTCCATTCCTGGCTCCATCCCTGCAGGGAATTCTGCTCTCCTGCCTTGGACAGCCCCTGGATTCCTGGAGATCAGGGCTGGGAGCAGCTCAGGGGGAATTTCTGGCTCTGATCCCAGGGAACAGGGACAGGAGGAGAGGGAACAGCCTCAGGCTGGGCCAGGGGAAGTTCAGGGTGGAAATTGGGAAAATTCCTTCACTCCAGAGTGGTTGAGTCCTGGCCCAGGGCAGTGGTGGAATCCCCATCCCTGGGAGTGTCCCAAACCCAAGCAGACACAACATTTTGTGATGATTTTTGGGGATATTTGGTCAAAGCTTGGAGTCCACGATCTTGGAGGACTTTTCCAAGCCTTACAATTCTGGGATTTGATGGCCAGAGCAGTTTCTGGGGAACTCCCACAGCTGAAGAGCTGGGAGCTCTGTGACTTGAGAACAAACCTGGCCAGGTCTGTCCCTCTGTCCCATCCTGGCACTGCTGACACTCCTGAGAATGAGCTGCACCCTGTGTAACCCAGCCCTGCAGACAGCTTCACCTTCACCCTGCCCTCCATTTCCTCTTATTTCCTCTTATTTCCTCTTATTTCCTCCAAAATTTCGAAAAATTGCATTTTTTGTCCTGCCCAGATTATCCCAGGCAATCAACCTCAAAAGATCCAGGATGGAATTTCTATTTTTAATATGTTTTTGAGTACTGCAGGCCTGCTTAGTGTGTGATTTTCCTACTGCCTGAATCTCTCTGTGTAAGAGATTCTGTGAGGAGCTGATGGGTTTTTACAAGGATGAGAAATGTTTCATTTAAGAGCTGCAGGTTCCTTGGGTTTTCCCTCCTGTTGCTGTGTGGGTGCAGGAATGGGACATTGATATAATTCTGCTCAAGAGCCACGTGTCAAATGTGTTAATTAGGAACAATTTAAATACCTGGCCCATCACCCAGTGTTCTTTTGGTCTGAATAATAGGAATATTTGAGTTTATTTGTTGCATGAAACCACATTTCTTTAGGTTTTATGTCTTTGGAGTGTCTTGCACACCTGTACAGGCACCACATAAAATTCAGGATCAAAGTGTTGCTCTTCCAGTTGGATATAAATGAGATTCTGCTTAGAATTCCCACAATGAAGCAGAGGGATCAGAAGGCACAGAGCAGCTTTAAGGACTTGGCAACAGGAGAAAAATGGGAACATCAGACTCAGAGAAATCTGTGGGTTTATTCAATATTTGTACATCAAATATTTCAATATCCCACTCTTTGGAAAGCGGGAGGACGATTTCCCTCCCAAGGAGAAGATTCTGTGGCCAGTGGTGTAAAGGATCTCCTGATCACCATTCCTGTAATTCCTTGGGGAAATTTCAGCTCTCCCACTTCTCCCCTTTTCCCATTTTTTCCCCATTTTTTCCCCATTTTTTCCCCATTTTTTCCCCATTTTTTCCCCATTTTTTCCAGCTCATCCAACTGCTGGGCAAAGAGGGAATATCAGCAGGATCTCTTTTAGTTTTAAATTGGTTTCAGTCATGATTTTTTTTATGGTTTTTTTTTTTTTTTCCTTGTTTTTGGGGGTTGGTTTTTAATTGGAAAGGAGGCAGTTGTTCAGACTTGGCAATACTGTTCTAAACAGCTTGAAATCAAAATACTCTGCACGTTGCTCCAAGGCAAAATGTTGTCATGGCATCTCAAATAATCTGACAGGTTTATAAAGGAATTCACTCAGCTCACCTGATCTTGACATCCAAGCACAGTGTGGGCATGGGAACAGCTCAGGCTGGGCTGTCTGTGATGAAGATGAGCCACAGCCCTCAACCAAATCCCTCTGCGCTGGGTTTAACCGGAGGAAATCCGAGTGTCTGGAAGTTGGGTGTTCCTCTGGAGAGGAGAAGCTCCAGGGAGAGCTCAGAGCCCCTTGCAGGGCCTGGAGGGGCTCCAGGAGAGCTGGAGAGGGACTGGGGACAAGGGATGGAGGGACAGGACACAGGGAATGGCTCCCAGGGCCAGAGGAATGGGGTGACAGGGACCTTAAAGCCCACCCAGTGCCATCCCTGCCATGGCAGGGACACACCCCAGGTTGCTCCAAACCCTGTCCAGCCTGGCCTTGGGCACTTCCAGGGATGGGACAGTCTGCCTGGGACACTGGGAGATGTTTCCATTCCCCAGTAACTTGGTTAAAATACCAGTTCAGCAGCCCAGTTCATACTGGGACGCAGTTCCTGGCTGGGAGAGCTCAGAGCTCCCACACCTTTCCCTGCTCTGGGCTGAGCCCTGCTCCTGACACAGATCCATGGGATGTGTCCATCAGGACAGAAGGACACAGCTCCTGCAGGAACAGCCATGCTCCACTTTCCCCAAAAATCACCCTGAGCAGCTGAGGGTTACTGCTGCCTGTAAATTCTGATCCCAAGGGGTTTGATCCCAAAAGCAGCTTTCCCTTGCAAGTGCAGCGTTGGGATTTGGTGAATCTCATTGCAATCCTTGTCCCCTGGGTGTGACCCTGCCTGGTTGTGTCTCTGGCAGAGCCTTTCAGCCTCCACAGAGGGGAGAACCTTCCAGATTTGTCCTTCCCCACGGACATGAGGAACGTGCCGCTGTTCCCAGGCCACGCCGATGCTGCCAGGGACATCCTCGGTGAGCTCCTCCTGCTCCTCCCCAACTCTCTGCTGTGGGGTTTTCTTTCCATCTACTGAAAATTAAGGTTGGAAATTCACTTTTTTTCCCCTGTTGTTGTTTTAATGGCTAAAACCCAGATACTCGGGAGCTCTTTCTGCAAAGTGCAGGATTTCAGCTCTTGGATTATTATATTAATATTGGATTATTAAGGGATTACCAGCAGGAATTCATGGGAGCAGAAGCAGAAAGCCAAAGGAAATAATTTGCCTGTGTTTGCTCTCTTACACCTTGTCCAAAAGTTCTACTAAACACAGAATTTCTGGTTTGTGAAGCAGAACTAAGATTTGATGCAGATTTATCTGAACTGCTGCTGGGCAGAACAGTCCAAGTGTGATAGGACTTGAAATTTAGGAGAGGAATCATTAGGGTTGGTGATTAATTAAAGTTTTTTTATTTCCTTAGCTCCACATGGATCCATGATGGGACCTGAACAACCTTTCCTGGGGTCCCTGTATTCCCCTGCAGAGGCTCTGGATCCATCAGCCTTCATCGGCCTCGAGTCAGGCACAGAATTCCTGCCAGGAAAAGCAGGTGAGAAGCAAATGTTTTCTCTTACTGGCTGAGTTTGGAAGGTTTGCAGCTGGAAAATCCCACTTTACAAGTCTTAAAGAATCTTGGTGGGGAATTGATTCATAAAATGAGCCAAGATTGGAAAGTTTCCTCTTGGCATGGACAGCTGCTGGTTCAGGGGGGAATGTTGTGGGGTGAGGCTTTGGCACAAGTGCCCAGAGCTGCTGGGGCTGCCCCTGGATCTCTGGCAGTGCCCAGGGCCAGGCTGGACATTGGGGTTGGAGCTCCTGGGACAGGGGAAGGTGTCCCTGCCATGGCTGGGGTGGCTCTGGGTGGTTTTAAGGTCCCTTCCAGCCCAAACCATTCTGGGATTCTGCGTTAGGGGATCACAGGATTGTTCACAGGGTGGAACTTTTCCAACCCCCCCTGCTCAGGCAGGGCTACCCAGAGCCACTTGCCCAGAGGAACTGAGGAAGGAAACTCCTCTTTTGGCTCCTGGGGTCAGTGCTGGGTGTAACTCAGCATTTCACTCCCAAAAATCGTGGAAGAGCAGCATGTTCTGGTACCTCTCATAGAGGGAATGTAAAACTTCCCTGAGGATGAACTCCCAAGGCAGCAGAGTCAAGATCTTCACTGGGAAAGGCCCTGTGTGGTCAGGGCTGGGCTCAGAGTGTTTGTTCCCCACAGCACCTGAAGAATACTGGATGGGAGCTCAGCAGGACATGAAGGGACCAGATACCTCTTTCTTTGTTGAGCCACCAGGTAAAAAAGTTTTGAGCTGATCTGCAGGAAGAGTTGGTAGAGAGAGTTCCTGAGCAGCAGAACCAGCTCCTCTCCTTGTCTGGCTCCTCAAGGGACACTTGAGCTGACCGAGGAGAGCGCTGCTTGTGCTGCTCACAGCAGTGCAGAATGGAAATGCATCTTTGAGGAGTGGGAATGGATTTAAACTGAAAGAGAGCAGGGATGGATGGGATTTTGGGCAGGAATTGTTCTCTGGGAGGGTGGGGAGACCCTGGCACAGGTGCCCAGAGCAGCTGAGGCTGTCCCTGCATCCCTGGCAGTGCCCAAGGCCAGGCTGGATGAGGCTTGGATCACCCTGGGATGGTGGAAGGTGTCCCATGGGTGGGATTGAGTGATCCTTAAAATCCCTTCCCACCCAAACCTTCCTGGGATTTTACAATTACCTTTAAATTCTGGGCACAGTTAAATCTTTGAAGCTCCACTGGGACGTGATCCCATTGGGAATTTGTGTGTATTGCAAAACTTGACCCATAATGGGATCTTTATTTCCACGAGGAAGCTGAGATGGGTTTCACCCTGCTCATGGCTAGGAAGTGTTTCTGGAGCTGGGGGTGGCACTGGGGGATGTTTGTAACACAACATTCCCCAGCTCTGCCACTTCTGGGATTCCAGACTTTTCCTGGGATTCCAGACTTTTCCTGGGATTCCAGACTTTTCCTGGGATTCCAGACTTTTCCTGGGATTCCAGACTTTTCCTGGGATTCCAGACTTTTCCTGGGATTCCAGACTTTTCCTGGGCGCTGCACAAACGATTTTCCAGAGAGTGGGCAATAAAAGCTGATTTTCTCAGGGATGCTGAGGAGGAGTTCCCAGGCACCACCCCATGGGTGTCCCCCCCATCCCAGCCTCTCCAGATGTTCATTCCAGCTGTTCCTGTTGCAGTGCCCCCCTCAGCCACAGAGGCCATCAGGACGAGCCTGCCCGAGAGCCCCACGGCAGCAGCAGCCCCTGGGAACGTTCCTGCTGCAGCCTCAGCGTTCCCAGGAGAGGCTGCAGCCACGGATGGACCAAAGGGCTCCACACCAGGTAAATCAATCCCTGCATCCCTGGAAAACCTGGGATTGTCTCTCCTGGGGGAGGGGGTGAACAGATCCTGCAGCTGGGGGGACACCCCAGGGAGAAGCAGCAAATCTGCTCACTTGTGTCCCAGCCCATGGTTCCGAGCCACCTCCAAATTTTGGCTCCAGGACAATCCTGAGGACGTGGTTGTGGCACAGGGAGGGAATGGTTCAGGTTGGAAAAGCCCTCTGAGGTCACCAGGTCACTTCCCCAGCACAGATCTATTCACAAATCCCTTTAAACCTCTCCTTCTAAAAAATTCTCTTGGAAAAACCCCATTTTAACATATTTATACTCCCAGTATAAATATATATATATATATATATAAAACATATTTATACTATAATATATATATGTGTATATATATGTATGTATAATATATATATAACATATATATATAAAAAACATATTTATACTATAATATATATATGTGTATATATATGTATGTATAATATATATATAACATATATATATATAAAAACATATTTATACTATAATATATATATGTGTATATATATGTATGTATAATATATATATAACATATATATATATAAAACATTTATACTATAATATATATATATGTGTATATATATGTATGTATAATATATATATATAACATATATATATATAAAACATATTTATACTATAATATATATATGTGTATATATATGTATGTATAATATATATATATATAACATATATATATAAAAAACATATTTATACTATAATATATATATGTATATATCTATATATGTATAATATATATATATAACATATTTATACTCCCAGTGCCAGTTGTTGTCCAGTTTCCCAATTCTTTATCCCACTCATTTCCATCATTATCCAGGGAACATCCACACTGCTTTTAATATCTATTCATTTACAGTCTTATTCGTGTGTAAAATCACAATATTTGCATTTTCTTTTGGACAAAATCATGATATCACTTAAAAAACCCACAACAAAGTCAAACCCAAGTGAGGGTTGGTGCATGATGGATCCTTTTGGTTTGGTTCACTAAAATATTTGTTATATCTAAATGGATCCTTAATGTACCATTTTAAAAGGGACTTTTTCCATTTTTCTATTTCTTTCTGACTTCAGTTTAAGTATCTAATTTAGATTTCATACATTTTCCATTGGTTGGGGAGGATATTTTTAGATGTGACTCAAAAAAATCAGTAGAAATGTTATTTTTTTGGTGATCAGCAATAGATGGGAGACGTTCAGGGCACTGAGCTGCAGGACACAGAGGGTGGGCAGAGCTTGGGGCTGTCAAAATGAGCTGCAGAAGAAAAATCCAGTGCTTCTGGCACTGATCATTTGGAAAAGCTTCCCTCTGGACAGCTGAAACATTAAACAAAAGCTGACTGAAAAACCTCCTTTGAGGGGATTTTAGGCAAATAGGAGCTTAAATGCAGAGGTTTGATTGTGCTCTGAAGTGACAAATGTTGGTTTGGAGCTCCCAGCTCAGTGTTAGGAGATACTGTGTGAAAAATGAACGAGGCCAGTTGGAGGGAATAGAGGGAATGTGGGATTTGTGGCAGGATTTTGTGTCAGGAGCACCAACCAAACCCCCAGCAGGAGCACAAATGGTGTTTGGGATGAAGTGTGTAGCCTTGGAGTGTGTCAGGACTTCCTGCTCTTGGAAAACCCACTGGGCTCTCACAGGTGATTCCACATTCTCTGTGTCCTGCAGCAGAGGGAAAACCAGGGAAGCTTTCCCAGGGTGGCTGCTCCATCCCTTGGAAGTGTCCCAGGCCAGGTTGGAGCAGCCTGGAACAGTGGGAGATGTCCCTGCCCAGGAGAAGGGAGTGGAACTGGAGCTGGGACATCTTTAAGGAGCCCCCCAGCTCAAAGCATCCCAGCACTCTGCACAAGCCTCTCACTGTGGCTCCTGCCTGGGCCCTGCTGGAATGTGCTCCTGGCAGAGGATCCAGCAGCTCTGGCCCTTTGCCAGCTGTGTGGCATCAGGGAGGATGGGAGCAGAATCCATCCATCCTTGGCTGCAGTCAGGATGTGCAGGGAACGTGGGGCTGCAGCAGGAAAAGCTCTTGGATGCGTCCAGGAGCGGATGAAGAGCGGGCTGCAGTGCTGGCAGGGGGAGGAAGAGGTGCTGGAAGCCAAGAGGGAGTGAACCCTGTGTGTTCCCCAGCCATAAAGCAGCAGGTCAGGGGTTTCCATGGTGCTTTTCCCTGATCCCTGGTGTTCCCGGGCAGGTGCAGCCTCTGTTCCCGCCGCCGACGCCGCGTCGCTCCCCGCAGAGAAAGCTGGAGCTGTCCCTGCTGCAGACACCAAACCTCCCCCAGCTCCAGGGGCTGCAGCTCCTGCAGCAGCTGCCAACCCTTTCCAGGCCACGGATTTGGGGTTTTCTCCTGCACCTGAAGCCAACCCTCCCAGAGGCATCAATGACATCTCCACCCCGGCAGCAGATGCTGGATCCCACCGTGGTGTGGAACTGGGGTTCGCTCCAGCAGCAGGTGTGGAGTCCCAGCAAGACATGGATTTGGGATTTGCCCCAGCAGCAGGTGTGGAACCTCACCAAGCCACAGATTTGGGATTTGCTCCAGCAGCAGGTGTGGAGTCCCACCAAGCCACAGATTTGGGATTTGCTCCAGCAGCAGGTGTGGAGTCCCACCATGCCATGGATTTGGGATTTGCTCCAGCAGCAGATGTAGAACCTCACCATGCCATGGATTTGGGATTTGCTCCATCAGCAGATGTAGAACCTCACCATGCCATGAATTTTGCTCCAGCAGCAGATGTGGAACCTCACCATGCCTTGGATTTTGCTGCAGCAGCAGATATCAAAGCTCAGCACACCGTGGGCCCTGAGCTTGGCCTGGCAGCAGATGCAGAGTTTGCCCCAGCAGCAGAAGCCAACCATCAGCACAGCCTGGATTCTGGGTTTGCTCCTGCAGCTCCAGCCAAGCCTGGCCCTGCTGTGGACACTGGGAATGTGTCAGTGGAGGCTCAGCCTGGCCCTGCAGGGGCTGCAGGGGCTGCCCTTGAGCAGGACAAGTCTCCTGCAGGTGAGTGAGTGTTCCCAAATCCCACAATCCCAGCTGGAAAAGGCCCCTGGGGTCATGGAGCCTGTCTCTTTTCTGGACTTTTAGATGTGGGTTCTTTTTCCCTTTGAACTGAAGATTGATGAGAGGGAGGCAGGTTTTTTCTCTTTCGGTCTTCGTTGTTTATTTTTTCTTATCAGCAATACAAGGTACAAGGAGCTATGTGCACTATGATAGAGGAGGGTAAAATGGCTAACAAAGATCTTCTTCAAGGTCTTTTATATGTCCATTTACCCAATTAACAGATGCCAACTAAATTATTTTTCTTAGTGACCCAATGTCCCAACACCTGTGTGCTGCACTGTGACATTTTCTACCCAATCACTCACTACTACCCAAACACCCCTAGGAAAAGAAGATGAAGAAGAAAGAAGAAGGACAAGGGACAACACCTTAAATCCTCCATCTTGTCTCTTGTTCTCTAAACTACTTTAAACTTTAAACTTCAACCCATTCACCCAGTGATTTAAAAAACTTTCTAATTTACACATTTACATTTTTCCTATCTAACTTTAACATTTGTTTTCATGTGTCACCATGAAAACATGCACATGAATTTCATATTATATGAAATTCAGTGCTTCCCTGAATCCCAGAACTAAACACCAAAAACAAGGGCACACAGTCTGTATCTCAGACTCCAACAGAGCCCAGCGTTGATTTGGCTCCTTGAGGAGAGCTCAGCTCTGCTCTGAGGATGCAAAAACCCTTCATGGGGATTCCTCACCTGTAAAACATAAACCTAAAGGTTTTTAATGATGTTTTAATTTTCTTTGGCCATTCTTAGCAGTGCTGAGCGCTCCAAGGACAGCCACAGAGAGGTGTTGGCTCGTCCCTGCTGGTGCTTGGCTTTGTGTCACCACCACCCTCAGCTCTCACCAAAACCTCCCAAATCCTGCAGGACACAGAGCTGACAAACAGAGCTGCTTGAAAACCATTTCTGAAAGGGCTAAAAGGCTTGGTTGATAATTTTAGGACCTTTCTTTGGGATGGCTGTAGGTGTTGAAGTGCTGGGAAGGGCGTGTTTGGTTTTCCATGTGCAAGGTTTGCTGTGCTGTGTGGATTTCTCCAGGGTCACCACCCCTCTGGAGAGAAAAACTGCTCTCCAAAATTATATTTATTTATATTTATATTTATATTTATATTTATATTTATATTTATATTTATATTTATATTTATATTTATATTTATATTTATATTTATTTTATATTTATATTTTTATTTATATTTTTATTTTTATTTATTTTATATTTGTATTATTATTTATATTTATATTATTGTTTATATTTATACTTATTTTATATTTATAGTATTACTTATTTTTATATTTATTTTATATTTATATTATTATTTATTTTATATTTATATTACTAAAACATAGCAAATAGTCCTGGGCAGAGGCAGCAGATTGGTTGTGGATGGGGTTGGAGTGAGATATTTTTTCTTATCTTCTAATACTCTTTAGTTTGACAACGAGGATAAATTTCAAGAGAGAAGTTTCAACAAAAAAAACCCCACTAGAATGTAATGACTGAGAGATCCAGGTGGGTGAATGAAAGAGGAAGTGCAGGACAATGCAGGAAGGTAGAAAGATCCTAAAAATCAGGTTTTGAAAGTGAGGAAACCCTTGCAGAAAACAAAAAATTAAGTGAGGGAGTAATTTTTATCTTATTTAATCTGATCCGAATTTTAGAAATTTTTACTCTTTACCTTCCATTTGCAGAAACACCAGCAAAGGTGGAAGCAGAACCCAAAGTCCCAGAAGTTTGTGTGGATCAGTCAGAGAAGATGAAGGACAGAAAACCCCCTCCAAGCCCTCTGGACGAGCACCTTCCTGGGCAAAGCAGCCAGCAGCCAGAGCCAGCAGGTGGGAAAAGCATCCAGAGCAGAGCTCTGCCCCACACAGACAGAACACAGACACCAAACTCATTCCCCAGCAGGATTTCAGTGTTTTTGCCATTCACACAACTTGTCCTTTTCTTCCTCCTGCACAGTTGTTGGACCAATGTCTGTCGTCGTTTTGCTTTCCATTTAAAATTGAAATAAAATTAATTACGGAGAGAACTGCTCTCCCATGTAATTATGGCTCACAAATTAAAGCTGGCTCTAATTATGCAGTGAGGAATGTTGTGGTGGCTGTGTGGATGTATTGTAAGGTGTAGATGAATACAAGATGATCAGGATTAGCCAGGGACTCCAGGCTGATAATGGAGCTCGTTCTGGATTTGAATTCCCAGCAGGAAGCTGGGATAGTCTGAATTGGGTTGATTACAAAGAGGAAAAAACCCAAACAAACCCTCACCCTGTGCTTAAGCCCTGAAACAGCTCCTGCTTGATGTTCTACCCCCATCTTAGCATGAGCAAAATAGAAAATTGCTGCTGGAATGGGATTGTGAGGAGATGAGCCAGCCTTGCCTCATAAACCCCATTCCTGTTGAGCACAGAATTGACCCCTCTGCAAGGGCTGGGGTTCAGCTGCAGGCTGCCTGTGCTCCTGAGACCTGAAGCTTTCTGTTCCTGTCTTTCATGTTCCAGCTGAAGCAAAAGGAGCAGTAGAAAATAAAGACCTTCCAGAAAAATCTGCTCCTGCTGAGGATGGTGAGGCACAAAAGGAGGAGGCAGAGCACAACCACGTCCAACACGCAGAACCTCAGGAAGGGAAAACCCTGCAGGAGCCCACAGGTAGGATATAAATGATAATACAAAAAAAAACATTCCATTTCCTCATGGAAAGCTCCTCTGGGAACTCTTCACCCTCTGCTCCTGGCTCTGGGGCCACCTGGGCAAGCAGGAATGTCTTGGTGTGGCTCTCAGCGTTCCTGGTGCTGGGCTCACCCTTCCCTCGCATCCCTTCCCTCTCCAAGGCTCTTTTCCCTCCATATTCCAGCTAAAAGCCCAAATCTGTGTGCTCTGAGTGCTTTTTCACTGGGGCTGGCTCACAGCTGTGCTGGGGGATTGCAGAGCTCCTCATTCTCTGCCATCAGCACCAACTTTGGTTTTGGTATCGAAAAGGATCGCTGATTCTCAGGAGGATATTCCCAGTGAGGATCTCCTTCCCAGTCTGTGTAATTGCCAGAGGAAGATGGGATTTTCTCCTGCTCCACTGAGCCAGAGGAGCTGGTGCTGCTCACCCTTGGTGTGGAGGAGGATTTGTGGGCCAGGGCTAAGTGACAAACGAGTGCTCCTGTGCTGGAGCTCAGCTGAGGGATCCCCAGGGACACACAGCAGGTGACCTTGGGCCAGAGGCTCTGCCTCCCACTGCTTCCTCCCTGCTGCTGGGGAATCTTGGCTCTCCTGCCCCCATCTCTCTTCCCATCTTCCCACTAAACTTCTGTTTTCCCACTCTGGAAGGATGCCAGCCAGAGATATAAAAAGGCTCTCTCTGATCTTGTCTTGCTGAGACAAAATGGATCCTTAATGCATTTTTAAAAAGCAGTGGCATGGTGCTTTTTGGTGGGGTAAGAGCCTGTGTCAGACTCGTGTTTAAGGAGCACTGGTGTGTGGATTTGGGGTGGATTGCACAGGTGTTGGGGTAAATACCTGCCCTGGGCCTCTCAGGGTGGCTCTGGTGTGATTCCAGCGCTGGGAAATCTGCACATCTGCCTGTATGGCCTGTTTGAGAGGGCTGCAGTCCCACCCAGAATATATTTATTATTTCTTTTATCCAGCAAATAGCGGCCTTGATGTTTGAGCAGGCTTCCTGTATTCCAGGTCTTCCCACTGCACAAGTCAGGCAAGCTCCCAAATCCAGGGACCGTGGGTTTGGCAGAGCAAAACCTGCCCCAGAGCCTCTCACAGATGTGCCAGAGGAGCATCCTGTAGGTCTCCCACAGCAGAAGAGTCCTGAGCCCAGAGCAGATCCCTGTTCCACAGTGGAGCTTGGCTGTGGTGCTGGAACATCCCCTCGCTTTAGGGTTCCTCACAAAAAGGCCACCAATGTCCCCAAGGAGCCTGTGGAGAGCTGCAGAGATCCCTCCCAGGAAAGCTGGGATTTGGAAGGTGCCGTGGTGAAGAAAAAGAAAAAGAAACCCAAACAAAGGAGAAACCAGCTGCCAAGAGGGATGGAGTTGTGGGATGAGAACGGAGCAGGCTCCAGAGCTGCCAGGAATGCTCCCTTTGGGCTGGAATGGCAGAATCCAGAGCCTGAGGGAACACCCTCAGGGAGCAGAGCTCTGGATGTGCCAAAAGATGCTAAAATAACAACTGGGAATCATATCCTGGATGAGCAAAACACCTTCCCAGTGCCAGCCCCGGGACAGCAGCCCCCAAAATCCGCTCTGCTGGATGCCAGAGCCCGGCAGGAAGGGAAAACAGAGGGAAGGAGAGGTGACAGCTGGATCCTGGAATGTAAAGGAAAGAGCAGAGAGGTTCCCTCAGAGCAGAGGGGCAAGACTGAGGTGGAGGAATCTGCTCCAGCTTTGGGACCCAGCGGGGCCACGGAGAGAGATTTCCCCGGTAAAAGTGAGAGGAGGGAGCACAAGGAGTCAAGAGGAGCCGACCTGACGGTCCATGAGAGCAAAGCAGGAACTCCCTTACAGACCAAACCTTTGGAATTGCCCCTTTCCCATAAAAATAAAGAGCCTAAAACCTCATCTCCAGGGCAGGAAGCACCCGGTGGCTCTGTGCATCAGCTTTCCCTGGAAACAGCAGCCAAGAAAAACAGGGAAAAAAGCAACGGGGTTGAAAAGGAACCCCTCAAACAGCCTCACCTGGAGGAAAAGCTCCCTGCAGAGCCAAAGGCAGCTGGAGGAAGTGAAACAGGGTCAGAGGGAGGGCTGAAGACCCCAAGAGATGCTCCTGGAGCTCCTGTTCCAGCTTCACTTTCAGCAAAGCTTGGGGAGGTTCCAGCTGTGCAGGGCAGAAGGGCCCAGGGTGTCCCCGATGCTCCCAAACATCCCTGCCCTGGTGGGGCAGATTCCCCAGATCCAAACCCAGGGAAAGGATCCCCTGCTCCAGAGCAGAGGGCTGGGAAAGATCCCAGCTCCACACACGGGGTGGACAGGCCTAAAAAAAAGCGCAGCGAAGGGAAAGGCAAAAGAAGAAAAAGTTTCTCGGAGCAGATGGTGCTGGCAGAGGATGGAGGCAAATTCACTGAGGGAGGGAGGACAGGTGAGGATGGGAAGGAAGCAATTTATCCTGAAAATGGTCAGGGGGTTCCTGCCAGAGGACACCCATCAGCCAGCGCTACAGACAAGCCCAAAAAAAGAGGCAGCGATGGAAGGAGCAAAAAAGGGGAAAGGAGCTTTTTCCAGCAGCCTTTCCTTGAGAGTAAAATGGATGCAGGGAGTTTTCCTGAGGTGGCTGCTAAGGTGAGGGAGGGCAGTGATGAGGGCAGAGCAGGGGGCTGTGTCCCTGCTGGGGGCTTGCAGGAAAACGCAGCTAAAACACAAAGATCAATTGAGCTGAGACCGGAGAAACCGAAAGAAAACGTTGGGAAAGGTGAAGCAGCTGATTTGAGAGCTTTAGATCAAACTTTGCTGCTGGAGAAGAGCAAAGAGGAAGCCAAAATTCCTGCTCTGGCTGCCACCACGAGCCTGACAAAAGAGGTGGATTTGGTTGGGAGAGGCAGAGAGGCCGGAGGTGGCGCAGGGCTGGCAGAGAAAGGCAGGAAAAGGAGCAGTGATGGGAGGAGGAAGGAGCCTGAGCACAGCCCCTGGGGACAGGCAGCTGTCCTGGGTGCTGGGGGGGACAGCAGCCAGCAGCAGGAGCCTGGGAACAGGAAGGAAACGAGCCTGGAGAAGGAGAAGGGATCTGGTTTGCAAAGAGAGAGGTTGGCGGAGGAGCTGGGGAAGCCCAAAATCCAGGGTGGCAGTGGGAGCTTCTCTGAGCTGCCAAATCTTTCAGGCCAGAAAACAGAGATTTCAGAGGCAGAAATTGGCAGTGCTAAAGAAACTTGGCCCATGAATAGAGGGAAGGAAGCAGAGAAATCCCAGCCTCTCCCAGAGCACAGGGCAGGGATGCACAGTCCCAGCAGGGAACTGGGGATGGACAAGACCAAGAGTAAAAGCAGAGATGGGAAAGGCAAAAAGGCTGAGCACAGACCTGAGCTGCAGCCAGGTGATGTCCCTGCAGTGGGACACAGCCAGAAAACTCAGGATGAGAAAGGCAAAGAGAATTCCAGGACTCCAGCAGGTCACCTGCCTGATCCTGCCAAGGTAGAGACTCCTGCTTTGCCCCTGGAGCCAGGGAAATCACACCCAGGTGATGAAGAGAAACACAGAAAGGGGGAGCCTGACCCACAGCAGCCTTCTCTGCTGGAGCACAAAGCAGGAGCAGGGATGTTCCCTCCTCCTGGCCTGGAGATCAGGGACAAAGCTGAGGCAGGAGGTGCCAGTCCTTGCAGCAGGAATCAAAATTCTGTCCCAGAGCATCCAGCAGTGGCAGATCCCAGCCTGGCCCCAGTCACTGAGAGATCTAAAAAGAGGGGTTATGATGGAAGCAGTAAAAAGGCTAAAAATGCTTCCAGGCATGTTCCTCTAGAGGCAAATCCAGAGAGGAGAGAAGCACAGCCTCCCCTGGGATCTGGGCTGGGATGTGGGATGGAAGACACAGATTTTGTAGATGAAAACAGAAACATTAAAAACTTTCCCACTGGCCCTCAGAGACTTGGGAATAATAAAAGAAGTGAATTCAAATCCATGGCTCAGAGCACAGCAAGTGGTGCTGGGGGTGATGCTCCCTGTGACCTCCCAAAGCAGAGGGAAGGGGCTGCAGGGACTGGGGGCCTTCCTCCTCCTCCTCCTCTTCCTCTGGAAGCAGAGAACAGCAGCAAGGAGCGTGGAGCTGCAGAGGAGATGCAGAGGTGCCACGAGCAGCCCCTCAGCCTGGGACACAAAGAACCTGCCCAAGAGGAGTCACAGAGAGGTGGCAAAAGCAGAGAGGCTGAGGTGTCACACAGAGGCCAGCCCAAGGACAAAAGTGACCTTTCCCCCGTGGCAAAGGTGGATGATAAAGAAACAAAACCCTCTGATGAGAGGCCCAGCAGTGCCAAGGCTCCCTCGGAGGAAGGAGCAGCCGTGGGGGGCACGGGGCGAGCAGAGACCCCCAGAGCAGAGAGGGGCACTGGGAACCTTCCCCCAGCCCCTGCAGGGTCCTCTCCCAGCACTGGGATCATTTCCTCATCTGCAGAGACCCCTCCCAGCACTGGGATCATTTCCCCAACCCCTGCAGAGACCCCTCCCAGCACTGGGAACCTTCCCCCAGCCCCTGCAGGGTCCCCTCCCAGCACTGGGATCATTTCCCCATCTGCAGAGACCCCTCCCAGCACTGGGATCATTTCCCCAGCCCCTGCAGGGTCCTCTCCCAGCACTGGGATCATTTCCCCATCTCCTCCAGCCGTGCCCTGGGCTGTGCCAGGAGCTGGGATGGACAGGAAAGCTGGAGGGGACACGAGGAGCGAGCAGAGCTCACCCCAACACCGGGGCACTGAGCCTCAGGGTGCTGGCCCTCGTGGGACAGCTGCCCAAAACACCCAGAAACAGCCCAAAGAGAGCAGAAAAGGGCCCTGGCAGCCTGCAGAGGAGGGCCCTGCTCCTGCTGCTGAGGCTCTCATGAAGGATGCTCCTCGTGGAGGAGAGGTTCTCCTGAAGGATGCTCTGGTGCCAGAGTCTGAGCTGGATAAACCTCAAGACAAAACCAAAGAAAAGGATTCTCGAGACACAAATAAAGAAACTCAAGATACAGCTAAAGAAAAGGAGTCTCAGGACACAACTAAAGAAAAGAAACCTCAAGAATTAACTAAAGAGAAAAAATCTCAAGAAATAACCAAAGAGAAGGAACCTCAAGAAGTAACTAAAGAAAAGGAATCTCAGGACACAACTAGAGAAAAGAAACCTGAAGAATTAACTAAAGAACAGGAATCTCAAGAAATAATTAAAGAAAAGGAGTCTCAGGACACAACTAAAGAAAAGGAACCTCAAGAAATAACCAAAGAGAAGGAACCTCAAGGAGTAACTAAAGAGAAGGAACCTCAAGGAGTAACTAAAGAGAAGGAGACTCAGGACACAACTAAAGAAAAGGAACCTCAAGAAATAACCAAAGAGAAGGAACCTCAAGAAATAACTAAAGAGAAGGAATCTCAAGGAGTAACTAAAGAGAAGGAACCTCAAGGAATAACTAAAGAGAAGGAACCTCAAGCCCCAAGTAAAGAAACAGAAGAATGTGAACAGAAAGCAGTGAAAGAGGCAAAGAAAGAGAGATTGAAGGCAGCAGAGCAGCTCAAGGGCTACATGAGACCCACCAAGGCCCGGGGGGTGGCAGCCCTGGTGGCCAGGCCAGCGCTGGCCAGAGCTGGTCCCCGGCAGGCGCGGCAGGACAGAGGTGTGTGAGTGGCCAGGGACAGAAATGTGTCCCTGCCTGGCCTTGAGCCTCATCCTGCTGTGGCATGAGGGGTGTGTGCTGCTCTCAGGGGCTCTGGGGATGCTTGCCTGGCTGATGGTGCTGGTTCCAGAGCTCCACGTTGGGGTTTGGTTTTGTTCGGAGCGAGTTCTGCAAATCCTGGGCGGTGTTTGGGGAAATTTGCACTCCTGGAGGTGGAGCTGCCTTGGGTTCTGCCTCCTGAGGCTGCTCAGGGATGCAGGATGCCAGGGCAGGGAGTGTTGTGTCCCTGTTGTGGCAGGTTCTGGGTTTATCCCACCCCAACTGCATCCCCTTCTCCTCCTGCAGCTGCTTTGGTTTGAGCCTCCTTGAGCCACTTCATCCACAAAATGTGTTTCTTCCTAGAATCAGAACCTTTTCCAAAGCAGCTCAAACAAAACAATGGTGGGGCTGATGTAAATTTTGGGACTTTGTTCCTCTCAGGAGACTTTGGATGGGCTGGTCAGCGTCCAGGGCTGGGCACCCTGGCTCTTCTCCAGGGAACAAGGTCCCTGTGCTCATAGGAAATGAGCTGGAATTCATCCCATACAGCTGAATCCAGTTCTTAGAAATTTTAAACTACGGCTAGAGATGAAATTACAAATATTCTTGTACTTGTGCTCATTCTGAAGCTTCCTCAGAAAGAGTTGGCATCTCTGTGAACCCCACTCTGCCCAGATGGGCTGGGAAGTTTTTCCCTGCCCTCAGGTGCTCTCCATTTTTGCCTTGTCATCAGCCATGAAAGTTTCTTGCTGTTCCTGCCGAGTTTCTTGCTGCCAGTTTGCATGATGCAGCCACTAACTCACCAGACCCCGAGCTCCAGAGTGCCTTAACATGCTGCTGGGGTTTTTGAGAGGTTTTGTAATTTTAATGAGTGTTGCATAACCTGGTGTAGTTCTATTTTAGTGGAAATGGTGTTCTCTGCATGAACCTGTGCCTGCAGAAGTGATGCTCTTTGCTGCATGATGCAACAAAACAAAGGGAAAGCTGAAGGCAGCATCTTTTACAAAACCAACATTTCTTCAAAGCCTTTCCATTGTCTGCCAGGAGTTTTGGAAAGAAAAGCTCCTCCTGAACACCTTGCACGGATTGGAGGAGCTCTGGCTCAGAGTAGCGCTGCAGCCTGGAGTAAATTGGCACAAACCTTGCACCTGGAAGTTGTCCTGGTGTGAGTTTACTCAGGGCTCTGATAACCTTCCACTGCTTTCCTCCTTTCAGCACTTTGTAGGGTCAGCACTTTGAAGAGTTTGGTTTGTTGAGGTTTCTCAGAGGGGCTCAGAAGGTCCAGCTCTGAATTGCCCTGGGGTGTGAGGCACTGCCCAGGCTCTGGAATGGACACTGCCAGGGAATGGACACAGCTCCAGCCCTGCCAGAGCTCCAGGACATCCCTCAGGGATGCCCTGGGATTGTTGGGGTTCAGGGCCAGGAGCTGGATCAGTGATCCCTGTGGGTCCCTCCCAGCTCAGGAGCTGCCACAGCTGAGTTGTTTTGGAGCTCTTGGTGCCGTGTTCCCACAGATCCAGAATCCCAGCATCATTAGGGTTGGAATTCTGTGCCCAATCCCCACCAGAGCCCTGAGTGCCACATCCAGCCCTTCCTTGGGCACCTCCAGGGATGGATGGACACTCTGAGCCTCCCTGGGCAGCCATTCCCACAAATGCAGATCCATGTCTGAGGCTGTTGTCCCCATTTCCCCCTGGTGGAACATCTGCTCCACGAGCTGCAGACCCCCACGAGGCCTGGCTGCATCCCTCAGCTGGCACCAGTGGTGTGGAAGTGCCCAGAGCTCCGTGAAGGGAAAGGTGCTGAGATCCCTGACTGTGCTCCCAGAATCAGGGAATTGTTCAGCTTGGAAAAGCCCAGCCTTTAACCCCAGCACTGCCAAGGCCACCGCGTTCCCCAGAGCCACCTCCACACGTTTTCTGACTGTTTCCAGGGCTGGTGGTTGCAGGGATCTGGGAGGTGGCTGTGAAAGTCCAGCTGTCACAGGGACTGGGTGACATCTTTTCATTTCATCCATGTCATTTTTCATTTCATTGATGTTGTGGGTGACATTTCTTTCATCCCCTCCATGTGCCTGGTTGTGCTCCTGTCGTGTGGCAGTGGCACACTCAGGGCTTTGGAACCTTTGGCTCTTGCCACACCTTGGCCAACACCTCACCTGTGACTGTCAGGCAGGACTGGGAGGTTCTCACTCCACACCTGGCACCCTCACAGGATCCTGGAATGGGTTGGGATGGGTTAGGAGGGACCTTCAGGATCATCCAGTGCCACCCCAGCCATGGCAGGGACACCTCTGTCACTGTCCCAGGCTGCTCCAAACCCATCCAGCCCGGCCTTGGGCACTGCCAGGGATCCAGGGGCAGCCCCAGCTGCTCTGGGAATTCCATCCCAGCCAGGAATTCCTTCCCAATATCCCATCCAAGCAGTGGGAGCCATTCCCTGGGTCCTGTCCCTCCATCCCTTGTCCCTTTCCATCTTTGTTTCTTTCCCCTGCTGGGCAGGCTGTGATTTACTCCCAACTGAGGCATTTTGGAGGATCTCCTGTTAAAGTTCAGTGATGAAATCTCTGTAGCCAGGCTCCCATGTCCTACACTGTGTGTTCCAGGATAACAGGATGCTTCCCTAAAAACATCAGCTCCTGTCTGTGCTGCTAAAATAGGTCCCAGTGCTGTGATCCAGCTCCCTTGGGAGTCATGGCAACTGTGATGCTTCAGATTCCTCTCTCTGACGGAAGCTGGATCCATCTCCTGGAAATTAGGCCTTGCACACTTCTGTAATTTTATTTTTTTTTTCTATTTTTGGCTGTGCAGCTTAAGGAACATTGGCTATAAGGCTGATCATGCAATTCTTGAATTTAATTCCCTTATCCCTCTTTTGGGTTTATTTGAGGTTCTCATTGTTGTCGTTGCCATTGGAAGAACTGCCCCAGAGCCTCCTGGAAAATTATTTTATATTTTTTAATGTCAGGAGGCAGCTGAGCTGATAACAGAAACACGACAGGCATTATCAGCCCTTACAATGGGACCAAACCTTTGTGTGAATTAAAACTCAGTTTGGGAATTAGAGATGACAGTGTGGGTCCTAAATCCTCTATTTCTAAGGAGGTGCTGGGGATGGTTGAGGGGGAAATGATGGGAAATGAAATTGGGCTGTTGGATTCTGATCTGCTGCTGACATCCCCCTCCACTCCTCAAGCTCTATTTCCGAGGGAAACTTGCAAAAGATACATTTTTTCTTCAATCTGTCCTTGAAGAATAGTGGATTTTAAAAAAAAAAAAGAAATTAATTTGTTTCAGTGTTTGGGGGCTGTATCCTCTTATGGATTTTGATTTGCATAAGCTGTTCAGCCCAGGATCCCAGTGCTCAGTGCACAGCTCAGTCTGCTCCTGAATTACTGCCCCAAATGGGGGCTGGGGGGGTCTCTTGGAGCGCTCATCTCATTCCTGGATCCCTCTTTCCTTCCATCCATCCATCCCCATGGATGTCCTCCTGTCCCCAGCCCTTGCCAGCCTGTCACAGTCAGATTTCTCAACACTTTGTGTGCAAATCAAATACATTTAAAAGCAAGAAATGCCCATCCCTGTCTAATGAGAGGATTTGCTTTGCTTTTGCAGCCACAGTGAAGCTCTTGCTGTAAATATTTTCCTGTCTGGTTACCATTATTTTAAGTGGGTCTAGCTTTTGCACAGTAAAATAATACCAGGTTTGTAGTTCTCCTGTGGGACCCCAGACTGTAATTGGGTTTGTCTGACAGGAATTCATCAGCTAATTAACGTTGTGTTAATCGGGCCAGGGGCTGGAGGATGTGTAGGAGCAGCCAGTCATCCTGAGATCATCAGCACAAACCGTGGTGCAGGAGCTGGTAATGACAGAGCAGCTTTGGAAACGCTCAGTGTCGTCATATTGCAGCCTGTTCATTAATTAAAGACCTGCTAATTGTGCCAGAGGGGTGTGTGGGGGAGCTGAGCCCCTCAGGTCTGTGAGTGTTCCAGGGCTTTGTGAGGAGCCCTTGGTCCCAGTCCTGGAGCCAGCCTGGTCCACCTTGAGCAGGAGCTTTAGAGCAGCTGCTGCTTCTGGCCCTGGCTGGAGGCTGAGCTGAGCTTACAGATGTTTTTCCAGAGGTGCAGCTCTGCAGTGTTGGGTGCTCAGGGGCCTCTGGAGCAACAGAAACGCAGAATCCCAAATGGTTTGGGTCGGGAAGAACCTCAAACCTCACCCAGAGCCACCCCAGCCATGGCAGGGACACCTCCCACCATCCCAGGCTGCTCCAAACCCATCCAGCCTGGCCTTGGGCACTGCCAGGGATCCAGGGACAGCCCCAGCTGCTCTGGGAATTCCATCCCAGCCAGGAATTCCTTCCCAAAATCCCATCTGAAGCCACCCTCCTGTCCTGTCCCACCCACAGCTCTCTGTTCTTCCCAGCTTGCCCAGACCAGCTGGATCCCAGAGCAGATCCCTGCTTTTTCCCAGCTGGTTCCCTGCCCTGTTTCCTACCCAGGTCCTGCTTTCTCTCCAGCTGGATGCAGCCATGCCCAGCTCTCCCTTGGCCAGGCTTCCTGTGCTTGATTTCCTTCCTTTATTTTATATTCCTGCTCATCCTTGATTTTCAAGAAAAGCTGGGAGCGAAACAAATCCAGTTCTGGCTGCAGATTGTGCCAGGCTGAGGCTGCTGACCACATTTGGACAGTGATGCTGTTTAACTTCCTGGGGAAATCTGAATTCCAGGCATCTTTTCCTGGCTGGTGTCTGTGGCTTGTGCATCATTTGGTGAATTTTGTGTTGCCTCTTCTCGGTTTCCACTATCAAATACCCCCACAATAAGCAAATATTGAGTTGGAAGCACTCTCTGAGCGTGTTTGATTTCTGGTTTTGGCTGATCTCTGGTTTTTGATGTAAATTCCAAAGCGGGATTTGATCCGTAAATGACCCGTCCTATAAAACACGAGGCTGTGTTTAAGGTTTGTACAACTCCACACCTTTGCAACGTTCAGTTTAGGTTCTGGTGGTCAGAATCCCAAATATCCCAGTTTTATCCTTGAGCCTGGATTCTTGCAGCCTGTGGGAAGAAGTGAAGTGAGTTGAGCAGGGGTGTCAGGCTGCTTCCACAGCCTGTGTGTGTGTGAGCACACGGGGCAGGGGCTGTGGAAATCCCAATTTCCTGGACACCCAGAGCTTGCCTCGTGCCTCTGATTGCTGTTCTTGGTAATAACTCTTAATTAGAGACCACACCAACGAGGCTGGCACAGAGAGCTCATCATCCTGAGAAGTGATGTTGCCTTAGAAACCAGCACAAGAGGCTGCACAGAAACGATTCTGTTAGATTAAAGCAAAGGAAAAAAAAAACCCAGAGCATTAGCAGGGATAAGTAATAGCTTCAGGAGTGAGGCAAAAATAGAAGCACTAGGCTGATTCATCTGCTGAGGCTGGGAGGCTGCAGATTGGGTAGCAGAGCTGACGTGGGATGTAGCGATCTCCGCCCGCTGCGGGGACTGGAACAGCCCAGTTCCACCTGGAGCAGCCCAGGGAGGGCACAGGCATCCCTTGGGAATGGCTGTCCTTGGAAAAGGATCAGCCACAGCATCCCAGGAGATGGGGGTGGCTGCAGGGCTGGTGGGAGATGGAGCTGGGACCGTGCTGGGTGTGTCAGCAGCACGGACAGGCTGAGCTCTGGCTGCAGGGAAGGACAGGAGTTCATGGGGATGTAGGGATGTGAAGAGGCAGAATAAACCCTTTCTCCTGGAGACCAGGCTGCTCTCAGCTTTGGGAGGCAGAATAAACCTTTCCTCCTGGAGATCAGGCTGCTCTCAGCTTTGGGAGGCAGAATAAACCCTTTCTCCTGGAGACCAGGCTGCTCTCACCTCAGGGAGTTCATGGGGATGGGGATGTGAACAGGCAGAATAAACCTTTCCTCCTGGAGACCAGGCTGCTCTCAGCTTTGGGAGTTCATGAGGATGGGGATGTGAAGAGGCAGAATAAACCCTTTCCTCCTGGAGACCAGGCTGCTCTCACCTTTGGGAGGCAGAATAAACCCTTTCTCCTGGAGACCAGGCTGCTCTCCTCACCTTTGGGAGTTCATGGGGATGTAGGGATGTGAACAGGCAGAATAGACCTTTCCTCCTGGAGACCAGGCTGCTCTCACCTCGGGGAGTTCATGGGGATGGAAGGATGTGAAGAGGCAGAATAAACCTTTCCTCCTGGAGACCAGGCTGCTCTCACCTCTGGGAGGGAGTGGGGATGTAGGGATGTGAAGAGGCAGAATAAACCCTTTTCTCCTGGAGACCAGGCTGCTCTCACCTTTGGGAGGCAGAATAAACCTTTCCTCCTGGAGACCAGGCTGCTCTCACCTCTGGGAGTTCATGGGGATGGAAGGATGTGAAGAGGCAGAATAAACCCTTTCTCCTGGAGACCAGGCTGCTCTCAGCTTTGGGAGTTCATGGGGATGTAGGGATGTGAACAGGCAGAATAAACCTTTTCTCCTGGAGACCAGGCTGCTCTCAGCTTTGGGAGTTCATGGGGATGTAGGGATGTGAAGAGGCAGAATAAACTTTTCCTCCTGGAGACCAGGCTGCTCTCACCTCGGGGAGGGAGTGGGGAGCTGCAGGCAGTGGGGGGAGCTGGACCAAGGCCTGATTTACAGGATCTTGTAGTGATGTCTGCTCCTGCCTGCCCTGAAAGGTGCTGGAGAGCCCAGAGGAGGGGAAAACTCAGATCTGGTACCTGAAGAGTAGAAAATCTTCCTCCACATTGAACTGAGGGTAAAAGCAGTGATTGGGCTCCTTGAGGGTGTCTGACTCCCCCTTCCAGCCCAGCTCTGCTCCAGTGAGACCCTCCCTTAGCTGAGCCACCTCTCAAAACCTGCCCAGCTCTGTGTTCTGAACATCCTTCCAGCCTTTCTGCCTCATTGACAAGTTTACCTTTGAATTCTTCAGAATTTATTTATTTATTGTAGCGATTTTTAAGGTTTTTAAGAATTTAAGGTTTATGAGAATCTAAAGGACCAACAGGGAGCAAAGCCCTGGTGGGAGAGCTGCTGGTCACGGCTTGCTGGAAGAACATTGATAAATGGAAATGAAATGAAATTGGCTGGGTAAAAGATCTTTATCCAGGGCACTGGAGCTGGGATGGGGTCTGGGAGCAGCATGCAGTGGGCAGGAGGAAGCTGTTGGAAAGCTCTCAGTGGATGAACTCTGCATTACCTCCATTAATGTCCTGAGAGATTAAATACTGGATGAGTGTGGAGATTTTTCATAGCTAAGCATTCTCCTGCTTCCGAGCATCCCAGGTATTGACTGTGGTTCATTTCCTGCATTAGAAAATATTATTTAATAAAGCAGCAGCAGAGGCTGGGACTGGCTGTACACTGACCTGGAATCAGGCTTTTCTTCCCTGTGATGTAAATCCCTTCCATCACCCTGGGCTCTGAAGTACCAGCCCCAAAATCAAAGAGGGTTTTTCTCCTCTGTTAAAAAAATGGTAGGTGTTTGCTTTCTTTAAAAAAAAAAAGATAAGAATCAAATATTAACCTCCTAGGTGGTTTCAGAGAGATTTAGAGGGCTGCCCTCGCTCCTGAGGAGCTTTAAGGGATCTGTGATGGATTGAGATTTCCTGTAACAAAAATCCTCAGGTTGGATTGAGTGAGGAATGGAGGAATAACAGGAATTCCATGGGGTCAGGGCCTGCCAGACTGGGGAGCAAAGTCAATACTTTCAGAGTGAGCAAGTGCTTGCAAACATTATTCCCACATCAGGGAGGAGGGAGAGCACGAGCCGTGAGCTGAGAGCCCATTTCCCACAGCAAGACACCTCAGAATATTTTAAAGCAGAAAAAAAAAAAATCATTGAGGCTCTTTGAGAAGTGAAGGTTGTGGGTGGAACTATTCTGGTTAATTAGAGGATGTCAGGAAAGATTCATATAACTTACAGTTCCTTAGTCATTGTTTTTAAATATAGCAGTGCCTTAAATCCCAAGCTTAAATACAAGCAGATAAATGTGTGGATTGTAGCATTTCTCACAGCAGGTTCAATTCAGGGGGCGTAGTGGAACTTGCAAGTTCTGGCTATAAAAATACATTTCTCTCAGTTCAACTCGAGCAGGGGAGGCCTTTTCCATGAGCTCTGAGGACATTTTCTCCAGGGTGGTTGGTGTGTTGTGACCCTGCTTCAGAGAGCAAAATCTGCCTCAGTCAAGGATTAAGCTGCACCAGACACTTAAGAATAAAAGCTGAATCTGCAGTTTGGTGTTAATGCAGCCTCTGAGCAACCTCCAGCCCAGTTTAAGCAGGGGAATGGTGTCCAAATCCAGGCTCCCAGCTGGAGGAGCCCTGTGCTGGAGCAGAGGTGGTTGAGGAGGGCACATCAGAGGTGTTGAGGCTGGGTTGGGATGGATCAACACAAAGTGTGAGTGAAGTGTGACAGAAAAATCCAATGAAAGTTTGTATTTTTGTCAGCTGGGGCACAGGTCTGGCTTGTCTGGCAGATTCTGTGGACCCCAAGAGGCAGCTGTGTCAAGACACAGATATGTGGCATCTTTAAATCAGCTAAAAATACTGTAAGGTGTGTTCATGTTGAAAGGAAAAATATAATTGAAATGAATTTTGCTGTATTTGAGGCTCCAGGAGCTTTCCAAACATATCCCATCCCATCCTTTTCAGCTTTGTCCTCTTGCTTACGGGAATTGTGAAATCCTCATTACAGCAGGACTTGTGATCACTGTTGACTCCAGAAGAATATATTAAAATTCAGAGAAAACAAAGCCCTTGTGCTGAAAGAGCTCATTCTGCGCTGTGCTTTTGGGGGGAGGGTGCCGTGCCTGGGTTTTGTTTGCGGGGGGAATCGCTGAGCTCGGCTCCTGCCTGTTCCTGGAACGCCTCATCAGCAGGAATCGATCCCGATAAAGGCATCGATCACAGCAGAGCAGAAAGGAGAGGCTGAAATCCCCCCCAGACGTTCAGGACCCCCCCAAAATCCGCTCACACCGAAACCCTGAGCCGACCAAACCCAAGGAGCCTCAAGCCGGAGCCGTGCGCTCGCTTTTCCCCTCCGAATTCCTGAGGATTCTCCACAAAAGGATGCGAGCTGCCGCTTTCTTTTGAACTAGCGGCTGGCTGCAGCAAGAGGAGGCGACGGCGCAGGGGGTGGGGAGGACGAGGTTTTGTCACGGAACCGGGGGCACGGCGTGGCGTCACGGCAGCGAGCCCGGGCTGCGGAGCCAGCCGAGCCACCGCGATGTCCCTGTCCGAGCAGCAGCACGACTACAGCCCGCTGGGCAAGGGGAAGAGCCCCGAGAGCTTCCCCGCGGCTTTCCATCGCATGGAGTCCACCAAAGACTTGGGGAAAAGCGAATTCGAGTGGCAGAGGACGGAGGGGAAGCTGAACGAGATCGGCTTGAGCGTGAACACGGGGGGAACGATTAAGGATGGGCTGGTTAAGAACGTCGGTTTCACGGATGAGGACAAGCTGTGCTTCTTCGAGGGAAAATTAGACAAAGAGCTAAAAATAGCTCAGAAAGACAAAAGAGAAATTGAGGTGCCGGGGAAGAAATACCAGGCGGCTGCAGGTCACCTTGAGAGCTGGTCCTTGATTTCGGAGACGTTTCCTTCTGCGGAAGGGAGCTTCGGGAACCCCAAAGCCACCGATTTCCGCGTGGGACAGGCGGGAGCCGAGAAAACCGGTCCGGGGCTGGGTAAAAATGAAGCCATCACCGACCAAGAGAAAGCCGTGGGCAAGGCTGGGATGGAGAGCAAATGCCAGCCGGAGCCGAAGCTGCCCCATGTATCCGTGTCGGAGAGCGATGGCAGCAAATACATGAAGGAGCAGGAGATCAGTGTCTGGAACCCCAATTTCCACCCTGTCCTGCCCAACGACTCGGGCTCCAAAGAATCGGCCGCGAAGAAAGATGGAGCCCCCGGTTATCGCGTCCTCGGGGTGCTCGATGACGGCGACGGGCAGAGCGGGCTCTCTGCCCCCAGCACCGCGGCCAAGGCGGCTCCTCCGACCACCACGGTGGAGCTGGCCCAGGACGAGTCCAAAAGCGGCGAGCTGAGCGAGAGCCCCGAGCTGGAGGAGGAGATGGAGGAGCAGCTGGGCTCTGAGGGCAGTTTGCTGGCCAGGGCTGCCCACCAGAGGAAGGCGATGAGGCGTGCGATGTCAGAGTGCTCTCACTTGTCGGTGCCCCTAACCCTTAACCTGGCCGATAAATACCCTGAGCCGGTGCTTAGAGAAGACGTCGCCACTGGGCTGCTCTCTCCTAATAGCAGCCTGACCCAGAGCCGCAGCCCCACGGCCGCCAAGCCCGGCGCCCCGATGAAGAGGTCGCTGACGGAGGAAGCGGCCGCCGGCCCCGCGGCCCCGGGCAGCCCCGGCCCCTCGGCGCAGCCCCCGGCCGCGCCGCCCGAGGAACCGGCGGCCAAGAAACGCGAGGAGTGCGACGGCAGCAACTCGCTGAAAAAAGAGCTGGGCAGCCCCAACGTGTTCCAAAGCAAACTGGAGCAGATCCCCGAGCTGGGCAGCCACGACAAAGAGCGGCAGCAGGACAAGAGGGACAAGAGGGACGGCGGCGATGGAGCGCCGGGGCTCGATGCTCCCAAAAGCAAAGGCGCCGAGCTGGAGCCCGGCAAAGCGGCTCCTCTGGAAAGAAAAGAGATGGAGGTCAGCAATGTGCAGAGCTCTTCAGCTCCAAAGCAAGGAGATTTAGCACGTGATGGTATGTTAATAATTTCTACCTCGCCGGGAAGGGAGCGGACAGGAGCTGGGAAGCGCCCGGTGACTTCGGAGCCCGGGAGGGCGCAGGGGGCACCGGAGACACCGGCGGGCAGAGCAGAGGAGGGGTTTTCACACAGATAAAAATAGAGGGGAAATGGGGAAAATGAATTATCCAGCATCAGCTGTCAGTGGCTCGTTGGGATGCTAAACTTGAGCGATGGATTTTCCAACCCGTGGCACCCGCAGCAGTGCCCTCCTGCCACCCCTCCCCAGAGCTGAGCTACCCCCTGGTCATGAGCTGCATTGTGAGAGCAAAAGTTAAAACCTTTCAGCCCCTGCCAGAAAAAAATCTGCAGATTGTGCTTTTCCCGTAAGCTTCTGGCACCTTTTGCTGTTTCTGTTTGAGGGGAGCACAAGAGTGATGATGGCTGGAATGATTTATGGAGTTAAGCTCGTGCTGAAATTCAAAGTGGAATTTCCCTGTCGCTTTCTGGAAGCTCTTTCCCAAAACCCCCTGGTTTGAATGGAGCCGTTCCCATTCCAAGGGTCAATAGCAGCTTGTTGTATTCTGTGGGGTTTGTTGTTTCAATAGTGCTGTGGTGTATGAGGTCACTCTTCCCGGATTTAAAATCTGTGAGAAGAGTAGTTAATCTTTGTTCTCCCGCCTGGAACAACATCCCTGTGTCCCCCTTGCCAGCCCCAGCCAGCAATAAACCTGCTTTTTTCCCAGATTTTGGATGCCACCACGGTGTTTGTGCTTTGTCTGTGGCCCCCATTAACGAGAGGAGAGGAAAATGTGTCAGGGGATAAAGACAAAAGATTTGCAAGGGAATTTTTTGCATCCTTTCGTAGCTGGTTTGCCCCTCGGAGGAGCGATGTGAAATGGAAACTGTGGTCAGGGAGGGTAAAACAGGGCTGTGCAGAGGGGTGAGCTCAGCTGAACCCCAAAACACTCGGGGCAGGGCAGTCCTGGGGGGGCTGTGCTCACACAGCCCTGGATTTCTTCTCCTCTGCCTTTGTGGTGTGTGAGTGACACCCCATGGTCACTCCGGTGGCTCTCGCTGGCTCCGGCCATCGCCCTGCAGCCAGTGGTCACTCACCACTGCCGGGCATAATTAGGGTTCTCTAATTATCAGGTTTCTCTAATTATTTCTCTAAGATGCTTCAGTTTCCAGTCTCCTGTTTGGGAAGCTGTGGAACGAGGTTTGGGCAGTACAGACTCCCCTCTGTGATGTTCCTCACGTGTCTCACCTTTTCATGAAGCGCAAAATCCCAGCGTGGGCTGCGCTGGAGGGACCTCAAAACCCACCCAGAGCCACCCCTGCCATGGCAGGGACACTTTCCACCATCCCAGGCTGCTCCAAACTCCATCCAGCCTGGCTTTGGACACTTCCAGGGATCCAGGGGTGCTGAGGATGGGGAGATTCTTCCCTTTCCATCCTCTCTGTTGTTCCCCAGTTCCTCACGCTCGGCTCGGGGGACAGATTTGAAGCTCTGGGGTGGTGGCAGCAGCTCAGGAGCGCAGCCCTGGCTCCTTGGAGGCTGAGCAGAGCTCCAGGCAGGCAGGTGGGAGCCACTGGCTGCCCTGAGGTGGCCACAGGGAGCTCCTGGCTCCAGCCAAGGTCGGACAGGACACCCAGGGATGTTCCTTGAGGCTCCCTCGTGGTCACCTGGGCTCGATTTTGTACCTGAACCTTGGAGGATCATCAGTTGTCTTGGGAACTGAAACATGGAAAGAGAGTAAAGAGATGTTGGCAGCAAACGTGAAGCAGAAAAAAACCCCAAAATTACATATTTGTGCACACCTTTCATGTCACAGAGTTCTCAGGGTGAGGGGGTTTGCCCCTCACAGAGTTTTGGGGCGTTGCTGACATCTTTTGTGTCCCAGGATTTTTGGGGTCTGATGGCACCTTTCATGTCACACTTTGAGGGGTTTGCTGATCCTTTTCATGTCCAGGCTTTTTGGGGTTTGATGGTCACAATTTTAGGGGTTTGCTGATAATTTTCATGTCCCAGGTTTTTTGGGGTTTGATGGTCACATTTTTAGGGGTTTGCTGATACTTTCCATGTCCCAGGTTTTTTGGGGTTTGCTGATATTTTCCATGTCCCAGGTTTTTTGGGGTTTGCTAATACTTTTCATGTCACATTTTAGGGGTTTGCTAATACTTTTCGTGTCCCAGGTTTTTTGGGGTTTGATGGTCACAATTTTAGGGGTTTGCTGATACTTTCCATGTCCCAGGTTTTTTGGGGTTTGCTGATACTTTTCATGTCACATTTTTAGGGGTTTGCTGATACTTTCCATGTCCCAAGTTTTTTGGGGTTTGCTGATACTTTTCATGTCCCAGGTTTTTTGGGGTTTGATGGCACCTTTCATGTCACATTTTTAGGGGTTTGCTGATACTTTCCATGTCCCAGGTTTTTTGGGGTTTGCTGATACTTTCCATGTCCCAGGTTTTTTGGGGTTTGATGGCACCTTTCATGTCACACTTTGAGGGGTTTGCTGATACTTTTCATGTCCAGGTTTTTTGGGGTTTGCTGATACTTTCCGTGTCCCAGGTTTTTTGGGGTTTGATGGTCACACTTTTAGGGGTTTGCTGATAATTTTCATGTCCAGGTTTTTTGGGGTTTGATGACACCTTCCATGCCACACTTTTAGGGGTTTGCTGATACTTTCCATGTCCCAGGTATTTTGGGGTTTGCTGATACTTTTCATGCCACACTTTGAGGGGTTTGCTGATACTTTTCATGTCCAGGTTTTTTGGGGTTTGCTGATACTTTTCATGTCACATTTTTAGGGGTTTGCTGATACTTTTCATGTCCCAGGTTTTTTGGGGTGGTGGTGTTTGCTGACACTTCCCACATCCCAGCTTTTGGGAATTGCTGACGCCTGCCCTGACACCAAGGTTTAACTACAACACAAATCAGCAACAAAGTTCATATTTTGGGTAACTGGGAACCCAAATTTGGCTTGGCTGTCTGAAAGCACAGCTCTGTGGGATCTTTAAATCAGACAAACATTTAAAAGCTCATCTGAAGTGGATTGACATGTTTTCCCCGGAGGGGCTGAGCATCAGTGATGGAAAGGTCACTGAGATGGGAGTGCTCCGAGTGTTCTGGCTGAGTTGTGTTTTGCAGATGGTTTATTCAGATTGCCAAGGGTTTTTGTGGGGTTTTTTTTTAGCATTTGGTTTAAAATTTTGCTCTCACAGTCTTTATTATGAAAGCTTGTTTGTTGTCCTTACAACCACAGGTCTGGGTGAGCTGATAAAGAGATAACTGAGCTGGCAGAGCTCTCACAGGCATGAATATCATAGAATTTAAAAACATATTTTCTACTCTTTGTAATTTTTAGTCTTTTAATCTCTGGATTTATCCTCTCCTGGAAGCAAACAAAGCAACAAAATGTTTTCTGTATGTGCAGTTTAGAGGATTTTTCAGAACGCAAGAGAAGCCAAACAGAAATTGCTCAGATGTTCCTGAAAAGCTTTCAAACTTTCTGTGCTGAGGATTTTTCCCTCTCCCCTGTTAATCAATCATTTATAGTAAAAATAACTCTCCCAGCAGGCAGTGCTGGCTGCAAGGTGGAGCTGATGTTAAATCTAAATCTAAATACTGTAAAGAATTGTTCAACCTGATCCAAATCATTTATATGGGATCTCCACTTAAAGCAGATTTCCTTGGTTCTGCCCACCCAGGATTGTGGGATTTTTTGCTAAATATCTGCTCCTCTTGTGTTCTTTTAATAGAAAAGAATTTGTAGAATTGTACATCAAACTTTTCTTGCTTGCAGACGGGTGGGTGTTGGTGTGATCACAGAATCCCAGGATGGTTTGACTGGAAGGGACCTTAAAGCCCATCTGGTGATGGCACATTTAGTTTCATTTTAGTTTCATTTTAGTTTCATTTTAGTTTCATTTTAGTTTCATTTTAGTTTCATTTCCCTTTAGAAACTGCCCTGAAGGTGCTCCAGGTCAAGCCCTGGCGTGCCCAGGGTGGGTATTTTCATCCAGGAGATGCTGGCTGCAGGTCAGTCCTGGTCAGAGCTGAGCCCCAGGACCTGCCCAGCTCCCCCAGTTCCTCAGGAACCAAATCTTCCCTGGAAAAGTGGCTGTGCTGTTCCCAGCACTGAGGACAGCTTTGCCAGTTCACAGTTGAGTGATTTATTGGCATTTATTTGTACCCAAATAAATCAGCTCCAGCGGTGTCACTGCCATGGGTGATGTTTTTCACCACTGCCTTCACCTTCTGCCTTCTCTTGGCATCTCCCTGAGGTGTTTCCTGCTCTGAAACACCAGGAATTGTGTCTGTCACACCCAACACCAGCTCAGTGTCTGCTTCAGGAGACCATCCTGGCTTTCCAAAGCTCGGGTTTCTTTATAATCCATAAAGTCCAGCATAACTTCCAGTCCTGATGGATTTTTTTCCAGCAGAACACTGGTTTAGATGAGCACAGAATCCAAGATTCCCAGCAGGATTGGGAGGTGTGAGAGCCCTGGCCTGAGGTTTGCCCAGGTGGAGGCAGAGCTGCAGAGCTGCTGCTGGGGGCTGGAGGGTTCCTGACCACTGGAAATGTTATTTATAACAGGGGAGAAAGGACAGAAATGATTGCAGCTGCTCTGGGCCTGCTTGGAATTGGGGGATACTGAGGAACCTCGCTGGAATTTGTTGGATCATTAGTGACACCTTTGTGTTTGAGTGTTCCAAGACAGGATTGTTGTTATTTTGCATTTTGAACGGTGTGGAGCAGCACTTTTCTACCTTCAGACACTGAAAAGCTGGAGAGGAACTTTGGGCAAAGCCTGGAGGGACAGGACCCAGGGAATGGCTCCCACTGCTTGGATGGGATATTGGGAAGGAATTCCTGGCTGGGATGGAATTCCCAGAGCAGCTGGGGCTGCCCCTGGATCCCTGGAAGTGCCCAAGGCCACCCTGGGACAGTGGGAATGTCCCTGCCAGGGCTGGGGTGGCTCTGGATGAGCTTCAAGGTCCCTCCCAACCCAAAC
Organism: Periparus ater; assembly: GCA_032357785.1. Lineage (NCBI taxonomy): Eukaryota > Metazoa > Chordata > Aves > Passeriformes > Paridae > Periparus > Periparus ater. The sequence continues at coordinate 806,466 of CM063609.1, read as the reverse complement.
CAGTCTGGGAATCTCTGAATTCCCTGTAAATACCCTGGGTGTCCCCTGGCACTGCCCAAACTCAGGTGGCCACCTGGGGATTCTCTGAGGTTTCACCAACATTCAGAGCAGCTTCAGGGCCAGCCTGAATGAGGAATTTGGGTCCTGTTTGTTCCCAAAACCCCCAGCTCTGGGGTGCTTTTGCTGTGCTCCCTGCTGGGGAGGTGTTGCAGCAGCTCCTCAGCCCCACTTCGTGCCCTGTTGGATAAATATGGGAGCCACTTCAGGATATTCTGATTGAGGATTTCCCTTGCTGGGGTAAAAATAGAGTCTTAACAATCCTGGAGCCTTACAAGTGCAGGTGAAGAGGACATCTAGTTTATTCTCAGCTCTTGATAACGAGGGAAAATGTAGACATTGATTGCATTTGTTGCCAAATAAAATGCTGAGCCCTCTGCATTTGGGTCAAGCAGGAGATGTTGATTTAACCTTTTCTGGAGAGGAGGAAGCAGCTCAGGGTTGTATTCCTGCCCAAACAAAGCTTTCTTGTAGTTGTAGGTACTTTTCTGTAAGATCCTTAGACAAAAGGCTTGGTTTGAGGGTGGATTTTGGGATGCAGCTGCTGCTGATGGATGAGGAAGGAGCTGCTGCCTCTCCATGCAGGTTTTGTTCCAGGGGTTGTTTACGTTCAAGAGGGAGAGTAAAGACAAGGCTGGTCATTGCCTTATTGCTTAATCTATTTCTCTTAATGGATTTTCAGCTGATGACTCTAATCCCAATGAGAATTATGGAGCTGTTTCATTGAATGATGTTTTAGTTCAGCTTAGCCTGCTAAATATCCCTGGTTGGGGATCTGGGGATGAAGCCTGGCCTGGTTCACGTTGGCTGCAGCTGTGGCAGGGCAGGTGACACAGGGACCAGAGGGACAGCTGGCAGGGACAGCTTTCAGGGGATGCAGCCTCACAGAGCCTGGAGATGCTCCTTTATTAGAGGGGAAAAGGAATGGTGGGAAAATGTGGAATATCCTGAGACCCTCTGGGGTCATTGATCCAACCCCTGGCCCTGCACAATCCCCCCTGAGCATCCCTGGGAGCTCTGCCAGGGTTGGGAATGTGCCCCTGTCCCTGGGCAGAGCCTCAGAATGGGATTCAGATCCAGCCTTTGCCCACCTTGGTGCCAGAAAACTGAAACCCTTCTGGCTTTTTGGGAGGAGCCCAAGATGGGATCTACCAGGATCTTCCTCTGGACGTGGAGGATGGATTTTTGGGAGTGCTTGCTCCTGCCTAAGCTGCTGGTTGGTTTTTGAGGAATAGCTGGACACAATTCTGTCATTTCTAAAACAGTGCAGGAACACGGCTTTACTTTCAAAAGATCCTCCTGGGTACATTTCTCTAAGTGCTGTTGCCTCATTTTACTTCTGCAGGGAATAGAGACAGCAAAGCTTTTCAGATTTTGTGCCTGTTGGGGTTTTTTCACTCACAGTTGCAGCTTTCCTGAGAGCTGTTACTCAAAACTGAAGGTGAAGGGCTCTGGGAGGCTGAAGGTTTGTGTTTGCTCCCTCCTGGCTTCAGCTCAGCATCACCTCACAACTCTGGATTTGTAGGGTGGAGGTGGCATAAGGAGGATTTGTGTGGCTTTCCCCCAGCAAGGGGAGTTGTAGGAATACAGAAAAGAGAGAACAAAAAAAAAAACCCCCCAAACCTCTGTCAATTCATAAATCCTAATGTTTGAAAGAGGGAAAATCCAGGTGAAGATACATGGAAAAAAATTCCTGGTGAAGGTGGGGAGGGTGGGGAGGGACTGGGATGGAATTCCCAGAGCTGCTGGGGCTGCCCCTGGATCCCTGGAAGTGACCAAGGCCAGGCTGCTCCCCACCACCATGGACAGCCTGGAGATGCTCCAGAGACACCTCAGAGCCCCTTGAAGGGCCTGAAGGGGCTCCAGGAGAGCTGGAGAGGGACTGGGGACAAGGGATGGAGGGACAGGACACAGGGAATGGCTCCCACTGCTTGGATGGGATATTGGGAATTGGGAATTCCTGGCTGGGATGGAATTCCCAGAGCAGCTGGGGCTGCCCCTGGATCCCTGGCAGTGCCCAGGGCTGGGCTGGATGAGTTTGGAGCAGCCTGGGACGGTGGGAGGTGTCCCTGCCATGGCAGGGCTGGGATGATCTTTAGGATCTCTCCATCCCAACCCATTCTGGGATTCCATGATTCCATGATTCCATAATTCCATGATTCCATAATTCCATGATTCCATAATTCCATGATTCCATGATTCCATAATTCCATGATTCCATAATTCCATAATTCCATTATTCCATGATTCCATAATTCCATAATTCCATTATTCCATGATTCCATAATTCCATGATTCCATGATTCCATAATTCCATGATTCCATGATTCCATAATTCCATGATTCCATAATTCCATGATTCCATAATTCCATAATTCCATGATTCCATGATTCCATGATTCCATAATTCCATTATTCCATGATTCCATAATTCCATGATTCCATGATTCCATGATTCCATGATTCCATAATTCCATGATTCCATAATTCCATTATTCCATGATTCCATAATTCCATAATTCCATGATTCCATAATTCCATGATTCCATGATTCCATAATTCCATGATTCCATGATTCCATGATTCCATAATTCCATGATTCCATAATTCCATAATTCCATGATTCCATGATTCCATAATTCCATAATTCCATAATTCCATGATTCCATGATTTCATAATTCCATTATTCCATGATTCCATGATTCCATAATTCCATGATTCCATGATTCCATGATTCCATGATTCCATAATTCCATAATTCCATGATTCCATGATTCCATAATTTCATAATTCCATAATTCCATAATTCCATGATTCCATAATTCTATGATTCCATAATTCCATGATTCCATAATTCCATGATTCCATGATTCCATAATTCCATGACTCCATAATTCCATAATTCCATGATTCCATGATTTCATAATTCCATTATTCCATGATTCCATAATTCCATGATTCCACGATTCCATGATTCCATGATTCCATAATTCCATGATTGATTCCATGTGCTTGCCTTTGGGTACAATCCCAATCCACAGAGGCTCTGCAGCCTGGGAGATGTGATAAATCAAAGAGGAGCAGCTCACACAGGCAGGGGCCAAACGAGACTCCTCAACCTGGAAGAGGGAACAGGAGAAGGGAGGTGGTTGTGGTTGATGTCCGAAAAGTCATCAATGACAGGGAAGTTGTGAACAAGAGGAGACAGTTCTGTTTTTCCAGGATAAGAATATGGGTCAGCAAACAAAAATAGCAGCAGCAGCTGAAAGCAAACGGTGCTGGGTGACTTGTGAGAGATTTGTGCAAAGCTGTAAAACAGCTTCTGCCAGGAGTTTGGGAACTGGGGGATTTCAGCTTGGTTTTATTGAGCTTGATCAGACATTGGAGGAGAAGCCCCCAGCTGTGGAATCTCCATGGCTGGAGATGCTCAGAACAAGACTGAGCACACCCTGAGCAGGCTGGGGGAGCTGGAGTGGGGGATTGGGGTGAAGGACCTCCCCTCATCCCTCCCACCCTGCCTCTTCCTCTTCCTCCAGAGGGGCTGCGTGTGCTGAGGAGCTGCTGGGCAGGAAGGTGATTTCCAGACTGGAATTCACAGGATGGGCAGAGAGATGGATTTTGGGGGAGTGGGTGGGATGGGATTTTTCTCCTGGTTAGGAATTCTATTTCCATATTTATTTTTAGATTTAATATATTTCTATATTAAATATATATTTATATATTAAATATATTTATGTATTAAATACATTTAATATGTATTTATATATTAAATATATTTATGTATTAAATATATTTCTATATTAAATATATATTTATAAATAATATTTCTATATTAAATATATATTTATATATTTAATATATTTCTAAATTTAATACGTATTTATATATATTTATATATTAAATATATTTATATATTCTATATTAAATCTGTTTCTATATTAAATTATTAAATTTATAATTTACATTTAAATTTATAAAATCAAATATTTCTATATTAAATCTATTTCTATATTAAATATATATTTCTATATAATATATATATATTAAATATATATATTTATATATTTATTTCTAAATTTAATACGTATTTATATATATTTATATATTAAATATATTTCTATATTTATTTCTATATTAAATCTATTTCTATAGTAAATTATTAAATTTATAATTTACATTTAAATTTATAAAATCAAATATTTCTATATTAAATCTATTTCTATATTAAATGTATATATTTATATATAATATATATATTAAATATATATATTTATATATTTAATATATTTCTAAATTTAATATGTATTTATATATATTTATATATTAAATATATTTCTATATTTATTTATATATTAAATCTATTTCTATATTAAATTATTAAATTTATAATTTACATTTAAATTTATAAAATCAAATATTTCTATATTTAATCTATTTCTATATTAAATGTATCTATTTATATATATATAATATATTTCAATATTAAATGTATATATTTATATATACTTAATATATTTCAATATATTTTTCAATTTTTCAATATTTTTCAATATATTTCAATATATATTTATATATATTTATATATTAAATCTATTTCTATATTTATTTCTATATTAAATCTATTTCTATATTAAATTATTAAATTCATAATTTACATTTAAATGTATAAAATTAAATATTTCTATGTTTAATATATTTAATATATTTCTATTTTCCATATTTATGTACCCATAATCAGGGTTTGGCTTCAGGGAGCCATGGGAGGAGCTGTGGCCATCCCTGTGTGCAGAAGGTGCTGCAGGTGTTTCCTCCCAGCTGTGGCTGAATCCATGGCTGGAGGCTCCTTTTGGGGTTCCTCCAGCCTGTGACAGCTCGGGGTCCCCTGAGGGGTGGCCCTGCAGCCCAGGTCACACCGATCCACAATGGATTGGCTTGGGAGGGACCTGAAAACTCATTAAATTCCCACCCCTGCCATGGCAGGGACACCTCCATCCCTCCATCCCTCCATCCCTCCATCCCACATCCATCCCTCCATCCCTCCATCCCACCATCCCACCTCCATCCAACCTCCATCCCACCTCCATCCCACCTCCATCCCTCCATCCCACCATCCCACCTCCATCCCACATCCATCCCTCCATCCCACCTCCATCCCTCCATCCCACCATCCCACATCCATCCCTCCATCCCACCTCCATCCCTCCATCCCACCATCCCACCTCCATCCCACCTCCATCCCACCTCCATCCCTCCATCCCACCTCCATCCCTCCATCCCACCTCCATCCCACCATCCCACCATCCCACCTCCATCCCACCTCCATCCCACCTCCATCCCACCTCCATCCCTCCATCCCACCATCCCACCTCCATCCCTCCATCCCTCCATCCCACCTCCATCCCACCATCCCACCTCCATCCCACCATCCCACCATCCCACCATCCCTCCATCCCACCTCCATCCCACCATCCCACCTCCATCCCACCTCCATCCCACCTCCATCCCTCCATCCCACCATCCCACCTCCATCCCACCTCCATCCCTCCATCCCACCATCCCACCTCCATCCCACCTCCATCCCTCCATCCCACCATCCCACCTCCATCCCACCTCCATCCCACCTCCATCCCACCATCCCACCTCCATCCCACCTCCATCCCACCTCCATCCCTCCATCCCACCATCCCACCTCCATCCCACCTCCATCCCACCTCCATCCCACCATCCCACCTCCATCCCACCTCCATCCCACCTCCATCCCACCTCCATCCCACCTCCATCCCACCTCCATCCCTCCATCCCACCATCCCACCTCCATCCCACCTCCATCCCTCCATCCCACCTCCATCCCTCCATCCCACCTCCATCCCTCCATCCCACCTCCATCCCTCCATCCCACCTCCATCCCACCATCCCACCTCCATCCCACCTCCATCCCACCTCCATCCCACCTCCATCCCACCTCCATCCCACCATCCCACCTCCATCTCACCTCCATCCCTCCATCCCACCATCCCACCTCCATCCCTCCATCCCACCTCCATCCCTCCATCCCACCTCCATCCCACCTCCATCCCACCTCCATTCCACCTCCATCCCTCCATCCCTCCATCCCACCTCCATCCCTCCATCCCACCTCCATCCCACCTCCATCCCACCTCCATTCCACCTCCATCCCTCCATCCCTCCATCCCACCTCCATCCCTCCATCCCACCTCCATCCCACCTCCATCCCACCTCCATTCCACCTCCATCCCTCCATCCCTCCATCCCACCTCCATCCCTCCATCCCACCTCCATCCCACCTCCATCCCACCATCCCACCTCCATCCCACCTCCATCCCACCATCCCACCTCCATCCCACCTCCATCCCACCATCCCACCTCCATCCCACCATCCCACCATCCCACCTCCATCCCACCATCCCACCATCCCACCTCCATCCAACCTCCATCACACCATCCCACCATCCCACCATCTCACCTCCATCCCTCCATCCCACCATCCCACCTCCATCCCATCTCCAACCCACCATCCCACCACCATCCCACCTCCATCCAACCTCCATCCCACCATCCCACCATCCCACCACCATCCCACCTCCATCCAACCTCCATCCCACCATCCCACCATCCCACCACCATCCCACCTCCATCCCACCTCCATCCCACCTCCATCCCATCTCCATCCCACCTCCATCCCACCATCCCACCTCCATCCCACCTCCATCCCTCCATCCCTCCATCCCTCCATCCCACCATCCCAGCTCCATCCCACCATCCCACCATCCCAGGCTGCTCCAAACCCATCCAGCCTGGCCTTGGGCACTGCCAGGGATCCAGGGACAGCCCCAGCTGCTCTGGGAATTCCATCCCAGCCAGGAATTCCTTCCCAATATCCCATCCAAGCACTGGGAGCCATTCCCAGCTCCCCAGAAGGTTTCTCCAGCCCTGGCCCAGGTGCAGGGTGCAGTGCCCTTCCTTGGAGGGTTTAAAAGCCCTGTGGATGTGGCCCTTGGGGACAGGGGACGATGATGGCCTCAGCAGAGCTGGCTCCATGGTCTGAGAGGCTTTTCCAGCCTCAGCAATCCTGGGCTGAGTCGCAGGATGTGCTCCAGCTTCTGCTGAGCTGCACTGGAGCTGCGCAGGAGCCTTTGCAGAGAGACTCTGTCCACACTGGGGGGTTTGGAGGAAATCAGGGACAGACTGAGCTGAGCCTTGGGGACACCTTTGGCCATCCCACAGCTGCCACAGGAGCTCTTCTGCTCTGTGCTGGTTTTGGGGAGCCAGGACTCGTGAAGCCATTGCCTCTCCCACGTTGGCTGTGTCCCGTCAGGTTTTGTCTCTCTGGAGGCACCTCAGGAGCCACCAGGAGAGGAGCAGCGAGGAGAGGAGTGAGAGTTTGAGGATGAAGCACGTTGAGAGTCTCCTCAGGCCCCGAAGTTCCCGTCCAGGTGGCTGCCAAGGCCGCAGCGGGGCCGGCTGTCACTCCATGGAGGGACACGTCCCTCATCAGCCTCCTGGGTGGCCTGAGAGCTTCCTCTGCCATCCTCCAGATCTGCAGGAGAACTGCTGTTCCCTTCTAGCACAAGGAGCTAAATCTTGCTGTTCTGGGTGTGTTTTGGCACAGATCATCTCATTATTATTATTTCTTCTGAATAATCACCACTGCTGATTTCTTCTGAGTCCCGTTCCCTCCCAGTCCTGTTCTATCAAACCCCACGTGCTGATGTTTGCTGGGTCCTTCATCCACCCGTGGCAAGCACCTGCTTTCTGGAGACAAATTTATTTTAAAATCCCTTTTTTTTTTAACTTGTTGGCATTCGTAGGGCTTTGCCAGATGTAGTTTTGGGCTCTGTGGGTGATCTTGGCTGAGCGTTGGGTTGGGTTGGCCAAGCTCACACTGCACCAAGCCCAAGGCCAGGCTGGATGGGTTTGGAGCAGCCTGGGACAGTGGGAGGTGTCCCTGCCATAGCAGACGTGGCTCTGGATGGGCTTTAAGGTCCCTCCAACCCAAACCAGCCTGGAATTCTTAAAAATCTTAAATCTTAATTCACTCAAGTGCACCAGTGTGAACAAAAGACTCCACAATAACCCCTAAACCCACAAACTCCAGGATTCAGTTTGGGGTTTTACAGGCACCAGTGAGGAAGGAGCTCACCCCTAAATGTAACAGCTCCAGGGACATCCCTGGGCTCCAGCTCCAGCATTCCCTGGAAAAGCCCCACTCCAGGGTTTGGGATTCTTGCTGCTGGAGTCCTCCAAACCTTCCCAGCCTCCACCCAGATCTCCAGGTTCCTGTGAGGCTGAGCACAGCCAGACCCCTGGGTGGAGGCTGGGAAGGTTTGGAGCACTCCAGCAGCAAGAATCCCAAACCCTGGAGTGGGGCTTTTCCAGGGAATGCTGGAGCTGGAGCCCAGGGATGTCCCTGGAGCTGTTACATTTAGGGGTGAGCTCCTTCCTCACTGGTGCCTGTAAAACCCCAAACTGAATCCTGGAGTTTGTGGGTTTAGGGGTTATTGTGGAGTCTTTTGTTCTCACTGGTGCACTTGAGTGAGTTAAGATTTAAGATTTTTAAGAATTCCAGGCTGGTTTGGGTTGGAGGGACCTTAAAGCCCATCCAGAGCCACCTCTGCCATGGCAGGGACACCTCCCACCATCCCAGGCTGCTCCAAACCCATCCAGCCTGGCCTGGGACAGCCCCAGCTGCTCTGGGAATTCCATCCCAGCCAGGAATTCCTTCCCAATATCCCATCCAAGCAGTGGGAGCCATTCCCTGGGTCCTGTCCCTCCATCCCTTGTCCCCAGTCCCTCTCCAGCTCTCCTGGAGCCCCTCCAGGCCCTGCAAGGGGCTCTGAGCTCTCCCTGGAGCTTCTCCTCTCCAGGGGAACCTTCCCAGCTCTCCCAGCTGGGATCCAGGGACAGCCCCAGCTGCTGTGGGCACCTGTTCCAGGGCCTCACCAGGGATAGGAATCATTTCTTGCAGTGCAGAAATCATTGGGACATCCCAAAAAAAGTGATTTAAGTGATTTTCAGCGTCAGAAATAGGCGCGGTGAGGAGAGGAAACGAGCGCGGACGCGCCGAGCAGCACAGAGAGAACAGACAGAGAAAATCCCTGATGGCAGAGCTGTGCCTTGGAGGGATGAGTGGAGGATGGCAGATGGGAATGTCCTTCCCTGTCTCCTTGAATCCCCTTTCCCTGGGGAGCAATTCCACGTTGGTGCTGACTCAGCTGGGCCGGAGGAGCCGGCTCGGGGCACAGCAGCTCCAACAAAATGCCTTTCAAAGATCTTTCAGAGCCTTCTTGCTGTGCTTGGGGGAGCAGGCAAACTGAAAAGTCTCTTAAATAATTCCTGCAGCCTAATGAACAAATTTGATTAAGGTTTGGCAGCTTTTCCTAATATTCCCTGTAACTAGGAAATGTTCCCAGTTCTCCGCTCTGAGAACAGGCTCGTAATTAAACCATGAATGAGAGCAAATGTCCTGATGAGCACAGGACAAATGAGGATTAAACCCCAAACCTGCCCTTCTGTAATCCCTGGGGGATGGTGCAGGGTTGTGTGTTCTGGAATGTCAGAGCCAGAGCTTGAATCATGGCCCCTCAAGTAGGGAAGTTCTCACCCCAGCTCCCCTGAATAAATACTTTAAAAAATATTTAAAAATTAAAATAATAATAGTAATAATAATAGTAATAATAATAATAATAATAATAATAATAATAATAATAATAATAATAATAATAATAATAATAATAATATCATCATCATAGAATGGAATGGTTTGGGGGGGTTGGAGAGACCTTAAACCACCCCAGCCATGGCAGGGACACCTCCCACCATCCCAGGCTGCTCCACCCTGGCCTTGGACTCTTCCAGGGATCCAAGGGCAGCCCCAGCTGCTCTGGGAATTCCATCCCAGCCAGGAATTCCTTCCCAATATCCCATCCATCCCTGCCCTGTGGCAGTGGGAGCCATTTCCTGGGTTCTGTCCTGGTTTTTATTCACCTTCTATTAAGCAACGTGAAATAACATGAAATTCTTGTTGTCATTGGTTCAGAAACGTGGAAACTGCTGGAGTTCAAATCCTGAACCTTTGGATGTTGTGGGATTTGAGGAGCACTCCCTGATCCTGGGAATTCATGGCAGAGGTTTAACGTTGGTGCTGAATTAGCTGAAATAATTAATGACAATTAATGACAGCAGCTGGGAAGTCACCTTGATGCTGGGGATATTTGGGACTGGTAGGATTCCAAATGAAGCTTCCCTGGAGCAGGGAATGGGCAGGAGGGTGTTTGTCTGGAGAGGGAACTGCTGACAGGGCTGTGGGTGCTTCTGACAGGTGAGATGAAGATTCAGGTTTATTGAAATGCAGGGGAGGAATCAGGTAGAGAGGAGCCAATACAGATCAGCTGCAATAAAAAAGGGTTTTCCAGGTGAACAGACACAATTCCTAAGAGTTTTACATTAAAACAGGTGTTCAACCTCTACATTTTGCTGGTTTTCCTCCTTTATGTGCCCAGGATGCTCAGCCCAACGCTGCAAAACCGGAAAACCAGATGGGTTGGAAGGGGTTAAACCAATTCAGGGGGGAAAAAATGTTTCTCCTGAGCTTATCCTGGAGTCAGAACATAAAAACAACAACCCCAAACCCTGGTGGGAGGGAGGCACGGGCTGATTTTATTTTCCTGAGCCATCCTCTGAGACGCTGCTGTCAAGTCTGACAAGCAGGAAAAGGAGGAAGAGGAGCAGTGATTTCCAAAAGATGTGAGAACAGGCTGTTTACTGCTGGAATTGTTACCCTGGGCTTGTCACAATCTGTTGCAGGGTTATAAAAAGCAAGGTCCAACACGGATCAGGCTGGATTTGAGTCCCCAGATGACAGGGGAGATGCAGGAATTGGTGCTGGGCTGTTGGCACAGGATCCTGCCTGAAATTCCAGCGCTCCAGGAGCTGCAGGGAAGGGAGCTCAGGGCAGTGTGTGCAGCTCCACCGTGGCCAAGGAGGGGCTGGCAGAGGTTTCTGGGGAAGCTGCTCCTTGTTTGTTCCCTGCTCTGCAGGATTTTGGGGATTTGGGGAGAAAACTGCTCCTAAGTGAAGGTTTTGTTGGGGTGGAGGGCGGTGCTGGTGCTGCTGTGGTTGGACTTCTTTGATTCTGTGTTTTCAGAGGACACCAGGAGGAGATGCTGCTCTCCTGGCCCTGGGGACAGCCTGGCTCTGTTCACTGCCCCCAAACAGTGTCACAGCTCAGGTGACAATGGCCAGGATGGGAAATCACAGGGAAATCACAGGGAAATCACAGGGAAATCACAGGGAAATCACAGGGAAAACTGGCACTTCCTGGAGCTGAACCTGAGCTTGGTGCTGTAACAGCGTGATGGGATCTCCATGATCCTGCTCTCCTGGGAATCTTGGAATGGTTTGGATGGAAAGAGGCATTAAGGACCATCCCATCCCAGCCCTGCCATGGCAGGGACACCTCCACTGTCCCAGCTCCATCCAGCCTGGCCTTGGGCACTGCCAGGGATCCAGGGGCAGCCCCAGCTGCTCTGGGAATTCCATCCCAGCCAGGAATTCCCAATTCCCAATATCCCATCCAAGCAGTGGGAGCCATTCCCTGTGTCCTGTCCCTCCATCCCTTGTCCCCAGTCCCTCTCCAGCTCTCCTGGAGCCCCTTCAGGCCCTGCAAGGGGCTCTGAGCTCTCCCTGGAGCTTCTCCTCTCCAGGGGAACATTCCCAGCTGGGATCCAGAGCAGGCTGGGATCCTCCATCCCTGGAGCTCCAGGTCCCTTCTGAGCTGTTGGATCCAGGGCTGGGAGCTGGGACCTTTCCTTCATCTGCTGGGAATCCTCCCTGCTCCCCGAGGGCTCCAGCTGTGGATGTGGGCAGGGTTAGGGCAGGAGCAGCTGTAACAACAGGGAGAGTTGGGAACAGAACCCACTCCAGGAAAAGTGTCAAACCTGGAAGAGGTCAGAACTTCACCATTAGCATTCCAACAATTTATTGTAACAATTTGAAAGATGAGAAGGTTTGCTATGTAAATTAAACCACGGGTTTTCTTCACCTGCTGGCTGGCTTTTCCCACTGGGATAACAGGAGAAATTGGAATCTAACAGCATCTGGATGAAGCTGTCCTGTTGCAGGGAAAATCTTTCTTCCTGCAGGTATTCTGAGGTTTGGGAAATTTTCCACTAACACCAACCTGTGCTGGTCTGTCTCCTGCTGCTGCTGTGTTGAATAACAAGAAACTAAAAAAATACATCTTTAAAAACAAATAAAAAAGCACAAACTTACAAATCTCCCTTGGTTCCCCCAGCCAAACCAGAGGAGCCCAAAGCAGCCGAGGCCGTGAGTGGGAACGACATCACAGCTCCTCCCAACAAGGAGCTCCCTCCCAGCCCCGAGAAGAAGACCAAGGTAGGAGCTGTTCCCTGTGGGCATCTCCATGGGTTCCACCTGCCTCCTCTTCTGCTTCCTCAGCTCTGCCAGCCCCAGTTCTGTTCTCTGAGCTGCCCTTTCCCTGCAGCAAACCCATCCTGAGCTATCCACCAACAGAGCCCGTGCCAGACTCGGACACAAGTGTGGAAGTGGCTTCCCTGGCTGGTGCTGCTGATTGCAGCGGTAGTAAACACGTAGTAAAGGTGTAGTAACACTCACTGCTCCGTGAGCTGTTCCCTGTGCTTGCAGGGTCCTGCCCAGGCCCCTCTGGCGTGGCAGCTCTGCTCTCAGGAGCTTGCAGCACTCAGCAGAGTCCCCCTGAGTGTCCCCAGTGCTGCTGGGGGGGCTCTCTGCCCTCTGATCCGCTGAGGATTGCGAGCGCAATCCCCAGGGGCCCCGAATTGGAAATGCACAGCCTGGGGATTGCACAGAGCTCTGCATGTCAGGAGCACCCAATTGCTAATCCAGCTTTACCAGCCATTCCTTCTGGTGCTTTCCATGCTGCTGAAATAATCCTGTTGGTTTGGAATTGAATGGCAGAACCCCCCCAGCACTGGGGGCCGCTGCTTTTCGGTCTTTGTTGCACTCAGAAAACAGAAAGCTGCTTTTTTAAATTATTATTATTTATCATTATTTATTATTATTGCTATTATTGCTGCTATTATTATTATTATTATTATTATTATTATTATTATTATTATTATTATTATTATTATTATTATTATTATTAATTGCTATTCTTATGATTTGTTTCCTTTAAAAATATCACTTTTCTGTTGTTGCAGCTCAATGTTTTGGTTTACAATGCGCTATTTTTTGTTGTATTTCTTTGGTTTTATCCTGGATTTTGCTTTTTGGCCCAACCCTAAAGCCTGCTGCATCCAGCTCCGCTCCAAAGCCGGCAGCAGCGAAGGCCAAGCCCTCGGCCACCACCAGCCCCAAGCGGCCGAGCTCGGCCACCCCGGGCACAAACAAAAAGCCCACGAGCCCAACTGCAGGTCCTGCTCCAGGCAGCACTGCCAAACGCCCCGGCAGCAGCAGCAGCAGCCGTCCCTCCACCTTAACTCCAAAAGAGATTAAACCAAAGGTAAGAGGAGCCTGGCTCTGGGGAGCAGCCAGGGCTCGCTGGCAGGGGACGTTCCTGTGCTCCTGTGTTCCTGTGCTCTGATCAAAAATGGGATTTGGTGTGTTGGGAGCAGCTTCCGTCGTGTCCCTGGCGCTGAATTGTGTCACCACAGGGGAGAATGGAAGCTGAGGGTGGTGCTGAGATTGTCCTGCTGAGCTGCTGTGAGTCAGGGATCCCAGGCTGGGTTGGGCTGGAATGGAACTTAAATCCTGTTGGGGTCAGAGATGCAAGGCATATACCTTTATCAGTAATGCCTAACTCTGACACCCAAAAAAGCACTGAGTTTTGCATAGCACCATGGAGACAATAAGTAGAATTAAGTAGAAAAGACTGTAGATGTAAATGTGTAAATTAGAAAGTTTTTTAAATCACTGGGTGAATGGGTTGAGGTTTAAAGTTTAAAGTAGTTTAGAGAACAGGAGACAAGATGGAGGATTTAGGGTGTTGTCCCTTGTCCTTCTTCTTTCTTCTTCATGTTCTTTTCCTAGGGGTTTTTGGGTAGTAGTGATTGGGTAGAAAATGCCGCAGTGCATCACACAGGTGTTGGGACATTGGATCAGTAAGGAAAATAATTTAGTTGGCATCTGTTAATTGGGTAAATGGACATATAAAAGACCTTGAAGAAGATCTTTGTTAGCCATTTTACCCTCCTTTATCATAGTGCACATAGCTCCCTGTACCCTGTATTACTGATAAGAAAAAATAAACAACGAAGACGGAAACGGAGAGAAAAACTTGCCTCCCTGTCATCAATATTCAGTTCAAAGGGAAAAAGAACCCACATCTAAAAGTCCAGGAAAAAGGACAAAATCCCATCTCATTCCAGCTCTTCCATGGCCAGGGACACCTTCCACTGTCCCAGGCTGCTCCCAACCCCATCCAGCCTGGCCTGGGACACTGCCAGGGATCCAGATTTTGTGGGAATTCCATCCCAGACCCTCCCCACCCTCCCATCCAGGAATTCCTTCTGTATACAACTCCTAAATCCAGACAAGAACATGGGAATCCTGATTGGAGACCTTTGATATGAATAGCGAAGAAAAACAAACCCATTTGAACGCTCCGCATTTCCCACCTCTGGTCATTTTATGATGTCTGGTCACTGCAGAACTGCACAGAGAGGACTGATAACACTCAGAAAACCTTGGGGATTTGTAATTCCCCAAAAGAGAGGGTTCATGGACAGTGTTTCATGTCCAGACAAGCAGGGAATCCCCGTCTGTTAGGAACGGGAGGTGTCCCTTGAATGTTCCCTGTGTTGTCATCTTAAGCAGAGGACTTCTAAGCTTTAAAAAGGAACCTCAAAACCTATTTCAGAAGCTTTCACTGATGGCTGAGCACCACCACTGCTGCTGAATTAAGCTCAAATTACTGCATTTGAGTGTCTTTTAGAACTAACTAAAAATAACAGAAGGCAAAATGAAAGCCCCAGTGTAAATGTGCACTTTTCTCTGAGCTGCTGACTTTGGTTTGGTTCAAGTTTTTGTATCATTCTGAATCCCTTTTTGATAAAATAATATTTATTCCCTTGCATTAATTCAGTGTTTTCATACTTCAGGCAGTTGACAAACAAGTGCCTGACCAGGGCCAGCAGGAAAAAGTTTTCCAAGTGAGGGATGAGCCTCAGACACCCGATTTTCCTGTCCCCGGTGTTTTAACAAATTCCAGCTCAGGGAGCCTTCCTCCTCCTGGGGGATGGGAATCTTGCTCAGGAGCATTGCTGGTGTTCTGATGGTTCCATTTTTTCCAGAAATCAAAATCTCCTTCCCAGCTCCACACATCAAAGCTGAGCCAGCCCTGGGTGGGACCTGCTCCTCGGTGGGGTCCGTGCTCCGTGTCCTCCTCCACACCATCACGTCTTCATTATATTTTAATTGCATTATAATTTCAGCAGTGCCAGGCTTAGTTAAGTGTTTAAGAGTTCCAGCAGCGATTTCTGTTCATTTCAGTCTGTTTTGGCCCCTCCCGCTCCCGCTGAGCGCGGCGCTTCGCCGGTGTCACCCCGGCCGTTCTGACGCCTCCTGCTCCCTTTCAGGTCGCGGATGCGAAGCCCGCGGAGAAGAGAACTTCCCTCTCCAAGCCTCCATCCTCCACCACTCCTAAAACTCCTTCCAGGAGCTCCTCTGCTGCTCCCCGGACCACGGCACCGTCGCCGGTGACGGCAGCGGCCGCTGCCAAAACCACGGTGGCGACTCCTCCCAAGAGGCCGACATGTGAGTGCTCCCTCCTTTTCCCTCCTTTTCCCTCCTTTTCCCTCCTTTTCCCTCCTTTTCCTTCCTTTTCCCTCCTTTTCCCTTCTTTTCCCTTGGGAATCTGTCCTTCAGCAGCACCAGGTGCTCTCCACAGCTCCCTGGCAGGAGGGATATTCCAGATTTCTGCATGGAAAAGGCTGCCCAGGGCAGTGTGCTCAAAAGCTGCTCCGTCGTTGTCTGGATTCTGACAGTAGCTCAAATGTTTTTCTCTCCAGGGCTTCCTCTTCCAAACTCCCTTCAGGGCCAACCTGGATCAGCTCTGTGTGATCCAGGGTTAATTCAATAACTGTACACACTTGATTTAAGAGTGGGCATTCTATCCCCTCCTTATTTTGCCATAGGAACAGAATAAATATTAAATAAAAGCTTAGGAAAGCAAATCTTGGGAGGAGGACTTGAGATGCCTGAACTGGTGTGTGAAATCCAAAAAGAGTTGAGCAGAAGTGGAGGGTTTGTAGTAGAGCAAGAAGAATTTGGAGCTGAAATCACATCAGCTTCATCCAAAAACTGTCCCTTGCTGCTAAAGAGGGAACTTCCCATGAGTTGAACAGGAAAGCTGAGCAGTGTTTCAGATAAACTCACGCTGCTCTCACTCCTTTTAATGGAGCTCCAGAGATTTAACATCAGATAAAATTACAGTTACTTCTTCTCAAGCAATTTCAAATGACTGGGCCTCAGTGACAAAACTTGTCAATAAATGTGTAAAATGACACAGAGTGCTTTGAATCCCAGAGCATGGATTCACATCCCAGCTTTCCCAAAAGAATTGTCATATTTTGGCTGTGTTGGGATGGATTCAGCCCCATGGACATCCCAGACTTTATGCTCTGGGGTAAAATCTAATTAATCAAGTGTAGAGAAGGTGTTGCACATTCCAAGTGCCACGTATCCTGTCTGATCCTGTGGCCATCCTGCTAAAAACTCATTTTGTGTGGTCTTGGAGGCAAACTGGAGCAGGATATGTTCTAATGAGCTGGGCTCGTTCCTCCTGCCCAAACCGAGCCACGAACAAAGGAGCGTTTGGTGCTGAAAAGAGCCGGAGGCAGCGATGCAGAGCTCAGGGAGGTTGTTCCAAGAGGCAGGATGTGCAGAGGAGGAGCCTCGGGGGACCCTGGCAGGGCCCAGGGGCTGAGGGAGGGTGAGGTCAGCTGGAGGGACTCCATGGGGAGGCTGAGCCGCCCTGGCTGGGTCTGGAAATGCCCAGGGGCAGGAATGGGAAGGGCAGGGGGTCCTGTTCTGGGTGAGGTGGAAGCTGGGGTGGGACAGAGGGCAGATGGTGCCCTGGGGCCTCAAGGGAACCACAGTGAGCCAAATGCTCAGGGATTGATTTGGTTTGGTTTAGTTTGGTTGGGTTGGGTTTGGTTGGTTTGATTTGGTTTGGCATGATTTGGTTTGGGTTGGGTTGGGTTTGGTTTAGTTGGGTTTGGTTGGGTTTGGTTTGGTTTGATTGAGTTGGGTTGAGTTTGGTTTGCTTTGCTTCGCTTTGGTTGGGTTTGGTTTCGTTGGGTTGGGTTGGGTTTGGTTGTGTTTGGTTTGGTTGGGTTTGGTTTGGTTTGGTTTGATTGGGTTTGTTTTGTTTTGGTTTGGTTTGGTTTGGTTTGGTTGGTTTTGTTTTGTTTTGTTTTGTTTTGTTTTGTTTTGTTTTGGTTGGGTTGGGTTGGGTTTGGTTTGGTTTGATTTTGTTGGGTTTGGTTTGATTTGGTTGGGTTGGATTGGGTTTGGTTTGGTTTGGTTTGGTTTGGTTTGGTTTGGTTTGGTTTGGTTTGGTTGGATTTGGTTGGGTTGGGTTGGATTTGGTTGGGTTTGGGTGAGATGTGGATGGGGACACCTGGAGCTCTTGGGGTCACAGCTCTGATCAGCTCCTTTAGAAGAGGGGACAGCTTTGGGGTCGGGCTGTGCTGCCAGGGACAGGGACAGGAGGAGAGGGAACGGCCTCAGGCTGGGCCAGGGAGGCTCAGGTGGAAATTGGGGAAATTCCTCATGGGAAGGGTGGTGAGGACCTGGAATGGCTGTGCAGGGCTCAGGTGAATATTCCTGATGGGAATTCCTTCAGGGGAAATTCCTCATGGGAAGGGTGGTGAGGACCTGGAATGGGCTGTGCAGGGCTCAGGTGAATATTCCTGATGGGAATTCCTTCAGGGGAAATTCCTCATGGGAAGGGTGGTGAGGCCCATTGTGCAGGGCAGTGCTGGAGCCCCATCCCCGGAGAGATTTCAGAGCCATGTGGATGTGGCACCTGGGGACAGGGTCAGTGCTGGGGAGCAGCTGCACTGGATGTGGGACTTCTCCAAGCACAGGGATTCCATGGATTTAGTTTCTCATGGCAGTGTTGAGCCAGAGAATAAGTTTGGGGTGGTGTCTGTGGCTGAAGATGCTCTTTCAGGACAGCTGCTGGTGCTGTGCCTTGAGCTGCCATCAAGCTTCAGTCATGGTCTCACATGAAATGTGTGTGTAAAGGCCATGGTTTGACACTCACAGTTTCACTTCCTCACCTATTTCCAGGTCAGTCATTTTCTCTGCTAAAGGAGAGCCGTGGGTTATGTGGGACTTGATATTTTGATTTTTAATTCTATTTTTTCATTAGTTTTTGTGTCCCCCTCCCTGTGGGAATGACTTTAATGTTTGTACAAGACCACGCTCAGCCCTTCAGATCAGGCACAGATCAAAGCCTGTCACCACAGACCATTGTCCCAGGGGTTTTGTCTGGGTTTTCAGCACCTCACGTTCATACAGACACAAGTGTTCAGCATTTGGCTCCCCACTGGCACCAGCAGACATAACATCTCTCTGTATATTAATGTAACATAATTCCTTTGCCTTTTACGCAACCCTAAGTCTGTTCTGTCCCTGCAGCTTCCCCAATTAAAGCTGTGGTCTCAAGGAATGAAATTAGGTTGGTTTGCCAGCCCCTTGTTTGAAGTGTTTGCTATTAATTATGTATCCATCCTTTAGGCCTTATTAAATTATCCAAATGGGTTTCACCTCATTAGCTGGAATCTTATCTGGGGTGTTTAATTGAATGCTTTTAGCAAAGTCAGGGTGGAATGATCCAGACTAACTTGGCCTGTAGTTATCTGCCTCTTCCCCTTGGTCTTTTTGGTATTGATATTCCATAAAGGACCCTGACAGCTGCTGGAGTGTATCTAAAAATCTGAAACTTAATGGAAATTAAATACTGAAAAATGAGGGTTTTCATAATTTCTAACTTGGGTCTTTTCCATTTATTATTTCTTTTCAATGTGGCCTTCCTTTGGCTGTTGAAACTAAGCAGATTTTACCCAAATTTGCCCATCACTGATAATAAAACCCCTCCAATTTCATGATCAAAGATAGTTGATAAATAAATAAAGTTCCATTTCTATTTTTCAGTCCGTGGTTTTTACCTTGATCAATTTGGTGTTTGGTTTTCTCCTGCTTGGAGAAGCGTGGCTGCATCATCCCTGGTTCAGAGTGTCCTCTGTGCAGTGTAATCAGGTCATGATCGTTGGGCTTTGCCCAAAGGCAGCTCAGTTTAGGGATTGATTTTTGGGTTTATACAATTAAAATAGGAGCCAAAATATGTGCAATAACTCCTGTGCAAGAAAATTGGCACAGGGTAGGACTGGTCTGGCAATGAGAGCAAGGTTGGGCAAGGACAAACGTGGGGTTGATTTTGTTACTTTTTAAAGAAAGGAAATGTTTTGGGGTTTGGTTTTTTGTGCTCAGTTGGGTTTTTTCTTTAAGAAATGAAGGTGAGGCAGGATTAAAATACTCCCAGTGAGTTCTGTCAGAGTCAGGATGTTAATGTGAGGAGAAACAAAATGCAAGCCATCCCCAGGTGTGCGCTGTCACCAAACAAGGATCCTTTGACATGAATTGGTGCCTTGGCTGCGAAATAGGAGAGGGTTTTGGTGCCAGCAGGAGCTCCCCAGGCAGGTGCTCACACAGAGCAGTTAATCCCTGGGCTGATTCCAGGCCTGGAATGCTGCAGGGATCCTCCTCTGACCGCTGTGTTTGTGTTGGCAGCGATCAAGACGGACGCGAAGCCGGCAGATGCCAAGAAAACGCCAGCGAAGTCTCCCTCAGGTAACTGCTCACTTTCCATCTCACCTTGGAAATCTTTCCTGGGAAAAGCCTGGAAAAGCAACCCCCAGCACTGCTGAGTTCACCCCTGACCACGTCCCCAAGTGCCACATCCACAGGGATTTTAAATCCCTCCAGCACTGGGGACTGAACCCTGAGCTGGGCCTGGCCTGGAGAGCCTTTTTGGGGAAGGAGTTTTCTGAATTTCCAGCTGAGCCTCCCCTGGCCCAGCCTGAGGCTCAGTCTGAATCCAACCCCCATTGTTTGGGGCTGGGGTCACTCAGGGGGTCCCTGTACATCTCCGGGAATGTCCCAGGCCAGGCTCGGAGCAGCCTGGCCCAGTGGGAGGTGTGGCTGCCATGGCAGGGCCGGGATGGGGCAGGGTGTGTCTGAGGCACTTCGTGTCACAGAATCCCCGTTTTCCCCCCTTTCCTCCCTCATTCCCTGATCCCCCAGCAGATTCCAGCCGCCCCAAGAGCGCTCCTGGCAGCACCACCAAGAGCAGCACCACCACTCCTTCCACCGCGGCCTCCAGCGCTCCCGGCGCGGCCAGCGGGCGCCCCAAGGCCAAAAGCGCCGCCCCCAAAGCCGCCGCGGCCTCCACGGTGTCGGCGGACGCCAAGAAAACCACGGCCAAGGCCTCGGGCAAGGTCAGCGCCCCCAAAGCGGCTCGGCCGGCCAGCAGCGCCTCGGCCCCCGACCTGAAGAACGTCCGCTCCAAGATCGGCTCCACGGACAACATCAAACACCAGCCCGGGGGAGGGAAGGTGAGCCCCGGCCTGCGCCGCGCTGGGCTCCGCTGGGCCGGGCCCTCACGGCTCGCTCCACACAGCTCCTCGCTGGCTTCCTGCTTGGGATCCCCCTGAGACAGCCCCTGCTCCTGGAATTCCTGAGGGATCCAGAGCTCCTTGCTGGGTTCCTGCTTGGGATCCCCCTGAGACAGCCCTGGCTGCTGGAATTCCTGAGGGATCCAGAGCTTCATCAGGTTCCTGCTTGGGATCCCCCTGAGACAGCCCCTGCTCCTGGAATTCCTGAGGGATCCAGAGCTTCATCAGGTTCCTGCTTGGGATCCCCCTGAGACAGCCCCTGCTCCTGGAATTCCTGAGGGATCCAGGGCTCCTCGCTGGGTTCCTGCTTGGGATCCCCCTGAGACAGCCCTGGCTGCTGGAATTCCTGCAGGGATCCAGGGCCCTCACCCAGTTCCTGCTTGGGATCCCCCTGAGACAGCCCTGGCTGCTGGAATTCCTGCAGGGATCCACAGTTCCTCGCTGGGTTCCTGCTTGGGATCCCCCTGAGCCACTCCTGGCTGCTGGAATTCCTGCAGGGATCCAGAGCTCCTCGCTGGGTTCCTGCTTGGGATCCCCCTGAGACAGCCCTGGCTCCTGGAATTCCTGAGGGATCCAGGGCCCTCACCCAGTTCCTGCTTGGGATCCCCCTGAGACACTCCTGGCTCCTGGAATTCCTGCAGGGATCCACAGTTCCTCGCTGGGTTCCTGCTTGGGATCCCCCAGCTCCTGGAATTCCTGCAGGGATCCCAGAGCTCCTCGCTGGGTTCCTGCTTGGGATCCCCCTGAGACAGCCCCTGCTCCTGGAATTCCTGCAGGGATCCAGAGCCTTCATCAAGTTCCTGCTTGGGATCCCCAGCTCCTGGAATTCCTGCAGGGATCCAGAGCCTTCATCAGGTTCCTGCTTGGGATCCCCCAGAGCCAGCCCCTGCTCCTGGAATTCCTGCAGGGATCCAGAGCCTTCATCAAGTTCCTGCTTGGGATCCCCTGCTCCTGGAATTCCTGCAGGGATCCAGGGCCCTCACCCAGTTCCTGCTTGGGATCCCCCTGAGCCACTCCTGGCTCCTGGAATTCCTGCAGGGATCCAGAGCTCCTCCCTGGGTTCCTGCTTGGGATCCCCAGCTCCTGGAGCTCCTGCAGGGATCCAGAGCCCTCACCCAGTTCCTGCTTGGGATCCCCCAGCTCCTGGAACTCCTGCAGGGATCCAGGGCCCTTACCAGGTTCCTGCTTGGGATCCCCCTGAGCCAGCCCCAGCTCCTGGAATTCCTGAGGGATCCAGAGCTCCTCGCTGGGTTCCTGCTTGGGATCCCCCTGAGCCAGCCCCAGCTCCTGGAATTCCTGAGGGATCCAGAGCTCCTCACTGGGTTCCTGCTTGGGATCCCCCAGCTCCTGGAATTCCTGCAGGGATCCAGAGCCTTCATCAGGTTCCTGCTTGGGATCCCCAGCTCCTGGAATTCCTGCAGGGATCCAGAGCCCTCACCAGGTTCCTGCTTGGGATCCCCCAGAGCCACCCCCTGCTCCTCATGGAATTCCTGCAGGGATCCAGAGCTCCTCGCTGGGTTCCTGCTTGGGATCCCCTGCTCATGGAGCTCCTGCAGGGATCCAGGGCCCTCACCCAGTTCCTGCTTGGGATCCCCAGCTCCTGGAATTCCTGCAGGGATCCAGAGCCTTCATCAGGTTCCTGCTTGGGATCCCCCAGAGCCAGCCCCTGCTCCTGGAATTCCTGCAGGGATCCAGAGCTCCGCTGCTGCTCTCCTGTCCCTGGGCCTGCCTCAGAAACACCTTGTCAGTGTTCCAAGCCCTGCCTTTGAGTCGAGCTGAGGCTGCTGGGTGGGACAGAAGGTGGAATAGTGTACCAGGATGAGGGAAATCCTGATTTGGGAGCAAGGACCACAGCACCTTTCCCATACCCAGGTTGTCAGGCCTGAAGCTGACACAGAACGAGTCCCTTGGGAGCGCCCGTGGTGGGCACAGGGAGAGGGTAGTGCTGCAAAACCATCACCAGAGATAAAACCTGGGGCTCTCACTGCCTCCTGATGCTCTTGGATGGCAATTCCACCCTCAGCACGTCCCTCCCATGGGAAGGAGAAGGGTGTCAGGGTGTCAGGACAAGCCTGCAGCCCCTGCTGAGCGCTGAGCAGCCAGAGCTTGTGTTTCCTCAACTCTTCCCTCTTCTCTCTGCTGCATAACCCAGGCCAGAGCTCTTAACCTGCTGCCAAAGGAGCACATTCCATGCTGGGAGCCTTAATCTGCTCTCAGGCACATTAAAGTCAAGGGCACTCCTGGCTGGCTGCTGTGTGTCCCAGACAGCATCAATACAGCATGGATTTATCCTCAGAGTCAGCAGCACAGCCCTCCTCCTGTCAGCTCAAGGGATTCAGTTTGCATTGAATTGCACTGCCCTTCATTTGCTAAATATTCAAATCAAGTTACTAAATCCTAACAATTGCCTTGTTAAGCAAATTGTGCTTTTTGTAGTCTAATTAACATGGAGCTGTTTTTTAGAGTCTGAGAATGTTGTAGTGTTGGGGTTTTTTTTTGTTCACTGGTCTGTAGATTAGTGAAATACAAGATTTATGCTGAGCCCCCCCCCAAAAAAAATGCAGGTTCTGCTGCACTTCTGCATCTAAACTGTGAAAACAATGGATATTACCAACTCTGGTTGCTGAATTTTTATAAAACCTGTAAGTTTTCCTTCAATTTTCTGCTCAGCTGGACTCTGTAGGTGCACCTGCCTTTTGGTAGGTAAAAATGAAATGTGCTGTTGAGCTCAGGGGCTGAGTGCAGCGTGGCTGGGTGGGAATGTGAGCTGGGAGCACGGGGTGTGTGTCCAGCAGAGCTCCCAGAGCAGCCCTGGCTGTCTCTGCCTCCCCAATCTGCACCATGTCCTCCATGTGAAGGAGGTGCTGTTGGGTTCCACGAGGATTTGCTTGGATTTTTTTGGCAGGATCAGTGTCCTGGGGTCACGTGGATCCCGAGGAAGAGCACCAGGAGCTTTTAGAGAATTGAATCCTCGCTGTGTGGCCCCAGGGCTGGGCGATGCTGTGCCCTTGGTGTCACCGGCCCTGGGCGTGGGATTATCCTTGGCCTGGGAATTAGAGCATGCAAGGAGTTCTCCTGGGTCACCTGCTGCAGCAGGTTTATCCCTGTTCCAGTGCCCACACTTCTGCTTTTGCTGGTTGAAACCATCCCTTTGTCTCCATCCAGGGGAAAATAGAGAAAAGGCCAGAGCCAGCCGCCGCCGCGCCCAGGTCTGAGCCCAGCACGGGCACTAAAGTGGCTCCTAAAGCAGCCTCAGCAAAAGAGGGGGTCCCCAAACAGCCCAATGGGAAAGTGAGTTCCTTTCAGACTTTTCTCTGGGGGAGATGAAGGAAAACGTTTCCATTTTGAGTCACTGTCCCTCCTCTCCAGCTGTCCTCCTCTCTCCTGTCAGTGGCACTGTTCCTTGCACAGACACTTCCCGTTCTCTCTCGGGCACCCTGAGATGTTCCCAGGAAAACTCCTCCAGGGAGGGAGGGATCTTCTCCCCCCTGCTGGAAAGGTCTCCAGAGCAGAGTCCTCCTGTTTCATTTCCAGGTTTTTACAGCCTTAACTCCGAGCCTGAGGGTTTCCCTCAAAGCCAGCTCTTCACACACACAGCCAGTTTGTAACGAGGAGAGTGGCTGAGCTCACAGCTGCTTCTTTTAGGATTGCAGAATATGAAGGAATTCACATCTTTCCTGCAGTATTCCCAACCCAGTTGTACCAAAATTGGAGAACTCCAAGCCTTAGGCCATCACCATTTGGTTACTCCAAAGTACAAGTGGATGGCGTGAGGTGGGAGTGCCAGAGTTTAATTCCAGTAGGATCAGGCAGGAATGGTCAGGAATGAAGAGGATTTGTAGCTCTAGGGAGTCAGTGAACCACCCCACCCTCCATGGCACAGTTGTGTTCCCTCAGCTGCTGCTCCCTGAATCCTGAATCCTGAATCCTGAATCCTTCTGACCTGGCTGAGGAGCTCTGGGGAGCTGCCCAAGTGTTGGGTGATCCCTGTTGTGCTCCAGCTTTGGAACCTCCTCTTGCACAAGTCAGGATGCAGCTGGGGCCGCTCATGCTGGGGTGAATACCTGCAGGCTAAGCCGTGTTGTTACTAACCTGTGTAAACCCTGTGTAAACACTGCTGTCTAACCCAGCTACTGCTGGGAGTAGAGCTCACCTCAGCCACTCCTCTTGTGTTTAAAAACCACAGAATCATTGAGGCTGGAGAAGCCCTTTGAGATCATGAAGTCCAGCATTGCTGAGCCACTGCCAGCCACGTTCTCACACCTTAAATCTGAGTCAGTGAGGAGGAGAAACAATTCCATTAACCTAAAACTCACCTGACATCGTCCCTCTGAAGGGGTCCCACCTTCAATAGAAAGGTGGGACACCCTCAGGGGTGGAACAGGCCCCACCTTCAACAGAAGGATGTTTCTCAGACCCAGCTTTGCTGCCCAGGAGTTTGGAGGGACGTTGTCCAGGGCTGGAGCCAGTCCAGGTGTGGGCACGGAACAGCTCCCAGCACGGTGGCTCCGAGGGTTGGCTGTCCCTGCTCTGGGGCAGCTGTCACTGGAGACCTCCCAGGAGGATTCCTGGGGCATGGAGAGTGCCATGCCATCCTCTGGGCTGGCTCTCCCTGCTCCAGGGAGCTCTCCAGGGCGGTCCCATCCCGCTCCCCGCGGTGCTCCCAGCCTGGCACTAACACTGTCTGTGCAGCTCCTGTCCTCCCCTTCTGTCACTGTCCCTCTCTCGGTGGCTTCCCCCGGCACTGGGCGAGTCCCACAGGGTCCCTGCTGCTCCAGCACCCCTCAGCCTCCTGCTGAATGCCAACTCTAACCAGTCCTCTTCCCTTGTGTTGTTTTCCGTTCTGTAACGTTCCAGGTCCAGATAGTCTCCAAAAAAGCGAACTACAGCCATGTTCAGTCCAAGTGTGGTTCCAAGGACAATATTAAGCATGTCCCTGGAGGTGGGAATGTAAGTATGGGTCTGGGCAAGCTGTCTGTCTGCTAACTCCTTCTCTGCTGCTGTGTTGGGTGTGCCAGCCTCAGGAGCGCTCTGCTGCAGGCAGAGGCTGTGGCAGAGCCCCAGGGCTCCTGGAGACAGCTCAGCCTGGAGGATTGCATTTTCTCTCGGGCTGCCAGGCTGAACTGTGTGTTTTGTTTCAGTGTACAGCTACACCTGGGCTGTTCCTGCTTTCTGGGCTGGCCATGGCCAAACTCAGACGTGGCTGAGCCTGGGCTGGGAGTTCCCTCAGCACCTCCTCAACTCCCTGAGCTCCTCTGGAACCTGGATCTCCCACAGCAGATGAATTATGGCCTGGAAGGGCCTGTTACTCTCCCCTGGCTCACAGGGCCAGCTGGAGCCACACTCATTCACTTCTTGTTTCATAAAAGGGACTTTGGAGCAGGCAAAGGCTCTGGGATTTAACCTTTGAGCTGCGATTAATTTCTAAATTTAAAGGCTGCTGGTATCTCTGGCAGCAGGGCTGAGCTCATTAAAATAGAATGTTAATCTGGTGCTGTCTGCAGCTTGGTTTGGGGTGTTGGATGCTCCAAGTGCCTGCCAGGCAGCCCAGGTTAACCATGCAGAGCCTGACAAAGCTGGGCTGCTGGCACAGGACGGGCTCAGGAATGCAAACTTTGGGTGCTTTCAAAGACACTGAAGGACTTGAGCCCAAGGAAGTTTTTTGCAGAGGTGTCTAAATGTCCTGGGTTCCTGAGGAGAGATGTCCAGCTGTCACATCTGAGGTGCCCAGGGTGTCTGGTCAGAGTCTGGTGCAGTGACACAAACCCTGCTCAGGACCTGCCTGTGGAGCCAGCCTGGGGCCACTTTTCCTGGGAAAAGCTGGCTGAACCTCTACACAACCAATCTTTCCACAAATCCTCACAAAGTGGCAACCAAATGTGGGTCCTTAACAATGAATTCCCTCCAGGTTGCTTGCCAAGGTGGCCACAGACAGATGCTGAAGTCACTGATCCCAGGCTGCCTTCCCACATCCGTGCTGGGGGTTTGGGATTTGTGCTTCTCCCTTGCTGTTTCCAGGATTTACACCGTGTCTGCAGGAGTGTTTCCATGGAAATGCTCACACAGGATATCTGGGAATGCTGCTGTTGAGCCCTGCTGTCCGTGGGGAGCTCTCAGGGGGTTTTTGAGCCCAGTTTCTGTTCCTGCTGCCTGTTCCACCTGGTCCTGTCCCCCAGCCGGTGGCAGAAGAGTCTTTGGCCACCCTGGTGACAGTTTCTGGGGCATTTCCCTGTCCATGCACTCCAAGGAGCTGTATTTTATAAACCACTTCAATTTTGCCATCTTTACATCGTTCAGCCTTTCAGGAGCCTCACAGGTGCCTTTCCTGTTCTTTCAGGC
Source organism: Periparus ater (assembly GCA_032357785.1). Taxonomy (NCBI): domain Eukaryota; kingdom Metazoa; phylum Chordata; class Aves; order Passeriformes; family Paridae; genus Periparus; species Periparus ater. Next base: position 779,367 of record CM063609.1, on the reverse strand, counting down.
TACCAGAAATGGGGCTGAAATGTGGGGGAATCTTTCCTTGCCTAATGAACTGTGTCAGTGAAGTGTCCTTCTGCTCCTGAATCACCATCCTGTCCTTCCCTCTGCCATTCCCAGCCCTGGGGACAGCTGTGTCCCTGCTTTCTTCTTCTCTTCTCCTCTCCCACACTCCCCTCTCACCACTGCAGTGTTGCTCCTTGCTCAACTACTTAAGCAGTTCTTTATTCTCCATTTTCCGAGCCAAAAGCTCATTCCCAGGTTCCAAATGCTCCCAGAGCAGCTCCAGGAAAGCATTCCCAGCCCTCCAGCACAGGCAGTGTGGATGTGACTGCTCAGTGTCTTCCCAAAAAAATTCATTTTCTTTAATTCATTTTTGTGTCTTCCCCACTCCCTTTGGAGCACTGTGATTTTAGCAACCTCCTCCAAGGTGTTTTCTTGTTCAAGTAGTTGTGATGATCCCTTCTGGTAGAATTCCCAGTGTTTGATCCCAGCTGGAGCTGTCTGGAAGGTCTCTTCTGGTCTGTGCCTTCAGCTTTTAGGGATCCTAAAGGAGTGTTGTGGTTTGGAAAAGATTCCTGGTGGAGCTGTAGGGTTGCTGTGGTGGACATGGAATGGTTTGGGTTGGAAAGGACCTTAAAGATCATTGAGTCCCCCTGGCTGCTCCAAGGGCTGTCCAGCCTGGCCTGGGACACTCCCAGGGCTGGGCATTGTCCTGCCACCCCACCCAAGTGGCTCCAGGCTGGCTCTGTGGTCAGGTGCCCACTGTGCCCTCTATCCAAGGAGATCATTTCTTCTCCATGCCAGGATTCAGGTGCCCACTGTGCCCTCTATCCAAGGAGATCATTTCTTCTCCATGCCAAGATTCAGGTGCCCACTGTGCCCTCTGTCCAAGGAGATCATTTCTTCTCCATGCCAGGATTCAGGTGCCCACTGTGCCCTCTATCCAAGGAGATCATTTCTTCTCCATGCCAGGATTCCCCAGAAGCAGGAGCTGTGGTTCCTGCTCACGTTACACTCACCAGAAAGACACAAACAGAGTTCAGTTTCCTGGGGAAAAGGTTTTGATGGGGTTTTTGTTTAGCATTTCCCACTCTCAGAACCACTGAGGTTGGAAAAGATCTCCAAGACCATCGAGCCCAACCTTTGACTGAGCTTTCTGTTCAGAGGAAGCAGCAGAGGTGGAATTTACAAAGTGCAGTGTTGTGTTGGTGAAGGTCTGAAGGGAATTTGGAGTGTCCACGTGTTTCCCTGTCCTGTGGCTTGGCTGGATTGGGAAGTGCTCAGGGACAGAAAAACCAGCAAGAGTTGTGGCTCACAGTCCCCAGCTGAGCCTCTGCCAAACTCCCAAAGTTTATTTCTGGCACACAGTCTGTGTTTGGCTCTCCAGCTCCTGCTTGAAGTCCTACACAGACCCTTCCATGCAGGGGGACAGTCAGGATCTCAGGGCAGGATCTCAGGGCAGGATCTCAGGGCAGGATCTCAGAGCAGGATCTCAGGGCAGGAGTCACAGCTCTAACAAGCAGCAGCATTTCAAAGTGCATCCTGTGAAATAAATTGAATCTCAGGTCTGAGCAAGCAAGGACTGGTGATTAAAGCTGTTGGAACTTTACTCACAACCCCTGAGAAAATCCAGTCAGGGTCTGATTGACCTTTTGAGGCTGTCACAGGGCTGGGGACGTGGCAGGAGCTGTGCTGTCCTGGGACTCCTCCCTGTGCACACAGAGCAGGAGGATGGATCCCAGCTTCCCTAGGAAGAGTTTTGCCAAATTATCCTGAGAACTCTCAGGAAACTCCCAGAGTAGCTGGTGGGTCAAGGAATTCTTGTCATATCCAAAAGGAAATCCTTGGGTTTCCTCTGTGAGCTGACCTGGAGCAGAACTTCTGAGCCTGCAGGTTCCAGCTGGTGGCTGCTCTCAGCAGAGTCCTGGAGAGGGATGGATTCCTGGAGCAGTGCATTCCATCTGGGCACCATCATCCCTCAGAGAATTCCAGACTGGTTTGGGTGGAGGGACCTCAAGGATCATCCAGTGCCAGCCCTGCCATGGCAGGGACATCCTCCACTGTCCCAGGCTGCTCCAGACCCCATCCAGCCTGGCCTTGGGCACTGCCAGGGATCCAGGGGCAGCCCCAGCTGCTCTGGGAATTCCATCCCAGCCAGGAATTCCTTCCCAATATCCCATCCAAGCAGTGGGAGCCATTCCCTGTGTCCTGTCCCTCCATCCCTTGTCCCCAGTCCCTCTCCAGCTCTCCTGGAGCCCCTTCAGGCCCTGCAAGGGGCTCTGGGGTGTCTCTGGAGCTTCTCCAGGCTGTCCATGGTGGTGGGGAGCAGAGGCTGGGGCTGGTGGGGGGCTCTGGGAGGTGTCCCCAGGCTGGGCAGGAGCTGTGTGGGGACCGTGGCTCCAGGCGAGGTTGGTTTTTATTGTCGCTGTTCCCAGAGCTGCTGGATCCTGAGCTGGGCCCTGAGCTTGGCCTCTTGCTGCTTCTGTCCCTCTGTCCTGCTGCCTGGGCTCTGTCCCTCACTGCCCCTGGCTCAGGGCTGGGAGCACTCCAGAAGGATTCCTGGGAATGTGCAGGAGGAGGGAGAGCAGGACACACCTTGGTGCCTGAGCTGCCCTTGGGCCTCCAGAGCCTGCAGAGCTTCCTCTGTGCTCAGCTGCTGCTTTTTGTCTCTGCAGGTGCAGATCCAGAACAAGAAAGTCGACCTTTCCAAAGTGTCCTCCAAGTGTGGATCTAAAGCAAATATCAAGCATAAGCCAGGTAGGAATTTTGCCATTTCCTCATTTGTCTGTAAGTTTTGTCCCTGAAACACAATCCTGGACTGGGACTGGAATAGTTTAAGGGGCTTGTTGCTTTCAAGGGGTGTCCCCAGTGCTTCTGGGCATTCCTAAAAATGCTTCTTCTACAGTTCCTGGTGTTCTCATGAGCAGGGATTAGGAGATGTGGGATGTCCTCTTGCCTGTGAAGATAACCTCCAGCTTTAACTCATTTCTGCTTTTCCTGCTCATTGAGAAGGAAAATGTGGCTGCTTCCCGTGATCATTCCAGGAAGCTCCATCCATGCTCACAGAGGGCTTTGGGGCACTCAGAACATCCCAGGCTGTTCATGGAACGTGGAAGGATAAAGGAAATTCCCTCCAGTTCTTCAGAGCTCATACAAAGCTCCTTTTAGCTTTGAGTCCAGCTCCTGCCTCCCATGAAACCCTTCTGGCCCTTGGGTGAATTTTCTGGTTTGAGTGTGGGAATTGGCTGCTCCCTGCTGAGAATTCTGCCCTGAATTCCTGGGGATCTCAGGTTTCTCCCCAGGCTGTGCCCAGCCCGAGGTGCTGGAGGCCCCTGGCTCAGCCTGAAGGAGTTCAGCACTCAGTTCAGTGCCCTCAGCTGGCCCTCGGTGCCTGGGGACGCTTTTCCACCCCATGAACGTGCAGAGTTCAGTGCCCAGGGCTGGGAACCAGCGGCACAGGCTGCTCTTTGTCCCCTCTGGGAGTCCCCTGCAGCCTCCCCAGCCCCAGGTCCCTCCTGCAGGAGCCCCTCGCTCCGGTGGCGCGTTGGGAACGCGGTGCCACGGCCGCGACCTCCTCCAGTAACGAGCTGGGAGCGACAATCGCTGCCCTTGTCCTGCCTGATGGAAGCACAGCCAGCAGCTCCCACAGGGATGAGCTGCTTTTGTTGGATCAAACCCCTCGTTTTCCACCCTCAGCCGTGCCAGGCTCGCAGAGGGGGGCTCAGGGTTTAACGATGTCGCTGGGAGGCAAAGCTGTGCTTAGCAAGATCTCAGTTATTGGAGAAGCTGCTGGGATATGGACTGACTGCAGCCAGGGCAAGGTGGCCCTGTCCATGCAGGAATCATCCTTAGGGATCCCAGTCTGTGGGAACAATTCCTCCATGAGGAAAGGCTGAGAGAGCTGGGATTGTTCACCTGGAGAAGGTTTTGGGGTGACCTCAGTGTGGCCTTGTAGAACCTGAAGGGAGCCGTGAAAGATGGGGAGCGATGATTTCCAAAGGTCTGGAGTGCCAGGATGAGAGGGAATAGCTTCCCAGTGCCAGAGGGCAGGGCTGGATGGGATTTGGGCAGGAATTGTTCCCTGGCAGGGTGGGCAGGCCCTGGCACAGGTGCCCAGAGCAGCTGGGGCTGCCCCTGGATCCCTGGCAGTGCCCAAGGCCAGGCTGGACACTGGGGCTGGGAGCACCTGGGACAGAGGGAAGTGTCCCTGCCATGGCTGGGGATGGCACTGGATGATCCTTAAGGTCCCTCCCAACCCATTCCAGGATTCTGGATTCTGTGATTAATGGGAACTGCAGCATTCTGGAATCTTTCCCATTCTGGAAAATTCTTGCTAAAATTTCTGCAGCTCTTTTTCTGACCTCCAGCTCCTCCTGAGGCTGCAGTGCCAGGGAGGAGCTGTCCAGGCAGGCAGGGGAGCCCGGGGTGCCAGGCTGGAGCAGGGGAAGGATAAGGAGGGCAGGAAGGCAGTGAGAGGAGCAGGAGCTGTCCTGGCACTGCTGCATGCACAGATGGCTGAGCTGGAGAGGCCTGGGCAGGGACAGGGACATGGGGACAGCAACAGTGGGATTCAGCCTTGGAATGGCACCAGTGAGGGATGTGGGGGTGGCATTTCACAGCTCTGCTGGGGGAGGCAGCCTCAGGAGCAGATCAGGGGGATCTGTTCAGCCTGTCTGCATGGGCAGCATTCCCCAGGGCCCTGTTTGCTGGCACAGCTGGAAATCACCAACTCTGGTCTTCCAGTTTGAAACCAAACTTGTCCTGGGGAGAGGCTGAGCCAGTGAGCGTGGAACTTGTCCTGTCCCTCCTCCAGAGGGTCCCCAGCAGCTCTGGGGCAGGGCTGGGAACACCTGGCTGGGACTGCTGGCCCCAAACTCAGCCCTTTCCATGTCCCTGCAGGGGGAGGAGACGTCAAAATCGAGAACCAGAAGCTGAACTTCAAGGAGAAGGCGCAGGCCAAAGTGGGGTCTCTGGACAACGTGGGACACTCGCCGGCCGGAGGAGCCGTCAAGGTGAGAGCAGGGACCTGGCACATCCAGGGAATGGCTTTGATCCAGTTCTCCTGCTGCTCCTCAAGTGCAGCTCCTCCACCACAGCCTGTAACAGCCTCCTTGCTTCTGGGGCTCTGCTGTGCACCCCAGGGTGAGGATGGAGCCCAGGGTGAGGATGGAGCTCAGGGTGAGGATGGAGCTCAGGGTGAGGATGGAATTGAGGGTGAGGATGGAGCCCAGGGTGAGGATGGAGCTCAGGGTGAGGATGGAGCTCAGGGTGAGGATGGAATTGAGGGTGAGGATGGAATTGAGGGTGAGGATGGAGCCCAGGGTGAGGATGGAACTGAGGGTGAGGATGGAGCTCAGGGTGAGGATGGAGCCCAGGGTGAGGATGGAATTGAGGGTGAGGATGGAGCTCAGGGTGAGGATGGAACCCAGGGTGAGGATGGAGCTCAGGGTGAGGATGGAGCTCAGGGTGAGGATGGAGCTCAGGGTGAGGATGGAGCTCAGGGTGAGGATGGAGCCCAGGGTGAGGATGGAATTGAGGGTGAGGATGGAGCCCAGGGTGAGGATGGAGCCCAGGGTGAGGATGGAGCCCAGGGTGAGGATGGAGCCCAGGGTGAGGATGGAGCCCAGGGTGAGGATGGAGCTCAGGGTGAGGATGGAGCCCAGGGTGAGGATGGAGCCCAGGGTGAGGATGGAGCCCAGGGTGAGGATGGAGCTCAGGGTGAGGATGGAATTGAAGGTGAGGATGGAGCCCAGGGTGAGGATGGCTGGAAAAGAGAGAGCTGGACCTTCCTCAGGGTGTGTGACCCTGCTGGGCATTCCTGAGGGCTGGCACTGCCCATGTCCATCCTTCCTCTTGGAACCTGAGAGCAGGGATCACTCCTGTTTGTGTGAGGATGAGAGCAGAGCACAGCTCTCCTGGTTCTGACCCATCCCTTCTCCCAAGGGAACACAAACTGTCCCAGGTCTGCCTGCAGCAGTGGCACATCTGTGCTCAGGGAGGGGACATTTCCTCCCTGAGGGACCTGTGGGCACAGCACGACCCCAGGGAGCTGGGAGGGTCCTTAAGAGTCATCTCATCCCACCCCTGCCATGGCAGGGACACCTCCCACCATCCCAGGGTGACCCAGGGCTCATCCAGCCCGGCCTTGGGCCCTGCCAGGGATCCAGGGACAGCCAGGGCTGCTCTGGGTGTCCCCAGCTCAGGATCCAGCACCAGCCCTCGGTCAGAACACCGGGATTTGTCCTTGCCATTCCCTGTGCAGCTGTTGCAGCTGTTCCAGCTGTGGTTGGGAGCTCAGGGCTGTGTCAGACCCCGCAGGATTTGCAGGATCCCACGGTCCCGGCTGTCCCCGCAGGTGGAGGGCGGCGCGGAGCCGAACGGAGCGGGGCCGGACCCGGGTGTGCTGCCCCAGAACGGAGTGGGGCCGGGCCCCAGCGACCAAAGGGAACCTCAGAGCCTCGACAGCCGCATCCAAGAAACAAGTGAGTGCCTGGGGGCACCGGGGGGAGGGAGCCCGGCAGCCACCGCAGCCCCCGACCGCCGCTAGCGGCGGCTGCAGGGCTGTCGTGCCTTTCTTTTAATTCAGAAAATTGCCTTTTATCTTCCAGGCATCTAATGATGACATTATGGTATCGTCTTCCATTCCCCTCCTGCCCCTTGTCTCCTCCTCTCCCCGCGCCCCTGTCCCCTGCCCCTGTGTCGCTGCAGATTGAGTCTCACCAGCCGATGTTCCGTGCGAAGGCCGAGGCTCGAACGGACCACGGAGCTGAAATCGTCGTCTCCAAACCCCCCACCCCTTCCAGCAGCACCTGCCCCCGGCGTAGCACCAGCTCCAGCCTGGGCTCCGTGGCCTCCCCGGCACCGCCAGCAAGGCTTGTGACCCCCGCGCCCCCGGGGACCCAGCTTGGCTCTCTTAACCCGGCTCTGCCTTTAGGTGGGAAGGGGACGGTGTGGGATGTTCGGGCCGGGGGTCCCGGGGGCTCCCCTCCCTCTCTCGGTGCCCCCGGGCAGGGCAGAGCCCCGCGGGTGAGGCTGAGGCCGGGCCGAGTTAACAGGGATAAGCTGTGATCTTTCTTTCTGGCTCTTTTTTTTAACCCCTTCCCTCCTCGCCGCTTCAGTTTCTGCCGCCTGTGGGATGCTGATGAATCCCCTCCACACTCGTTAGGCTGTTTTAACTGTTGACTTGAACCTTTTATTCTTTGTGACGAAGTGTTGATGATGATTTATCGTGTTCGAACCCGTGCTAAGTTTCCTTTTCTCTTTTCCTTCTTTTCCGACCCGTAGGAGAGTAGGGACATTTAACCGCTGCTGCCGTGCTGGCTTCTGACTGACATATCCAGCCCTTGTCACTTCTTTCTTGTTGTTTGGGGTTTTGTTTCTGCTTTTTTTTTAACGTTTTAAAACGATGGAGCGAGTTCATGGGATTAAGCCATGTCTGGAACGAAAGGCACAGGAATGTGTAAAGGGCAAACTTGCTGTGAGAGCTCAGGTGGAGCCTGTGTTGACCTCGAGATGTGGTAATTGATGCTCGAGATGAGTTAATTGATGCTCGAGATGAGTTAATTGATGCTCGAGATGTGTTAATTGATGCTCGGGAGCCGTCCCCGGGGTGCCTTCTGCAAAGGTGGTTTATTTATTAACGGCAGGGCCGGGCTCTGGCATCTCTCCGGTTTTTGCAGGGTTTTTGCAGGGCCTGGAAAGGGAGCAGGAGGCTGAGGCCGGGGGTTCCGAGGCTGCAGCAGGTCCGTGGGGGTGTGTGGGGTGTGTGGGGTGTGTGATGGCCGGGGGAAGCGAGCGAGAGCCGGGATGAGCAGGGCAGGAGGCAGCGGGAGCTCATCCCAGAGGTTCCCCGGAGCCCTCGGAGGGGCAGCAGGGCAGGCTCGGTGCCAGGGAGGTGCAGCTCTGACGAGGAAGGAGATTTAACCTCTCTTGGAGCTCCTCGTTTCAAATGACACTAAAGAAAACGAAGTGTAAATAAATTAAAGGAAAACAAAACAAAAGTGTTCTCGGGTGGTCAAAGTAATTTAAAGCAAAAATAAAAAAAGCAAACAGAATAACAAAACACTGGGATCAAAGAGAACTGAACCAGGCTGTGCTAAGGGGGGCTGCTCCAGGAGGGGACAGAGGGAAGCCTGCAGCTTCTCGTGCTTGTGGGAGAATTTCTTTGGGAAGCCGACAATGACACGATAACCCGGAATCTGTATTTACACACAAAGATTCTTATTGCACTTGTATTTTTTATATTAAAGTTTGCATGGTTTCTAATAAAATGGCATTAAAATGTACTAGTTTGAATCAAAGTCGTCTGGTAGTTTCATAAGTGCTTTTTCATCCGAATACAAATTTAAACGAGCGATGCAGATTTGCACCTGAAAGGGGCGGTTATATATACCCAGAGACCTCCTGATGCTTCCCTTCCTCCTCCTCCTCCTCTTCCTCCTCCTCTTCCTCTCCCCTCCTCTCCACATCCCTGTGATCCCAGCTGGGGATCCGTGTCCCCCGTGTGTGTCCCTGTGTGTCCCCGCCGGCGCTGGAGCTCGCCGCAGCCCCCGTTGGTTCCCGGTGTCCCGGTATATATCACTGCCCTCTGTGACGCTTCCTTCTTTCTGTACTGCTAAATTCCACACGCCAGCTTCAGCTCGGCAGCCTTGGCTTTGCTTTGGTTGATTTTTTTTTGGTTTTTTCCAACGTTTGAATTGAGGGAATAATTGAAGGAGAGGAGAGGAGCAGGGTGAGCCCCTGGGCAGGACGGTGAGCCCTGGTTCCCGGCTGTGAGCAGCCAGGGTGGCCTTGGCACGGGCTGGAGCCCAGCTCCAGGATCACAGGGCAGGGAGCAGAGCTTGTGCCGATGGGCAGAGCCGGAGATGGGCAGGGGCAAACAAAGAGGAGGAGGAGGCTGAGATGTCGCGTTCCTCTTGCTGCTCCTCCTGGGGCACCCCGGACCTGTGGTGGCCTGGGATGAGATTCCCTGGGATGCTCCAGGATGAGATTCCCAGGGTGCCCCAGGATGAGATTCCTCAGGATGAAATGCCCTTGGATGAGATTCCCGGGGTGTCCCAGGATGAGATTCCTGGGGATGAGATTCCCCGGGATGAGATTCCCTGGGATGCCCCAGGATGAGGAGATTCCCTTGGATGAGATTCCCGGGGTGTCCCAGGATGAGATTCCCCAGGATGAGATTCCCTGGGATGAGATTCCCTGGGCTGAGATTCCCTGGGATGTCCCAGGATGAGGAGATTCCCTGGGATGAGGTTCCCGGGGTGCCCAGGTGAGGCCCAGGGTGAAGGGACGCAGCCTGGTCCCGCTCAGGGACTGCAGGAGGAAGGCAAATGGCAACACTGCACTTTATCTTCTGAGATTGCAAAAATCAAACAAGCCCTGCCCCGCTGCAGAGGGACAGCGACATCACCTTCCCCCTGCGTTGTTTTTCTCCCATTCCCCGATTTCCCGAGCCCCGGCCGGGCGCTGTGGCTGTGCCCAGGCTGTCCCTGCCCAAACCCCAGCCCAGCTGAGCCCCCGGCCTGTGCTTCTGTGCCACTTCTCTAACACTTGTTGTGCCTGTGTGTAGCTGATGAACTAAATCCAGATACACTAGTTCGCCGTGGTGTTTCTAGGACAGCTTCAGTTTTAATACGGATTTCTTTTTTAACTTTATTTTGAGGGCGGCTGTACATATTGCTAGGCTGGGAAGGAGCCGTGTGTGGTGGGAATGATTTCGTTTCCCGGCTGGAGAGGAGGGATGAGCTGGGTAGAGCCGAGACCTCAAACGCTGCTGGGGGAAGGGGCTGAAGGCAGCAAATGCTGGGGGAAACGGGAGTTGTGCTCGGAATGAGGTGTGAGTTGAATGTACGCGTTCCTGTCCCGAGGCTGGGGTCGCTCCGGGCCGGGCAGGGCTGTGCTGGTGGCTCTGCGGAGGGGCTGAGCTGGGCTGTGAGCTCCATCCCAGCTGGGCTGTGAGCTCCATCCCAGCTGGGCTGTGAGCTCCATCCCAACCCGGCTGAGCTGGGCTGTGAGCTCCATCCCAGCTGGGCTGTGAGCTCCATCCCGACCCGGCTGGGCTGTGAGCTCCATCCTGGGCTGGCTGTGAGCTCCATCCCAACCCGGCTGGGCTGTGAGCTCCATCCTGGGCTGGCTGTGAGCTCCATCCCAACCCGGCTGGGCTGTGAGCTCCATCCTGGGCTGGCTGTGAGCTCCATCCCGACCCGGCTGGGCTGGCTGTGAGCTCCATCCCAACCCGGCTGGGCTGTGAGCTCCATCCCGGCCTGGCCCGACTGTGAGCTCCATCCTGGGCTGGCTGTGAGCTCCATCCCAGCTGAGCTGGGCTGTGAGCTCCATCCCGGCCCGGCTGGGCTGGCTGTGAGCTCCATCCCGGCTGAGCTGGGCTGGCTGTGAGCTCCATCCCGACCCGGCTGGGCTGGGAGCTCCATCCTGGGCTGGCTGTGAGCTCCATCCCGGCCCGGCCCGGCTGTGAGCTCCATCTTGGGCTGGCTGTGAGCTCCATCCCGGCCGGGCAGGGCTGGCTGTGAGCTCCATCCCAGCCGGGCTGGCTGTGAGCTCCATCCTGGCCCGGCCCGGCTGTGAGCTCCATCCTGGGCTGGCTGTGAGCTCCATCCCGGCCCGGCCCGGCTGTGAGCTCCATCCTGGGCTGGCTGTGAGCTCCATCCCGGCCTGGCTGGGCTGTGAGCTCCATCCCGGCCAAGCTGGCTGTGAGCTCCATCCCGGCCCGGCTGGGCTGGGAGCTCCATCCCGGCCCGGCTGAGCTTCCTCCGGGCCGGAGCCCAGCACTTCCCGGTGTATCAGTGGCATTTACAGTTCCTTTGGGCTTTTTCTACTGTTAAACAAGAACATTGAAGTACCTGAGTTTGCGGGCCCGAGGCCGCCCCAGAGCACTCCCGGCTCCAAACTGAATGTAGTTTTTCTACACTGCCCCTCGCTTGTCCCCGCGTGTCGCTGTGAGAGGGGCCCGGGACCCTCGCGTGGGCTTTGTGTTTAGGCAGAATCTCGAGTTTTCTTGGAGCTTGCTATCGGTGGCGTCCTTGGGGTGATGGGGCAGGGCCGAGTCCCCTCAGAGCTGCGGGCCCGGCAGCTCCGGGTTTGGGGGTCCCCTCAAGGCTGAGCAGCCCTGGCTGGGCCCGGCAGCTCCGGGTTTGGGGAAGGGTCCCCAAGGCTAAGCAGCCCTGGCTGGGCCCGGCAGCTCCAGTTTTGGGGAAGGGTCCCCAAGGCCGAGCAGCCCTGGCTGGGCCCAGCAGCTCCAGTTTTGGGGAAGGGTCCCCTCAAATCCGAGTGGCCCTGGCTGGGCCCGGCAGCTCCGGGTTTGGGAAGGGTCCCCTCAAGGGGCCGCGGGTGGGGCAGAAGAGGCTCCGGGCAGCAGCAGCAGCATGGAAAGGGCTCTGAGGGGCTCCGGCTCTCCCTCCTCCCTGCCCGCCTGAGCTCCAGCCCAGGCAGCGCTCGCCTTCCGCCCCCCCCGGCACCCCCGAGGCTCCAGCGGCCCCGCCGTGCCCGTCCCGGCCGCGTTCGGCGGCTCCCGCAGCCCCGGAGGCAGAACCGGGCCGGGGGCGAGCCCTGAGCGCGGCTGCGGGGCCGGGGGCTCGGGGCTCGGCTCCCCGCAGGGTGAGCCCGGCTCTCCGCTCCCTCCGAGCTCTCGGGAAGCCACTCAACCTCTCTGCCTCAGTTTCCCCATCCGCGAAGGTGGGGGGGATTCAATTTTACCTCACCGGGCTGTTGTGAGGCGTGAGCAGCGCGTGATGTGTTCTCTAAATGTGACGTGTTCTTCTTATTTTGTGTCATAGGATTATTCTGCAGGGGTGCCCGAGGAGGGGGAGACTCGGCCGTCCCTGGGCCGTGCTGGGGGAGGCCAGGGCTGGGAGGGGAGGTCAGTGCTTGGCGTGAGACAACAGCTCTGGGGGCCGGGGGGTCCCATCGGTTCCTTCTGCCTTTGTGTCTCCCCTCCCCGGGGGCTGTAAGAGCGTCGTCTCCTTAGCAACATTTCCTGACTTGATGTTGTGATTCTTACTATTGTAAAGGGTTGAAATAAAGCTTCTAGATGTTCCTCCTCAGGCTGGCGTGGCTCTGTGGGGCGGGGGGCACTGATGGGCTGCAGAGAGCAAGGAAAGGGCTGAGGGAATTCGGGTGTCTTCAGCCACGAGAGAATTCCCATCCCTGGCTTTGCTCCTCAAGCCTGGGCTCAGAGGGGAGGGGGCTTTGGGCTGGCCCGGCCCCCGTGGGAGCCTCGGTGCCCACGGCACATCTGGCACATCTGGCACAGCTGGCACAGCCAGAGGGTACCAGCACCTCCCAGGAGGTGCCCCAGCCTCTCACCCAGGTAAAGGAAAGGTTCCCACCCCGGCTCGGACCTGAGCTGAGACCCCAGACAGGACGGGAACCCCAGTTCCAGCTCCTCTGCCCCTCCCTGAGCGCTGCTGTGGAAACAGCTCCAGCTCCAGACACCCTCAGTGCCCCCAGCCACTGCAGCATGGGCAGCACTGGGACACACTGGGATGGTGTCTCCAGGCACTGGGACACATTGGGAAACACTGGGACACACTGGGACAGACTGGGACAGACTGGGCCAGTGTCTCCGGGCACTGGGACACACTGGGACAGACTGGGACACACTGGTACACACTGGGACACACTGGGACAGACTGGGATGGCCCCTCCAGGCACTGGGACACACTGGGCCGGTGTCTCTGGGCACTGGGACACATTGGGACAGACTGGGACACACTGGGATGCTGTCTCCAGGCACTGGGACAGACTGGGACACACTGGGCTGGTGTCTCTGGGCACTGGGACATGCTGGGACACACTGGGACACACTGGGATGGTGTCTCCAGGCACTGGGACACACTGGGACAGACTGGGATGGTGTCTCTGGGCACTGGGACAGACTGGGACACACTGGGACACGCTGGGACACACTGGGACACACTGGGATGGTGTCTCTGGGCACTGGGACATGCTGGGACACACTGGGACACGCTGGGACACACTGGGACACACTGGGATGGTGTCTCCAGGCACTGGGACACACTGGGACACGCTGGGATGGTGTCTCTGGGCACTGGGACATGCTGGGACACACTGGGATGGTGTCTCTGGCCACTGGGACAGACTGGGACACACTGGGACACACTGGGATGGTGTCTCTGGCCACTGGGACAGACTGGGACAGACTGGGCTGGTGTCTCCGGGCACTGGGACATGCTGGGACACACTGGGACACGCTGGGATGGTGTCTCTGGGCACTGGGACATGCTGGGACAAACTGGGATGGTGTCTCTGGGCACTGGGACACACTGGGACAGACTGGGACACACTGGGATGGTCTCTGGGCACTGGGACACACTGGGACAGACTGGGCCGGTGTCTCGGCACTGATCTCTCTGCTGAGCAGTGACAGGACACGAGGGAAGGGCCTGAAGCTGTGTCAGGGGAGGTTTAGGTGGGATATCCAGAGAAGGTAAAGGATTTGGTGGTGGCTCACTGGGACAGGCCCCCAGGGCAGGGTCACACCACCGAGCCTGGTGGAATTCAGGTTTGGACAATGCTCTCGTGCACCTGGTGTGACTCGTGGGGATGGTGCTGTGCAGGGCCAGGGCTGGGACTCTGATCCAACTTCTGTGTCCCTCCAGCTCAGCAGATTCTGTGCTTGTGTCTCTCCAGGCACCAGGACCCTGCAGCCCCTCACTCCCCCGCAGCCCCAGGGCAGCTCTGCACCTCTCCCAGCACACAAGAGGCTGTGGTTGCTCTTCCCAACCCAGGGAAAGGCACAAAATTCCAAACTTTGCAGAAAAAAAAAAAGAAAAAAAAAGTATAGTACAAAAGAATGAAGAGGACAGAGGCAGTTCCTACTCTATCCCTTTTTATTGTCTTTAATCTATGTTGTAAAAAGATCCAGTATCACATAACAGCCACGGAAGTATCCCAATATCACACTAGTTCGGAACCATTTAGACAATAGCTTAGTCTTTTTTTTTTTTTTTTTGTCTTTTTTTGTCTTTTTTTTTTTAAACCTGCTGGAAGGGAAAACCATACTGCCCATTATACAGGCCAAAAGAAACAAACACTGGTCAAATAATAGTGACAACCTCAAGCAAGTGAAATGAAGATGAGCGGATTGGAGCGAGCCCAGGCCACAGGACTCCAAGGGCCCCCCGGGCCTTGTGCTGGCACAGCCAGGGCTCCTGAAAGCCCATGAGCAGGAACTGAAATGGGACAACTGGGAGAAGCAAAGGGTGGCCCCGGGGCCATGGAAACGGCCTCGCTCCCATTCCCGGCCGCAGGTACAAAGAGCGTAAGAAATGGGAATAAAAAGAAAGGAGCCCAGGCCCCGGGGGGCACAGCCCTGGGCCCGAGGCTCCCGTTACAAACCCCGACCCTCACAACAGCCCTGTGAGGTAGGTCACTGTCTTCTTCGGACAGAGAATCCAAGGCAAAGCTGAGATTAAACTCCAGATTCCTCAGTGAGTGCTGTGCCTGTCACAATCCTCCTTCCACAGAAATATGGTCCCTGTTCATAGAAAACAAAGGATTTTGTGCCTCTGCTCCCGGCTTCCCGCAGGAGCGGCGCTCGCAGGCAGCCCGGCAGCTACAATCACGTCCTGTGGTGCACAAGGGACAGGGATCCGGCCTCCTCCACGCGGGGAGAACAGGAATTTAAAAAAAAACCAGGAACAACGCAAGAGGACGAGAAGTACAGGCAGGGTGGGAAGGACGAGTCACATCTCACACTCAGACGCCACGACTGTGCTGGGGCCGGCAGGGCCCCTCGGATCCCGCGTGGAATTCCTCCCCATCCGCCGCTTTCGGGGCTTCCTCCACGTGGAGATGAGGATCAGCCATCCCCTGGAGCTGCTGGATCCACGATCCTGGCACAGCCGGGACATCCGTTCTCCTCGGGCCCGGAGCGGCCGCGGCCCCGAGCGGTTCTGGCCCCGTGGGGAGGGGGCAGAGGGGGGTCTGCAGCGGCCGTGTCCTTGTTCCCAGGCAGGGGCTGGCGCTGGGACGAGCGGAGGAGGCGGGCGGGCGTCCACGGAGCTCGGGGTCCGTCGGCACTCCCAGTCCGTTCCCGGCGGGACTGCGCTGCTCTTCCCACACGGTGACCATGCACGGAGCCGACAGCAGGAGATTCAGACAACATTAATCTTCTAGGATGGAGAGAGATGACTTCACAAGGGATAAATAGAACTTTATTTAAATAAACATTTGTGAACATCTTTATACAAATTACAAGTCCCCACACGAGGCTGCAGCTCCGCCTACGAGCCGAAGCTGCCGGGAGGGCCCTTGAGCAGATCCACCAGGATGTCGAGCAGTTGGCTGTGCTGGTGGTGCAGGTCCCCGGGGATCGCGGCCATCTCGTAGCACAGGCACGTCTCCACCATCTTGGAGAGGGACACGCGGAAGTCGCGCAGCAGGCGGATGGTGTACGAGTCCCCCTCCAGCACCAGCAGGTCGCTGTCCGTCAGGGACACGGTCGCTCGCCAGCCGTCATCTTGAGGGGAGGGAGAGCGTGTGAGCGGCAACGGGGCTGCTGGGGCTCCTCCCCACGCTCCTTCCAGCCTGCTCTGGGGACACAACGGGGCCCACAGCCCCCACAGAACCTGGCAGCTCTGATCCAGGGACACAACGGGGCCCACAGCCCCCACAGAACCTGGCAGCTCTGATCTGGGGACACAACGGGGCCCACAGCCCCCACAGAACCTGGCAGCTCTGATCTGGGGACTCAGTGGGGCCCACAGTCCCCACAGAACCTGGCAGCTCTGATCTGGGGACACAACGGGGCCCACAGCTCTCACAGAACCTGGCAGCTCTGATCTGGGGACACAACGGGGCCCACAGCTCTCACAGAACCTGGCAGCTCTGATCCAGGGACTCAATGGGGCCCACAGCCCCCACAGAACCTGGCAGCTCTGATCTGGGGACACAACGGGGCCCACAGCCCCCACAGAACCTGGCAGCTCTGATCTGGGGACTCAGTGGGGCCCACAGTCCCCACAGAACCTGGCAGCTCTGATCTGGGGACACAACGGGGCCCACAGCTCTCACAGAACCTGGCAGCTCTGATCTGGGGACACAACGGGGCCCACAGCTCTCACAGAACCTGGCAGCTCTGATCCAGGGACTCAATGGGGCCCACAGCCCCCACAGAACCTGGCAGCTCTGATCTGGGGACACAACGGGGCCCACAGCCCCCACAGAACCTGGCAGCTCTGATCTGGGGACTCAATAGGGCCCACAGCCCCCACAGAACCTGGCAGCTCTGATCTGGGGACTCAATGGGGCCCACAGCCCCCACAGAACCTGGCAGCTCTGATCCGGGGACTCAATAGGGCCCACAGCTCCTACAGAAGCAGGCAGCTCTCATCTGGGTTCCTCAGGTTTCCCACGGGTGACCGATGGCTCAGCTCAGGTTTCCCACGGGTGACCGATGGCTCAGCCCTGCTGAGCTCAGGACGCAGCCCCAGGGATGAGTGGGACGCTGCCAGCTCAGCTCCTGTCCCCAGGGTGGTCAGGCACAGCCCTACGGCTCAGCCTGCAGAGCAGCAGCCGGGAACAGCTCCCAAAGCATCGCCCCAGCACAGCCACAGCAGCCTCGGGAAGCGGGGCAGGCGGGCAGCCCGCAGCACTCACCTCGCACGTGGATGTCGGTGTCGGTCATGAGCAGCACGGCCAGCGGGTGCACCTGGGACGAGTCGCGCACGAAGACGCCGCCGTTGGACTTGACGGCCATGAAGTAGGTGAGCCAGCGGCTGTAGAGCTTGGACGCCTCCCTGCAGGAGCAGCTCTGTCAGCCCAGCACAGCCACAGCCCCACGGGACCCCCCGTCCCCGATCACCCACCTGTTGATGGTGGACTTGTGCAGCAGCACGGTGCCGGCCTTGGTCCGGTACGCGTAGCTGTTGGGCTTGAACTTGCCCTGGCGCGTCACCTTGCCTTGTCGCACCTGCCACGGGAGGGGAATGTCACACACCCGGCCCAGAGCAGCCCCGGCAGCCACAGCCACCCCTCTGACAGGGTCCCTCCACTCCCAGGAGCTCCGGGGGTTAGGGGAGCGCCTTCCTGAGGTGACCACACCTGGCAGTCACCCAGTGCCACCTCAGGCAGCAAACAGGAGAAAAACGTCACTTCAATGGCTCCCAAAGCGAGTGATGAGAAGCCAAGCACTGACCCACACAAGTTGGGGTGGCCATTCCTCACGAGCGGTGATCAGGGACAGCGCTGGAGCACAGGCCACAGCCCAGGGCAGGACACTCACTCCCAAGAGAGCAGAAGCTTCTCTGGCACCTCAGCACTCCCCGGTGCCACCTGCTGTGACAGCCATCCCCAGAGAGCCATGATGGCACTGCCAGTACCTGGATGAGGTTGGGGTAGAGCCCAGCCATGAGGACGCCCTTCACCAGTTCCTCCTCCTCGCTGTACTGGTTACACACGGACGAGGGCATGGTACAGTCGGACGGGGATGACACCAGGAAGGCTTCGTAGAGGTTCTCAGAGAACTGCTTCACGAGGCCTGGAGGGAGAGACAGCCCCAGGGATGAGATCCACCCTCTCCTTCCCCTCATGGAATGAGTCACCTCAGCAGGGCAGCGCCAGCCTGGGCTGGGACAGGAGCCCTGTGCTGGGCCAAAGCCAGACCCTGCCCGGTCCCGCAGTCCTGACCCAGCACAGCCCGTGTGTGCCCCGTGTTTCTCCCCGTGCAGCCTGGGGCCAGGGGAGGGGCAGGGTGGCCAGAACTCACCGTTGATGAAGCGCAGGCTGGGCCCATACAGGTAGTAATCCTGCAGGTAGTTGTCCCTGGCACGGCTGTCCCGGCGCCGCAGCACCTCCTCCCAGCCCGCCACCGCCCGCACGAAGGCCAGGTGGTCACTGCCGCTCTCCCGGCTCAGCACGGCCTTGGCCTGGCACAGGGACACGGGTGAGCCACGGGCAGCCCCCAGCCCTGTCCCCAGCCGTGCCGGGGGCTCCTCACCTTGTCCACCTCGGCGCGGTTCTGCAGGCTGCTGCTGAAGGGGTCCCGCGTCAGGCACGAGACGATGACCAGCAGCGGGTGCAGGCAGCGGTAGATGGAGGCCAGGACGATGGCCTTGGCCAGCCGAGGGTCCGTGGAGATCTGGGCCAGGCGCTTGCCCAGGGTGGTCAGGGCTTCCCGCTGGTCCAGCACTCCTGCAGGAGAGCCACCCACGTGGCACATCTGTCAGCCCCCAGCGCCGCCAGAACGGGAACTGCCGGGGCTGGGAACATTTGGGGTGACCTCCAGCAGAGGCACACGGACAGGGGCCTGCAATGAGCACCCAGAACCCCCAGCTCTAACTGAGCCTAGGACAAAGAAACACCTGTCACAGCCACAGGACCATCAACAGGGCCCAGCCCTGAACTCCAGATCATCCTTTCCTTCTGTCCCCCACTTCTGAACTCCAGATCATTCCTTCCTTTTGTCCCTCACCTCTGAACTCCAGATCATCCCTTCCTTCTGTCCCTCACCTCTGAACTCCAGATCACCCCTTCCTTCTGTCCCCCACTTCTGAACTCCAGATAACCCCTTCCTTCTGCCCCTCACCTCTGAACTCCAGATCACCCCTTCCTTCCTTCTGTCCCTCACCTCTGAACTCCAGATCATCCCTTCCTTCTGTCCCTCACCTCTGAACTCCAGATCACCCCTTCCTTCCTTCTGTCCCTCACCTCTGAACTCCAGATCATCCCTTCCTTCTGTCCCTCACCTCTGAACTCCAGATCACCTCTTCCTTCTGTCCCTCACCTCTGAACTCCAATCCAGTTCCCTTCTTTCTGTTGCTTCCCTTTTATTTTTTTAACCTTGGAAAGTTTTCCCCAATTTTTAAGCAAAGCAGTGTGAGAAATAAAACAGCACAGGGCACATGGTTTGGGAAGGTCACTATGAAGTGCTGTCCCCATCCAGGACAATCCTGCCCAGCCTGCCCAAGGCAGCCTGTGCCAGTCCCACTTCCATGCAAACGTTTCCAGGAGTCAGAATTAACTCACCAATCTCCTGCAGCAAGATCACGGCTTCATCCACAGCTTTGATGTCAGGGCTGTCCAGAGCCTTGGAGAGAAACTCAACTGCCTGCAACACAGCAGGGGAAGGGCAAAGGGACAAAGTGAGCCTGTTTCCCATAGAGGTGTGAGAGCCCAGACTGCAGCACAATCCCCTCTTTGTCCAGGGATATGAGCTCAGCCCTCTCCATCCCTTCAAGCTTCCAGACTCACTCTGTAATCTCAGGGATCTCCATTTCCTGGTCTGAACTCCCCTGAACAGCCCCACATTTAGCAAAGGAAGACCTCAAGCAATCAGCACTCTGGGCTCTCCCCCCTGCTCAGTCCCTGCAGTGCCCTGCTCACCGTTTTCTCTGGCATGTGGATCTTGGCCTGCACCACCAGGTTCTCCAGGGGCGTGCGCAGGATCTCGGGCACCTGGTAGGTGGGCATCTTGTCCAGGCGGCTGCGCGGGAACAGGTGGTACGCAAAGCCCGACTGGCAGCGCCCGGCGCGCCCGCGCCGCTGCACCACGTTGGACTTGGACACCCACACGGTCTCCAGGCAGGACACCTGTGGGGACAGCAGCAGGGTGAGCTCCCACAGCTCGCTCCTGTTCCATGGAATCCAGACTGCTTTGGGCTGGAAGAGACCTTAAAGCCCATCCCATTCCACCCCTGCCATGGCAGGGACACCTTCTGCTGTGCCAGGTTACTCAGAGCCATGTCCAGCCTGGCCTTGGGCACTGCCAGGGATCCAGGGGCAGCCACAGCTGCTCTGGAAAATCCATTCCAGCCACTCCCCATCCTTCCCAGTATCCCATCTAACCCTGTCCTGTGGCATTCCCTGCGTCCTGTCACTCCAGGACCATATCCAAAAGCCCTCCCTTTGCCATCTTTCCAGCCAGCCAAGAGAACTCAGACCCTCAGGACTGATGAATGGTCCCAAAGGGCCAGGGAAGCCTTTCCCACTCTCTCTCCTGCCTCTTGCAGTGCCGGTCTGTGTCCAGCAGCAGCTCCAGGGCTGTGTGGATGGGACCCAGATGCCACCTGCTGGACACCTGTCCCCATCCCAGGGCTCCCCATCCCAGCCCTGGGTCTGAATTCTGAGCTGCCATGAAACTGGGAAACACCAAAGGGCTGGGGTTAAACCAGAACTGCTGCGAGGTGTCAATGGCCCCTGGCCCCGGGAGACGATGTTCCAGAACAGGGGCAGAGGGATGCTGCCACAATTCCTTTTCCCAACACCACAGCTGCCTTCACGTTGTGGCAGAGGTTGTTGTTCCCAGGCTCAGGGCCCAGCACTGCCAGGAACGAGCCCAGGGGCAGCAGATCCCCCTTGGAAAGCTGAGGAACAGGGACTGGCCAGGAGAGCTGCAAACAACAGCAGGATCTAACAGGGCTGCCCTGCGAGGGCCAGCAAGAGGGTTTTGATGAAATCATGGAAAAAGGCTGAAAGCAAACAGAAAAGCTACTGGTGTTCTGTGGTGAAATAGAGTTCGGAAGGGAGTAGGATTTGCCTTAAATTTGTTTGAAAAAACTCAGAATTTGATGGGAAGCCTGGCCCAGAGCTCGGACACAGCAAACACTGATGAGGAGTCAAACACTCTCCCCAGACAACACAACGCCTGTGCCCCAGGGGCCAAACAGAAAGCAGCTCCATCATCCCATTAATGGCACCTGAAACGTTCCTCTGAGCACAGCCCTGTGCTCCAGAGTGTCCCAAGTGAGTCAGAGGCAGCAAGGCAGCAGTACCTTGGTCTTGAGGTCGTAGCGCTCCTCCTTGTGCGTGCCGCTGTCCACCACGTGCACGATGTCGTTGATAGTGATGGAGGTCTCCGCGATGTTGGTGGCCAGGACGATCTTCCTGACGCCCGGTGGAGGCCTCTGGAAGATGTTCTGCTGGTCCATCATGGGGATGTTGGAGTGCACTGGGAAATCAAACCAGAGTCAGACCTGCCCAGCTGAGCTTCTTGTACCATCACCTCCCGCTTCTGGCAACGGGGGCAGGAATGGGGACACCGGTGGTCACAGCCAGCAGCTTCCTGCCAGCCACACCCCAGCAAAAATCTTCCACAAGTCATTTGGGAGGGCCTCACTTCGGCTGCTTCAGCCTGTGGCTCAGCAGCAGCAGGGGCTCTGCTCACCTCCAGCCCCAGAGCCTGGTGGCACCCCAGGAATATCCCTGGCACAAATCCCACACCCTCCCACAGCCCAGTTCTGGAGCTGCTCCTCCTCACAGGGGCAGGGGAAAGGGAATTCTCAGTGCCACACGGGCCCACTCTGCTCTCAGTGAGGGCCTGTGGCTGTCCTGTACCCCAGCTCTGCCCTGCCACAGCTCAGTGCTGCACACAACTCCCAGCAGAGGACAGGCAGGCACTTTCCACCAAACCACACCTGCACTTCTCAACAGCCCAGCTGCTCAAAGCTCTGCTCCTGCCTGGCCTCCTTTGACACTGAATAGGCAGAGCTGCTAAAAAACAAACCAAAAAATGCCAAAACCCTTAAGAGCTTTGCAGAGCAAAGCTGGCTTTTGTTGTAATTTTCCTCCTGGGGCAAGGAATGTTAAATTCACTGATCAAAGCTGAGCTCCAGAGTCCACCTGCATCCCACGGAACAGGTCCTGAGATCTTTTCTGTGCAGGCTCAGCGTGCAGCTCCAGCAGTGCAGAACTGAGCTGCCTTCCCCTTGCCTAATTCCAAACTGCTGGAGGCAAATGGGAAGCCACTCTCTTTGATCACAGACAGCTTACTCAGCCTCTGCTAGGAGGAGTTACTCACACTTACCACACACCATTACACAGCTGGGACATCAAAGCTCACCAGCTCTGTACCAGAGCAAAGCTGAAGGGGCACATCAAGCCAATTGTCCCAGATTCTCCTGAATCCTGGGAAGAAGGGGCTGGCCCTGCCCTCTCACCTGGCAAGACGAGGTAGCGGCTGTTCTGTGAGCCCAGCATCTCCAGCAGCCGCTGCTGCACCCCTTTGATCTCCTGCCAGCCAGGGAGGAAGCACAGGATCCCACCTGGAACACACTGGGAGTTAGGAACACACAGCCTGGAGATCCATGTGCTCTTCCCCAGCTGGAGACACACACTTCCAGGGCAGAAATCAACCAGGCTACCTGGAGTTTGACAGTCAATACCCAAGTCTGAAACACTTAAATCTCCTGGAAGTCACCCCAGAGTCCTGCCTTCTTCCCAAACACTTCCCCTTCCAGGCAAGGGTATTTGACAGGGATGGGGCTCCAACACAAAAGGTAATTGTGCAGCACGAGGCTGCCAGTGCTGGAGCACAGACAAGTCCTGGAGCAGCTGCCCAGGACACTGAGGAGTCCAACCCTGTCTTAGCTAAAGACTCAGAGTTTGCTCGTGCCACGTGGCTCAAGACCACTTGGATGAGTAGGAATTTGAGGAGCACAAGAGGCTCAGCACCGTGGTGTCTCTGCAAAGGCTCTGGAGGGGTTCCCTTTCTCTCCCCCCAGCAGCAGGAAGAGCTCAGGGTGAGGCAGGACCCACCTGGCTCTCCGTGGGCATCGATCTGCAGCACGAGGTCGGTGATCAGGTCAAGGTCAAGGACACACTCATCGTCGGATTGCTGGGTAGAACAGGACAGGCAGGTCAGGGGGGTCAGCACTGCACAGGCCACTCCAAAGCACCTTCTGCAGACAGCGAACACCTGCCCTTGGCCAGCCTGCCCAGGACTTGGAGCCAGGAGCCTGCTCTGGGCTCCATCTGCAACCTGCTCTGGTCACAGGTGCTGTGCAGGGAGAATGCACAGCCCCTTCCCAGTGTGCAGCTGTGTGCACCTCTGCTGAACAGCACCTCACAAGTAACACAATTCCCAGGAGATTTCTGTGGACAACACTGCCACATGCACCTGGGAGTTCAAATCCATCAGGCTCCGAGCAGCAGCTTCTGCAGCTCTCAGGAATTTGGAACAGACCATTAAAGCTCAGATAAAATCCCTGCCACAACAGCAAGGAAGGAATGCCCTGGAGGCAATGGGATACCCCAAGCGAGTTTGCTGATGATCCAGGACTGGGAGAATTGGCTGATACTCCAGACTCTTGCTCAGCCACAGGGAGGGATCTCTCCAGGCTGGAAAAATGGGCTGACAGACTCCAGACCAGCTGGTTGGACCAGAAAATGTCTGGAGATGCCAGCCAACCTCTGTGACTGTGTGACTCCATGACCCACCAGTGGTGTAGGATTACCCAGAGCACAGCACACGTCTGGAAGGCATTTTCCACATGGTCAGACCAGTTGCAGAGAGCAGCAATCAGAGAATTCAGTCATGCAGGATGGTGAGCACTGAGGTAACACTGCTGGAAGCCACAACCATCCCAGTCCTGGGACAGGCTTGCCCAGGGTATGCAAACATTCAACTCTGTGTCTGTGTACACACAGCAACGAGCTCTCAGCCTACTCAAACATCAAACTTCCCATTAAAGGGAGACAAAAGCAACTTGACCCCAATGCGAAGTCATCTTTATGCATAATTTAATCAGAATACTCTGGGGTTCTACTAAGCTGACTTCACCTGCCGAGAACTGGCAGGGAATTAAAGCTGAGCAAACAGTGTCCAACAACCACAGGCAAGCAGGAGCAGTCCCAGGCTCCAGCTCTCCCCCTGCTGATAGGCCAGAAGCCAGTGTCCCATCCAAGGGGGACGGCTTCCCTTCTCGCTGCACACCCACCTTGATCTCGTAGTGCCGGTGCCGGTGCCGGCCCAGCTTGGCCAGGATCTCCTCCAGGTAGTATTCCTTCACCGGGTACATGAAGCCCGGCACCTTGACCACGGGGCAATCCCCAAAGTAGTGGGAGAAGCGCTGGTTGTCCCCCGTGGCGCTCATGAGAACCAGGCGCAGGTCAGGGTTCAGCTTCTGGATGCCTTTGAGCAGGATGAGCAGGAAATCCGTGTTCACGTCCCGCTCATGCACCTCGTCCACCACGACGTGGCTGACGCCCTCCAAGCTGGGGTTGCCCTGCAGCTTCCTGAGCAGGATGCCCACGGTGCAGAAGAGCAGGGCTCCTCCCCGGGCAGGGGGTTTGCTCTCCAGCCGCACCTGGTAGCCCACGTTCTTCCTCATGTTGGGCCCCAGCTCCTGCGCCACGCGCTGGGCCACCGAGATGGCGCTGATGCGCCGGGGCTGCGTGATGACCACGTTGCAGCGCGCGCCGCGCCCCTCCAGGATGTAGTGTTCCAGCAGCAGCTGCGGGATCCGCGTGGTCTTCCCGCAGCCCGTGTCTCCTGCTATCACCACCACGGGGTTCTGCTCGATGGCTGACAGGATGGTGTCCTTGTGAGGGTCTACTGGCAGCGGGTGGCTCTCCTGCCAGGAGGCTCCTCTCCTTTTCCAGAGGGCCAGCAGGTTCTGGCTAAGGCGCACTTCCTCTGCTTCCAGCATGGGGATGTAAGTCTTCCCCGTGATGGCATCGCTGATGGCACCGGATTCCTTGGTCAGGTTCATCATGTCGTCAGCAATCCGGGGCCTGGACTCCCTGATGTCCACGGGATACTGGCAGAGGAAATTGGCAAGGACAGCAAGGTTAGTGCCGGTCCTGAGAAGGACAGCAAGAAACAAGTGCCTGGAGCACACTCAGCCAGTCTGGCTTGGCTGTGCCAAGGCCTCCTCAGATGCTAGGTAACTCAGCCATGTTCTGAACTGAGGTTATTTCAAGTGAGAACTAATTTGGGCAGCCCCTCGAGTTCCTTGGTGCATTCCTTACTTCAGGAGGGGTGTTAGAGCTGCTGCTGCCTGAACCGACAGGCACAGACCAGTAACTTCAGCTGCAACAGCCCCTCAAAGATAACTTTTGCAAACCATCAAGTTACACCACCACCCAGACACATAACTTATGCAAAACACAAGCTTTTGGCTACGCCAGAAATATTCTGTCTTGGCAAAAGAAAAAACAGAAGTCCCACATCCCACAGGAAGAAGTACAAGGAGCAACAGGTCAGGAATTGTCTAGAACACAAACCAAAGCATTGGCCCAGATGTTCACGGGATTAAAAGTTGCTGAACTTTTAATCAATCACAATTTCTGGATTCAACCTTAAGAATCCCAGAGTCTTCCAAAAGAAGACTGGGCCACTGCCCAGAAAGAGTCTCCCTTCCCAAAAGGGCAGCAGAGACCGATCGGGTTTTGTGGCAACAATCAAAGCATGAATTCCCACAACGTTTTGGCAGGAAGCTTTCAAACACATCCAGTTCCTGAAGTGAAATGGGATGAGGCAAAGGGGATCCTCAGGGGCTGAGCCTTACGTGGTTCAGGTAGTTCTCAATCTTGCGCAGGGTGGCCTCAGGGACTTTGATGTGGCAGGGCTTCCTCTGGTTCTCGCCCAGCTCCCGCAGGGAAGTCATGTTGTACATGGCATGGCTCAGGGGGTTGTTGTTCTTGTCCACCAGGCCAAGGCTCTGCAGGGAACAGCCAAACACCATCAGCTCTGAGGCTGCTCACACCAAGGGCTGGGATACAGAGCACTCCGCTCCCACGTTCAGATAGGCCAACTCCTGACCATCCCAAAACCATTAATTCCTGCTTTGTTTGCCACAGCAAGAAACCAGACATGATCCCACTCTGACTCAGGAGAACCACACACACCAGGACCAACCACATGCCCTGACCCAAACAGACCCAGCAGAGGAACAGCAGCCACGACTGCAAAACCCTCTTGGTGAGTCCCTTGCTGTGGTTCTGGCATGCTGGGAATCCCAAGGTTGGAAATAAATGTTTATTAAGCATTAGCTCACTATGCAAGTGAAAGCTCAGGAAGTTTCCAGCATCCTGTCAGGCTCACACCCCGTGAGGCAGGAGCCTGTAGCCACAGGCACATCCCCAGGAGAAGCAGGAGCCAGGGGCACTCACCTTCAGCTTCTGACAGGCCAGCGCTGCTGCCTTGTTCTCGGCCTCCACCTTGCGCCGGCCCTTGGCAGCGAAGGTCATGGGGCAGGGCCAGCGCAGCGTGAGCTTGCAGATCTTGGTCTTGGTGCCCACGGTGCGGAACTGCATGTACTCCTGCAGGGAATGACAGCACCAGGCTCCGTGGGACAGCCTGGGCCCACAGGGAGCACCCAGCCCCTGCCCTGACCCCCAACAATCCCCCCTGGGCATCCCTGGAGCGCTGTCCAAGCACTCCTGGAGCTCTGGCAGCCTTGGGGCTGGGACCATTCCCTGGGGAGCCTGGGCAGTGCCAACACCCTCTGGGAAAGAACCTCTCCCTGATATCCACCCTAACCCTCCCCTGACACAGCTCCAGCTGTCCTGTCCCAGGGAGCAGAGATCGGAGCTGCAGCCCCTGCTGAGCTCTGCCCTCAGTCTGCTCTACTCCAGCTGAACCAAGCCAGGGACCTCAGCCACCCCTCGTGTGGCCCCTCTGGACCTTTCACCACGGGTTTTTTGGCTGGGTTTGTTGGATTCTGTTGGATTTTTTTTCTAACGGAGCACTAGAATAATGTTACTGCACTGAACTCCACCCCCAAGCTCACAAGGCGCTCTCTAGGCCAAAGTGAGAGCAGACAACTGTGGGAACATCCTGAGAGCCTCAGGGTGGAGCTCAGCTCCTTTCTGCTGAGCACACGAGCTCTGGGAGGTGGGTGACACATCCTGGGAAGGACGATCACTGCAGTTGTGGAAAGATTCTATCAGCACAGAAGTTACACATCGCTCCGGGCAACACAACCTTGTGCTTGTGGCAGATATATGGGGAAAGGAAACCTTAGAAAATACCTCCTTCATTCAGATAGCAGCTCCTCCTCTGCCCTGGCCTCAGGAGCAACAGTCCTCATGGTTCTATAAAGACATTCCTTCAGTTCTCACCACAAAGCCTTCTCTTTGCTGTTCACACTGATTTCTCTAGGCCTAGTTTTAACTTCCCTCCTCGCCCCAGTTCTGCTGCCCAAAGGAAGCATCCAAAGTGATTCCAGCTGGAGCCCCTGAGCTCCCTCCCAGCAGGGCTCAGGCAGCACCTTACCTTGACTGTGGAGGAAGAGGTTGCAATCTGAATCACTTGTGCCAGGAGGTTTTTGGGAAGCGGGAACTGTGTCAGGGCACGGATGGCGGTGTTGTCGTCTGTCATTTCAATGGAACTGCCTCCTCGGCTGCATGGGACATGAGGAGAGCTGGATCTACAAATGCCCACTTGTGTTCACACCTGCCTCACTCCAGGAGTGCTACAGAGCTCTGAAATGACTCAGTTAAAGCCCAGGTAATTCTGGTCATGGGCAGAGTGCAGCTGGTCCCTCACTACTAAAACCTGTCAGTCACAACCACACAGCCCAGCAAAGATCACTCTGCTACAGAGTGATCAAACCTTTACACCAAGGCTACAAAGCAGATGGCATCAACAGATCGAAACAGATTTAATTAATAAATCATTCTGAATTTAAAAACCACACCACAGAAGTAACCACCTACGTCTCTTACAGATCTTGCTCCTGATGCCTATTAAAAAATCCAAGATTTGTGTCATAAAGTCAAGCAGGCAGCTATGGGGATGGAAGGGAGCAGATTTAACACTGCCCTCAAAACCAGGGTGGTCAAAGTGCTGCTGTAAGTGCACATGCACCACGTCTGGGGATGGAAATGTCTCTGGGCACAGAAGAACCAGGCAGGTAACAAGACTGGCAGCAGCCTCTCCAGAAGGCAGAGCTGCAGGGAAGAAGTCTATACATTCCCTGGATGGCAGCCATGTACAAAACCAGGCTGCCCCACTGCTCCTCTGGCCCATCTCCAGGATCTCCATCTCTGTCCCCCAGCTACAGAGAACCCTCCCTTCCCTCTCAGCACAGCACTCCCAGCCAGACCCACCTGGCGTCTCTGCCCGGGGTCCGGGCGTCCTGGTGTGCCATGGGCAGATAATCCGAAACATCGATGGCCTCTTCCTCCAGCTCCCCCTCCTCCAGCTCCCCCTCCTCCAGCTCCCCTTCCTCCAGCTCCTCCCTCCTCATGGCTTTGGGCATCCTGCCCTGCTCCATGGGCTGGATGGCGTCGTCGGGCTCCATGCGGCGCCAGCAGGTGGACAGGTCGGCGAGGGAGGGCCCGGACTTGGAGCGCCACTTGCCCTCGGAGCACCAGCGCTCGTCGGGACAGCCCAGCTGGTCGGCCAGCAGCCGGTACTTGGCCGCATCGAAGAGCTCGTTCCGGGGGCCCAGCAAGCCCCAGCCCTGTGGGAGAGACAGCTCTGGGAACCCCCCTGCAGCTCGGGGAGCCCTCACCCTGCTGGGGATGGCGGGGCAGGAGCAGACACAGCGAGGAAAGGCACTCTCAGGAGCTCTGAGCTTTCCCCCACCGCTGCTCTGTCCCAATGGGAACCTGCTCCCTGCCCTCCCTGCCCTGGGTAGGGCACTCAGCCCCACACAGCTCCTTGGAATGGGCCAGGATTTATTGGGGTTTTACAAACTCCTGGCTATATTTAGCACCCTCAAGTTTTGAAACCACCCTCGGAGCAGGAAATGCATCTTTTTGGGAAGGCTAGTCTGAACTAGCATAATCTGGGTTAATAGAGGGTGAGAATTCAGGGAATGGTTCATCTCCTTCCATTTCCCAGGAACAGTTATTTGGACAAGCAGCAGGAAAATGCCCCTAACCTGTCAGGTTCTGAAGCAAGCCTGCAGTAATTAAAAACTCTCCTACCATCACCATTTGGGACTGAACCTTGCAGGAAGCTCCAGACATATCCAGAGTGCAGCACAAACCATTCTGAAACCACCACACTCCCGCACTAAGTTCTAGTTTTAATTTTAGTAAATTAAAAGTTACAGCTTTAGGCCATTTAATGACCTTAATGGCCCTGTATTAGAAAAAGCTGTATTTATATAAAAAGCTGTGGGAGGGCCTAAGACACCAAAGTTCACCTGGCTCACTGCTCTACTCAAACCTCCAGTATTCACTCCTGAACTAATTAGACACTATTAATTTTCTTGAATTGATGACTTTTTAAAGCAGCATTTGTAGCTCTTTCTATAGCTGTGATCACACAAGGTCTCCCACCACAAGGGTCTTCTGCCAGGTTCCAGTTTAGCTGGCAAAGAAAACTTTGCATGCTCAGTCTGTGGTTTCAAGGGGTTGGGTTTTGGTTTAAGTTCTAAAGTACACGTCATCATTTCCAAAATTCAGGGAAAATGTATCAGTAGGGTATTTTTCTTCCTTTGAAAACTTCCAGGCTCTCAAGGAAAGCAGGGAACTGGACTAGAGAGGATAAAACCAGGATGTATTCCCTGTGAAAGCTGACTGAGTGAGGTGGAATGAAATCAGTGAGTGAAACAAGTTTTGCTGATCACAGGTTGAGAGGATCAGCTTAAGCAGCTGAAAAAGCTTGAGTTTTCACACTGCCCTCCTGAATTTCTGAAGGCTGGCTATTTCCTCACACAGAATTCTGATCTACAAGCAAATCAAAAGCTGTCTCACTGCCAGAGCACACCCAGCATCTTCTGGGCACAGAGATATCCCTGTTCCCACTGCACAGACCAACAGGAAACTCCAAAATCAGCCTCACTCGCTCAAGGTAAGACAGAACAGCCAGGGGCAGAGCTGGAGATAAAACTGCATCTTCTCAGCTATAAAACATCTTCAAGAGTGACCTTTATAGTTTTAGTGTGCCTGCTTGATACTGGCTGCACACACCCACTTCCAGCCATAAATAAGTGCCAAACAAAGAGTAACTGTGGAGTAATAGTAAATTACAACATGTAATTGCCACACTGGCTTTGATGAAGAGGAAACAAGAGGCTTTGAAGGTCCTACAACTGCAAACACAGCCAGCTGAGCTGTCAGAAGTGGGAGTCAGTGACCAGCAAACCCACCTGAGGGAAACTCTACTTGCTGTAGATGCTGGGATTAAGGAGCTGATTAAGGTCCGAGACAAAAGGAACAAAGACCAGAATTACCTGAAGCAAGTGGGATTTTAAGATCAAATGAATTCAGACTCAAGAGTTCACCCTCTACCCCTGACTAAGAGGGGCCAGCCAAGGGAGGTCACAGGCAAAGAGGCAGAAATGCCATCAGCAGGCCAGGCACAGTGCAGGGTGAGCAGCAGCAGAGCTCACCTTGAAGAGCTGACACGCTGCAGCCGCCGCCTGCCGCTCCGCATCGATCTTCTTGGTCCCATAGCCCTCCACTTCCACATTCTTTGGCCACTTTATATGGAGAGTGACTTTCTGAAAGGCAGGAGAAGCACAGGGTGAGCCAGGACAAACTTTCCCCTCCACCAGAGCACACCCACTCCAACCATCTGTCCCCTCCAGGCAAGAAGAGACAGAAGAAAACTGAACAAAGCACTGTCTTGGTGCCCTCAGGGGAAGCTCCGTTCCAGGAGCACTGCAGGAAAAGCCTGAGCAGGGCCCAGAGGTGCCACAGCCCCACAGGAGCTGCAGGGCTCAGGTCCAGCACGGGCTGTGCAAGGGACAAATGCCAGGAGGTCATTAAAGGAACAATTCCACCCCAGGGCTGTCCCTCTGCACGATCCTGGGGGCTTCTCCACACCCTGAGGATGGGCTCAGCAGCCCAAACTTGTCCCAGTATCCTGTGGGTTTGCTCTTGTAGCTACAACTGTTTTGTTTTGGTTTTTTGGTTGTTTTTTTTCAGACATTCCTTCGAAAAAAGTGTAATTTTCCTGGTTGTCAGCCTTTGGATTAAGAAAGCTTGGCCAGAAGAGCAATAAAACTGCAGGAGACCCGAGCAGGCAGTGGTTACACGGAGATGTGCTGTTCTGAAAGCAAAGCAACAGATTTGTTCCGGGCTTTTCCCGGTGAAGGGAAGCTGCAGAGCGTGCCCTGGAGCAGATCCCCTCTCCAACACCAAAGAAATCTTCCCAACTGCTTCCTCAGTGCCATGGGAGCAGCCCAGGACTGCCCCAGCTGCCAGGCACCCACCGGGCACAGAGCAGCCAGCTCCAGCCCAACACGAGCACTGGCAGAACCGCAGCCACAGCAAGGGAGCAATAAAAACCTGCACGGGCAAGGAATGCTGAAAGCTCCAAGAGGGAAATGCCTAGGGAATTGTCTCCAGCTTCTGCAGCCCAGATGAAAGGCAGCAGTGGATCTGCTGGGAAAGCCCCAAGGCTGGAGCTCCTGGCTCTCCAGCACCTGGCTGCCTGCCCTGCTGCCCCTGAACCTGCCAGGGAGCTCCCAGGGATTTTGCCTCGGGGTTCTGCTTGGAAAGCACAGACCTGCTGAGAAAAAAGGTGTCTCAGGAAGGCCAAGAGCCTTCCCTCATTCAATGCTCAACAAACCCTCATTCATGTTCTACAGGAGCTCTCCAGGCTCTCACCTCTCCTCCCGTCCACATTTGCTGGGTTGTTCTTTCTTTGTGAGCCAACCCTCATTTTTTTTCCCAGGGCTCTTTATCTCCTTTATTGTTTTCCTGGTTTAGTTTTTTGTTTTGATCTGAAGTTACTCTCCACATTAATCTGTTTAAGTGCTGGCAAGAATAGGAGCCAATTATGCCAACTAAAGCGATGAGGCACTGCCTGGGGTATTCCAAATTTCAGGGATGAGGCACTGGCTATGCTATTCCAAAATTTAAGTTGGGAAACTGCACTACTGCTTAAGAAAGAGCAAGAAAAACAAACACAACTAATGAAGAACTCTAAAGTAACATTACTAATGTATCCCCTAAAATCCAGGGATGTTTAAAAAGGATGTGGCAATAAAAACTGTCTGGGAAATTTTAGACAGAATGTTTTTGGAAAATGTTAATCCATCAGAACTGAGTCTTTTCCTGGAATGTAGGTTACAGTTAAACTTCAGCTGGAAAGGGCTTTCAGCTCTGGAATGAGAGGTGCTGAGACAGGAGGAGGCAAAGCCTTGACCATGGAGCACCATTAGGTAAGAATTCCTGCTCAGTTCATAGCCCAGACCCAGATTTGGGCCTCGGGCATCCCAGTGACAGCTCAAACTACCTGGAAAACTGTTTGGAATTCCTCTGCTTCATTTAACAAAGAGGCTGCATTTCATTCTGCTCCTAAGTACTATTAAAAGCCTCCCTCCATTGCAAAGAAATTCCTCTTTTCTGGTCACAATTGGACATTTTAGGCTTCAGAATTCGTTCTACTGGAATCTACAATCAAATCTAGGCTTCCTAAGGGCTAAAATACAGCTTTTAAATCTTAATTTTCTAAGGTAGTAGGACACCTTTAAGTACATTTAAGCACAGACTCTGTGTCTTCCTGTTGAAAGGCCAGATACAGCAAGTTACTTAAAAATATCCACACAAAAAGAGGAACAGCACCTGCATTTACACACCTTGAAAGCACAAGAAGATCAGGAAAAATAGGAAGAAGTGAGAATTTTTCTTGTTTGAAAAATTATCACACAACTTTTAAGTGGAATTAAAACTCTTCTATGATTTTCTCTAGGAAGTTATTTCCAGGATTAGCAGCTCCATGGCTTCCTTCCCACTCTCTGTGCACCACAGGATTACCTTTTTCCTTGGCCCGTTAGTGTGGATGTACACCAGCTTGTCTCTTGCATGGGAAATGCCCAGGGCTCGGCCAATCACGCTGTTGAGCAAGTTTTTAGGTTGTGGAAATTCCTTTAGTAAGTCTCTGGAATCTGGAGAAAAAAAACCAAAGAGAAAGGAAATGTTTCCCAATTCCTGCGCAGTCTGGTTCAGAGGTGTTCCAGCACCGGCTCCCTGCGGCCCCACAGAGGGGAGGAGAGGGCTCCAGGGCTCACCTCCAGCATCTCCAGGGATCACTGGGGTTGGGAAAGCCCTCTGGGATCACTGGATCCACCCTGTGTCTAATCTCCAAAATGTCCCCAGCTCAGAGCCCTGAGTGCCATGGCCAGGTGTTCCTTGGGCACCTCCAGGGATGGGCACTCCAAACCTCCCTGGGCAGCCCCTCCAAGGCCTGAGCCCCCTTTCCATGGGGAAATTCCTGCTGCTGTCCCCCCTGAGCCTCCCTGGCCCAGCCTGAGGCCGTTCCCTCTCCTCCTGTCCCTGTTCCCTGGCAGCAGAGCCCGACCCCCCTGGCTGTCCCCTCCTGCCAGGGACTTGTGCAGAGCCAGAAATTCCCCCTGAGCCTCCTTTTCTCCAGGCTGAGCCCCTTCCCAGCTCCCTCAGCCCCTCCTGGGGCTCCAGCCCCTCCCCTGGACACACCCCAGCCTCTCCTGGGCTCTCCAGGATTCCAGGGGTCCCTCAGCAGGGCCAGCACAGGGGACAATCCCTGCCCTGGGGGACAATCCCTGCCCTGGGGGACAATCCCTGCCCTGGGGCTGTGCCCACACTGGGGCTGACACAGCCCAGGGGCCATTGGCCTCCTGCCCCCCTGGGCACCCCTGGGCTCCCCTGGGCCCCCCTGGGCTCGTGTCCAGCCCCTGTCACAGCACAGAGCCAGTGCCACTTCCCACCAGCTCTGTCACTCCTCAATATCAAAACCCAACGGAGCAGTAACAGCTCTGAACAATTTGAGTGTTTGCAATGTCCCCCCCAGGCATGGGTTAAATCCAGGGTCTCAGAAGGCACACACTAGATCCAGACAGTGGTAGGAGCACAAAAAAATGCCTGAGGACTTCTTCCTGAAATGCCTGAGACAGCTGGATCAGAGCCTGGGAATGTGGTTTAGTACTGAATTGCCCAGAGAACCTCTGGAAAGAAGTTTTTGGAGACACAGCAGTCCCAGAGGCAGCAGGACAGAGGGCAGGTGGGACTGGCCCCTGCCCCCACAGGGAGTACAGCAGGGAGGGGATGCTCATGGTCAGCTCAAATCACTCATTTAAAAAAATAAAAAAAAATTAAAATAAATCCCACTGTCCCAGACAGAGCCATGTCACACCCACCTCCCATCCCAGCCTCCTCCCTGACCAAGTCCAGAGTTTGGGCAGTGAGGGAGCAGCTCCAGCTCCTCTCACCTGCATCACTGCCATGGCCAGCACTGGCAAGGGCCTTCCTTTCCAGCAGCAGGTCCAGCGAGATGAGATCAGTGTGATAACAATTCCAGATGTGATAACAACTCCCTTCCAAACACCAAACAGGGAGGTAGAGAGGGACAGCTGCCCCTTCTCCAGGCTCCCACACTCCCACTAAGCAGATGTGCAGGGACACAATCTGCAGCCCTAAGCCCATGGAAAGCCAAGGCAGGAAAAGGAAACACACACGTTTTTGCTGGGCTCCCAAGTGAATGAGCCAGCACAGTCCTGCAGGTACCAAAAGCAGCAGCAGGGAACAGGGAGCAGGAGGGGATCTCCTCCCTGCAGCAGCAAGCACAGCTCATCCCACGTTCAGCCTCATCCCACACACGCTCCCTGGGCAGTCAGGGCTTGGGGAACCTCCCTGCACAGCACCCTGAAGGTGAGCATTCCCTCTGAGAGCGTTTCTGAATCCCCTGCAGGAATGCAGGATAAGTTTCAGCAAGGAATCAGAAGCCAGCACAGAGATCACTGGTACCACCAAAAACTGGAATTTCCAGCTGAGCACCAAATCCAAGGAGAAATGAGGAGTCAAGAGTCACTCACTTGAGCATCACCAAGGTGTGTCAGCATGCTCTCCTGGAAACTGATTCTGGACTACTGACATGAAACACAGGAAAACTGCAGGTGATCCCAGAATGGTCTGGGCTGGAAAAATCCTTGAAGATTTTCCATTCATGGATATAACAAATGGGCAGAGTCACCTCCCACTATCCCAGGCTGCTCCAAGCCCGTCCAACCTGGCCTTGGACACTTCTCGAGATGTTCAAGGCAAGAAGAACTTAGGAGAGGCTCTGTCCCACAGGCCCATGGAAGAGATGCTCTCTGAGAAGCTGCTCATTATGATGATGTCCTGGGAGGGCCCAGCTGGAAGTCAGCAACTGGGAAACCATGGGAGATTCAGGGAAAGCAGAGTCCTGCCACTGCCAGCCTTGGACATTTGGCTAAGGAGAACACAAAGCCATGGCTGATCCCATCACCCTCTCCAGCAAAACCCAGCAGCCTGGTCCACAGCTCAGCACAGAAGATTCACTGGTGACACTCAGCTTTCAAACTGCTTCTTGCAAACCACAGAAGAAACACCTGGATCTTGAGAAATGCTTTCAGTAGCCTTGGATAACTCCAGGGGAATTGCAGGAATTACTCTGATTTATGAACATGATTTGTCCATGAATTGCTTTCTATATATTGGCCAAGGGAGAAGGAAAATGGTCTCAGCCTTACAAAAAACTGTGAGCCAATTTTCTATAACTATACAGCAAATGAGCTATTTCTAACTCAAGCAAGTTCCTCTATATTCAGACTTTGGCCTGCTCAGGAAAACTGGAAAAGTGTCCAAGATTTTGGCACTCTGCAGTTCTATTCCATTCCATGTTTGTGGGATTAACTGGGGGAAGAGCAGTAACACAACTCCCAAATGCACCATTCAATTCTCTTAATTAAAAAGAAAAGCAGAAAGCAAATCTCCAGCAGCAGCCTGGTTATTTGGCTTCCAGTTGTTTCCTCTTTCACAAACAATAACCTGGGAAATTCTGTGATAAGAGGAGCAAGAAGCACATTTTCTTAATGCCCCCCCAAGTGCAATTACCTATGACAGAGGCAGTTTCTCACATTCTGAGGTGACTCCTCGGTGAAGAGTAAATATTTAACCTGCACTAGAGAGGCAAATCAGATCTCTGACTAAAAAAGCCCAGTTCTGGTGACAGCTCAGGCTTGGAATTCCTGACAAGGTGCAGTGTTTTCTCCCCAGCTGACAATGCCACACTCAGCAGCACATTCTGACTGTGCCAAGGGCTGCTGGATCACCTTCAGCCCATTCCTGCCCCAGTTACAGAGCTGGAAGGATCTTATCCTGCAGGAAGCCATCCCCCCCTCAGAGCTTTTACAGAAACAACCCTGAACTGCACAACTGGATCTGCAGAATGTTCTCTTCCCTGCCAAATGGGATTTCTCAGCCTCTTGCTCCAAGGAGTGTCTGCCACAGCTGAGAGTGGATGTTTGGGTGGGAATTGTGTCAGCGGGAGCACGAGGAGTACAAGCCAATACTCCCCAAACGGAGCCACACATGACACCCAAACCACAGCTCTGACATCACCAAGGAATATTAAAAGCCTGTCTTGGAGAGCAGACAAGTCAGGGTGGGGCTATCAAAGAAGCCAATTAACTAATTAAAGTTCCTCAAAGCAAGTGAGTCCTTCAGCTTAATTTGATTGTGAAAGTCCAGGATAATTCCAAGCTATGCTGAAAAACACAAAAAACAGACCCCAAAACCAACAAACCACCCAGCTGGAGTGGCCCAGCCTCCTCCAAACCCCAACAAATCTGAGGAGTGAAAACACTCAGGTACCAGAGCACAAACAAAACAGCCCCAAGTCTTGTTCAAGAAGGACAGAGGAGATCCATCAGTTTCTCTCTTCTCTCCAATTCTGCTCCCTGGAAAAGCAAGAAATGAGCACCAAGGACAAACTATCAAAGACAAATTTCCTCAGGATATGATAAACTCAAGTAATAAATTCAAAAGTGTTTCTAAGACATCAAAAATCCCCAAGGAAGAAAAAATGCCCTGTGGCTCCACAATATCCATTTCACAAGGAATTAGCCCAGACATGTTCCACTGCAGAGATGGAGGGAGACACAGAAGGTTCCACCTGGCAGCTTAGCCTGGGATGCACCAAGCCATGGTTTTGGGGAATTTGAGGCTTTTAAACCATCCCCAGCACACCCCTGACCACAGCCCCTTCTAACACATACAGAATAAAACCCACATGCAGCTCCTGGCTGAACGAGGGCTGAAAATGAGGAACACTGAGCAGGCTCCTCCAAAGGCAAGTGGGACCTGCTGAGGAGAAGGCCAAGTGGCCAAGCTCCCCCTTCAGAGGCCCTGGGGCTGCTCAGGAACCAACCCTGCTCCAGGAAGGGATCCAGAGCTCCAGCCCAAATTCTGCTGTGGATCTACAGGATAAATTTAATTAGTGACAGAGGAGGGTTCCTGGAGCAAACCCAAGGGCACGTCAGCCTCAGGAACGAGGGGGAAGTGACTGAGCTCCCCAAACCCCCCTGGCTGAGCCAAAAAACTGAATTCTCAGATAAGAACATGGATCTAACAGTGACTTCTTGAAGCTGGCCTGGGTCTGACTGGATTTTTCCATATTTGCATCCAAGGCTCATAACAAAGCAGCAAAACGAGGACAGCTAATGAGACATCAGCTCACAAGCTGAGGGTTCAGAACCAAGCTCAGAAAAAGGTTTTTCAAATGATATTTATGATCTCCACGTGTTCAAGCAGCAGCTGGACAGGTAGGGCAGGTTCATGAGACCCTGAGGGCTTTTATTTGTTCATCCAAGACAAATCCATTGCTACAAACAATTCCAGTATCACCACACTCCCATCTCAAGAGCTTTCCATGGTCAATCCACCGCACAAATTGGGAGGATGAGTGAACTGAAGACCAAAAATTAAAGTACTCAGGGACTGCCTGCAAACACATTAGGAAAAAAGCGATGAGGGATGAAGTACAAAAGAGGAAAGAAAAAAAAAGAATCCTGGTTTACTCCTTTTCTCAGGCAACACCTGAAGCAGCTCATTAAACAATAATTTGGGGTGGTTCAGCACTCGCTTTAGCAGGGAATTAATTTGCTCTGTTGAACAGCTTGAATGTAACAATTAAAAGACCATCCCACTCTGAACTCCAAGACAGAACTCAGCAGCTTCTGCAAGGCAAATGGAACCAAGACCCAAAGAATCCCAAAACGACTGAGAAAATAATAACTTTAATAGTGCTGGAGGATGGGAAAAAAGCATCAAACACAGAAGCATGAGGGCTGAGGAAAAAAAAAGAGAAAGTTCTAATATAATAATACCCCAAATTATCAAAATGCAGCCCACGAAAGAAAACTGAAACCAAACCAGCGATTTTCACAGGGAAAATTGTTCAAGTCACAACCTCTGGCACAAAACCATTCGCATCTCTCTAAACTCCAAGCGCTCTCCACGCTCCATAATCCATCAAACAGCGATTCAAAACACGACATCCAACCCGAGTTTTAAAGATTCTTTTCCAGCAGTGACAATCCCGAAGGCGTTCACCCAGTGAAGGGGGAATGCCGGGGGTTGTGGCCGGAGCCGGGGGCCCGGCGGGCCCGGTACCGGAGCTGTCCGCGGCTCCCCCGGTGCTCCCCGGGCTCCGCAGGTGGATCCGCCGGGATCCCGCACACGGAGAGCTGGGAACGGCCCTAACGGCCCGCCCGGTCCTTCCCTCCCCCTGCCGCATCTCCACGGGGCATCCTCCTCCCGCGCCGGCCACGGCAGCCGGGACTTGCTCCCAGGCCCGGCTCGGCGACCTTGAGGGGAATCACCGGGGAAAGGCAACTCCGGCCAACAAAGGGCTGCCGGGGCGGCCACGGAGCGGCTCCGGGCGCCCCCCGCTACCTGCGCAGCTCGGCGGCTCCTCTCCCTGGCCGCGCATCCCGGTCCCGGCGGAGCCGCGGGAAGGAAGGGCGGGAGGGATGGACGAGGGAGGGATGCGGCGGCTCCCCCGCCCCGCCGCGGGCCCGGCCTCGCCCCTCCCTTCCGCTACGCGAGCGGCCCCGAGAGCCGGCCGGCTCCGCTGCTCACCCTGCGCCGCCTCGGGCTCCTCCTCGTCCTCCTCGTCCCGGCGCGGCTCGGCGGGCCCGCGGGGAGCCGAGCAGAGCCCGCGGGGAGCCGCGCAGGGCCCGCGGGGGCCGCGGCAGAGGCGCAGCGGCCCCGCCGCCTGCAGCAGCAGCCCCAGCGCCGCCATCTTGGGCCGTCCTGGAGCCGCGGGCAGCGCTGGGGCCGCGAGCGGCGGCGCCCCCTGGCGGGCGGGAGGACCCGGAGAGGCGGGACCGGGACCCGGCGGGAACGGAGCGGGAAACGGAGAGGGGAGAGGAGAGGGGAAAGTGGGAAAAGGGGAAAGGAGAGGGGAGAGGAGGGGGGAAAGGGGAGAGGGGAGACGGGAAAGGAGAGGGAAAAGTGGGAAAAGGAGAAGGGAAAGGAGAAGGGAAAGGAGAGGGGAGAGGAGAGGGGAAAGGGGAAAGGAGAGGGGAAAGGAGAGGGGAAAGGAGAGGGAAAAGGGGAAAGGGGAAAGTGGGGAAAGGAGAGGGGAAAGGAGAGGGGAAAGTGGGGAAAGGGGAAAGGAGAGGGGAAAGTGGGAAGAGGGGAAAGGAGAGGGAAAAGTGGGAAAAGGAGAGGGGAGAGGAGAGGGAAAAGTGGGAAAAGGAGAGGGGAGAGGAGAGGGAAAAGTGGGAAGAGGGGAGAGGGAAAAGGAGAGGGGAAAGGAGAAGGGAGAGGGAAAAGTGGGAAAAGGAGAGGGAAAAGGAGAGGGAAAAGGAGAGCAAAGGAGAGGGGAAAGGAGAGGGAAAAGGGGAAAGGAGAGGGGAAAGGAGGGGAAAGTGGGAAAAGGAGAGGGAAAGGAGAGGAGAAAGGAGAGGGGAAAGTGGGAAAAGGAGGGGGGAAAGGAGAGGGGAAAGGAGAG
The DNA here is from genome assembly GCA_032357785.1 of Periparus ater. Classification (NCBI taxonomy): domain Eukaryota; kingdom Metazoa; phylum Chordata; class Aves; order Passeriformes; family Paridae; genus Periparus; species Periparus ater. Next base: position 739,973 of record CM063609.1, on the reverse strand, counting down.
GGAAAAGGAGAGGGAAAAGGAGAGGGAAAAGTGGGAAAAGGAGGGGGGAAAGGAGAGGGGAAAGGAGAGGGAAAAGTGGGAAAAGGAGAGGGGAAAAGGGGAAAGAGGGAAAAGTGGGAAAAGGAGGGGGGGAAAGTGGGAAAAAGGAGGGGGAAAGGAGAGGGGAAAGGAGAGGAAAGGAAAGAGGAAAGGAGAGGGAAAAGGGGAAAGGAGAGGGAAAAGGGGAAAGGAGAGGGAAAGGAGACGAAAAAGGAAAGGGGAAAGGAGAGGGGAAAGTGGGAAAAGGGGAGGGGAAAGGAGAGGGAAAAGGAGAGCAAAGGAGAGGGGAAAGAGGGAAAAGGAGAGGGAAAAAGAGAGGGGAAAAAGGAGAGGGAAAAGTGGGAAAAGGAGAGGGAAAAAGGAGAGGGGAAAGGAGAGGGGAAAGTGGGAAAAGGAGAGGGGAAAGGGGAAAGGAGAGCAAAGGAGAGGGGAAAGGAGAGGGAAAAGTGGGGAAAGGGGAAAGGGGAAAGGAGAGGGAAACGGAGAGGGGAGAGCAAAGGAGAGGAAAGGAGAGAGGAAAGGAAAGAGGAAAGGAGAGGGAAAAGGAGAGGGGAAAGGAGACGAAAAAGGAAAGGGGAAAGGAGAGGGGAAAGTGGGAAAAGGGGAGGGGAAAGGAGAGGGAAAAGGAGAGCAAAGGAGAGGGGAAAGAGGGAAAAGAAGAGGGAAAAGGAGAGGGAAAAAGGAGAGGGGAAAGGAGAGGGAAAAGTGGGAGAAGAAGAGGGAAAAGGAGAGGGAAAAAGGAGAGGGGAAAGGAGAGCAAAGGAGAGGGAAAAGGTGACGGGAAAGGGAGGACATGGAGAGGGAGAAGGAGCCGTCCTGGCCGTGGCCGCAGCATTCCCGGGGCCGTGGAGCAGCGGGAATGCCGGCCAGGGAATAGTGGGAATTCCAGCCGGGAACAGCGGGAATTCCAGCGGGAATTTCAGCCGGGAATAGCAGGAATTCCAGCCGGGAATAGCGGGAATTCCAGCCTGGGAATAGCGGGAATTCCAGCCGGGAATAGCCGGAATTCCAGCCTGGGAATAGCCGGAATTCCAGCCGGGAATTCCAGCCAGGGAATAGCGGGAAATCCAACCGGGATCAGCGGGAATTCCAGCGGTAATTCCAGCCCGGGAACAGCGGGAATTCCAGCCGGGAAACATTGGGAATTCCAGCCGGGAGTAGTGGGAATTTCAGCCGGGAACAGCAGGAATTCCAGGGGGAATAGCGGGAATTCCAGCTGGGAATAGCGGGAATTCCAGAGAGAATTCCAGCTGGGAATAGCGGGAATTCCAGAGAGAATTCCAGCCAGGAAACATTGGGAATTCAGCTGGGAATAGCGGGAATTCCAGTGGGAATTCCAGCCGGGAATAGCTGGGAATTCCAGCGGGATTTCCAGACGGGAATAGCAGGAATGCCGGCCCGGGAATAGCGGGAATTCCAGCCCGGAGCAGCGGGAATTCAGCCCGGGAACAGCAGGAATTCCAGCAGGAATTCCAGCTGGGAATAGCGGGAATTCCAGCCTGGGAATAGTGGGAATTCCAGCCGGGAATAGCGGGAATTTCAGCCAGAACAGTGGGAATTCCAACGCACGGAGCCACCATCCCACTCCCAACGGTCAGGTCCATATTCCTAAAAGCCAACTCCTCCTGCAGCCTGTTATTTCCTAATATTTGAGATATAAAAAAAAACCCTTAATATCTTTCTAAGCTTTAAAATAAGTATTTTAAAGATTTTTAAAATCTTAACTCTTTATCAACTCTTAAATCTATCAAATCTAAAAATTAAAATATTTGATAAAGATCTTAAAATCATAAAACAAGTCAGCTCTTCCCAACTTCTCTCAACTCCGAGTCCTCCTGTCAGTTCTACCTCAATTATTTCATATCCAGATTTTAGAGCTGGTTGAAATTCTGACTCTGCAGGATTATTTATTTGTTTATTTAAATCTGATTTAATTTTTTTTAAGCAATTAATCTGTTATTAGCCCTGGCTGTACTGGGATTATTGTTAAATTTTGTATTTCTTTAAAGCAGGGTCTCATTTTTATATCATTTTTGTGTGTAATAAAGTGAAAATTAACATGAATGGCTGGTTAAGCATCATGATGCCAAAGGAGTTTTTAAAGCTTTTAAGTGGGTTTTGTTTAAATTAGAAAGAGAAATCTTCAATAAGATAAAAGATATTGACTGATACAATGGCACAGTTGAGTTTTATAAAGCCTGGGCTCCATGAGAAGAGGTTCAAGAAGAATAAAGTTATCAAATAAAACCCTTTAGGAAAAAAATATAAAGAGAAAAATAAAAACACCCAACTTTGGAAGAGCTGAACACTGAAAAAAAGTCTTATTATACCAAGTTTATGCCTTTTTAGAACCTCTGAATTAGCTGCTGATTTGTCTTTGTAGGTTCTTTTACTTAAAAAAAAACCAAACCAAATGGAAATGAAACAAACACAAACCCAGATCTTGAATCAGCACCGGATGACAAAAAAAAATCCACTTTTTTTGGAAAGACATGAAGTTATTCTGACACTTAGATTACAAATTTAAAGTGATTGGCCCACTAAAATGGGAAAAAATAATGGGAAACGGGGCTGGAGACCATGGGGGAAAAGCAGAGCCAGAACAGGAGTGGGAAATCCCTGGAAACACTGGGACAGGGGCTGGAAAAGATGGGAGAGCTTTGGAAACACATGGACAGGGGTGGAAAAGCTGAGGGAGGTTTGGAAACACATGGACAGGGATGGAAAAGATGGGAAATCCTTGGAAACACATGGACAGGGGATGGAAAAGATGGGAAATCCTTGGAAACACATGGATAGGGGCTGGAAAAGATGGGAGAGCTTTGGAAACACATGGACAGGGGATGGAAAAGCTGGGGGAATCCTTGGAAACACATGGACAAGGGGGCTGGAAAAGCTGGGGAAATCCTTGGAAACACATGGACAGGGGATGGAAAAGCTGGGAAATCCTTGGAAACACATGGACAGGGGATGGAAAAGATGGGAGAGCTTTGGAAACACATGGACAGGGGTGGAAAAGCTGGGGAATCCTTGGAAACACATGGACAGGGGCTGGAAAAGATGGGAGAGCTTTGGAAACACATGGACAGGGGGTGGAAAAGCTGGGGAATCCTTGGAAACCACATGGACAGGGCTGGAAAAGATGGGAAATCCTTGGAAACACATGGACAGGGGATGGAAAAGCTGAGGGAGGTTTGGAAACACATGGACAGGGGCTGGAAAAGCTGGGGAATCCTTGGAAACACATGGACAGGGGATGGAAAAGCTGGGGAATCCTTGGAAACACATGGACAGGGCCTGGAAAAGCTGGGGGAAGAGGCTGACAGGGAATCCCAGCGTGCAGGGACAGTCAGGGGTGAGGAGGGCTGGTGGTTTGTCACCAAAAATGATATAAAAATTATCTTGTGGGCACAGAAACAGCAGTGAAGACTCAATTTATTCAGAGTTCCAGAAAGTCGCCGATTCCATGGATCTTTATTTTGCAGAGAGCAGCGTTAACCAGCACAGGCAGGATCTCCAGAGCCAGCTCCCAGCTTTGGCAGCTCCTGGGATGAGCTGGGCTGGACCAGCCCCTCCAGCCAAGCCTGTGCAGAGGCAGCAGCTCCTTAACGAGCCAAGGTTCATTAAGGATTCCTTTATCCCCAGGGCTGGAGCATCCCGAGTCCCAAACCCAGCCTGGCCATGACAAACCACCAGCCCTCACAGGAAAATTCCATCTCTCCACCCAGACTCCAGCCCCACTCTCAGGATTTGATGAGGAGAGGGGCTTTGTTCCCAGCTAAAGGGACCTCGTACACAATTCCTGCCTTGGACTGGGAAGAATCCCGGGATTTTTAGTTTAAATCCCCCAGTGCTGGTGACTCAGAGCAGGGCAGTGACAGCAGTGCTGGGGTCACTGCTGGGTTTCCTGAGTGCCAAGGGAAAGGATGGATTCCCTGGCATGGAGGGAAAGGTCCCTCTGCTTCAGCCAGAGCTGGAATATTTTAATCCATTCTATCCACTTCTCTAAGACCACGTAACAGGGCTCAGGAAAAGCAGAAAAAGGTGACTGGAGGGATTTCTGAGGACAAAATATGATTGAAAGGAAGGCTGGCAAAGCAATGACAGGGAAAAGAGCCACAGTGACAGGTATTAAAGGATCAAATCCCAAGGACAAAGAGCTCATGGAGTTGGTACTGAGGGATACAGGAATATTTAGGAGGACAAAATGAAAAGGGAAAAAGGCTGTATTTGATGCTAAACAGCAAACAAGTGTCCAGTGTCTCTGGGAAAACACTACAGGGCTCCTCCCCTGCCCAATCCCACTGCTTCCCTGAAATCCTGTCCTGTCCCAGCTTTCCTGCCACACTCCTCCGTGCTGCACCAGCCAGGACACAGCTGAGCTCCCTCCTCACACACAGGAACTCCTCAGCCACCTGCTCCAGCTTCAGGAAAATCCCCAGGTGCAACTCCAGGCTGTTGCCAGCTCTTACCTTTGAGGGAATTCAGCGGAGAACATCTCCATCCCAGCGGAAAGGGTGGGTTCCTGGGACAGCAGGAGGGAGCACAAAGAAACTGTAAGTTAGAATTGATATTTCCTTTCAAATGTTTCAGCTGCTTCTGCTTTGTCTCTGTGGTGAAAATGAGGTTTTTTTTTAAAAAGCTTTTTAGGCCAGGATGAAGTGGATTGTTGTCATTATTCCCTTTAAAGGAAAAAAAAAAGCCAGGAGAAGAAAGTGATCTGTAGTTTTGCTAACATTCTTTAGTGAGACTGTGTTAAACTTCCTATTTAATTTCTTACTAATATAACTTTCACTCAAATAAGACAAAACCAATTTTGTTTCGGGGTGTTTTATCTGTCATGCCCAGTATTAAATACACTGTAAGGATCCTTAGAAGCACGGATTTTCTTGGATCAGATGGGTGAGGATTGAAGGTCATCATTTACACACAGAGTTAGTTTGGAGCTGGACTTCCATCATCCTGGTGGATCCCTTCCAAGTCAGGATATTCTGTGATTCTATGGACATAAACTTTCCCTATCAATGACTTCCTGTGCCTGCAATTATCATTCCAATTAATCACTTTGGCTTTCAATAAGATAAAATTACTTCAGCAGCAGTAAAAAATAAAAAAGGCTTCAAATAAACCCACCCCATGGACACACAGACACCAACCTGCCGTGGCTGCCAGGGCCACACCTGGCCTTTTCCAAGCATGAAAATCAATAAAAACAGAGTAAATTCACTTTGCAAAAATTAAACCCCACGTGTGCTGTGGTGAATCTCGGAGGGAAATGTCCCTGGTGGGACTAAATCACTGCAAGGAACAAAGTCAGGGAATTCTTTCATGGTCCTGGAGCGAGATTGCCAAGGCTGGGGGGTTTGGCACACAGCAGCCTGTGCCACTTCCACAGGGATCATCCCAGCCTGGGTCAAACTGCCCTAAAGCCAAGGGATTTCTGATGAATTGGGGAGTCAAATACTGCTCTGACAGGAAAGAGTCAATCCTTGAACCCTGCAGAGAGGAAAGCAGGAGTGTGAAACCAGGGAATGCTGCAGGGATCGGCCACATCCCCCTCCTGAATTCCGAAGTGTGGCCAAAGAGGAGGAGCTGTTTGCCTGCAGGGAGAGCAGGTGGATCCCAGGGAATCCAGGGAATCCCTCCCTCAGCCTCCTGGGACAAGGCACCACCTCGGCAGATAAACTGCAACATTCCCTAGGGGGAATTCAGGAACAAAGAATGTCTCACCCATGCTGGGAGCGGAAAAAGGGCTCATCCAAAAATGGCTTTGAGCTGAAAGAGGGCAGGGATAGGTGGGATACTGGGGAGGAATTCCTGGTTCTGAGGGTGGGGAGGGACTGGGATGGAATTCCCAGAGCAGCTGGGGCTGGCCCTGGATCCCTGGCAGTGCCCAAGGCCAGGCTGGATGGAGCCTGGAGCAGCTGGGACAGTGGAAGGTGTCCCTGTCACGGCAGGGGTGACACTGGACAAACCTTACACTCCTTTCCAACTCAAATCATTCCATGATTCAATGGATAAATGCAATATAAAGTCGATGGAAATGGTCATTTCTGCTCGAGAACAAAAAAAATAAAAATTTGAAACCCTTCCAAGGATGAGGTTCCAAGATTCCAACCCAGCTGTTTGTATGATCCTGTCTGCAGATCCCAGCTGAGCTGGGACCCTTACTGGGAACCAGTCAGAGTCAGACTGGGTGGGAGAGGGGCAGGACAGGAAGGAGAATAAAGGATCTGCAGAATCTGGACACCAAGATCCAGACCTGGGAATCACTTTTAGCATATCCAGAAGCCTGAGGGAAATCCCAGGGTTTGCTCCTGCAGATCCCGATCCCAAATAAAAAGAAGTGTCCAACTATGGCAGCTGCTCCAGGGAAACACAGGGATGCAGGACCAGCATGGAAAGAACCAGCAAGACTGAAAAAAAGACTTTGTCTGGTGGCAGGAGAGCTCCGAGGATGCTGGATTTGGGAAGAAATGGACCATGATGACACAGGACAGGCACAGCTGGAATAGGAATCCATGGGAGCGTGGAGCCTCACACCCAGCAAACTCCAGAGTCCCAGGTGGGAAGAGAGACACCAAAAATTAGGAATAGACTCAATGCTCCTGCTGCAAAGGCAAAGAGTGAAACCAGACAACGCAGCACAAAAACTTGGTAGATAAAATCCCAAAGGATGGGAAGGAATTGGGCCTTTGTTGAGTTTCCTTGATCCACTGGAAAACAACTACATCAGGGAGAGCCACATCCCCGAGAGAAACGCAGGAAAAATCACAGCAATTCTGATTATTGGCTGCTGGGATATTCCAGCAGTGTTGGAAGGGGCAGAGCCCCGAATGCTTTGTGAAGAGAACAAAGGAGAAATCCTGCTGTCTCCCACATCCAGCCCCAAGGATTCCCTGCCCCGGGCTCCGGGCAGAGACAACAGCCCACTTGCAGTAGTGATTATTTTTATTATTTTTGGTGATTTGGGCTAAAGGAGCCGCGGATCCGTGCAGGAAGGTGCTCCTTACAGAGCCAGCAGGATCCTGGCTGCTGTGAGGGGGGACAATGAAGAGCTGCAGGTGGGAACGGGAGCCCGGCTGCTCCCGGCCAGCCCCGAGCACCGCGGCCCAGCGGGGGAACCGGAGCGACAATTCCCGCGGCCACGGGGAAAACGGGCCCGGCCGTGACAGCGGGGAGAGCCCCGGCAGGGATGGAGAGGCAGGAGTGGGAAAAGGCAGCGGGAGAGCGGCTCTGTGAGGGAGCGGAGCCTGCCCAGGGCAGGGATGGGAACTCCAGGGAGAGCCGCGCTCCCGGGGCCGCTTCCCGGGGCTCTCCACGGCGGCCTCTCGCCCAGAGCCCGCGGGGAGCGGTGCCCCGGAGCCTCCCCGAGCATCCTCGGGGCCACCCGAGCATCCTCGGCCCCGCCGGTCCCGCTGAGCATCCCCGGTGCTGCCGAGCATCCCCGCCCGCGCCGCCCCGCCCGCACAGGCCGCGGCCCCGCACGGCCCTCCCGCCTCACCCCGCTCTGCTCGGCGCCATCCCCCGCTCCTCCCCCTCCTCCCGCCGCCGTCCCGCCCCCGCGGCCCCCCCGGTTCTCCCCAGGGGTCGCGGCCCGACCCCAGCCCGCCCCGCACCGACCTCCGCACCGCGACTGCCGCCGCCGGGCCGCCCCTCGGGACTACAGCTCCCGGCAGCCCCCGCGCGCGCTTCCGGCGCGGCGCGCGCTTCACTTCCGGCTCTGCCCCGGAAGTGCGACGGCCCGCGCGTTCCCTCCGGCATGCGGCGCCACAGCACGAAGCCGCGCGTGGGCGGGGGGCGGGGTCTGTCCCCATGGCAACAGGTGAGCCAATGGGAGTTCAAGGATGTTTCCATGGCAACGGTAGAGCCAATGGGCGGCGCGGCCTGTGGGGGCGCTGGAGCCTCGGCCCCGCCGTGGGAGCCGTTCGGGCCCCGGGCCCGGTCCCGGTTCTGGTCCCGGTCCCGGTCCCGGGATGGGATCCGGCCAGGCCCGAGGAGCTGCCCAGAGCAGCTGTGGCTGCCCCGGATCCCTGGCAGTGCCCAAGGCCAGGCTGGACACTGGGGCTGGGAGCAGCTGGGACAGCGGAAGGTGTCCCTGCCATGGCTGGGGTGGCTCTGGGTGAGATTTTAAGGCCCTTGCAACCCAAATCCTTCTGGAGTTCTTGACTCTTCTCAATTTGCTGCCTTTTCAGAACGGCAGTTCTGAAATTCTGAAGTTCAGATTTCTGGATGCTTGGAGGGTTTATTATTCCATTTATCTCCAGAGGTTTCCTTTCCTGCAGGTGCTTATTTCTGCTTTGGAGTGTTCAGGGATGAGGGAATATTTACAAACTGCAGTAATGCAAGGGACGGTTTTATATTGAGGATTGTGATTTTAATGGATTTAATGGATTTTGACACACTATTTCATAATGTTTGAACTAAAATATGCTGTATTTTTTAATTATATACATATTTTTGCCTTTTTTTTTTTTTTAATTTCTCTGTTATGTTCGACTCACAAATAAACCATGAGTGGAGACTCGAAATTAAGTGTTTTTTATGAAGGAAATTTGGGGGCAAATTGCTTCATAATGACCATGGGCATAGACGTGGTTATAAAACGTACCCAGCAGTGAAGACTTGGTGCATAATTACCTGTAAGTAATTATGTCAGCACCCAATTAACTCCCTAATTGCACCTCAGGGTCTCCACAGCGGGCCGGAGCAGCTCGGAGCGCTCCCCGGGCGGTACCGAGGGCACGGACGGTACCGAAGGCGGTACCGAGGGCACAGCCGGGCTGTTCGGGGTCCGGGCGGTACCGAGGGCACGGACGGTACCGAAGGCGGTACCGAGGGCAGGGCCGGGCTGTTCGGGGTCCGGGCGGTACCGAGGGCAGGGCCGGGCCGTTCGGGGTCCGGGCGGTACCGAGGGCACGGACGGGGGGTTCGGGCGGTACCGAGGGCAGGGCCGGACCGTTCGGGGTCCGGGCGGTACCGAGGGCACGGACGGTACCGAGGGCGGTACCGAGGGCACGGCCGGGCCGTTCGGGGTCCGGGCGGTACCGAAGGCGGTACCGAGGGCAGGGCCGGGCCGTTCCGGGTCCGGGGTCCCTCAGCGGGAGCGGCTCGGGCGGGGCGGGGCCAGGAGGGGCGGGCCCGCTCGGGGGGCGGGGCTGCACAGGAGCGGCGCGCGCGTTCCCGTTGGCCCTCCCGGTCCCATCCCCAGGCGCGTTCACGTTCCCGTTCGTGTTCCCGAGCGCGTTCACGTTCGCGTTCCCGTTCGCGTTCCTGTTCGCATTCCCGAGCGCGTTCCCGTTCGCGCTCCTGTTCGCATTCCCGAGCGGGTTCCCGAGCGTGTTCCCGTTCGTGCTCCTGTTCGCATTCCCGAGCGCGTTCACGTTCCCGTTCGCGTTCCTGTTCGCATTCCCGAGCGGGTTCCCGACCGCATTCCCGAGCGCGTTCACGCTCCCGTTCGCACTCCCATTCACGTTCGCGTTCCCGTTCGTGTTCCCGAGCGCATTCCCGTTCACGTTCCTGAGCGCGTTCGTGTTCCTGTTCGCGTTCGCGTTCCCGTTCGTGCTCCCGTTCGCATTCCCATTCACGTTCCCGTTCGCGTTCCCGAGCGCGTTCCCGCTGCGGTCCCGAGCGCGTTCCCTTTGCGGTCCCGTGCGCGCTCCCGGTGTGGGCGGGGCGCGTGCCGGGGCGCGGCGCATGCGCGGCGCGGGGCGCGCGGGGACAATGGCGGCGGCGGCGCTGGCGGCGGGCGGAGGCCCCGGGAGCGGCCCCGCGGCGGCCCCGGCGGGCGGGCCCGGCCCCGCGCTGGCCGCGGCGCGCCGCAAGGACGGCGGCCCCGCCGGCAAGTTCTGGGAGAGCCCCGACACCGTGTCCCAGCTCGACTCGGTCCGCGTGTGGCTGGGGAAGCACTACAAGAAGGTGCGGCCCGGCGGGGGCGGCGGGCACCGGGCGGGCGGGCGGGGGATGGCCGGGGGTGGCACGGGGGGGCCCCGAGGTCTCGGCCGCTCTTTGTGAGCCTCGGGGTCGGGTCGCGGGCAGTGCCGGGGCCATTTCCGCTCCCTCAGCACCGGCCGGTGCCCGGGGCCGTGTTTGGGGCCGGTGCCCGCCCGCCCCAGGCAGCGACTTTCCTGTGCGGGCAGGTCCCGGCCCGGCTGGGTTTCGCTTCAGCCGCGCCCCGGCGGTGTCGGGAGCGCTGGGAAAAGAAGGAAAATCCAGCAGAATTGGCTTGGGAGCTGTTGGGAGCCCCGCGTGTCGCTCCGAGTTCACTCGCTCCGCTGCCCTTGGGCTCCTCTTCCTCCTCGCACGCTTCGCTCGGCTCGGCTGCTCCGCTTGCTCCAAGTGGTTTTTTCTCCCTTGTGCTGATTTTATAACTCGCTTTCGATGCCCGAGCCGTGGAAAACCGGCCGGTGGAACTTTGCAGCGTGTCCCCACCGCGCTGTGGCGATGCTGGAAGGGATTTAGTTGGATCGGAGCGATGCCCGGGGGATGCTGAGCAGCCCCAGGGTGCCTTAATCTCCGAATTTTCCCAATTTTGGGGCCGTCCCGCCGCTCCTTGGCGTCCATCAGGCGTGGATGAGCACAAGCTGTTGGTTGTGCTCTTTGTGTGGCGGAGAATCTGAGAACGGCAATCTGAGCTGGATCGGTGTGGCGTGAAAGCAGCTCGGGCTCGGCTGTGTTTTTCCAGTCCTTCCAGCCGGGCTCGGCTGTGGGGTGCGATTGGAAGCAGCAGCTCCAGCTCTTTGTGTTGACAGGGAAATGGAACAGAATCTTTCTGCATTTTGGTTCGTTCCGGCTGGGGTTCTGTGCTTTTCCCTTTCCCTCTCCTGGTCCCAGCAAATCCCTGGAAAGGTCCAGGTGCTCTGTTGAGCACAGAAAGGTGTTTGTTGTCACTCTAAACCCCCCAGGATGGGCAGGTTGTGTGTGGTGCAGGAATGGGAGCCAAGGGAAAACCCCTCCCTTCAAATTGGTTATAAAAATTAGATATTTATTTCTCATGGCTTTGGAAGGTAATTAAAGTTGGCATAAGGAGACTTTACAGGGCGAGTGAGTTTTGGAATGTTGCTGTGAAAATAGTTTTAAAAAATGAAAAATAATTTTGGTTTGGGGAAAACAAGAAAGCTGCTACCAGTGCTTAAAGATAGAGCCTTAACTCTCCAGAGGGAAGGGTTGATTCCCTTTTGGATGTGCTGTAAATGGACTCTGGTTCACCTTGTGCCTGTTCTCATCCTGCTGTAGGTGCGTGGCTCCTCCCAGAGAGCCACGGTGGTGTTTTTAACTGGCTTTTGTCCAGTTCTACTCTTAAAAATAGATGTTTGTACATCCCAGTGGAGCTGTCAGCAGCAGTCGGTGTGTCCAGCTCCAGGAGCTCCAGGGACACTGGGGACCAGCTGGAGAGGATCCAAGAGCAGCACCGAGCTTGGTCAAGGATCCAGAGGGGCAGGGAGAGCTGCAGAACTGCATTTACAGTGCTCCTCATTTTGTCTCTAGATTAGACAGGACTTTAATGTTGAAGGGTTTTCAACAACAGCTGTTAGGGAGTTCTCTGTGTCTCTAGAAAATAACAGCTGTTGGGGAGTTCTCTGTGTCTCTAGAAAATAACAGCTGTTAGGGAGTTCTCTGTGTCTCTAGAAAATAACAGCTGTTAGGGAGTTCTCTGTGTCTCCAGAGGACAATTAAGAATGAAAGAGGTTTCAGTAGCAGTGTGGAAGACTCACACTGGATCTTGAAAAACTCATTGACAGACACCAAATATAATGACAGAAAAGGAAATTATTAATGTTATCCTGAAATGATTTATTCCCGCTCCCTGTTTGTGTGTTGGATGTCAGTTTGTGTTGTTTCTGTGTGTCAGGAGATGCAGGAGGTGCCCAGCTCCTTCCCAGGCAGTGTGGATGCAGTGGGGATGTTGGAGTCTCGCTTCCCTGGGAGCTGGGAATGGGTTCATGCTGTGGGTTTGGAGTCCTGGAGCATCTCACAGACCTTAATAGAACAAAATTTCAGGATTCTGGAATGATTTGGGTCCTTAAAACCCATCCCATTCCACCCCTGCCGTGGCAGGGACACCTTCCACTGTCCCAGGCTGCTCCAAACCCCAGTGTCCAGCCTGGCCTTGGGCACTTGCAGGGATCCAGGGGCAGCCACAGCTCCTCTGGGCACCTTTGCCAGGGTCTCCCTCCCAGGGAACAATTCCTGCCCAACATCCCATCCATTCCTGCCCTCTTCCTCAGGGAAGATATTCCCTGGGTCCTGTCCCTCCATCCCTTGTTCAAAGCAATTTGGGTAGGCTGTAATGGACCACTTGATGTCACGTAGTTAAAAATTCACAGTTCAGAAGTAAACCAGGAAATTCTCTTTTTATTATATTAATGTTCATTTATCTCTAACACTGTGCATTGTTCCTTTCTCATCCCTCATATTAAAATGGGGTGTCCCAAAGCAGTTATTTTTTGTCTATAAAACCTCTTTTTGAGGTAATTTGGGGTTAGCTGCCTGATGAAGGATGCAGCCCCTGACCTTGGCCTTACAGCTGTGCTCCCAAGGACCCATCCCAGTGTGTGCTTCATATCCAGGGCAATAAATTGACCCATGGGAGCTCTGGTGGCTCTGCCAGCTCTGAGACAGAAGCTGATTTTTGGGAGGCAGGGAGGAGAGTGGTGGGGTTTCTGAGGAGCAGGGGGGATGTTGGCTTAGAGGGGATCAGGGAAGGGCAGCAGCTGGGACCCCCTTACCCCATGGAGAGGGGTCTGGGGTGCTCCCAGGCCTGGAGTGATGCCCAGGGAGTGTCTGGAGGGTGAGAGCTGCAGGCAGAGCAGGGATCCTGTGCTCCCTGCCATGAATATCCTGGAGCAGGGACACTTCTGGCAGCTGTTCCCTCAGGCGTGTCTGGCTGGGAGCACCTGCTGTCCCTGCAGCCAGTGCTGCCCTTGGGCCCTGGGACAGGCTGGGTTCCAGACAGGGAGGTGAGAGAACCCCAGGATGAGCTGGGTTCCATCCAGGGAGGGTGAGAGAACCCCAGGACGGGCTAGATCCATCCAGGGAGTGTGAGAGCCCCCCAGGATGAGCTGGATCCATCCAGGGAGTGTGAGAGCCCCCCAGGATGAGCTGGATCTATCCAGGGAGGGTGGGAGCCCCCCAGGATGGGTTGGATCCGTCCAGGGAGGGTGAGAGAACCCCAGGATGGACTGGGTTCCATCCAGGGAGGATGAGAGAACCCCAAGATGGGCTGGGTTCCAGACAGGGAGGGTGGGAGCCCCCCAGGACAGCCTGAGTTCCATCTAGGGAGGTGAGAGAACCCCAGGGTGGGCTGGATCCATCCGGAGAGGTGAGAGAACCCCAAGATGGGCTGGGTTCCAGACAGGGAGGGTGGGAGCCCCCCAGGACAGCCTGAGTTCCATCTAGGGAGGTGAGAGAACCCCAGGGTGGGCTGGATCCATCCGGAGAGGTGAGCCCCCCAGGACAGGCTGGATCCATCCAGGGAGGTGAGAGAACCCCAGGATGGGCTGGGTTCCATCCAGGGAGGTGAGAGAACCCCAGGATGGGCTGGATCCATCCAGGGAGGTGAGAACCCCCCAGGATGGGCTGGATCCATCCAGGGAGGTGAGAACCCCCCAGGATGAGCTGGATCCATCCAGGGAGGTGAGAGAACCCCAGGATGGGCTGGGTCCATCCAGGGAGGTGAGAGAACCCCAGGATGGGCTGGGTTCCAGACAGGGAGGGTGGGAGCCCCCCAGGACAGCCTGAGTTCCATCCAGGGAGGTGAGAGCCCCCCAGGATGGGCTGGATCCATCCAGGGAGGTGAGAACCCCCCAGGATGGGCTGGATCCATCCAGGGAGAATTCTCTCTGCCGCTCTTCTGTGTTCTCACCTTTGAACATGACCAAGGGCTGTAACCCAAATGAAAACCTTTCAGTGTGGGCTTTCCCTTGGCTCTGATGGAGTGGAGGGAGCTGAAGTGGCCTTTGCTTTGGGGAGGGTGTGTGCAGCAGGGACAGCAGAGCTGCTCTGGCTGTTTGAGGTCAGTGCCCACATCAGAGCTGGCTGTGGATCTGTCCCCCTCAGTGACAAAGAATTCAGGGCAGCTGCAGTGCAGCTCTGGCTGCAGAGTGATTCCCTCTGCTGCTGCTCACACTCTGCTTTCTGACCACACGTGCTTAAAGATACAGAGCTGATTTTACCTTTTAATTATTGTGGAAATGTTGGAAAACTCTGCTGTGCCAGTGGGGCTTTGGCATTTCAGCACGAGAGCAAAATCCTCTTATGGAACAGGGCATCGTTCTGTCCTCTGGCATTCACTGCTTAAAAACCTTTATTTGCTGCAGGATTATTTTGTGGACGTGAGGGGAAAACCTGGAGATCTCTTGGACTTGATGCCTCTGTGGTCCATCAAACCCACTGTGAATTGATTGGGAAATTGCTGTGTTTTGCTGCTTAAAGATCCATTTGTGCTGCTCATTAGGGTGCAGAAATGATGGAGGGGAGTCTTGGGCTTCTTTTTGAAGGGTTTTTGTTCAGGGAAACTCAGGCAAGGTAATGGGCTTCTCATTAGAAGGATCTGCAGGATAGTGGCAGTGCAGAGCAGGATGAGAAGCTGTTGTCTTCCTTTATAGCTTCCAGCTGTCAGTGCCTCCTGCAAGAGGTAAAAATGGGAGCTGCAGGAAAAGGAATGATTGCCTGAAAAAGTTCACATGGCTAAGAATAGGCTTTGCAAGGTGTATTCTCATGTAATTTTCCTTTTTCTCTGAAAGAAAATATCTGAAAAAATTAGTTGAGTAAGTCAGTGCAGAGATGCCACTTCTTCTGGATTTGTTTTTTTCTGAAGGAGGTTCATAAAATCCCAAACTGGTTTGGGTTGGAGGGACCTCAAGGACCATCCAGCCCCATTCCTGCCATGGCAGGGACACCTCCCACCATCCCAGGCTGCTCCAAACCCTTCCAGCCTGGCTTTGGACACTTCCAGGGATCCAGGGGCAGCCCCAGCTGCTCTGGGAATTCCATCCCAGCCAGGAATTCCTTCCCAATATCCCATCCATCCCTGCCCTCTGGCACTGGGAATTTGTTCCCCCTTGTCCAGTCACTCCAGCCCTTTGTCCAAAGTCCTGTGCAGAGCCAGGAGCTGGACTCAGTGATCTTTATGGATCTCTTCCAACTCAGGATATTCTGTGATTTTGCTATAATTAAAACATTAATTCCTGGGGGAGGGAAGAGGGCTGATTGAAATGTAGCTTTGAAATTTTAGCCTTCAGTTCTTTCCAGGCTCGTGTTTCTAGTTCAGGATTTATACACAGGACAGGACACCCAGGAGCCTCGTGGGAATTTGTGTCCTTTGAGTTGGGAAGATATAATTTCTCAGATATGTGTCTGCTCCTGAGGAACTCACATCTTGGGGTGGTCAGACTCTGAAATGATAATTGTTTCCTTTCACTCGGTGTCTTTGTGGTGGCTTTGGCTTTGGAGCTGATGCTTTGCAAAATTCAGGTTTGACTGGTATTTGGCACCAGATCTTTAAAACTTTGATGATTTTGGGTCTCAAAATTGGGTTTTTTAAGAATCTGATTTGAGGGAAGAGCAAAGGCTGAGAGTTACTCAGGTGAGAGAGGCTGGAGTAGCTCAAATTGCTCCATGCTCTACCTGGAAAAGTGATGTTTGTTCTCCTCTTGGAAGCCGTCTGGCACAGCAAAGAGGTGACACCCAGTGAGTGAACACTGAATATTAGGGGTGAAAAAACCCAGCACAGTGGGAGGGGTTTAATATTCCATGCTGTGATTTTACATTCACAATGTAAATGTCATTTTATTGCAAGCAGAACTTTGGGAGCTGCTCAGATTGTCCCTTTGTGTGGCTCAGCTTTTCCCTCTGTGCAGGACATCCTATTTATACCAGAGGGGTGCTCTGAGGATTAATTAGGAGTTGATTACAGCAGGAGGCTGTGAAGTTACTGCTCTGTGTGTGTGGGCAGCATGGGCCTGTTCCTTTATTAGGAACTGAGATCAGCTTGAGTGGTTAATCCGTGTCTGTAACCCTGAGGAGCTGGGCATGAGCCACAGGTGAGTGCTGGATTTTTAGCCTAAAGCTTGGGAAATATTTGTGCTCTTTGCAAACTCCTTTCCACCCTTCCCAGCCATGCAGGGGTCCCAAAATCCTAAAATTCAGCTCTCTAAGTGCAGGAGGGAGCTGGGGTGTGACCAATCACCCTGGGTCTCCTTCTCCTCAATAAACATCTGCTTTTTGTCTTGCAGTACGTTCAAGCAGATGCTCCTACCAATAAAACATTGGCTGGGCTGGTGGTGCAGCTGCTGCAATTCCAGGAAGATGCCTTTGGAAAACACGTCACCAATCCTGCCTTCACAAAGCTTCCTGTGAGTATTGGGGTTCTCACTCTGCTGCTGGAACCTGTCCAGGGCACTGGGACATCCCTGCTCCAGCCCTGGCTCTTCCTGATGCACCCTCTGCAAGAGCTGGAATAGCACACATCTCCTTAGGGCAGCTTTTCAGTGTAATACTTATTGGCTGTATATTTGAAATGATTTCTGGAATGCTGTGTGAAAATTTTAATTTCTACTGAAGCTCAGTGTAATTCATCAGTTTTTAGTCAAATCTGGACCGGTGCATCCTAAACTGAGTGAATAAAATGCACTTTTTGAGGGAAACAATCTCCCATTAGGTCCTAAACTGAGTTAATAAAATGCACTTTCTGAGGGAAACAATCTCCCATTAGGTCCTAAACTGAGTTTAGGCCATTAGGTACCCATTAGGCACCTAAACTGGTGCCAAGGCCCAGCTGGGTGATATAGGGGAGGTCTGTGGGCCAGGACAATTGTCCTAAAGCTGGAATTGTGGCATCAGCAGGGGGGTGTGAGCTCGTCTGGGCCACAGGATGTGTGCTGTGCCTCTGGGGTTCACACACAAAGCTGCAATCATTTACAGCCAATTAAGATGTTGGAGCCAATTGAACCTGAAGTTGGCCTGAAAACTGGACAGAAGTGCTGTGGCTGTGGGTCCATGTGACAGGACAATGCCTTTTTTTTGTTCTGTGCTGGTTTCCCTCAGGTGTTTTGTCCCTGTAACCTCTCCATGAGGGTGGGATGTGCACAATCCTTCACTGGAAGGTTTCTCAGACTCATGGGGTGAATCTCAGAACAATTCCCAGATGAATTTCAGAAGGATTTTTTCCCTGTGAGAGTGGGCAGGCCCTGGCACAGGTGCCCAGAGCAGCTGTGGCTGCCCCTGGATCCCTGGCAGTGCCCAAGGCCAGGCTGGATGGGCTTGGAGCAGCCTGGGACAGCAGGAGGTGGCTCTGGATGATCCTCAAAGTGCCTCCAACCCAAACCATTCTGGGATTCTGTGAATTTCCTGGTGCTTTGGAGTGCACCCAGGAGCACCCCAAGGTGCCATTAAGATCTCACCACCTCTCCTGATCCCTCAGTGATAAAGGGAAGCTTTAGGGACAGAGGGAACTTGGCAGAGCTTTATTTGGATGTGGCAGCACAAGCCATAAACCTGCCCACACTCCACGAGCGCAGAAACCATTGGAGCGCTCCTGAGCCTTAAATCAACTTGTCTTATCTTAAAAATGGGCAATAAACGCTGCAGTGGCATCATAAAGATGTTGTTCCTGTGCTTGTTCTCGCTGCTTCAAAGGTCTAATCTGGCCAGATTGGCTCAGATTTGCTCAGATTTTGTTGATTTACAGCACTTGGATCTCGGGTACTTCCAGCAGGAGTCAGCTCCTCAGTGCATCTTCAGGAATGCTGCTGTTTGTGGAGGGTCTCTCTGGTGGTAACCAGAGCTCCCCAAATTCTGCAAACAAACTCCCCAAATTCTGCTTTGTGCCATGTATGAGTTTTTTATATTTTTTTTATATTTACTGAGAAACACAAAATAATCCTGGTGTTGCCTCTCCCTGTCTTCATGTGCCTGTCTCCATTTCCAGGATGGATTTGACAGCAGCTGGCTTTTCCCAAGCACAACCATCCCAAGCAGAGAGCTCAGGAAAGATGCAAATACAATCCCAGACTAAAATGTATCAGAAAAATTGAGCTTTTTGTGCAGCAAACAGGGTTTTTTTTTTCAGTAACCTTTCAATAACCTTTTTTTTCAATAACCTTTTCCAATAACTCCTGGAGCTTTCAGCCTCCTCGTGCTCCTTGTTTGAGTGTTGTGGAATTCCTGCTTTGGGAATGGGTGACCCTGGTGAAACTGAGAGGGAAGAAATGAGCTGGGGTTGGTGTTTTTGGTGTTTCAGGGCAGTTCTGCTGTGCAGCTCTGTCTGGGGAGGGATGTGAGTGTGGAATATCTGAGTTCAGGTGCTCATTTCTGATGATCTGGTGTGATGTTCTCATACAGATGAAGAGCTGCTTCCCTGACAGCTGCGATTTGAGGTTTAATTTACTATGAAATGGGTGTTCAAAGAGTACTTTGGATTTTTACAGCTCTACAGGAAAGGACTTGGGGCTTTCAGATACATCAATTTCTTGCAAACACAAAGAATTCTGCTTAATCCAAATGCATTTAATCTTCAGGGAACATTCTGGAAGGAGAATCTCAAACTCCAAAAGTGTTTAATCTGAAAGTTAACATTTCATTTGATATGTTCCATGTCCAAAACTCAGCTAACCAATATGTGTTTGTTTTAAATAATTGCATAAAAGTCAATGTCACTGTTTCTCCTTGTTTTTTGGGTGCAGGCAAAGTGCTTCATGGATTTCAAAGCTGGAGGTACATTATGTCACATTCTTGGTGCTGCTTACAAATATAAGAATGAACAGGGCTGGTAAGTTTTTATTTGTGGTTTATACACCTTTTGCATGAAACCGAGCACACAAATTGCTTATGCAAACTACCTGAAGTTTAATCCTTCCTGGAGAATCAGGCAGGCAAGGCAGTGGAGAAGGGAAGAGGGAATTTTTTTCCTGTTTGGCTGATGGTAGCTTTTTTAAGACACGCCCCCACACTTCTAAATTTAAAGAGAAGTTGGCCAAGTTTAAGGTTTTGGGCCTGTAGTTGGAGTTAATTACAAGTTTGAGGCTCTTTTTTTATTTCCTTGCTGTCTGACTGAGAAAATGAACCAGAATTGGAGTCTCACATCTGTGAGACCTAAATCTTTGTTGCTGTATTGATTATTTTACTGAGTTGTAATTGGGAAAGCGTGAAGCACTGCAGATCCTAATAATTCCCAGATTTCCATTGCTCCAAGAATGGGGAGTGTAAGCACTTAGAAACTCTGCTCCTGGAGCTGTTGATACTGGGATGAAAAATATCCCTGAGACATCCCAGCAGTGGTTTAAACCTGGGTGTTTTTAAGTTGTAATCCTCTTCCCAAGGGAACAGCAGCATAGGATCATAAAATCCTGGAATGGTTTGGGCTGGAAGGGCCCCTAAAGCCCATCCAGAGCCACCCCTGCCATGGCAGGGACACCTCCCAATGTCCCAAGCTGCTCCACCCTGTCCAACCTGGCCTTGAAATTACTATTTTTGAGAACATTGGGCAAAAAAATGAGGATGAAAAGGCAATTAATGTAAGCAATCAATGAAATTAAGCAGAGATTACTCCCGTCCACAAATTTAAATAGTTTGGTTGTGATGTTTCTAATCTGTAACAGCATTTCTGGAATTGAGTGAGTTGTTTTTACACACAAGAGCCATTTAAAAGGCAAAACAAAATTGTTTGAGAATGGTTGGTTGTTTTTTAGGATTTATATTCATATCTGCTCTGTCTGAGGTGGATATATCAGGAATAAACCACTCTCAGGGGTTTTCCTATTCCAATCTTGCCAACACCTGGGACAGGCACCTCTTTGCAGTGTGGTTTATCAGGACTGTCTTGCTACCTCTTTGCAGGAATTAAATGGTTCCAGCTTCAGGAAAATTTGAATATTTCACATTTTTTACCTAGAAAATGTGGTTTGCAGTCAGCTGTCCAGCCCAGCTGAGCTCTGGAGCTGCCTCCTCCCCTGTCCCTCCCTTGCTGCTGCCTCAGGATTAGCGTGGGTAGTGCCTGGTGTCTGTGCATGTGGGCTGTAGCGGGCAGTAATCCTGCAACTTAACTCTGAGGATCAGCCCTAGAGCCTGGAATGTGTCCCCCACTGACTCTACCAAATAATCCGTGCTGTTTGCCTGCCCTGTGATTGATTTGATTTTTACATGGTCTGCATTGTCGCTCCTGCTTAACCTGTTTGTGACTGATCTGTCTTATAGGAGAAGTCCCTTTCCTCGCCTCAATAGGTATGTCTGAGAGCTGGACATAGCTGTCCCAGCCTGGCACAGGGAGCCTCTTAAGCTGAGGACAGGAGGAATTAGTGCCATTTTATCCAAATTTTATCCATTTTTATCCAAAAAGTGCTGTTATTAATGTCTCTGTGTCCTTCTCCGGGTTTCTGAAGCAGGCAGGGATCTGGGGGCACGCAGAACTCCGTGGATGTGCAGTGCAGGGTTTGAGTAAAAAATGTCAACATTCTGGTCATGCCCTGAGTGTCTTTGTCTCACAGGTACCAAGAGGTCTGCAGGTGTTTATTTACAGAGCCATTCTGGGTGTTTTGGATACAAACCATGGCTGAATACTGGAAGGGGCTCGGTCTTGACTCAAAAATCCTCTATATTATAGGTGTAAAATATAATATCACTTATTAACAGTGACCTGACAGCCTCCATGTCTGGCCCTGCTTCTGCAAGTCAGGGTGAACTTTCCAAAGCACACAACAAGGTCATAAATTCCTCTTTAAAAGGCTGATTCCAATAAATATGTCAGGATGTTTGATTTGTTTGCCGTGTCCCCAGTGTGAAGGGCAGTCCTAATGTACTTTAGGATAGAAACCATCCCTCTGACAGAGGATGTTGGTAGAGCAGCCCAGCACCTCAGAGTGTTCCCACAGAACCTCCTGGCTGGCCACCTTCTCCCTGGAAATGCCAGGATGGAGAAGAACGTGGTGCTCCCATCTGGGGTGTCACGTTTGATTTAGTGGGGTCCCCTCCTGGTGTGGTCACAGGGCTTGGGGCTAAAAGTCTTGGGGCTGAGCTTTGCTTTCCTTCACCTTCTCTGGACATGTATGGACTGGAAAAAGGGTTGTGTTGCTGGAAACAGGGATGTGTTTATAGGAAGCTGTTCCTGGCTGTGGAATGGCTGGTTGGAGCTGGGTGGTGGCTGCAGCCCGCAGGCTCATGGGGAGGGTGTGCAGGGTGCTGGATTCTCACCTTCCAGCGCCTCCCAGCCCAGGCAGCGGCGTGTTCCCAGTCCTGGAGGGACAGGCACTACCCCTGAGAGGCACAGCTGAGCCTTCAGCACCTCCTGCTGCTTTGGGACAGGATCCCAAGGGCTCAGCCCCACCCAGAGCAGTCCCTGCTGCTGCTGGGCCCTCCTCAGCCTTGGGGTCACCATCAGATCCCTCCTTTGGGCTGGCCCAGCTGTGAGTTCCAGATGTGTTCAGGGCTCAGGTGGGTACAGCACAGGGAATCTGGGGGCTCTCATGCTGCTTCCCAGGAGGATTTCTCAGGTTTTGTGTCCTCCCCCGTGTCTGATGGACAATTCTCCATCAGCATTGCAATAATTGCGATGATTTGTCCATGAAGTAACAGAATTAAAACACCAGTAAAGGCAGGGATAAAATGCTGCTATGGATTATCAGCTGCCTGTGTTCCCAGGGTTGGTTTGATCTCACATCAGGCAGAGGAATTGCTGGTTCTCTGCGTTCCCAGGGCTGCTGGATGGGTACAGCAAGAAGTAAGAGAGCCGTGAGAGCTCCTCCATGAATTTTCTCATCTGACTGTTGGAATCCATGCTGGTTGTGTGTTTAATTACCCCCTGTGACTGTGGTGGAATGCACGACCCTGCTGCAGGGTTTGGTGGGGACTGTCAACCTTCCTTTTTCTCCCTAAACATCTGACAAATCAGCTGCATTTGTTGAGTCGGTTCATTGTGTTTTTCTTGCTCGTGAGAGGGTGCCAAGTGCAGCAGAAATAGTTGTGACTGTGCTGGAAGTGTCCTGCCACCACTGCCATGATCCTGTGTTTGTGTGGAGCGGGGAAGGTTCTGGACTGCTGGCAGGTGGGGATGCTGGAGTTAATATTTCTGAATCCTTTCCCCCAACAGGAGGAGGTTTGACCTGCAGAATCCCTCCCGCATGGATCGCAACGTGGAGATGTTCATGAACATTGAGAAAACACTGGTGCAGGCAAGGACAAACAGCCCTGCCCAGGGCAGGGACTGCCACTTCACCCTGTCCTGCAGGAATGTGGGACCCTCCCCTCCCTCTCCCTCCCAGTTCAGCCACAATTTTCACTTGAAAAATGCAGAATATTTCCATTGACCCTCTGTGGATATGCAGAGGATGAGGAAAAGCTGTTGTAAAGAAAGAGAAATCATCCCAAATGTCCCCATGTCCCTGGAAGGGGCAGCTTTGGGACTGAGTAACTGGTCCTGTACACACCCACTCCAGGGCTGACTTTGATCTAAACTGGCCTTTTCCAGGTTAGGATACATTTTATCCAACAAGTTATCATCTGTACCCATTAAACAGCTCTGCTGAGTCTAATTTGAAGTTCAATTTTTGTAACTGCTGCATGGGAATAATGTGTGATTCTTTTCAAGCTGTGGAGCCAAGTTCAGTGTATAATGGAGTATAAACACAACTTTCAGGTGTCTGTTAAGAGTGGAAATGGGAAGAGGAGCAAAAAGCAGCCATAATCTTATTACAAAAAAGCCTTGTCCACATACAGTGGTTTCATAAATAAAATAAATAATAAATTTATTTTATAAATAATAAAAACCTGGGCAGGGCTTTGCTGGGGGGGTGTGTGGAGGGAATGTCCCTGTCCCAGGGCTTTTGGAGCTGGGATCACTGACCTGTGTCACAGCCTGCTCTGGGTTCCATTGCAGCACTGGGGATTTTAATAGGAATATTCTGATTTTTGCCACAGATCACCTCCTAATTCCTTGTTCAACTTGCTGTTCTCTCACAGAACAACTGTCTGAGCAGACCAACCATCTACCTCATTCCTGACATGGAGCTGAAGCTGGCCAACAAGCTGAAGGACATTGTCAAGCGTCACCAGGTGAGTGTCACGCAGCACAGGTGTACCCAGGGCAGGTCAGCTCTGAGGGAGACCCCTGGCCTAGCCCTGGGGTGTCTGAGGATGCTTCTGGAATGGTTTTTATCCTCCCATGGGGGCTGAATCCTGGCTGTGCTCTCAAAGCAAACCTGGACCTGCTGCCAGAGGGCTCAGGGTGAGCTGGGGGCAGGCCTGGCTGATTTATTGCTCGGTACAGGTTTGTCCAAAGAGTGAGGCAGCTGTTCCAGATGTGTGGGACAGCAGAAGGAAGCTTGACTCTTGAAATGGTCACTGGATTTTTGCTTTATTTCACACTTTGATTGCTGGTGCTGAGCAGAGCCCAGGCAGCCTCAGAGACCCAGCACCTTCCCCTCGTAATTCCAGGTGCTAAAGGATGACTGGAGCAACACGATGGCTTCATCTCCTAGAAACATAAACAATCTTCTCACTTGTCTGGAGAGAAATAGCCTGGAATGTGACCTCTGGATGCTCTGATGGCTTTTGTGTCAGGACAATTTACAGGCTGCAGCCAAATAGTTTCTTTTCCAGATTTAATGTATTTCCTGTGTTGTGATTATGAACCATTGTCTCAGCCTCAGTTGGGCAGATTTTCACAAGTTGCTCTTAATTATTTGTCTGACTCAGGATGGGTGTTATTGCTTAAATTACAGTGAATGAGTCAATTTTCTTTTCATAAAGGAAGTCTGTAGTGAGATCCACACTGTATCCATGAGTGATTTAAGGGATTTTTAAAGCAGTTTTGTCTCTACGGGGATGTGAAGAGATGAAAACAGAAATTGTCCCTAATTCTGCTTTTGGGCTTTCTTTTGCTCTGCCACTGAATTCTCATCTTGTCACTAACCTTGCTTCTTCACTGTCTTGGTTATTCTCATTTTTTTAACCCCTTGCTGTCAGCTTGCCACTGCCCCAGCCCAGTGCCTGTGGCTCCCTGGTGTCCCAAGTCCTTTCTGCTCCAACTTCTGTTATTTTCCAGCTCCCTCCTTTGCTGTTGCTCAGAGTTGTCCCTACCCCTTTTCTGAGCTGTGGGAGCTCTTGGAGTGGGAATTCTTGCCCTTCAGCCCCTGCTCCCAGGGTATTTCCACATCCCAGTCCCACTGTGCCATTCTGATTCCTCCTGCTGCTGCTGCCAGCCAAGGATGGGGTTTGCAGCTTGTTGTGCTGTTCAGTCTCTTACATTTATGGGATGTGAGTTTTGAACACCAGCTGAGTTTTGGGGTGATGTGTTGAGGGTTTCTCATGAGTTTCTCCTCTTCTTCCATGTTTCCCACAGGGAACAGTCACTGAAGAGAAATCCAAGGCCACCCACCATGTGTATCCAAGTCCTACCTCAATGGATGATGGTAATGTTCTGGGACTGTTCTGAAGTGGGAATAGTCTTGTAATTAATGAGAAGTTATGGAATTGTTCACCAGAACTGTTCCCAGCCTGCTCCTGAGGAGCCCTTGCTGCATTATGGATAATGTGTATGGGGAGGTTTAGGATTTGGGAAAATTCCTCCTGCCCAGGGTAGAGTCCCAGTCCCTGGAGGGATTTCAGAGCTCTTGGGGACATGGGGCAGTGCTGGGGAGTGGCTGCACTCTGTGATCTTGGAAGATTTTCCATCCTCAGTGATTCCTTGATTCTGAGTTGCTGCTGCAGGAATTCTGGAGGGAATGCTGGATTTCTTGTTTTTTTTCATCTTAAATGCATTTAATTACCTGGTGGGTCACTGTCCTCAAGGCCAAGTCGCACAGACATAAATAAATTCCCTTTCCCACATTTTCTGGCCACTAGATGGAAGTGGTCCCTGCAGTTTGCAGGGATCAGGAATGGTTTGTGCTGGGTCCCTCTGGCAGCACCGTGCCCAGGCTCAGCCCTGTGTCTGTCTCAGGCTCTCAGTAGGGTGGGACAGAGCTCTGAGCCCTGGGTTACACTCTGGGGAACAGCCCAAAATTCCAGCAGGGATTATAGCTACGTGTTCACATCCTCAGGATTTCTCCTGCAATGCTTCTCTGGGCTCTGTTCTCAGGATTTGGTTTGCAGGGCTCGGTGCTTGAGAGCTGCAGGGATGGGTGGGATTTTGGGCATGAATTCCTGGCTGGGAGGGTTGGGCAGGCCCTGGCACAAGTGCCCAGAGCAGGATGGAATTCCCAGAGCAGCTGTGGCTGTCCCTGGATCCCTGGCAGTGCCCAGGGCCAGGCTGGATGGGGTTTGGAGCAGCCTGGGGCAGAGGGAGGTGTCCCTGCCATGGCAGGGCTGGGGTTGGAATGAACTTTAAGGTCCCTTCCCAGCTCAGGGCCTTTTGCAGAGGGGTTTGCAATAACTTCCCCCTGACTCACTGTGGAAAAGTGAATTATTGTGCTTTTCCCTCCACATCTGACCTGGATCTCGTTCCCTTTGCAGATGAGTGGTTGAGACCTGTGATGAAAAAGGACAAGCAGGTGCTGGTACATTGGGGCTTTTTTCCAGACAGGTAAAGAAAGCTGGGGGGAAAAGCAAACCCCAAGTTTTAACTGTTGTTGATGGAAAAGTCTTGATCCCAATGTGCCAAGCTTGAAAAGAATTAACCATTGATTTAAAGCTTGAAAAGAATTAACCATTGATTTAAAACTGCAATATCCACATCCAGAATTAACCACTGATTTAAAGCTTGAAAAGAATTAACCATTGATATAAAACTGCAGTATCCACATCCAGAATTAACCACTGATTTAAAGCTTGAAAAGAATTAACCATTGATTTAAAACTGCAATATCCACATCCAGTTGTGGCACTGGCAGGTGGGTGAGGCTGGAAAAGGAATTCTTCTGCAGAGCCACAAGGAACTGGTTGGAGACTGAACCAGATTTTAAAGCTGGAATGAGCCTTCCTTAAACTTTAAAGGGAGAACTTCCAGTCCCTGGCTGAACTTTGTTAAAGAGGTTTCACTCCAAGGGTTTTCTTCAGTCAGGTGCCAGTGACTGTTGAAGCACCCCTCTGAGAACCCCACCCTGTGCTGTTGGAACATGTTAAAATTCAGTGTATGTGCTCTTAGGAACTTCAGTGTATTTGCAATAACTGGTTTCTGAGCCCAGCCTATGGAAGATCAATCAAAACATTGATAACCCAGTATTGACTTCTGTTTAATTAACTTTTTCAGGCCACTAAAATCTGTTCACACCCCAAATTCCTAGGAACTATCTCATATGGGGCTTTCAGTGGAGGAGAGCAAACAGTAATCACACTGTTTTATTCCTACAGATGAAAAGCCTTTCAATATTTTTATATTTCTATCAGCAGCCAAGTTTGTATTGGAGTTTTTAAACCAGGTACACATAAAACCAGGAATGCTGTGTGCACATCTTTCCTTGCACCTGGCTTCTCCCTGTTCCTCAGCACCTGGTGTTGAATACAAAGTACTTTGGCTTTTGCTGTTGCTCAGTGCAGTTTGTTAACAAAATGGAATTTTGGGAATCACGTGGAAGAGTGAATATAAATAATGAACGGTTTCTAGGACAGGGTGCAGCTTCCTCCCTTCCAGGAACCCAGTAACTCTTGCTTTGAAGTCAGAGAACAGAAAGAAGTGAATTAAGTTAATGGCAGGGCTTGGTTGGGTGACTCAGAGCTGCCTTTACCCCCTGAATCTCTCCAGATTTGCACTTGAGGCTGGTTCAATGTGAGGTTTTTAAATTCTAATGTGCATTTGACACCCTGGGGCCCTCCCATTCCCGAGGCACAGCAGGATTATTCCCCCTGGGAAGCCCTGCAGTCCCAGCAGTGGGATCTGCTGGAAATCCATTGCTGGTGGCTGAGCTGCTTGTGCTGACCCCTCTCTAGCTACGACACTTGGGTCCACGCCAACGAGCTCGACGCGGAGATCGAGGATCCCCCGATTCCCGAGAAACCCTGGAAGGTAAGGCTGGCTCTGTCCTGCTGTCCCTGTGCTGGGTGTTGGCACTGCTTTGGTTGTTCCTGCACTGTCTGTCACCCCTGGCTGTGTTCTGTGTGTGCTGCTGGGCTCCAGAGCCACAGCAGCCCAGGCTGAAAGGACCTTGGAGTCTGTTCAAACACCTGGAACCACTGGAAAACAGGATTTTGGAGTATAAACCTTGCTAGGAATAGTCAGAATTGTATGAAGTATTAATAATAAATCAATAATAAATTGTATAAATGGCTCTAAAGCACCAGAATTTTTTTCAGCTGTGTAAACCAAACCAAGGTGGATGTTATAATCCTGGCAGTCTCTCCAGGGAATGGCCAACTCTTCCTCATTTTTTGGTGTTTGTGGCACATCTGCCGAGGGGATCTGTATATTTAGGGCATTTTGATGGTAATTTTCAGCATCCAAAGAACACAGGTAACCCAGAGCTGCTGTCCCAGCTCTCAGAACTGACCTCACATTTCAGGAGGCCTGAAAATGCTTCAAGAGCAGAGGTTGGATTCTGTCAACTGAGCCCTGCTCATGCTTTGTGGTCTTGCCTTGTGACACTGCCAGGAGTGTGTGTGAAACCAGTGGCAGAGATTGGGGCATTCAGACCTGAAAAAGCTCTGGGAATGTCCTTAATCCTGGGAGGTCTCTCATGGAGTCATTTCTCCCCAAAGCACCAGGCTCTCAATGTCTCCTGTCCTGCAGGTTCACGCCAAGTGGATTTTGGACACTGATGTGTTCAATGAGTGGATGAATGAGGAGGATTATGAGGTGGATGAGAACAGGAAATCCGTGAGTTTTCGCCAGAGGATCTCCATGAAGAATGAAGAGGTGAGTGGTTCTCTGCTGAGGGACAGCAATGTCCTTTGTCTCTGGAACAGGGAGGGATCCAGGGGGACCTCAGAGCCCCTCAGGGGCTCCAGGAGAGCTGGAGAGGGACTGGGGACAAGGGATGGAGGGACAGGACACAGGGAATGGCTCCCACTGCTTGGATGGGATATTGGGAAGGAATTCCTGGCTGGGAGGGTGGGGAGGAGCTGGCACAGGGTGCCCAGAGAAGCTGTGGCATCCTGTTTTGGGGTGGGTTAAGGAGATGCAGCCTCCAGCTCTGCAGCCAGAGAATTTGGGAATAACTGAAAGCTCTGCTCCCTCCCAGCCCGTGCGGAGCCCTGAGAGGAGGGACAGGAAAGCAGCAGCCAGCACAAGGAAAAGGAAACATTCCCCTTCTCCACCCCCCACTCCTGTGGAGTCCAGGAAAAAGACAGGGAAGAAAGGGTGAGTGTCTGGAAGGTTCCAGAGGCCTGGAATTTGAGGTGAAAAGAAATGAGGAAAAGAAGAAGTTCAAGAAGTGTTTATGGGAGAACTCTGGGACCTGGGGTTCCATAATTATTTCTGGATAGGCTTGAGGGATTATTCCTGAGCAGTTGTGCAATTCCTTACTCTACCAGTATTTTAGCCAAATAAAAACTTTAGTTATGGGGTATCATGTGTGGGTATGGAGGGGAGCACTTAAGAGTTAAATTCAGGTTAAAATTAAATTAAATTAAAAATAAATTAAATTAGGTTTATGGACCTGTTGGGCTCTAAGGAGACCAAACTGGAAACTTTATCAAGGATGAGTTGATAATCTGAATTCCTCCTTGCAAGTAAAGCCTGAGCTGGGGTCTGTGAGGGGGTTCTCTGTTCCCAGGGTGGTCTCAGGAAGGTTTGACCCTCCTGTCCTGGCAGCTGAGCAATGTCCAGAGAACATCTCTGTCTGCTCTGTTGCAGCCAAGCAGCTCTCTATGGGAAAAGGAGGGGGCAGAAGGAAGAGGATGAGCAGGAGGATCTCACCAAGGACATGGAGGACCCCACCCCAGTGCCCAACATAGAAGAAGTGGTACTTCCCAAAAATGGTAAAATACCAGAACAATCTGGGCTCTTTGAATGTGAAAAATTGAACTGCATTAAAATTGTGTAAATATTCTGTCAAATCTTTGAAATCATGGTCATCTCTGCCCGTAAATTTATCCAGTCAGGGGATGTAACAGCTGAAAAGGGCAGCAGAGTCACCTCCTTCTGGCCTTTTAAAATACAAAACATTTATAAAAGACACTTTTAAAAATAGATTTGCAACGATCTACTTGAACATGTTCACGTTGGGGTGAATGGAGTTTTCTGGAGCAAAATATTTCCCTGCCAAGTCCCCAGAATAAGGATGTTAAATGAGTGGAAAATGTGCTACATGCTTTTAGTCCTTTTCAGGGAGGTGGGCAGCAATAATTCTGGGAAAAAGAATTCCTTCTGCCTCCTTGAGAGCAGATTATTGTGGGAGTCTCTGCACTGGGGTGTTGGGTTTGCACTGGAGCCTTGCTGTGCGCTGGGCAGGTTGGGAGGTGCAGATCCTGCTCCGTGTGGAGCTGGGAATGCTGCAGGGAAATGGGATCAAGCTGTAGCTCCTGTGTGAGGCCAGGCTGGAGGATTCCCTGTGTGCTGCTGTCTCATCGCTCGCTGTCGTTGCAGTGAACCCAAAGAAGGACAGTGAGAACACGCCCGTGAAAGGAGGAACCGTGGCAGACCTGGGTAAAGCCCCTGCACCCCTGCCCCCAGCCTCACCCTCCACTCCTGCCTGCAGTCAATGTTCTAAACAACATTTTAAATATTTCTCAATCTCTCCATTTGAAAAGCTATCTCTAGTTCTGCTAGTCTGTTGAATTGATTTGTGTTTCAGACCTATTCAAGTTCCAATGTACCAACTTTTCTCTTCCCTCATAGGCTGTTGGTATTTTTATTTCTTTAACACAATATACAAGCTCTTTTCTAGCAGATTTTGGTTTTTTCCCCTGGGAATCAGGGTAAATCACAGGTTCCCTGAGCTTTGCTGAGCCTTGACATGAGATACAAACTCATATCCCATATCCTATTATACAAGAGTCATCTAGGACACTGGGAAAGGAAGTAATTAATTATGAATTCTAAAGGGTTGAGAAATTCTAATTCTCCTTCCTCTGTGTTCTCACCTGTTCCCTGGTCTGGGATAGGTAAAGGTGTAATTGCTTTAGTGATGTGGGATCCACTTTGTTTCCCTCCTCCCTTCCCTTCCAAAAGAAATTAAACATTCTTTCCAGTGAAACAGTTGTGTTGCTGGAAGGCTTGTGAGCGTTTAAATGAGTTTTTTGGTGTAATTCTCAGTGGTTTTACCTTGCAGATGAGCAGGATGAGGACACAGTGGCAACTGGAGGGAAGGTAACAGCACCTGCTTCTTCCTAAATTTGGTAACAAGTGGGATTGTAGAATCCCAGGTGGTTTGGGCTGGAAGGGACCTCGGGGGCCACCCAGTGCCACCCCTGCCTTGGGGACACCTCCCACTGTCCCAGGTGCTCCAGCCTGGCCTTGGGCACTGCCAGGGATCCAGGGATGTGCTCTGGGAATTCCATCCCAGCCCCTCACCAGAATTCCTCCCCAGCATCCCATCCAACCCTGCCCTCTTTCTCTTCAAAGCCATTCCCTGTGTCCTGTCAAGATCCCAATCTCACCTTCAGTAGCTTCACCTGTACTCATTTTTAAGTGATCTATAAGATTAAATCAGTTACTGACAGGCTTGTTATTATAAAACTCTCCAGATTCTGTGGGATTATTTGATATTTTTAAATCTGGTGTATTAAAAAGGAGAATGAGGAGACAGATGCCAAGTACTTTCCAAGAAGCATTTTTCAGATGAGAGGTTTTGCTTTTTTTTTTTTTTTTTTTTTAGGTTTTAGGACTAAATCTAAACCCTGCTTTGATTTCCTGATCATTTCAACAGAGCTGCAGGGATAGTTTCTGTATTGAATTGCATTTGTGGCATGCCAGGCACTATTTTTATCAGTTGTCAGATGACTGAAGGTGTTCAGAGTGATACCTTGTTGTCTTTGGGGGAGCTCAGTCCCAGATAAAGCTCCATTATTGATACCAGGGACTCCTTAGGGTCTGGCTGTGGCACTTGGCTATTTTTAACGTGGCTCAAACAACACCTGAGTTGTTTTGTGCAGTTCTTGTCACGTCCTGACCCTGTTTTGCTGCCTCCTCATGATCATTTGGGGTGAGGAGTTGACATTTGCTGGGATTTGAGTTGCAGGAGGCTTCTGTGAGCAGCAGAGAGGGACCAAAGCTGTCCCTCCTCGTGGGGTGTCACAGAATCTGGGTGGACTGGGGGAGCTCCTGTATTGGCCTCTGTGTCCCCTCTGTGTGTCCCCTGTCTCTGTGTCCCCTGTCTCTGTGTCCCCTGTCTCTGTGTCCCCTGTCTCTGTGTCCCCTGTCTCTGTGTCCCCTCTGTGTGTCCCCTCTGTGTGCTGTGTGTCCTCTGTGTGTGTGCTGTGTCCCCTGTGTGTCCCCTCTGTGTGTTCCCTCTGTGTGTCCCCTCTCTCTGTGTCCCCTTCCCTCTGTGTGCTGTGTGTCCCACCTCTGTGTGTTCTGTGTGTCCCCTGTGTCTGTGCTGTGTGTCCCCTGTGTCTGTGCTGTGTGTCCCCTCTGTCTGTGCTGTGTGTCCCCTCTGTGTGTGCTGTGTGTCCCCTCTGTGTGCTGTGTCCCCTGTGTGTTCTGTGTGTCCCCTCTGTGTGCTGTGTGTCCCCTCTGTGTGTCCCCTCTGTGTCCCCTCTGTGTGTGCTGTGTGTCCCCTCTCTCTGTGTGCTGTGTCCCCTCTCTCTGTGTGCTGTGTGTCCCCTCTCTCTGTGTGCTGTGTGTCCCCTCTCTCTGTGTGCTGTGTGTCCCCTCTGTGTTCTGTGTGTCCCCTCTGTGTCCCCCCTCTGTGTGCTGTGCCCCCCTCTGTGTGCTGTGTCCCCTCTCTGTGTGTCCCCTCTGTGTGCTGTGTCCCCTCTCTCTGTGTGCTGTGTGTCCCCCCTGTGTGTCCCCTCTCTCTGTGCCGTGTCCCCTCTCTCTCTGTGCCCTGTCCCCTCTCTCTCTCTGTGCCATGTCCCCTCACTGTGCCATGTCCCCTCTCTCTGTGCCGTGTCCCCTCTCTCTGTGCTGTGTCCCCTCTCTCTGTGCCGTGTCCCCTCTGTGTGCTGTGTGTCCCCTCTCTGTGTGCTGTGTCCCCTCTGTGTGCTGTGTCCCTTCTGTGTGTCCCCTCTGTGTGTCCCCCCTGTGTGTCCCCTCTCTCTGTGCCCTGTCCTCTCTCTCTCTCTGTGCCATGTCCCCTCACTGTGCCATGTCCCCTCTCTCTGTGCCCTGTCCCCTCTCTCTGTGCCCTGTCCCCTCTCTCTGTGCCATGTCCCCTCTCTCTGTGCCATGTCCCCTCACTGTGCCATGTCCCCTCTCTCTGTGCCATGTCCCCTCTCTCTCTGTGCCATGTCCCCTCTCTGTGTGCTGTGTCCCCTCTGTGTGTCCCCTCTGTGTGTCCCCTCTCTCTGTGCTGTGTCCCCTCTGTGTGCTGTGTCCCCTCTCTGTGTGCTGTGTCCCCTCTGTGTGTCCCCTCTGTGTGTCCCCTCTCTCTGTGCCCTGTCCCCTCTCTCTGTGCCGTGTCCCCTCACTGTGCCCTGTCCCCTCTCTGTGCCATGTCCCCTCACTGTGCCATGTCCCCTGTGTCCCCCAGGAGGACGAGGACCCCAACAAGGGTGACCAGAGCCGCTCCATTGACCCTGGGGAGGACAATGTCACCGAGCAGACCAACCACATCATCATCCCCAGCTACGCCTCCTGGTTCGACTACAACTGGTGAGGGGCTCTGGGGGAGCCTCCCCCCTTCTGTTTCCTGAGCTGCTGAAGGAGCTCACTCCTCTGGAGGTCTGGTTCCTGTGCTTTGTGCTGAGATCTTCCTGGCTCTTCTCAGGGATTGGGAATGAGGAGGAGAATTTCAAACAGCAGAGGTCTTCACTCTGCCTCCTCAGCAGTTTCTGCTTGCATCGATTTCCCTCTGATTCCCACCTTAGTTCCTTTACTTCTCTAGTCATTGTGTGACCATTCTGTGTTTGTCTCTACTGCTGAAACCCTTTTTATTTTGCTTCGGAACTTGACTTTTAGGAGAAGTCACTGATTCTAGAGGGAGGATATTTGTTGTAGCCTGGAATAATCCATGGAACCGGGGCTGTTCCAGGATCTGACACCTGAACTGCTTTTGTTGCAGCATCCACGTGATCGAGCGTCGCGCGCTTCCGGAATTCTTCAATGGGAAAAACAAGTCCAAGACTCCAGAAATGTGAGTAAAACCTGGGAATATGGGCAGTGGGAGTGTGGCAGGATAAAGGAGCTTCCCATTCCATGAATCCATGGGTGTGTGTGAGGCTGATCCTTCCTGTAGAGAGGGACAGAGCCCCTGACAATGTTTGAACATTGTTGTGGTAGAGATTAAAGTTTAAACATCAAAGTGGTATTTACCAGTGGTTATCTGAGCTCTCCCTGGAGCCTTGTCCTCTCCAGGTAACCATTCCCATCTCTGCCAGCCTGGAGAGGAGAATTCTTCCAGAGATTGTCCTCGTGCTGGAATCTCCCACCTCAGGGGTGGCTGTTGGGCTGTGATGCTTCAGGTTTGATAAACAAACAGAAATTATTGAAGTTCTTTTTTCCAGGGGCCTGGTGGTGTTTGCCCCCTGCCCCAGGAGGCCCCTGGGGCTGAGTCTGGGACAGGGCAGCAACAGGTCAGGCTGAAACAGCAGCTTGTGGCTCGAGAAAAGGGGAGTTTTGAGCTCTGAACAGGATGAGGCACTGGGATGGGGCCTTGGGAAATTGGGATTGCTCCTCCTTGGAGTCTTTCAGGCCTTCCTGGACAAAGCCCTAAGAAACCTGGTGAAGCTTGATGGCTTGAGCAGGAGCTTGGCTCAGACACCCCTGAGACCCCTGGCACCCCCAAGGGTTTCCAGTCTGTGGTGTGTCCTCACAGCTTCTGTGCTCTGTGTGAGTGCAGAGTGACCACAGCTGGATCCAGAGCCCAGCATGGCTTGGGCAGGGCTCTGCAGAGATCCCCTTGTTCCTCCCCCTGCCATTCCCCAGTGCCTTTGTTCCAAATCCACCCAACACTGGCTGTTCCAGCACTTCAGCTGCCCAGGAAGGTTGGGGCTTTCTCAGAGTGAGGCAGCAGACAGCTGGAGTGTGGAAGGAGTGTTTCTGTCCTGGATGTCACCCTGTGATTGTCACTGCAGGCCCAGGCACCCTTCTCCAGCCTGGCATCAGCTCCTGCTGCTCCTCCCTGGGCTGCCACCGCTGCTGCTGCCAGAGGAGCAGCCTGGGGACTCCTGCCATGCCTCGTGGCATCCTGGAGATCTGCTTTTGGGGACTGCAGGAGCAGCACGTGGTCCTGGCGTTGTGTTTTGTTGTGAAATAAAAGAGGAGCATCCCTCTGAATGGAGATGAGCCGCCTCCTGCTGAATGTTGAGGCCAAAACACCGTGCTTGGGGAGCTCACACAGGTTCATCCTTGTGACAGCAGAGCCTGGGGGTGGGCCCTGGCTGGAAAGGGATTGAACTAAATCCTGCTTGTCTTCTCTTCTCACTGCTGACAGGGTTTAGCTGATGGGTCCTGTCATGGCTCACAACAATCTCCCTTCAGAATAAACCTGGGGATGTTTCTGTCTTGGGCTTCTCTCTCCACCTCATGATGTGACCTTTGCTAATAAATGCTAATTTCTGCAGCCAAGACCTGTTCCTGATGAGGTTCTTCCCCTCCTCCCCTGCAGCATTCAGAAATGTTCCTCAGAATTCCTCTGTGGAAGAAACTCCTTTTTGTTTCTTGTCTCCCAAACATCCCACATGGAGCCAAACACCTACTCCAGCAATTTTCTTCCAGCCAGTTGCACATATGATTTGGTCAGGAGGAGGATGTGGGATTTTGGCAGGGACACGTGCTTGCAGCATCTGCCTGCTCAGACCTTGCCTGGATGATTTATATTTTTGGTTCCCAGCTGCTTCATGCACTGCATGTGAAACATTCCCCCCTGGAATTTTCCAAAGGCAGAAATCTGCTTTAAAAACCACTGTTTTACACACAGCTTTGCATTGGATACTCACTGGATGGAATTCTGGAATAGTTTTGGTAGGAAAGGACCTTAAAGCCCTTCTCATTCACCCACCTGCCATGGGCAGGGACACCTTCCATAGTCCAGGTGCTCCAAGCCCCATCCAGCCTGGATGATGCCAGGCTTTGGTAGGGCTATCAATAATCTTATGGCAGGTTATTTTCTTTGGGATAATTTGTATTAGGAAGCATCAGCACATTCCAGAAACTTAGTGAAACGGGGCAATCTCTCAGGGATTGTTTCTGCTCCAGCTGTTCCCAGCTGTGCTGGCTCTGGGCTCTTGTCCTCTGCTTTTCAAAGATCTTTTCTCTCCACGTTGCTGTTCTGCCTCATCCCTTCATCCATTAAAAACTCCAAATGCAGCCACAGCAGTGTTCCATCCACTTCTGCTTTTCTGTGCAGCTTTTTTCCTTCACGCAGGGATGCACAAGGATTATTTATCCTGTCCCCTTGTGGAGACCAGACCCCGTTATTTTCATCCTGCAGCTTCTGTTCTATTGTGGGAATATGTGGTCAGCGACCAAGTTAGAGCAGTTAATTGTGTGATTTACAATTTAAACACGTTTCCATGTGCTGCTAATCCAAACAGGGGGAAATTCAGAGTGAAGCAGTCTGCAGGAGTGGGAATTCCACTTTGCCTGTGGGTTTTGGTGGCGGTTCTGAAATTTGACCAGAGCAGGAGATGTGTTGGTGTTTCCCTGTCGGTGCAGGGTGTTTGGGGGTGGATGTTGAGGTGCTGAGCTGGCTGGGAGAGCAGGGGGTGACGTGGTTGGGGCTGTGTTGCAGATACCTGGCCT
Source organism: Periparus ater (assembly GCA_032357785.1). NCBI lineage: Eukaryota > Metazoa > Chordata > Aves > Passeriformes > Paridae > Periparus > Periparus ater. The sequence goes on along the minus strand of CM063609.1, from coordinate 704,227 downwards.
ACAGGAACTTCATGATCGACACGTACCGCCTGAACCCGCAGGAGTACCTGACCAGCACTGCCTGCAGGAGGAACCTCACCGGCGACGTCTGCGCCGTCATGAGGTGACAGCTGCCTCTGGGCTGGGGCTTCTGCAGGTTCCCAGCCTTCAACAATGGCGTGGAATAGCTGAGGGTGGAAAAGAGTCCAGGCTGTGCCCTGTCCCCACCAGAGCACTGAGTGCCACATCCAGGCCTTCCTTGGACAGCTCTAGGTCACCTCCCTGGGCAGCCCTGACCACCTTTTCCATGGGGAAATTCCTCTTGGTGTCCATCCTGAGCATCCCTGGCCCAGCCTGAGGCCGTTCCCTCTCCTCCTGTCCCTGTTCCCTGGGAGCAGAGCCCGACCCCCCCGGCTGTCCCCTCCTGGCAGGGACTTGTGCAGAGCCAGAAATTCCCCCTGAGCCTCCTTTGCTCCAGCCTGAGCCCCTTCCCAGCTCCCTCAGGAATTCTCCAGCCCCTTCCCAGCTCCCTCAGGAATTCTCCAGCCCATTCCCCATCTCCCTCAGGATCTCTCCAGCCCCTTCCCATCTCCCTCAGGAATTCTCCAGCCCTTTCCCAGCTCCCTCAGGAATTCTCCAGCCCTTTCCCAGCTCTCTCAGGAATTCTCCAGCCCCTTCCCAGCTCCCTCAGGAATTCTCCAGCCCCTTCCCATCTCCCTCAGGAATTCTCCAGCCCTTTCCCAGCTCCCTCAGGGATTCTCCAGCCCTTTCCCAGCTCCCTCAGGAATTCTCCAGACCCTTCCCAGCTCCCTCAGGAATTCTCCAGCCCCTTCCCAGCTCCCTCAGGAATTCTCCAGCCCTTTCCCAGCTCCGTTCCCTGGACACTCTCCAGCCCCTCAGGGTCTCTCTTTGGGTCCCAGAGCTGGACACAGCTTTGGTTTATACAGCACACTGCAGTGTCCTCAGGTGTGCACAGAGCTCCTGCTCTGGGATTTGTTTTGCTCTTTGGGATTAATGAAGGACTAGAGGAGCTCCTGTGTGTGGATTTGATCCTGAAACATCAGCTTTGTTCCTCGTCACCTCCCACGCGAAGCGCGAGCGAAGCTGCGGTGCCGAAGGTGGGATTTGTCCTGTTTTTCCCAGGGTCCACGCCTTCCTGGAGCAGTGGGGGCTCATCAACTACCAGGTGGATCCCGAGAGCCGCCCCATGGCCATGGGGCCCCCCCCGACCCCCCACTTCAACGTGCTGGCCGACACCCCCTCGGGGCTGATGCCCCTGCACATCCGCACCCCGCAGGTGAGCGGGGCTGCCCTGCTGGGCTCTGCCCACTGGGGACCATCCTCATCCTCAGCAGCTGGCCCACAGCCACCCACACCCTGCTCACACTCTGCCTCTGATGGCTTGTGTTCAGCTGCTCTGGCCGCTCCGTGCTCTGGTGAGTGTTGGTGTGAAAACCCTGGATAAATTCCAATTCCTGCTCCTCTCCCCTGTGATGTTTGTTCCCAGGTTCCAGCTGCCCAGCAAATGCTGAGCTTTCCTGAGAAGAACAAGGAGAAGCCAACTGACCTGCAGAACTTTGGCCTTCGCACAGACATCTACTCCAAAAAGACTTTGGCCAAGGTGAGTGTCCTGGGGCTCTGCCTGCAGCTCCCAGCCAGCTTTGTTATTCCTCAGGTGCCCCAGTTTGTGTCACTGAGGTGACTTGTGTTGCTCCTCCACTCCTGGGTTAGATGTGTCCCATCCCTGTGCAGGACACCAGGGTGGGAGGTTGTGCTGGAATTCTGATTTTCTGGGAATAAAGACATGGACAGCTTCCCAGACCAGTCCATGCTGTCAGCCCTCAGATGCCACACTCGTTGTGTTCCTGCACGTCCTGCTGGAACAGTTCAGTGTTAGCAAACCATCCAATGATTTTCCATCCAGCAGAGAGCTTCCAGCAGGATCTCTGCCTCTCCTGTTCTCCAGGCTCTGGTTTGGGTGTCCAGGGGAGGTTTGGGCACTGTCACTGCAGAGTGTGACACAGGATAATTCAGCTTGGGAGGCACCATTGCAGTGATGTGTTGTTTCCACAACCTCCTGCCTTTCCCTGTGTGTCCCTGGAGGTGCTGTGGGAATGCCACAGTGGCTCAGCACAGCCTCCAGTGGGAACTGGGAATCTCCAGAGCTGGATTGTGCCTCCCGTGGGTGGCATCAGGCTGATTCCCTGTCATGGCTTCATTGTCCTCAGAGGTCACTGTTTAAACCTAAAAAAGAACTATTTAACACTATTTACCACTTGGGAACATCCTTTAAAAACCCCACAAACCCAAACCAGTTATTTTTCATAGGCCTGGTTCCACCTCACATTTCACAGATTGACTTTCTCACTCGTAAGGGGAGGTATAAATATTCTCCAAATTGATAAATCTGTTGCTGGTTCTGGGCTCTGGCTCTGTTTACAGGAGCTGTGAACTGGAGCAGGTTTGTTGGCAGATTTCCCTGTTTGCTTTCTGTCTGCTGGGGGTTTTGGCTGTGGAGAGCAGCAGTTGTGTGACTCACATTGATTCATGTTCTCTGTGGGTTAATGAGCTGCTTGAGATGCATCTGGAGAGAACATTTATTATCCTAAACAGCCTCTTCCTTTCAGTCCAGCAGTGGTGCAGGTCCTGAGCTGCTTTTGTGCTGGGTCAGGGTGTCACAGCAGAAGTTCCACCCTGCATTTGGAATTTTTATCCAATCTGAGCCTCGAGGTGTAGATTTGGGAGCAGCAGTATCCCTTGGAGCAGGTGATAGCTGGAGGTGCAGATGATCCTGCTGGGATTACTCTGCCTTCTCACACAGCTCATCCTCCTGTAAAGAGCTGTTACCTCTCCACTGGGATAGTGATGAACTTGGAGATAAATTAACTTATTTTGGACCAGCCCACTCTGCCTCCAGCACCCAGAGGGGTTTGTTTTTCAGGGAGATCCTCTCTGCTGTGTGTGCAGGCACAGATCAGAGGGAGAGGAGGGTGCCACATCCCTTTGCTCCAGCTGGGGAAGGTGTGGTGGGAAGCTGGGATGTGTAACCCCCAGCTGAGCCTTCACTGAGGGCTGAATCCCACAGAGCCCTGCCTGGGGCTCAGCTGGAAGGAGGAGGTTTGAGTGGATCAAATCACAAAATCTTCCCCTCTCCTCCTCAGGGTTTTATTCTACAAGGTTTTGTGTAAGAAGTCCCGTTTCACCTTTATTTATTTTTCCCTCCTGTCTTTTGTAGAGTAAAGGGGCGAGTGCTGGCAGAGAGTGGACAGAGCAGGAGACTCTGCTGCTGTTAGAGGTGAGTTCATGAGGCCAAAGGAAAGGCAGGAAACCAAACCACGAGGGGTGAATCAGGCTTTAAAAACCCACACATGCATTTTTTGGAGTTAGATGACAACTGCCATCATGGCTACAAGAGTGTTTGTACCAAAAAGAGATGGCAGGAGCATCTCTGAGAGAAAAGGCTGCCTGTGTCTAAGGCTTGGTTCTGACTTGGGCCTGCAAGCCAGAAATAAAGTATTTAAGAACTTTGTATAAGTCAGGAGCAGGTTTTGCAGTGCAGAGAGGTGTTTTCATTCAGCAGGACTCACTGACAGCATGAAATAATGTCAGTAATTCACATAGTGGTAAATAATTCTGGTAAATTGCTCAGATAAATACACTCAGATAAATACACTCAGATAAATACCTGGAAATTTTGATTTCCAAGCCACCCCATAGCTCAGGGAAACAGCTCATTTTGGAAGTTGAAGTGGTTGAAAAGCAGTTGAGGCCATGGAGAATGGAAGTTCTTTGGTAGCTCCTTCATCCCACATCTCCTCCTTGTTTTCACTTGGGGTGTTCTTTGAGCTTTTTCTGGAAATCTACCAAAAAAACCCCTGAGATGGTTCCATGAGGTTCCTTCCAGTGAGCTCCAGGAGCTGCTGCAGGTTGGTGTCCCCAGGTGGCTTCAGGTGAAGCAATTTAAAGTTCTGCCAGTTCCTCCAAAGAAAAGATCTTCTCCCCAGCTTTGCTTTCGCAGGAACATTTTCCTGATGTTGAGGCTGCATGGCTGATGTTTTCTTTTAAAGTAATTCAGAGTTCTGAGAATTCCAGTTCGGGGCTCTGTTTTTGTTGGGTTTTACTTGCAGAGCTCAGAGCAAACTGCAATTGCCTGGTTGTTTCAGCTTTTTTGTCTTGCCATGTGTCAATAAAGCCATTGAAAAGTTAATTTCCTGGGGAAAAGCCTGGAGGATGGACCTGTGTCAGTGCCAAATCAGCAGCTGTGATTTAGTCTTCATACATATGGAGTATGGTCATCAAACAGCCAAAATCTCCCTTTATTTCCTATTTATTTTAGGTTGATATTCAGTGTTTAGCCAATACTTTTCTGTTGGCACATGGGAAAATTTTGTTTATGGGGTGTAAACAGCTGTTTTCCATGGCATTCATGGAAGGAGAAACAAGGCTAATGGCTTGATTTACTGACTTCTTTCCTTTTTTATTTATTTAAATATATTATTTAAATATTTAATATTAATAGTGCTGTTCTTTAAAATTCATTGGTTTGTATGTTTTTAGCTCATGATCACACACTGCACGTTGTAGCCCAACGAAATAATCCAGTGACATATCCTGTGCTTACAAAAAAAATAAATCCAAAAGCCCCCTAAATCTTGAGATTGCAATTCTATTTAATGAGTTTAAATTAATAATGTTTTTGTTCCTCCTTTTTCACGGACTTGCTCTATGAATAAATCAGTAAAGAGTATATCAGTTCAAGCATAAGTAATGCAGCTGTAACAAGCCAGCTCAGTCCAATTAAATCCTCAGGGTAGCTTTGGGCATATAGATAGGCAGTGAAGTTCCAAATAATAAATCGTATCTGAAATAATTATTGGCCTTCTGCCTGTTGACTGAATAATTTGGGGGAGGAAATAGAGTTTTCCTCCTCCCTGCACAGCCCCCTCGGTGTCTCCACGGCTCAGGCAGAGTTAAATGCATTTTCAGCTATTTTTAGGAAGGACATTTATTGCAAGCGAGGGTTTGTCTGGCAGGAAAACAACAGATGGGGAAGGAGAAGGAGCAGGAAACAAATTTTGGGGGCTGAGAAGCAGAGCTGGTCTCAAGTGCCAGAGGGGTTAAAAATGGAGACAGGGACTGAGAGCCCAGAGATGAAATTAGGGAAAGGGAAATAAAGGCTGAGCAGAGAATAAAAACCTCCCTTGAGAGTGACCTGCTGGGCTGAGCAGGCTCTGATCCACGTGGAACCCTTGGGAGATGCCAGGGGCCGGGAGAAGGGCTCAGCAGGGCTTGGGAATGTGGATTCCCGTGGTGAGGAGCAGGCTGTTGGGTTCAGGGTCATTCCCAAGCCGAGGGCTCCTCCCATGGAGCCTCTCAGCCCTGCCTGGCTGTGCTCCCCAGGCAGCTGCTCCCACTGCTGGGATCCACAGGAGCCACCTGCAGAGCCACCAGGGCTGTCCCATCCCCTGTCCCAATCCCCTGTCCCCATCCCCTGTCCCATCCCCTGGCCCATCCCCTGTCCCTGTCCCATCCCCTGTCCCATCCCCTGTCCCTGTCCCATCCCCTGTGCCATCCCCTGTCCCTGTCCCCTGTCCCATCCCATCCCCTGTCCCATCCCCTGTCCCATCCCCTGTCCCATCCCCTGTCCCTGTCCCCATCCCCTGTCCCTGTCCCATCCCCTGTCCCATCCCCTGTCCCTGTCCCATCCCCTGTCCCATCCCATCCCCTGTCCCTGTCCCATCCCCTGTCCCTGTCCCATCCCCTGTCCCATCCCCTGTCCCTGTCCCATCCCCTGTCCCATCCCATCCCCTGTCCCTGTCCCCATCCCCTGTCCCTGTCCCATCCCCTGTCCCATCCCCTGTCCCTGTCCCATCCCCTGTCCCTGTCCCATCCCCTGTCCCTGTCCCATCCCCTGTCCCATCCCCTGTCCCTGTCCCATCCCCTGTCCCATCCCATCCCCTGTCCCATCCCCTGTCCCATCCCCTGTCCCATCCCCTGTCCCTGTCCCATCCCATCCCCTGTCCCTGTCCCCATCCCCTGTCCCATCCCCTGTCCCATCCCCTGTCCCTGTCCCAGCCCCTGTGCCATCCCCTGTCCCTGTGCCATCCCCTGTCCCTGTCCCATCCCCTGTCCCATCCCCATCCCCTGTCCCATCCCCTGTCCCTGTCCCATCCCCTGTCCCATCCCCATCCCCTGTCCCGTCCCCTGTCCCATCCCCTGTCCCATCCCCTGTCCCATCCCTGTCCCATCCCTGTCCCATCCCCTGTCCCATCCCCTGTCCCATCCCATCCCCTGTCCCTGTCCCATCCCCTGTCCCATCCCCTGTCCCATCCCCTGTCCCATCCCATCCCATCCCCTGTCCCAGCTCCAGCAGTGTCACCTGCCTGGAGAGAGCAGCTCCAGCCAGCTGTGTGCTCAGGGAGGCACTGCCCACTCAGGCAGTTCTTCTCCACTTTGAGCCGTGGTGGATCTCTGATGCTTTTGGGTTGAATTATCTGTCCTTGGGGCCAGTTTGTTTCTGTATCTTTGCAGCCAGGAGCATTTTCATGACCTCAGCTGCCCCTCTGCAGCCACAAAGTGCCCGAGGGCCCCGTTCAGGTCCATGTTTTGTCCTTGAGGAATTCTCAGAGCTTCTTTTTTAACTGAACAAATACTGAAACAGTTTTCCTGCAGAGCTGCTCTGAAGACAGCAGTGTGTTTGGAAGGGACCTTAGAGCTCATCCCACCCTGTTCTGAGAGTTAAGTCAGGCTTTGCAAGGTTGAGATTTCTCAGAGTTCTCAGCCTTGTGGGAGAGACTTACTTGGGAAAACTCATTTTCACACATTGAGCATCTTTTGCCAGAAACTCAAATGTCTTTTTTTGCCTTCTCTGGGTGACTGCACCATGAATCCTCTCAGAAATGTAAAAGCTAATGGTTCAGGATATGTCAGTATTTATTTTATACTGTCCAGATACTTCACTAAAACAATTATCAGGGGAAAAAATGGCTTGTTAAGGAGTAATAATTTATTAGGCTGTGACTTGGAGGGTTTTACAGGATTAATGTGTTGGTTTTTCAGGAGCCAGTGCAGGGCCTTCAGTAGCTCATTGCTGTTAAATTGTTTTAAGACTTTCCTTGAAGTTTAAAAACAGCTGAAATTCAGAATGAAGTTTTTGATATGATCTGGAAGTTCTCACTTTATCAGGTGCCTTATCTAGGCAGTAATGATTTGTTAGCCCCAGTGTTAAGAGGAGTCACACTCCTGCAGAACTGGTCTCTCCTGGCTTCAGGATGTGGAATAGATTTCCCTCTTTTCCCCTGGTGGGTTGGTTTGATGCTTTTCCACTTCCATAACATCTGTTGGGTCTAAAGACTGGATTTCACATCACAGCCAGCCCACATCTGAAAAACAGATCCTGTTCCTGCCCCAAGGAGCTTTCTGTGTTCAGGGAGGGAAGGCAGGAGCCCCTGTGGGGGGAGTGGTGGGAATTAAAGAATTGTGAGATTTGGTAGGAGAGGCAGATTCAGTTCTCTGTGAGGCAACACCTGCTGTGCAAATAGCAGTAAACCCCAAATCTTCTGGCAGTTCTTTCTGATACAGTCACAGCTTCCACTCCTGTGATGATCCCTGTGGTTTCAATGTCACTCACACCTCAGGGAAATCCTCATATTTCTTACTATTTCCTCCCACAATGTCCACTGCAGATAATCCTGATACCAGCACCAACACTTTTAGCAGTTGTCCAACCCCCATGTATTGCTCCATCACCACAGCAAGCAGCACAGAAACCCTTTTTGGCCGTGGTTTTCCCCAAGCAGGCCGTGCCCAGCCACCCTTTTTGCCTTTTGCAGGCTCTGGAGATGTACAAGGACGACTGGAACAAGGTGTCTGAGCACGTGGGCAGCCGCACGCAGGACGAGTGCATCCTGCACTTCCTGCGCCTGCCCATCGAGGATCCCTACCTGGAGAACTCAGACGCCTCTCTGGGACCCCTGGCCTACCAGCCCGTGCCCTTCAGCCAGTCTGGCAACCCTGTCATGAGCACCGTGGCCTTCCTGGCCTCTGTGGTGGATCCTCGTGTGGCCTCGGCCGCTGCCAAGGCTGCCCTCGGTACGGGACAGCCCCGTGTGCCTCCCTGCCCCAGTGTGCCTCTCCATCCCTGTGTGTTTCCCCATCCCTGCGTCCCTCTCCATCCCCGTGTCCCTCCTTGCCCCCATGTGTGTCCCTCTCCATCCCCGTGTGTCCCTCCCTGCCCCAGTGTGCCTGTGTGTCCCTGTGTGTGTCCCTCCCTGCCCTCGTGTGTGTCCCCATCCCTGCATCCCTCTCCATCCCCGTGTCCCTCCTTGCCCCCATGTGTGTCCCTCTCCATCCCCATGTATGTCCCTCCCTGCCCTTGTGTCCCTCTCCATCCCCGTGTGTGTCCCTCCCTGTCCCAGTGTGCATCCCCATCCCTGTGTGTGTCCCTTTCCACCCCCATGTGTGTCCCTCCCTGCCCTCATGTCCCTCTCCATCCCCATGTGCCTTTCCTCATCCCCATGTGTGTCCCCATCCCTGCGTCCCTCTCCATCCTTGTGTCCCTCCCCACCCCCATGTGTGTCCCTCCCTGCCCTCGTGTGCCTCCCCATCCCCCTGTGTGTCCCTCTCCATCCCTGTGTCCCTCACCCCATGTGTGTCCCTCTCCACCCCCATGTGTGTCCCTCCCTGCCCCCCTGTCCCTCTCCATCCCTGTGTCCCTCCCTGCCCCTGTGTCCCTCTCCATCCCCCTGTCCCTCTCCCCATCCTCGTGTGTGTCCCCATCCCTGCATCCCCTCCATCCTCATGTCCCTCCCTGCCCCAGTGTTCCTCTCCATCCCTGTGTGTCCCTCTCCATCCCCCTGTCCCTCTCCATCCCCGTGTGTGTCCCTCTCCATCCCTGTGTGTCCCTCTCCATCCCCCTGTCCCTCTCCATCCCTGTGTGTGTCCCTCTCCATCCCCATGTGTGTCCCTCTCCATCCCCCTGTCCCTCTCCATCCCTGTGTGTGTCCCTCTCCATCCCCCTGTCCCTCTCCATCCCCATGTCCCTCTCCATCCCTGTGTGTGTCCCTCTCCATCCCCATGTCCCTCTCCATCCCCATGTCCCTCTCCCCCCGTGTCCCTTTCCATCCCTGTGTCACTCACCCCCATGTCCCTCTCCCCTTGTGTCCCTCTCCCCTGTATGTATCCCTCCCTCCTGTGTCCCTCCCCCCATGTGCCTCATCCCCATGTCCCTCTCCCCCCCTCATCCCTCTCCCCGTGTCCCTCTCCCCCCGTGTCCCTCTCCCCGTGTCCCTCTCCCCCCGTGTCCCCTCCAGCCCCTGCAGAGTTCTCAGTGACCGGTGGAACAGGCGAGTTGGGGTCCAGGTTATGCAGGAAAGGCTCTGCTGCTCTTCCCAGTGTTCCTCTTCCCTGGAATCCCATCTGCAGCCAGCTCTGCTGAGGCACAGCTGGAATCTGGTGTCCAGCTCTGGGCTCCTCAGCACCAGGAGCTGCAGGAGAGGCTCCAGCAGAGGCCACAGAGATGTTGAGGGCTCTGGAGCGTCTCTGGTGAGCAGAGACTGCGGGAGCTGGGCCTGGCCAGTCTGGAGAAGGGAAAGGCTCCCAGGGGATCCCATCCATCCACACCAATCTCTCCAGCTGGGCCAGGAGAAGGGGCCACCCCCTGCCCAGAGCCAGGAGCCAAGGAGCAGTGGCCACAGAGCAGAAGGCAGCAGCTGCAGCTGAGCAGGAGGAAGAGCCTGGAACAGCTGCCCAGGGGGGCCTGGAGTGTCCCTGTGTGGACACATCCCTGTGTCACCTGCTGCAGCTCACCCTGCCCTGGGGGATCTCCAGAGCCTCCCAGCCCAGGCACTCGGGGCTTCTGGGGCAGCTGAAGGTTCTCAGCCTCATTCCAGGTGTCCAGGTGGCTCCAAAAGGCCACTGAGTGCCCCAGAGTGGCTGCTGTGACCTTCTGCCCTCACTGATGTGTTTGCAGCTGGTGGTTGGTGTTCCTCTGGCCACTGTCACCAGTGCAGCTCTGGGGAAATCCAGTGTGAATCTCGCAGTTTCCTGTTTTACCTGTGTGAAATTATTTGCCAGGGATCCTGGAATTCCCAGACTGGACTGAGTTGGAAGGGGCCTTAAAGGAACCTCCCATTCCACCTCCTGCAGTGGGCAGGGACATCTGGCCCTAGAAGGTTCAAGTCTTGAGTGGACATTGGATGTATCCACTTGATAGAAGAGTTCCTCTCAATTTTTTCCTTGTTTTTCCACATAAAACACAATTTTAATGTAATTGGGAAGAGACTATTTCCTACCACATCTGAAAGACAAGATCAGCCACCTCGTGTGACAGGAAGGAACTCTGATATTTGAGAATTAATTCCCATTGTCCCAGGGTTTACCTGCACACCAGTGAGAGAAAATGTGACTTAATCTGCTGCAAAATCCCCAGAATGTCTCATTTTGGTGTCCCACAGAGGAGTTTTCCCGGGTCAGAGAGGAGGTGCCCCTGGAGCTGGTGGAAGCCCACGTGAAGAAGGTGCAGGAAGCAGCTCGAGCCTCGGGGAAGGTGGATCCAACCTACGGCCTGGAGAGCAGCTGCATCGCGGGCACCGGCCCCGACGAGCCCGAGAGGATGGGTGAGTGCTGCATCCCATGCAATGCTGCAGCTGGGGCTCCTTGGGGCATCTTCTCCTGAGTCATCATGAACCCAAAATTCACCTCCAGCAGGAGATGGACCTTGTGGGTAGGGAGAAGGAGGTGGGTTATTCTGCTCACTGCAGGATTGACTTGGACTCTGAACAAAGGAATTCAGGATATATATTCAGGATATAAAACCCAAATGCCTTGGGTTGTAGGAGTTTGTTTTCCTGCTCTCACTATGTGGAAATGCTGTTGCTTGGGATGCACAGAGTGGACTGACTGAAAATAGCAGAGCAGGAATTTCTGTTAGTTGGGGTGTGGGAGGATGCTGTCTTGGTGGTGTTAGAGCAGACTGAGGGGTTTGGGCAGTGTTTTAAGGTGAACCTGGTACTCTGGGTGTGTTGCTCCTTGTGGAGGCAGCAGGAGAAGAATTTCTGATGAGGTGCTGGCACATGGTAATCCAGTCCTGCCTCTGCTTGGGCTGGAATTCTGCTGGGCATTAGCTGTGTGAGTTAACAAGCTCTGGTTTCATTTCTGTTGTGTTCAGCAAATATTCTGCTATTAAGTCTCTCTTCTCTGAAACCCTGGCTGGTGGAAATTGATTCCTCCTTGCTCTGGAGTGTCAAAGCAGCTCCCAGGGAAGTGAAGCCCTGAGGTCCCCTCGCTGTTGGCCCCTGGTGGCTCTCCCCAGCAGGAGGAGCAGACACAGCTCACTCCATCCCCATGGCTTTCTCAGCCTTTGCTCTCCTCATTTGGTTACAGGTCTGCTGCCTTGTCACTGTTATTTTCCTCTCAGCCCTGCTGGCTCCTGCTTTGTTCAGCTTATCACAAATGATTTCAGTGAATTTAGTGACTGGAGGTGGAAAGGCACGTCTGGCTTTGGGTGAAGCTGGGCAGGATGTGATGGAGCCTGACTGGGAGGCTGGGTTTGGGATGTGCTCCTGCATGGCACAGCTGACCTGCTGTCACCCCATCCAGGGACACAGCAAGGTGCCACACTGTGGGGTGGCATCACAAGGGACTGGGCTTGGTGCTCCTCACTTATCAACTGCTGCCCATGGAGGGCTGCTATTTATAGCACTTCATGTCCACTGCAAAACTACCCAGTACATCAGATTGCAAAATGCCATTTAAATCACCAAGATGGTTTTTAATTAGAAGAGAAGCAAACAAACCCTTCTGTCACATCTCTCCGTTGTGCACTCAGTGGGACGGACTTGCCATGAGGCAGCTCGCTGCTGTGGGCTGGTGTGCACTGTGTGCTGGAAAGGGAAGAGAAACATCTGGAATGTCTGCTGCTCCCTGTTCCTCAGAGCTGCCAGCAGGCACTGGAGCTCTGCTGGAAGGACAAGGCTTTGGGGTTTATTTACAAGTCAGCTATAAGCCAAATCTGCATCACTCTGTCTGGGGCTGAGTTTAATTTCATAGTGGTTTTAAAATAAGGTCAGCTTAAGTTAAATTTTTCTTCCAGTCTTTGTTCCCCTTTCCCACATTCTGCCAGTACAGGTGTAAGGACTTCACAGGATCATTTCAGCTGGAAAAACCCTCCAAGGTCACAGAATCCCAGCGGTGCCCGATCCCCACCTTGTGCCCAGCACTGCCCAACACCTCCAGACCTTCCTGGGACACCTCTGGGGACTGGGACTCCCAACCTCCCTGGGCAGCCCCTTCCAGTATTTAATAACCCTTTCCATGAAGGAATTCCTCCTGATGCCCACCCTGAGCCTCCCCTGGAACGTTCTGAGGCCATTTCCTCTTGTCCTGGAACACATTTGCCGCTTTGAGTTTTCCCCATTGCCAGGTTGCAGATTGGCCCTCTTTGATCCTTTCTCTGTGAGAATTTGGGCCCAGGCTGGAAGTGGAGGCTCAGTGGTGCCTGGGGGTCTCAGGGCAGATCCCACCCCGCAGTTATTTGGGAGTGAGCGGCACGGGGAGCTCGGCCCAGCCCTGCCCCGGCAGCGTTAATGCGATTTGTACTGGGCTGTGACTAATGGAGTAAATTAGGACAGGAGCAGATGGTTCTCCCTGGGGGAGCTGCTCAGCCTGAGTGAACTGGGTCACTCACAAACGTGTGGTGCCTCCCACCCCCAGAGCTGGCCATGGAACCCCCAGTGTCCATGGCACAGAGCCGTGGGGTGCTCAGACACCGGGGCTGGACCTCAGCACGCTGTGCAGGGCTGGAAACATCTGCCTGGGCTTCCAGATGGGAATGAGAGCTCACTGCCTGCTGTGGTGTCATGTAGTCAAGGGATGCTGGGGTGGAGGAGACCTCAGGGATCATCCAGTGCCACCCCTGCCATGGCAGGGACACCTTCCACCATCCCAGGCTGTGGGATCCCAGTGTCCAGCCTGGCCTTGGGCACTGCTGGGGATCCAGAGACAGCCCCAGCTGCTCTGGGAAATCCATTCCAGTCCCTCCCCACCCTCCCAGGGAGCAATTCCTTCCCAATATCCAGTCTAACCCTGCCCTCTTTGTCTTGAAAGCCACTCTGTGTTCTGTCCCTCCATCCACTCTGTAATGGAATCACAGAACACTGGTTTTATATTTAAGTGCAACTATGGAGAAATACAAGTATCTGCTTAAGGTTCCATACTAGAATTAAAGTTCATTAGTTGTTATATTTCAAAAATAAAATTCTATCAGAGCTCTGTAATAATTTTAAAACTATTTAATATCAGTGAATTATAGTCAATATGGATGTGAAAAGGGAAAATGACTGGAACAGATTGGAGGAGCTTAAGTTAATACCCAAGAATCTCCTAAGTCTTCATTGTTAGGTTTTCTGAAAGCTGGTGATAATTCCTTTTAAGTTGATAAAGTGAGGCTTCAGTGGAGTTCTGAGGAGACTGGAGTGGTTCAGATGCTGTGGTGAGTGTGGTGGACTCTGTCTCCTGCATTCATAGACTCATGGAAAGGTTTGGGTGGGAAGGACCCTGAAGCCCATCCAGAGCCACCCCTGCCATGGCAGGGACACCTTCCACTATCCAGGGACAGCCACAGCTGCTCTGGCCACTCTGCTCTAAGGTTTTAAAAGAGTTCCCCACAATAAATATTGAAATCTTCCTGCCCCAGTGCAGGCTGTGGAACAGAATCACTGCAGTCAGTGAGAACGGCCCCAGGGAAGCAGACAAGGATCCAGCTCTTCTGCCTGGGATTAAGCTCAGAGAAGGGGAATATCCAGCACACCTGTGGTGGTTAATAATTCCTAGCAGGTCTTTGTTAATGTCTTTCCAAAGTGTTCAACAACACTGATTTCTCTGAAGGGCTGTGTTGGAGTTAGTTGAGCTTTTCAGGTCTTACTCCAACAAATATCTCCAGTGACAGCTGTCCTGGGCAGGCTGGAGCTGCTCTGGGCCAGTGAGGGAATGGTGATTTGATTCCCTGCATCCCTCCACCTGTAAATGGCTCCAGTGGAGGGTTAAATTTACCATTTCATGGCTGGCTTTGGTTCATTCCCAAGCACCCACACTAGAGAACCACACACACAGCTATGTTAGTCAGGTGTGCCAGGGGGATTTCTGTCCTTCTGTCCCAGGTGAGAGCTCTGAGGTGATGGAAACATCCCTAAACCCGTGGATTCCCGAGTGCTCCTTAGCTCTGGGTGTGTCCCAGGGGAGGGGATTGAGCCCATCAATCCTCTCCTGGTGAATTCCTGTGGCTCCCACAAAAGCTGCTGCAGCTTTCCCAGCTCCCCAGGCTGTGTGAGGCAGCTCTGGTGGCTGTGTGGTGATTTATTGTGGGAAATGTAAATGATGGTTTGGATAACAGCATCATTATCATATCCAGAGCCGGGATATTTCCACAGCTATCGTGCATTTCCTCTCAGTTAAATATTAATACTCCAGCCTGGCTGTGACAGGTTGTGTGATGCCTCAGTGAAAACAAAGGAGTCTGAGATGTCTGGAGGACATCTTCAAACTGTTTGTTGAGCTGAAGCTCAGGCAGGTGACTCTGCTTTTGTTTGCAGAGCTTTGTTCCTCTCACCACAGCAGAGGTTCTGGATCTCTTTGGTAACGCAGGGAATTTTTAGCAGGGAGATGTTTCACAGGTTTTCTTGTTGACCCAAAGTCCATTTAAATTCTTTGTGAAGTCAATGGGCTCGGGCAGAACTCAGCTTCAAGTTCATGTGTTAGAAAAAAGGGCCCAGTGTTCTTGGAGCTAATGTGCAAAACAGAACAGAATTGCACAGAAATGGAACACCTGCTGATTCAGGTGGAAAGGGAGGCTTGGAGAGATGATGATTCCTCATCTCCCAGTGGTTTTTCCCTCTTGAGAAATGTCCTGTGGTGGCTCACAGCCACCTGCCTCTTCCTGACCTAAGAAATGTCCTTTCATTCAGGGAACAAGGGACAGGAGGAGAGGAAATGGCCTCAGGGTGGACAGGAGCAGGAATTTCCCCATGGGAAGGGGGCTCAGGCTTTGGCAGGGGCTGCCCAGGGAGATTTGGGGTCCCCATGCCTGGAGGTGTCCATGCCTGGCCATGGCTCTCAGGTGGACTCCATGGTCTCAGAGCAGAATTCCAGCTTTAATAATCCTGTAATTCTGTGCTCCTTGATTCCCACATCCTGCAAACCATCCAAACCCGTTGAGGAGAGTTCAGGAGCATCTTTGGTGCAGGGGAAGGGATTTCAGGGACTCTCTCCTGAAAGTCAAGGCTTCCCCCTTTGTCCCAGGGACACAGATCTCCAAGTGATCAATTCCTCTGGGATGTATTTTCATTAAGCTCATTAGATCACACAGGAAAATCAGTGCAGTTATGTTGGTGTCTGTGCCAGAGGCAATTCTGTCCTGGCTCTGCAGAAGGTCAGGCACGTTTTGGGCTTTGTGTCATCCTTTCATTTTGGAATTAGGGATTAAGTTTTACCAGACTCTACTATTTTGAGACACTTTCTGAAGAATTCTTCATGGAAAGGGTGTTAAGTATGAGAAGGGGCTGCCCAGGGAGGTGCTGGAGTCCAGAGGTGTCCCAGGAAGAGCCAGAGCTCCAGGCTGGGGACAGGCACAGCTTGAACTCAATGGTCCTGAGGGTCTTTTCCAACCTTAATGACTTTGGGATGCTTTGAGCAGCCTGTGATTTCAAACCCAAAACCTGCTATCCACCCAGGCAAACTCATTTCCCCCCCAAATGAACTAAGACAATTAAATCTGCTGTCCCTTGCACGTCTGTTGTCCCACCTGGTGGCCCTGGGAGCTGCAGCCACCGCGCTGTCGCTGCGCGTCAGGGCTCTGCAGCTGATGCAGGAAAACACTTTTCAAAACCCATTGACCACAGCCTGTCTGAAGCTGTCAGCCTGATTTTAACCAAACATTTGTTTCTGCAGCCAGAACCAGAGAAGAGAGGTTAAATCAGGATGTTTGCAATAATCTCGGTGTCACACGTCCCTCCCTTCCCAGGGTGTCCCTGGGGACGGGAAGGAGCGCTTGGGTTTGGGTGGTGTCCATCCAAGTGAGGATCTGAGGGCACTTTGAGGTGCTCTGTGTGCTTTTCCTTGAGAAAATCCTCTCTGGAGAGTGGATGGGAAGCAGTTTGTGTTTCTGGGATGTCCTGTTTGTTTGGAGCTCCCAGGCAGGAGGGGGCTCTGCTCCCGGGGAGGCTCAGGGTGAGCAGCAGCAGGAATTTCCCCATGGAAACGGGGCTCAGGGAGTTTTGGGGACCCCTGGATCCCTGGAGGTGCCCAAGGCCAGGCTGGATGGGGCTTGGAGCAGCCTGGGACAGTGGAAGGTGTCCCTGCCCGTGCAGGGGTGGGAATGGGATGATCCTGATCATCCTCCCCACCCAGGAGTGTAAATTTAAATATTTCTGTGCAGTGTTTATTTGGTTTGAGTTCCACCAACCTGGGCACACTCAGGAGTGTTCTGCACTTTGTCTCTCCTTCTTTTTCTGAAAGGATTGAATCCAGCTTTCCTTGTAAATCCTTCCCTTTCCTGGGAAGGAGCCCAGTTTGGAACTCTGCTCCTAGGCTTGAAAGAGCTGTCTGACAAAATCTAATCGAGATTTTCCCTGTGACATTATTGGGTCACTAAATCCTAACTGTTGAGATAAAACCTGTGAGGAAGAACGTCCCCAGTCTCCCTAAATTGAATTATGGTGGCAGATAGTTCAGATAAGTGGGTTTATCGTCTTAAAATAGGCCATGAGGAAAACTATCACCCTTCAGTCAGACATTTTAGTTGTTTTTTTTTACATGTGGAAGGGACTTGTGTAAAGATTTCTCCACAGAACTGTTGCTGTTCAAGGAGAACACTTCATACCTTGTTTTTCCTCAGTGTAGCACACAGGAATTAGCAGGAAAATGAGGATTACTGAAAATGAACCCTCAGCACCAGCTGATGTCTTCAGAAGCTTAGAGATGGATCAGGGCTTGTCACCAGCAGTTCTGCTTCACCCCAGTCCAGGATCTAAATAAGCTCCTTTAATGCCTCTCTACATTAAATTGTGAAATCCCAGGCCAGGACCACGAGGTTGTGTTTCCTCCTGTCCCTCCTTGCAGAACTGTGGATAAATTGGGATTTCTTGAACTTCTGAACAGTCCCAAAGAGTACCAGGGGTGGTAGGGTGTTATCCAGACATCTCCTTGGTGTTTCCATGGCTGGTTGTTATCCCCTGATGTCCAGAACCAGCTGTCCTTACCAGAACATTTTAAATCAGTGCTTTATAAAGCAATAAATGAACTGCCAAGGGCTGTGTGCAGAGCACAGGGATGCACTCCCAGCTCTTGCACCACTGCCCTGGAGCTGCACCCCTCCAACAGCTGGAACAGAGATCCTGGATCATTATCTTTATTAATTCTTTATTAATTCTTTATTAATTCTTTATTAATTCTTTATTAATTCTTTATTAATTCTTTATTAATTCTGCTGGTCTCGTGCTGGTCTCACTCTCACAGCAGCTGGGGCTGCTTTGGGGCTGGAGGGAGATGGAAGTGCCCCGGGCCAGGCTGGGCAGGGCTCGGAGCAGCTCAGGGCTGGCACTTTGTGCCACTGGGAGATGCCAGCAGCCTGTGGTGAAGGCCAGAATGAAGGGTGAGCGTGGGGAGTGGCCGTGGGGCAATCCTGAAAGCTTCCCTTGGTGTCCCAGATGGAGCTGAGGAGGAGAAGATGGAAACGGAGACAGAGGGACAGGCGGCGGAGAAGGTGAGTTTGGGGAGGGTGGCACACAGGGGATGGTGGCACACGGGGGATGGTGGCACACAGGGGATGGTGGCACACAGGGGATGGTGGCATACAGGGGATGGTGGCACACGGGGGATGGTGACACACGGGGGATGGTGACACACAGGGGATGGCACACAGGGGATGGTGACACACGGGGGATGGTGGCACACGGGGGATGGTGACACACGGGGGATGGTGGCACACGGGGGATGGTGACACACAGGGGATGGCACACAGGGGATGGTGGCACACAGGGGATGGTGACACACAGGGGATGGTGGCACAGAGGGGATGGTGGCACACAGGGGATGGTGGCACACAGGGGATGGTGGCACACGGGGGATGGTGGCACACAGGGGGTGGTGGCACACAGGGGATGGTGGCACACAGGGGATGGTGACACACGGGGGATGGTGGCACACAGGGGGTGGTGGCACACAGGGGATGGTGACACACGGGGGATGGTGGCACACAGGGGGTGGTGGCACACAGGGGATGGTGGCACAGAGGGGATGGTGGCACACGGGGATGGCACACAGGGGATGGTGGCACACGGGGGATGGTGGCACACAGGGGATGACACACAGGGGATGGTGGCACACGGGGGATGGTGGTACACGGGGGATGGTGGCACACGGGGGATGGTGGCACAAAGGGGATGGTGGCACACAGGATGACACACAGGGGGTGGCACACAGGAGGTGGCACACGGGGGATGGTGGCACACAGGGGATGGTGGCACACGGGGGATGGTGACACACGGGGGATGGTGGCACATGGGGGATGGTGGCTCACAGGGATGGCACACAGGGGGTGGTGGCACACAGGGGATGGTGGCTCACAGGAGATAGGACAAAGGGGGTGGCACACAGGATGGCACAAAGGGGGTGGCACACACAGGGTGGCACATGGGGGATGGCGCATGGGGGGTAGCGCAAAGGGGATGGCACACAGGGGATGGCACACAGGAGGTGGCACACAGGATGGCACACAGGATGGCACACGGGGTGGCACACAGGGGATGGTGGCACACGGGGGGGTGGCACACAGGGGATGGCACACAGGAGGTGGCACACAGGAGGTGGCACACAGGGGGTGCCTGTGAGGCAGGTGGCAGCTCAGGGACAGTGTCAGCCTCCCCAGAGCTCATGGGTGCTGGGGCCGGAGATCCCAGCAGGGAGATCCCAGCAGTGAGATCCCAGCAGGAAGATCTCAGTAGGGAGGTCCCAGCAGTGACAGGGAGGTCCCAGCAGGGAGATCCCAGCAGGGAGGTCCCAGCAGGGAGGTCCCAGCAGGGAGATCCCAGCAGGAAGATCCCAGCAGTGATCACTGCTCAGCAGGAAGATCTCAGTAGGGAGATCCCAGCAGTGACAGGGAGATCCCAGCAGGGAGATCTCAGTAGGGAGGTCCCAGCAGTGACAGGGAGGTCCCAGCAGGGAGATCCCAGCACTGAGGCACCAGGGGCTCCTTCCCACGCTGAGGAACGGGGCTGTGGGGGCTGGAGCTGGGCCTGGGGGATCCTGGCTCTGCTGCCCTGGGGTGTCACCTGCAGGGATTGGCTTGGGACAGGGTTTATCCTGGGCCTAGGACAGGGTTTATCCTGGGACAGGGTTTATCCTGGGCCAGGGCTGGTCCTAGAACAGGGTTTATCCTGGGCCAGGGCTGGTCCTGAGCTGGGGTTTATCCTAGGACAGGGCTGGTCCTAGAACAGGGTTTATCCTGGGACAGAGCTCGTCCTGAGCTGGGGTTTATCCTAGGACAGGGCTGGTCCTAGGCCAGGGTTTATCCTGGGCCAGGGCTGGTCCTAGGCCAGGGTTTATCCTAGGACAGGGCTGGTCCTAGGACAGGGTTTATCCTGCCCAGGGCTTTGGGCAGCTGTGCCAGCAGGGCTCTCAGGACACAGCTTTGGAGCTCCAGGTGTTTCTCAGCCATTTCAGCCCCAGCTGAGCTGCTCAGGGGTGTTTGTGTCCTGCTGCTGCTGGGGGTGAGCTGCCCTGCCCCTAAAGATCCCAGATTTATTAATTACCCTTCATCCTGTTGGTAATGACCACAAGAACACATTTGTGGCTTTTTCATGGCCTGTGTCCACACACAGGTACCTCCTACTGCAGTGGGTGTTTCAGATATGAACTGGGATTAAACTGGTATCCTGGAATCCCAGGATAGCACTTTAATTACTGCTAAATTATTCTGATATTTAAATTATTAGTGCTTTATTTGTTTATATAATAATATAATGTTGTTTAATATGGATTTTAATAAAATCAGTATTTTAATTATATATGTAAATTTAATTTTTAACATCATGATTTATTTATTATTTCATTCCTGCTAAATAAATAAATTTATTTTATAAAATAAATAAATTTCCTGATAAATAAGTGGGGGTGGCTTGTTCTGGAGTCTGCAGCAGCAGGAGATATTTCTTGTTGCCTCCTTCACCAGATGAGGAGTTCAGACTGACCTGGGGCTGATCAGTGCAGCCTTGGGGTTATTTCCCACTTGGTTTTCAGGCAGTTCTTCTGCCTCCCTGATAAACAGGGACATTTGGGAAGAGATAAGTGGGAAAGACTCACTCAGGGCTTGGAAATCTGTGTATTCCCAGACATTCCATGGTTCTGTGATCTTGCTTCAGGAGTTTTTTTGTACCCCCAGAGTCCTGGCTTGGCCTGGCTCACTGGACTTGGTCCAGTTTAGCATTTACTTTTATTCACATTTTGGGTTTGTTTGTCAAATCTGGCTTGAGCAGCAGCCCCCCTTTACAATGTAATCTCTTCCATTGTGGTGATGGATTCATTTGAAGGCCATGAACAAAGTCAGCAGTGAATATCTTCTCTCCCTGCCACTGTCCAACCAATCCCATCCCCTTTAGGTGGAGAACAAAGCCGAGAGTGAATCTGAGGAAGGAGAGAAGGTCCCGGAAGGGGAAAGCGAGCGGAGCGTGGAGAAGGAGCCAGAGAGCGAAGGGGCTGCAGAGCCCAAGCCAGGTAACTCCAGAGAGCTTGGGACAGCCCCAAACCCAGCTGGGAATGTTCCCCTGGCACCTCAGGCTGCTCCCTGCTCAGAGCAGCCTCCACCTCAACCTCCCTCGGGCACCAAATCCCTCCCTGAGCTCCCCAGCCCCGGGAATGAGGGAAGGAATTGCAGCACCAAAGTGCCTGTGGGGCATGGAAACGGCAGGGGCTTCTTCATATCCACAATATTTCATCATTTGGGATGCAGAGAAGTGGAACTGCTGCAGGTGTTTAGGGCTGGACAGGCCTGGAGCAGCCTGGGACAGCAGAAGGTGTCCCTGCCATGGCAGGGGTGGCACTGGGTGGGCTTTAAGGTCCCTCCAACCCAAACCAGTCTGGGATCCTCTGCTCACTTCTCCCCTTGGAAGTTAATATTTCACCTCAGTTTCCCTGGGAAGTGATGCCAGGCCTGCATTTTGACAGGCTGAGGAGTGACAACATCTACATAAAACCTTATTCTTTCTGACATTTCCCCTGTGCCTCATAAAATCCTGGAATGGTTTGGGTTGGAAGGGAATGTAAGGATCATCCAGAGCCACCCCTGCCATGGCAGGGACACCTCCCACTGTCCCAGGCTGCTCCAAACCCCATCCAGCCTGGCCTTGGGCACTGCCAGGCATGGAAATGGATAAGTTGCTTTTTTCCTGCAACTTTAAATTCATGTTTTTAGCACCATGTAAAATAAGGAGCATTTGGGTTCGATGGAGTTGATTTGGAAATGATGAGGGGAAGCTGCTGGCAGGTGCTGAATTGAGGGGATGGGAATGAAAACCATTGAAAGTTGCCCCATTTTTCGGGCCTGATCCTCTCAAACTGGGGTTCCTCTGTCAGTGTTTGGATGGGGAGCAGTGCTGGAACTGAGGAGTTAATTAGTGCCTGACTAATTAGCGTGGTGCCTCGGGAACACGTGTAACAGGCTGGGCTGGGAATGTCTTGCAGAGGAAAAGGAGGCAGAGGAGAACAAGGAGAACGTTGATGGCAGCAAAGACAAAGAGGCCGAGGCTGGGAAGAAGAAAGTGGAACACGAGATCTCGGAAGGAAACGTGGCCACAGCTGCAGCTGCTGCCTTGGCCTCTGCTGCCACCAAAGCCAAGGTTGGTGCTGTCCCAACACCCTGGGCTTGGCTCCCAGGGCCAGCAGAGCCTGGAGAGCTCCTTGGTGCCAGAGCAGTTCACCCTCTGAGCCCTGACACCTCCCAGCAGCACAAGTGCTGCCTTAACTTCTCCTGCCCGAGCCCCCCCTGAGGGAGATAACGACCAGTGTTAATTAAGCAGCTCCCTGGGTGATGCTGAACTGGAGGAACACCCCTAAGGAACAGCCCCAAAATGTGTGTGACTTGTTTTCAAGGCTTTTGGCTGTGGTGCTGAGGGGCACAGAGCCTTTGCTGGCCTCCTGTGCTGCCCCAGGGCTCCACACAAACCCCTGGGCTCTGTGTGGAGCAAGCACAGAGGGATGGATGTTCACTCCTGGCACTGCAGCTGTCACAGACACCTTAATGATTTGTGTTTTGTTGATTCTGTGTTCTGTTAAAAGCACGTTGGTGTCTCCCCTTAAGCTCCTGTTTGTGTGTGGTCTCTAATGAGCTGTGTTGAATCAGCTTTTCTTTACCCTGTAATTACTAATTGCACGTTGTCTCGCCTTTCCTCCTTGCAGGAGCCACGCTGCTTTCACTGCTTTTAGAGGATCTTTTTCAAATCTGTTTTCTCTTTACTAATTCCTTTGGATTCAAGTTTTAATTTGGGTTTTTTAATGGCTCTTGGATTCAGTGCCACATTCCACGTCCACCTGCTTTATAGAAATCAAGAGCAAGGCATGGATGGTGTTTATTCCTGATGGGTTTCCGTGGATAGAGTGAGGTGCTGTGTGTTCTGTTAACTTTCCCACTCTGATCTTTGACTCTTGAACTTTAGACTTTTTGCCCAGGGTGAGGATGGTGGGTGATGTCCTGTGCAGTCCCTCCTTTTGAACACAAGGAGATGGAGGATATTTTAAAATATATTAAACCCAGAGATGGAGGATATTTGAGTTCTTACCTTTTAAGCCAGGCTGTAAAACCCTACATGGCAGACAAGTCCACGTTAAAATCCCAAACTGCAGACAAAGCTGAGGTTCAGTATTTTGGTGAAGTGCAGAGGCCAGAGCAGCTCCCTTGTGCATCCCTTGGATCCTGAGGGTGACTCTCAGTTCATCAGACTCACAGATATCCTCAGCCAAGCTGGAAAAACCTGTATCTGTGTGAGGAGACATGAAATTTAGTCAGTGTTTTATGGAAGGCCACTTGCTCCAAATGAAGATGAGCTGCTGCTCTCCTTCCTCTGGAGATAACGAGCTGGAGGGAGCAGGGACCTGGCTTGTGGCACTTTTCATTATGGCAGTAATAATGTTCTGGAGGAGCTTCAGCTTTCCATTACAGGGAATAATGTATTGTAATTAGGAGGTTGACACTTCTGAGTAGAATTCAGGTTCAACAGGGATTTCTCTTCCCACTCACATAAAAATCCAGACAATATTAGAGCTTTGGGTGGTCTGTGTCTTGTCTGAGGGAGTAATTAAACTCTTCATCATAAACTCTAGGCCTGCTCATGTGAAAAGCTGTTTTCCTTAGGATTTTATATCAGAAGAATATTGCAGGTGGATTCTGAGTGAAGGCAGGGGTTAAAGACAAGTGTTTGAAACGGGGGTTTCGTTTGTTTGGGTTTTTTTTTTCCTTTGATATTTTTTCTTTTGGGATCAGTGGCTCCCAGAAGTTGAGTTGTGCTGTTTGAGAAATGGTGAACATGAATGTTCAGGGTGAGACTCTGTATTTCATACACACCAACAATTTCAATGTGTTTTTACAGGTTCTGGTTTCTGAACAAACAGGGTTAGAATTTAAGTTCCTTCTGCTCATTTTCCTCTCAGTGGACACCCAGTGGGAGCTGCTTTTCCCTTTCTGTGCAAAGGGATCCCTGATGGATCCTGGCCTGTGCTGCTCCTTCTCTGCTCCAGCTGGGACTGAGCTGCAAACTTCTGCTCTTGTTCCATCACTTCCCCTTCCCAGAACAACTGTTGTGCTCCCAGTTTGACCTCCTGGCAGCCTCTGATCCCCCCAAATTCCTGCTGGAGGTGGCTGGCACTGAGGAGATCATTCCTGGCAGCTGCTGATCCCAGAGATGCAACGGAGCTCCAGGAGAGCTGGAGAGGGGCTTGGGGTGTGGGATGGAGGGACAGGACACAGGGAATGGCTTCCACTGCCAGAGATGAAGATTGGGAAGGAATTCCTGGTTCTGAGGGTGGGCAGGCCCTGGCACAGGTGCCCAGAGCAGCTGGGGCTGCCCCTGGATCCCTGGAAGTGTCCCAGGGCCGGGCTGGATGGGGTTTGGAGCACCTGGGACGCTGGGAGGTGTCCCTGCCATGGCAGAGGTGGCTCTGGATGGGCTTTAAAATCCTTCCAACCCAAACCACTCATGCATTCCATGACTCTTTTTTATGGCATCACTTAGGCTGGAAAAGCCCTTTAGGATCACTTGCTCATTTATGACTCAGGGCTGCTGCAGTGATGGGTTTATCAGGCATTTCCAATTACCACTGAATTTGTGTTCCTGACTTTCTGCAGGGATTTGTCCTCTGCCCACAGAAAGCCCTGGGTAATGCCAGGCTGAGGAACAGCCTCTTTGAGTCTCTCTAGGAAAAACTTCAGGGATCATTTCCTTTCCAAGGTGTATTTTGAGACTCGTCCTTTACCTGATCATGTGCCTTGATTAGACCTTCATCCCATTTCATTATTAAAATTGCACATGTGAAACAGAGTGAAATGTTTGGTAGAAGACTCTGTAGCACCAGGTGATTTCCTCATTCTGGATTTCATACAGATGAGTTTATTTTACTAAACAGTGTTAGATGACATGAAATTTCCTGTTCTGTCAGCTTTGTCTCATTATTTTGTGTGCAGCACTTTGGTCACTTTTGGAACAGCTGCTGGAATTTCCCAGGGATGTGGTGTTGGATGAGCTCGGGGTCACTCTGCTTCTCTCAGACCTGATTTGAAATTCACTTTAGAGGCTCAGGAGTGCATTTACCCACATTTACTGAGCCCTCCTTCACAGCTGGTGGCTCAGGGAGGTGAACCTTGTCAAATGGCACAGGTTTGAGAAATTCTGATTATATTCAGAGTTCTAGGAAGGTTTTTAGTGCTGCTTTCCTCCAGCTCAGTGTTTGTCCCAGTTCTGAGCCAGTTTGGGGCCCAGCTCCCTCTGTAGGAGTCTGTTTGCAGCTGGGGTTGGATGAGCTCCAGCTTTTCCTTTTTTTCCTTTTTTTCCTTCCTCCCCTCAGCCCTCACCTTTCCCTTCTGGCAGCCCAGGATGTGTCAGGATGCAGAGCCCCCCAGGCAGGGCATGGCTGGGTGCATTCTCAGGGTGCTCTCATTCTGAGCTGCAAGCTTTTAACAAAAATGAGGAAAGGCATCACGACTTGTCACACTCTGGGGGTGTGAAACCCTTCCATGGCTGTATCCAATATCTATACACAGCTCTCTGGTGTTGTTTATGTGTGGATATAAATGGGATGAAGTTAATCCTTATAAAGAATCAATTTTACTTGAGAAAAATCTGTTTTCACAGCGAAGAGGTGGCAGTGCCATCTCCCTGCTTTGGGGTTGTTCTGGGTCACATTCTCCTGTGTGTGTCCTGCTGGCAGCTTTTGGGTGACCCCACTGAGCAGAGCCTCCTCCTTCATCTTCATTCCCACTGGAGGGCTCCGAGGCAGAGCTCTGAGCATCCTCCACACCTCCTGTATGAAACCTTCACACCTATTTATTTGATTAAAACCTTAATAATCTTCCAAGGGCCTCTGGTTCCCAGCACAAGATTTATAATTCCCTGGTTTCTGTCCAGAAGTGGGACAGGATGGCTGAAGCTGGCTGGTTCCCTCCTCTCCAAGCTCCTGTTGTTCCCAGTGTCACACAACAACCCCTGTGCTTCCTCCCCAGCACCTGGCAGCTGTGGAGGAGAGGAAAATCAAGTCCCTGGTGGCTCTTCTGGTGGAGACTCAGATGAAGAAGCTGGAGATAAAACTTCGCCATTTTGAGGAGCTGGAAACCATCATGGACCGGGAGAAAGAGGCAGTAAGTGGGAATTTAGGATTAAATCTCTCACTGCAAAGATCTGTGTGCCAACATCTGCAAAACCAGCAGCTCCCTTCCTCCCCTCCCCTCCCCTCCCCTCCCCTCTCCTCTCCTCTCCTCTCCTCTCCTCCCCTCCCCTCTCCTCTCCTCTCCTCTCCCTCTCCCTCTCCCTCTCCCTCTCCCTCTCCTCTCCCTCTCCTCTCCCTCTCCTCTCCCTCTCCTCTCCCTCTCCTCTCCCTCTCCTCTCCCTCTCCTCTCCCTCTCCTCTCCCTCTCCTCTCCCTCTCCTCTCCCTCTCCTCTCCCTCTCCTCTCCCTCTCCTCTCCCTCTCCTCTCCCTCTCCTCTCCCTCTCCTCTCCCTCTCCTCTCCCTCTCCTCTCCCTCTCCTCTCCCTCTCCTCTCCCTCTCCTCTCCCTCTCCTCTCCCTCTCCTCTCCCTCTCCTCTCCCTCTCCCTCTCCTCTCCTCTCCCTCGTGTCCTTCTCCTTCAGCTGGAATCCATAATCCCTTCCCACAGGGGCCTGGGAGCCCTTTCCTCCTCCATGCAGTGTTTTCTCTATTCCATAAGCAGCAGGGGTATCCTGGCTTTGCTGCCTCACCCTTCCCACATGGATTGTGTCTGACCTGGGAACAGCTTTTCCCTGGAAAGGGTGGAAGGGATGGAACCTTTCCTTCCCTAGAGGAGGGAGCCAGCCCTGCCTGCCCTGACCCCGCTGAGGAGTGGGGTCCAAGGAGATGGCTCAGGTTTTTGGGAGCATTCTGAGGGGATGGGGAAGGCCTGGAAGGGGGATGTGGAGGTGGAAGGGGGATGCTCAGGAGAGGCAGCCTGGCTTTGTGGTGATGATGATGGGTTTGCCTGAGCTGGGAAGGCAGCAGCAGCTCCAGGAGAGGGGAGGAGTGAGGTCAGGACATGGAGAGGAGCTGTGTGGGCCTGGATTACTCAGGAATTACGAGCAGTTGTGTCACGTGCAGGGCCAGAGGCTTTGGGGAAGTGCTTCCTCTCTGGCTGAAAGATGACTCAAAATCTCATCTTTATCAGAATTGACACTTTTTAATTTCATTTTTTTCTGGTTTTTTGCTGCCTCATTGTTGAGAATAGACAGTCACTATGGATGGGTTGAAGATTCAACCTGGATTTTGTTGATTGATAATTCCAGGGATTCCCACATTTGCCCTTCTGTGTGAATTTAATGGAATTACACCCCCATTTGGCATTAATGGAATCCTATCTCAGGCTGGAAGGGGCATGAGGTCCAGCTCCTGCTCCTCACAGCACCTGAAACTAAACCATGAGCATCGTGCAGGCATTCCCTGGGCTCTGATGCCATGGCCACATCCCTGGGGAGCCCGGCCACCCCCTCCATGGAGAACCTCCTCTGCAATCCAGAGCTCCCCCTGAGCACACTGATGGAGTTTGACAGGATGGGGACTTCTCTTGGAGCAGGATGTCAGCAGGAATTTCTGGATTGCTCCACATCCTCCACCATCTCAGTCTGTGTTTGATTGGCAGCTCAGGAAATGGACCCATCTCTTTTGGAAAGGTTCCCTGCAGATTTCTTTCTTTGGGGGATATATTCCATTAGTGACAGGGAAGTTGTTTTTTTTCCTCTCTTTTGAGGCATATGACATTTCCCTTTTTAAAAATGTGCATACCGATTTTCCCCTTGGCTTCCTGGTGGTTAAATTCGGTCTTTTCACCTGTCATTGTGGATATTTAGTGGAATAATTAAAGCAGAAAAACCTCCTTGCTGCCACTGCACACTGTGCCTGGCTTTTCCTTGCAGGAAAAGGAGCAGGGATATGGTGAGTGTTGACAGGAATCAGTGCTGCAGACTGGAGGGTGTTACATTTCAGGCAAAACACATTTATTTGTGTTTGAGCTGAGCAGTGCTGAGTGTGGGAAACCTGGGCCTGTTGGTGGAGCTTTGCCCACCCAGAATTTCTAATGGCACTTGAAGCTTTGCTGCTTCTGTTCAGGGAGGAATCCCTGAGGTTGGAAAAGCCCTCCCAGCACATGGAGCCCAATGTCCAAATCCCCACCTTGTCCCCAGCCCAGGTCACTGAGGGTGGACACCTCCAGAGATGGGCACTCCAGACCTTTCCTGGGCACTCCAGACCTTTCCTGGGCACTCCTGGGCACTCCAGACCTTTCCTGGGCACTCCAGACCTTTCCTGGGCACTCCAGACCTTTCCTGGGCACTCCAGACCTTTCCTGGGCTCTCCAGACCTTTCCTGGGCTCTCCAGACCTTTCCTGGGCTCTCCAGACCTTTCCTGGGCTCTCCAGACCTTTCCTGGGCACTCCAGACCTTTCCTGGGCTCTCCAGACCTTTCCTGGGCTCTCCAGACCTTTCCTGGGCTCTCCAGACCTTTCCTGGGCTCTCCAGACCTTTCCTGGGCTCTCCAAACCATTCCTGGGCTCTCCAAACCATTCCTGGGCACTCCAGACCTTTCCTGGGCTCTCCAACCCTTTCCTGGGCACTCCAAACCTTCCTGGGCACTCCAAACCTTTCCTGGGCTCTCCAGACCTTTCCTGGGCTCTCCAAACCTTTCCTGGGCACTCCAAACCTTTCCTGGGCTCTCCAAACCTTCCTGGACACTGCAACCTTTCCTGGGCACTCCTGGGCACTCCAAACCTTTCCTGGGCTCTCCAAACCTTTCCTGGGCTCTCCAAACCTTCCTGGGCAGCCCCTGCCAAGGCCTGAGCCCCCTTTCCATGGGGAAATTCCTGCTGAAAGGAAGTTTCTGTGCTGGAGATGCAGCTGTAGCACACTGAGGTGTGTATGAGTGACCATCAGGTGCTTGTGCAGCACCTTGGCAGCAGCACAGGAACAGGTGCTGGGGATTGGGGATTGTCACAGCCAGAAGAACCTCCCTGAATTCCAGCTGATCTCCTGAGCAGGGACACTGCAGGAGAGGCTCCAGCAGAGGCCACAGAGATGTTGAGGGCTCTGGAGCGTCTCTGGTGAGCAGAGACTGCGGGAGCTGGGCCTGGCCAGTCTGGAGAAGGGAAAGGCTCCCAGGGGATCCCATCCATCCACACCAATCTCTCCAGCTGGGCCAGGAGAAGGGGCCACACCCTGCCCAGAGCCAGGAGCCAAGGAGCAGTGGCCACAGAGCAGAAGGCAGCAGCTGCAGCTGAGCAGGAGGAAGAGCCTGGAAC
This sequence comes from Periparus ater, assembly GCA_032357785.1. NCBI lineage: Eukaryota > Metazoa > Chordata > Aves > Passeriformes > Paridae > Periparus > Periparus ater. The sequence goes on along the minus strand of CM063609.1, from coordinate 675,199 downwards.
AGCTGCCCAGGGGGGCCTGGAGTGTCCCTGTGTGGACACATCCCTGTGTCACCTGCTGCAGCTCACCCTGCCCTGGGGGATCTCCAGAGCCTCCCAGCCCAGGCACTCGGGGCTTCTGGGGCAGCTGAAGGTTCTCAGCCTCGCTCCTCATTCCAGCTGCAGGAACAACTCAGACTGGAGTGCAGCTGGAGGTTTCTGGTGGAGTTCCCACTGGAAAATGTGTTACTGGAAAAGGTTGTTTTTATCCCAGTCTGGGTTTGTGTGTGAGATGGTGACAGAGCCTGCTACTGAACCAGGCCTTTGGGCTCTGTACTAGAGCCCAGGCTTGAACTTGGCTCAGCTTTAACACCAACTCATGTTAGAGCTTTTATTTTTGTGCCTTTTTTTCCTCTGTCCAGCTGTCTTTCCTCATCCCAGGCACAGGAATTGTGCAGAAGGGAAGTTCTCCCTGGTTTTCCTTACTCAAATGTGAATTTTCAGGCACTGGCTGCTGTTTGGGCATCCTTGTAAAGACTTTTAAACTGTAGCAGGATTGGGTGCCACGAAGAGAGCAAAGCAGGGCCACAAAAGGGTCTCAAAGGAATAAAAAAGTGTTGCCTGAGCTTTTGTTTGGGGTCATTTGCAGGAATTCCTCTCCCAGCTGTCTGCCACGTCGGGAATGTTTCCCCACACGCCCCATTTCCCCGTGGGGTGGATGGATGGGGCTCTTCCCTCAGCGGATCAGAGTGTCCAGGGGAGAAAGGAGCCAGGGCAGCGTGAATGATGTGAGTGATGTGAATGATGTGAGTGATGTGAATGATGTGAATGATGCCATTGTGGGCCTGCAGCAGCCACCCCACCCCAGCCAGGAGAATCTTTAATTCATGAGCTCAGCCCATCTGGGGCTGCTGAATGCAGCCTCTGTGGAGCTCCCTTCCTGCTCCCCAGCCCTGCCAGCACCGACTACTGAGGGAGCTTTGGGATTTTTGGAGAACTCGTGCTAGGTGAGAGTCTCCTTGGCAACCTGCTTTTCAGCTGAATTAAGGAGTCTACCTTAAAACACTCATTAAATATTTGTAAACGAGTCACGCAAGCCCCGCTCCGGTTGGCCAAGAGGAATAATGTGGGAATATTCCTTCAATAAGTCAAATATCACTTCCTTCACCAGAACACCCAGCCATCATGCAATTTCCCAATGGCAGGAAATGCTTTCTGTAGCTTTTATTTTGGTCTTTTCATGGAATCTCAGACTGGATCTTCTGGATCATCCAGTTCCACCCAAGGCAGGGGCACCTTCCCTAGATCAGGTTGCTCAGGTCTCACTCTCTACATGACTTCATAATTAATCAAAGTATTTGATGTATTTGATGTTAATTGGCCTACATGACATGAGGTTTTTTACATAAGCTCCTAATATCACAATCACTGGTGTCTGGCTGCTGTGACATCCAGTTCCTGCACTCAGAGGATGGAGAAGGATCCTGCCTGTGATCCCTGAGCTCCTGGAGCCGCACACACGTTCTGCTTCGGGCTCACCCACAAATTCCCCTGAGATTCCTGTTCTCCCTCATTCCATCATGCAGAAAAGATGGAGAGAAAAACCCCAGTTTCTCCCAGAGCTGTGTTAGGGCTGAGCTCTGGGTGCAGAGCTCAGTGAGTGCCCAGCTGTGCTGCTGAGAGCTTTTGGGACAGAACAAGGTGAGTTCATGTAGAAAAATCTCCGGAGCCTTTCCCAGAACCTGCTGCAAACAGGCACAGGACAGCAGTTTGATTTGGGTTTGGTGGGGTTGGGATGAGAGGCTTCCAAGGCAAGGCAGGGATTGTCAGGAGCACGTTTGAAATGCACCATCCCTAACCCAGCTCTGCCTTTTGTCCCGTTCCTGGCACAGCTGGAGCAGCAGAGGCAGCAGCTGCTGACGGAGCGCCAGAACTTCCACATGGAGCAGCTCAAGTACGCCGAGCTGAGGGCTCGCCAGCAAATGGAGCAGCAGCACAGCCAGAACCCCCAGCAGCCCCAGCAGCACCCCAGCGGGGCTGGCATGGCCCCTCTGGGGACACCAGCCCACCCTGGGCTGCTGCCCCACCAGCAGCCCCCGCCCTACCCCATGATGCACCACCAGATGCCACCTCCTCACCCACCTCAGCCAGGTGAGAGCCAGCAGAGGGGGATTCCTGCCCTGAATCCCTGAGGAGCTGCCCGAGGGGCTGTGGGTGGTGTGGGTTACTGGTTTATACTGGTTTATAATGGTTTATAATGGTGCTGCTGTCAGACACGGCTGGCTGGAAGGATGAGCTTTGCTTGTTGTGCAGTTTCATTACAGAGCTTTCATCCCCATTCCAAAGATGTGGGGAGGAGGGTGGGAACCCCAAAAGTCAGGAATGAGGGAGGGCCAGGCTCCCCCAGCAGCACCAGGGTGAAAAGAGGAGAAATTCCTTCCAGCCCCAGGAAAACTCTTCTTTCCCTGGAGGCTCATCCAGCAGGGCTGGGAGCCCCTGCCTGGGACAGCCAAGCTCTAAAGTGAAATATGAAACTGCCCCAAGCACTTCCAGATGTTTTCAGGTTATTTGTGTTTCCTTGGGCTTGTTTTATACTTGGTGATCTGAGCAGATGCTCCTTCAAAACCAATCCTCCCTCAAATTCTGCAGTTCCTGGCACACCAAACCATGTTCAGAAATGAAGAATGAGGACTGGGACAAGCAGCAGAGGCAGGGAGCTCCTGAAGGAACTTCCTTTGGCAGGAGACCTGACTGTGAGAGGTTCCTGGGTCCTGCCTGGATGTGTTTGATGCCAGGGGAGGGTCACAGGACCGTGTTGGTCAGAGGGGTCACCTGGAAGTCTGGTGCAGCCTCTCCTGCTGAGGGTTGGGTGTCTCCAGGGCCAGGGTGATCAGGTGATGGTGGGAACTGGCAGCTTTTACCTGCTAAAGGCTGTTGAAATGGGAATTTAAAGTCAAATAACGGTGTCTGGCACGTGGGAAGCTGGCTGTGGGACAGGATACAGCCAGGGATGAGCTTGACCAAAACCTGCTCCAGAAGAACACCTGATCAGTTATTAGCCAAAAATATTGGGGAAGATTTTTCATGGGCAGCTGCTGAAGAAGCTGGAAAGTTTGGGTGTCATAATCCAGATCAAACATGGAAACAGGAAGCTGCAGGAACTTGAGTTTTCTTCTTAAGACAAAAAGTGGTTTGGGAAGGAGCAGAAGGGCACAGGAAAACATCAGGATTTGCAGGTGAGCAGGAGAATGGGAAGTGTTTAATCCAATTGGATCTGCAGAGTAATCAAAGACTCAGCAGGTGCAGAGAACTGGAGACTGGGCAGGAGGGGAAGAGTTGTCTGGTGGGGCTCAGGGAGTTCCTGGGTTTACTGTGGACAAAAATCCCTGGGACTGTTTGGGAGCTGGTTTGTTTTTTGCTGGAATTGGATTGGGAGTGTGATAAAACATGTTTTAGATTTAACATCCTGGCTCTGGGGGTCTGTTGTGGGGTGAGGACAGCTCAGGGCTGCTCCCGTGGCCATGAGGGAATAACCTGGAAAGGGAAAACTGGGAAATGAGGAGAGAGGGAAGGAGGGAATCCTGGCACATCCATACCCAGCTCTCCCTTCCACGCTGCAGTGGAGGCTGGGACAAGATGAAAGCATTGTTGCATTTATTCACTGACAGCTCCTTCCAGCTCTGCATTCCCAGCTCCCCTCCCGGAGCAGGGACAGGGAATGGGCTCTGGTAATTAGCCAGAACATCTCTCTTTCAGGTTTGATTAAAGCAATCTATAGATTGACTTTTCCAGCAGCACTTCCCCTGGCTCCAGCATCCAGAGATGTCTCATTCCAAACACCCCCAGCAGCAGGACCTGCCCTCACCTCCTGGCAGTTCTCTGGTTTGATGCTTTTGTAAAGGGAAGCATTTGAGGCCTGCTCAAAGTTTGGAGCAAACCCCTCTGTGTCCCCAGCATGGCTGGTACTGCCTGGAAGGCAGAGGGGGTTTATTCCCCTGAGTTCTCCAGAGGTTTGTTAGGAATGCCTGGGAAGCCCATGGCTCCCAAAAGCTCTTTGGCTGCACAGTGGAATTTCTCTGATTTGGAGAGAAAATGGCAAATTGGTGAACTTCAGCTTGTTGAGCCCACACCTGGGAGTTCCCTCAGTGGATCTGCCCCCGAGTCTCCTGCAGCCTTGGTGGAGATCCCAAAATCTGGAGAGTGTGAGGAGATTGTGGAGTCCTGGAATGGTTTGGGTTGGACCTTGAGAATCACCCAGAGCCAGCCCTGCCATGGCAGGGACACCTTCACTGCCCCAGGCTGCTCCAGCCTGGCCAGAGAAATCCCCCAAAGCCCTGAGAGTGTTCCAGAAGCACCAGGGAGCAGCTGGGCTGGCAATTCCTGCTCAGCTGCTCTCAGCTGGCCAGGTTTCCCTGCAGCCCTGGTGTCACACAGGTCCTGACCTCAGCAGCAGCTCAAGGGGCCACCATGGGCCCAGCAGAGAGAGCCTGGGAGGGACTGACGAGAGCTGGAGGGATGGGGAGCAAAGGCAGGAAAGGATCTGAGATGGCATTGGAGAGGGAAGAGGAGGATGAATTCCTGCTCACAGCTTGCCTGGGCTCAGGGGCAGAGGCAGTAAAGTTAAGTTCTTACCTAAGTTAAAAGTGAGGCTTTTCCCAAAAATAGGGTTTTTAGCTCAGATGTCAGTCTGGACCTGGTGGTGGGGAACATCTCCAGCCAAGGGTCACCCATTTCTCCTTGGCATGGCCATGTCTGGCTCTGCTGGACCATAGAATTCATTTTCCCTGAGCTTATTTTGTCCTGGAATGAAAACTTTTAAAATAGGAAAACAAAGTTGGGTTTTGGATTCCAATTTCACTGTGAAAAGCTGCACCTTGTCATTGTAATGGGAAATAAAATTCCCTGTTTCTTCCCATGGTACCACTTTTGGCACTTCATTGATTTCTCTTCAAGCTCTGGGCTGGTGATCAGTGGGATGAGAACTCCTGGTGTGGAATACAAGAAACTTCTGGAAATTCTTGGAGGAAGAGAGGTAGCTGGGAATTAGTAGCTGTCATTATTAACTCTTCCTTCAGGTGGGATTTTCACCTGGTAAATAATTTCTGACCTAAGGCAGAAATGGAGTGAGGAGGGCAGGATACACTTCCCACCACAGCTGGATGAGCAGCTTTAAAACCTTTCCCCTGATATATTTTACCTCATTTTCTGTCAATGGTTGAAATACTCAAAAAAAAGTCTTTGTCAGGAATTTTGGGCTTGGGGTTTTTCAGCTGCTGAGCATTTCATTTTTTGTGAGTTTAAATTAAGTTGCTGGATGTTGCTTCCTTATCATGCTGTTGATGATTCCAGGGGGCTTTTTGGGTACAGAAAGGATTTTGAGTTCCCTTCCTTTAGGTAAATATTCCCCAACAGCTGTCAGTGCTTGGTATTTCTCCATCAGATGTGCAGAGCTCGCTGGGGACGTGCAGGGAGCAGTGGGATGAGAGGAAATCCAAGCCAGGGGGTGTGAATGAGGCTGGAGCTGATCCGTGGCTGTGATTTGGGATTGGGGGTGTCAGGGTGACACAGGAGCATCCACACCACGTTGGGCTCTCTCTGCTGCAGTTTGGCTGTTTGAAACCCTGCCCCAGGGAAGAGGTGTTGGGGCTGGAACATGAATAGGAGGAGGAAATGTTTGCTGTGGTACAGAATTCCTGGAATCCAGCGGTGAATCACAGCCACACCAGGACAGCGGCGTGACCGGTGCTGTGCTGGCCTCCCCTCCAGAGGCCTGAGCCTCTCCCTGGGATCCTGTGATCCTCTGGGATGTTTGCTGGAGGATCCTTCCCTCTGGGAGGGCAGCAGCAGCAGCAGGGAGATGTTCCCAGTGTGTCCTACGTGCTTCCCAGGAGGCCGGGAATGGTGATCCCGGCGCGGGGCTCCGGCGCTGTCCGGCCCTCCGAGGGAGGGGCAGAAATGCTGGGTGCCAGTGAAGTGGAAATTCTGCCTCTCCTTCCCCGAGACACGAGGCTAAATGAGTTCTTGTGGTTAATTATTCACAGTGCTGGGCTGGGGGGGCGGCAGGAGGGAGGGAAGGATGGATTTGCTGTTGGAATATCCCTGCCCGTGGCAGGGGTGGAATGAGATGAGCTTTAGGGTCCCTTCCAACCCAAACCACTCCAGGACTCCCAAAGCCTGTGAAAGCCATTCCCAGTGAGAAGGAGCACACCTTGGAATAGCAGCAGGCATTCCCTGGAGCTGTTCTCCTGCAGCAGCAGGGTGACAGCCAGGCTCATCCCACGGTGCTGCCCTCCAAGGGTCCCTCCTGCACGGACCCCTGCCTGTGTCCATGGGTGTTCTGTGTCCATGGAGCATTCCCTGTGTCCATGGAGCATTCCCTGTGTCCATGGAGCATTCCCTGTGTCCATGGAGCATTCCCTGTGTCCATGGGTGTTCTGTGTCCATGGAGCATTCCCTGTGTCCATGGGTGTTCTGTGTCCATGGGTGTTCTGTGTCCATGGAGCATTCCCTGTGCCCATGGGTGTTCTGTGTCCATGGGTGTTCTGTGTCCATGGGTGTTCTGTGCCCATGGGTGTTCTGTGTCCATGGATGTTCTGTGTCCATGGGTGTTCTGTGTCCATGGAGCATTCCCTGTGTCCATGGAGCATTCCCTGTGTCCATGGGTGTTCTGTGTCCATGGGTGTTCTGTGTCCATGGATGTTCTGTGCCCATGGGTGTTCTGTGTCCATGGATGTTCTGTGCCCATGGGTGTTCTGTGTCCATGGAGCATTCCCTGTGTCCATGGAGCATTCCCTGTGTCCATGGGTGTTCTGTGTCCATGGATGTTCTGTGTCCATGGGTGTTCTGTGTCCATGGAGCATTCCCTGTGTCCATGGGTGTTCTGTGTCCATGGAGCATTCCCTGTGTCCATGGAGCATTCCCTGTGTCCATGGGTGTTCTGTGTCCATGGGTGTTCTGTGTCCATGGATGTTCTGTGTCCATGGCTTTCCTGTGTCCATGGAGCATTCCCTGTGTCCATGGGTGTTCTGTGTCCATGGAGCATTCCCTGTGTCCATGGGTGTTCTCTGTCCATGGGTGTTCTGTGTCCATGGGTGTTCTGTGTCCATGGGTGTTCTGTGTCCATGGATGTTCTGTGTCCATGGAGCATTCCCTGTGTCCATGGAGCATTCCCTGTGTCCATGGGTGTTCTGTGTCCATGGAGCATTCCCTGTGTCCATGGAGCATTCCCTGTGTCCATGGAGCATTCCCTGTGTCCATGGAGCATTCCCTGTGTCCATGGGTGTTCTGTGTCCATGGAGCATTCCCTGTGTCCATGGAGCATTCCCTGTGTCCACGGATGTTCTGTGTCCATGGATGTTCTGTGTCCATGGCTTCCCTGTGTCCATGGGTTTTCCCTGCACTCATTCCCTGTGTCCATGGGTTTTCTGTGTCCATGGGTGTCCCTGGTCAGAGCACTCCTGTGTCCATGGGTTTCCCTGCACTCACTCCCTGTGTCCATGGGTTTTCTGTGTCCCTGGGTTTTCCCTCCATGGAGCACTCCTTCCCTGTGTCCCTGGGTTTTTCCTGCACTCATTCCCTGTGTCCCTGGGTTTTCCCTGATCAGAGCCCTGCCTGTGTCCAGGGGTTTTCCCTCCAGGGAGCACTCATTCCCTCTGTCCATGGGTTTTCTGTGTCCATGGGCTTCCCTGCACTCCCTCCCTGTGTCCCCAGGTTTTCCCTGCACTCATTCCCTGTGTCCATGGGTTTTCTGTGTCCATGGGTTTTCTGTGTCCCTGGGTTTTCCCTGCACTCATTCCCTGTGTCCATGGCTTTCCTGTGTCCATGGGTTTTCCCTGCACTCATTCCCTGTGTCCATGGCTTTCCTGTGTCCATGGGTTTTCCCTGCACTCATTTCCTGTGTCCATGGGTTTCCCTGCTCAGAGCAATCCTGTGTCCATAGGTTTTCCCTCCATGGACCACTCAGTGCCTGTCTCCATGGATTTTCCTTGCACAGAGCACTCACTGCCTGTGTCCATGGGTTTCCCTGCTCAGAGCACTCCCTGTGTCCATGGGTTTTCTGTGTCCATGGGTTACATTCCCTGTGTCCATGGGTTTTCCCTCTGTGTCCATGGGTTTTCTGTGTCCATGGGTTTCCCTGGTCAGAGCACTCTCTGTGTCCATGGGTTTTCCCTCTGTGTCCCTGGGTTTTCCCTGCTCAGAACATTCCCTGTGTCCATGGGTTTTCCCTCTGTGTCCATGGATTTTCTGTGTCCATGGGTTTCCCTGCTCAGAGCATTCCCTGTGTCCCTGGGTTTTCTGTGTCCATGGGTTTTCCCTCTGTGTCCATGGGTTTCCCTGCTCAGAACATTCCCTGTGTCCATGGGTTTTCCCTCTGTGTCCATGGATTTTCTGTGTCCATGGGTTACATTCCCTGTGTCCCTGGGTTTTCTGTGTCCATGGGTTTTCCCTGCTCAGGCCAGGCAGGGAGAGGTGCTGGAGGATTTGGATCATCTCCAATCCTCGTGCATCACAACAAAACCCCTCTGGCTGCTTATCAGCCCAGTGCTCCTCAAGTGCTGATTTAATAGAGGGAGAGGCTTTTTAATGGAGATAAATACCTTGGAGAGCCTCTAAAGTCAATTCCTCCCCCGTTTCTTGGGAATGTGAGGCTGCATTGGCAGCAGGGGAAGGTGAACCTGCCCAGCCCCTCTGTGTGAGGGGTTTTCAGTCAGTTAAATCTCGTTGTGTTGAACCTTTGGGCTGGATCTCTTCCCACAGCTGCTGTTCCTAAGCTCTCCCCCCTATGTAGGTCACACTTGCACATTTTCTGCTTGAGCCGCTTGTCTTGGAGCGCTTTCTGTTGGAAACAAAACGAGTCTGTAGGAGCAGGGCTGTGCTGCTGCCCTGGTGGCAGCGGTGATTTAATCCCACCCAGGATGGGCTCCGTGCTTGGGAACTCTCAGCTCGGGGGTTTTGGGATGGAATGGGTTGGGTTTGTTCCTCTGCCAGCTCTCTAAGCTAATTTTGAGATAAAAATGTCACATCCCGTGTCAGGAAGGGAAAAAAAGAGGCCAAAGCCTCACAAAGAGGAGCTGCAAAGCTCAGGGACAACTTCAGCAAACCTGCAGCACCACTTGGTGTTAAACCTCTGAGGTCTAACAGGGAAAAACAGGGACACTCCATGGTGTGGGAACGAGGGAGCTTCCCAGTGAGCATTGCTGGGAGATCTGGAGTTGATTTGGGTTGGAAGAGACCTTCAGGATCATCCAGAGCCATGGCAGGGACACCTCCCACCATCCCAGGCTGCTCCAAACCCCATCCAGCCTGGCCTTGGGCACTGCCAGGGATCCAGGAGCACACTTTGCATTCATGACATTTTCCAAAGTAGATTTAGTTTCTGTTCAGTGGTGATTTTGGCTCAGCTGGGGTTGATTTGCATATAAAACATCCTTGAATCTTCAGGTCCCTGCAGGTTTGTCAGCCTTTCCCTGAAGGAATTCCTGCCCAGTGCTGGAGTTTCACGTGAAGCCACTCACTGTGCAGTAAAGTCTGATTCAGCTTCAGGTGCTTCAGAAGAGGGATTTTAATATTAATCACTTCATTAGGGAGAGAGAATCTCATAGGCCATTGGTGTTCAGGGATGGCCAAATCATTGAGGCTCCTGTCAGGTGGCAGCTCCCAGGCTGGGAATTCCTCAGTTCCCACCTTTCCTGGGCAAACACATCCAGTTTTTATGTTTTTATTCCCTGATCAACCTGAACTTTGCCAGTGGATGACTCCCCTTGTAGAATATCTATATATCTAATATCTATATATCTGTATATCTATATATCTATATATCTAATATCTTCTTCTGCCACAAAGCCTCTGAGTCTTTGGGGGGTTGGAACTGGATGATGTTTCCCAGTATCCCATTCCTCTGGCCCTGGGAGCCATTCCCTGTGTCCTGTCCCTCCATCCCTTGTCCCCAGCCCCTCTCCAGCTCTCCTGGAGCCCCTTCAGGTCCTTCCCCCTTGCCTGGGGTTAGGTGTCCATCCCTGTCTCATTAAAATCCTGTCCCTCCATGGAAGTGTGTGGAAGGAAATGGAATTGGATAACACCAAACCATCCCTCAAATGAGTTTTTAAAGCATCAACCCCAGCTGGAGGTGCCCGAGGCCGGGTGTTGTAGCTGGAACAGGGAGCTGGTTTGTGAGGAAGAGCAGTGGAATCCTCTCTCCAGGGAATCCCAGTAGGAATTCCTGGGCAGCCAAGTTCCAGCTGTGTGATTTCAGTTCTCCCACACAATTTATCCGTGAGGTTTCACGGGATGCCCTTTCCAGTGTGGTTTCAGTGCCAGCACTGGGTTTGCCTGTGTTGTCTCCCACTTTTCCCTTGTGATTCCAGGTGCCCCTGGCCCTTCCTGAGGTGTTGAAAAGGCGTTTCCTGGGAGTGTGGGGCACGGGAGGAGCTGCCTGTGAGGCTCTGCAGGGATCACAGCCCCCATCCTTCCCCTTGCAGCTCTCCAGGGCTCACCCCACTGTCTGTCCCTCCTCTGCAGGTCAGATGCTCCCTGGACAGCCCATGGCAGGCAGGATGATGTCCTCCAGCATCCACCCCAGCCCTGGGGCTGCCCCACCAGGCAGCACCCCACCACTGGGGCACCCCATGGCCGGGAACCTCATCGGGCCCCGCGTGCCGCTGGCAGCTCCCAACGGAATGTGTAAGTGTCCTGGGGTGATCCTGGGCTTCCTCTGCTCCTGGAAACTCCCTGGGGTGATCTGGGGGGTTCCTCTGCTCCTGGAAACATCCTGGGGTGATCCTCTGCTCCTGGAAATTCCCTGGGGTGATCCTGGGCTTCCTCTGCTCCTGGAAACTCCCTGGGGTGATCCTGGGCTTCCTGTCCTGCTGGAGACTCCCTGGGGTGATCCTGGGGTGATCCTCTGCTCCTGGAAACTCCCTGGGGTGATCCTGCGGTGATCCTCTGCTCCTGGAAACATCCTGGGGTGATCCTGGGGGGTTCCTCCGCTCCTGGAAACTCCCTGGGGTGATCCTGGGGTGATCCTCTGCTCCTGGAAACTCCCTCCAGGTTCTGTCTGCACTGCCAGGGCTGTGCTGGAAGCTCTAAGTGCTCCTCAGCCCTCTGGGCATCCCAGCGCATTCCAGCATCCTTTATTTTATTTATAACATCCTTTATTTTATTTATAATGCTACAGAGGCTCGGTGGTGATGATCAAAAGCCTCTCCTGACTTAGTGGAGGGTCAGGAATTAACTGTAATTCCTAAATTAGTGGAGGTCAGAGTAGGACCCAGTTCAGTAATTCCTCACTGGAAACTTGGCACCCTGGAATTGGAGCAAGGAAGGTCCTGGTTAGGAGGAAGGAGAAGATAAACCACATAAAGAACATTCCCAGTATAAAATCTGCACCTCTAAAAATGAAGTTGATTTATGGCAGCCAAAAAAGCAGCTGGATCAGGAGCCATGGTGTGGGAGTTGCTTGGATGAGTGTGAGAGTGTGGCCAAGCCCAGAAGGCAGAAGACAAGCTGGCACAGGGAGGAATGACTGAGGAATTCTCCATCAGGAATTCCTCAATAAATTTCCCATTATTAATTGCAGCCTGGCCCAGCTGCTGCTCAGGAACCTTCACCCCCAAAACTCCCAGAGTGGTTCTCAGTGGAGGAGCAGGAATTGTCATCACTCCTAGTACCTCTCCCAAAAAATAATTGGGAAAAGCCCTTTTGATTCTGGCTTCAGCAGCAGGAGCTGCTGTGAGCTCTGACTCAGGGGCGTTCCCAGCCCCAGCAGGGAAACTCTGCCTGTGCTATTTCTGTTTGGCCATGGCTCCTGCTCCTCTGCTCCCCCAGCTGTGCTTCATTCTCCATCCTTCCTCCCGAGCCTTCACCACTGGGAATGTCTTGTGTCAGCCTGGATTGCTGTTTGCTCTCTTCCCTTTCTGAATTTCTCCTTTTTTCCTCCCCTGCTGAACAAGTCAGTCATGTTCCATTAGCATCTCCTCTGTGGGCAGAGGCTGCCCCTCTGTATCCCTCCTTTCCTCTGCCTCCATGGATTCCTCTGCTTTAACCTCCATCCATCCTTCCAGGGAGGAGCAGCCTCTGTTTAAATCCAACCTATTGTTCATCTGTTTTAAACAGAGAAGAGCTGTAATTTGGAGCTGGGAGGTGAGAGGTGCCAATTCCAGCTCTGCAAGTTGCTTGGCATGGGTTTGCCAGCTGTAAAAATAGGGGAATTTTTTTTCCTTGGAAAAGCAAACTGAAGGTGCAGCAGAGCTTCAGGAGCCGCCGTGGTGCCGTTCCTGGGTTCTGCTGCAGGGATCCCCTCGGACCCTCCCGTGGCCTGGGGACACTCAGGCACTTGTTGTGTCCCTTCTCTGTGTCCAGCCCTTCCTGCTGTCCCTCCTGTCCCTCCCTGTCCCTCCCTGTCCCTCCCTGTCCCTCCTGTCCCTCCTGTCCCTCCTGCTGTCCCTCACTGTCCCTCCCTGTCCCTCCTGTCCCCCCCTGTCCCTCCTGCTGTCCCTCCTGCTGTCCCTCCTGCTGTCCCTCCTGTCCCTCCCTATCTCTCCCTGCTGTCCCCCTGTCCCTCCCTGTCCCTCCTGCTGTCCCCCCGTGTCTCCCTGTCCCTCCTGTCCCACGTGTTCTCCTGTGTCCCACCCTGTCCCTCCCTGACCCCCCGGCCCTCCTGCTGTCCCTCACTGTTCCCCCTGTCCCCCCGTCCCTCCCTGTCCCTTCTGTCCCTCCTGCTGTCCCCCCTGTCTCCCTGTCCCTCACTGTCCCTCCTGTCCCTCACTGTCCCCGTTGTGTCCCCCTGTCCCTCACTGTCCCCGTTGTGTCCCTCACTGTCCCCCTGTCCCTCACTGTCCCGGTTGTGTCCCTCACTGTCCCTGTGTCCCTCACTGTCCCCGTTGTGTCCCTGTGTCCCTCACTGTCCCTGTGTCCCTCACTGTCCCGGTTGTGTCCCTCACTGTCCCGGTTGTGTCCCTCACTGTCCCCCTGTCCCTCACTGTCCCCCTGTCCCTCACTGTCCCCGTTGTGTCCCCCTGTCCCTCACTGTCCCCGTTGTGTCCCTCACTGTCCCCCTGTCCCTCACTGTCCCGGTTGTGTCCCTCACTGTCCCTGTGTCCCTCACTGTCCCCGTTGTGTCCCTGTGTCCCTCACTGTCCCTGTGTCCCTCACTGTCCCGGTTGTGTCCCTCACTGTCCCGGTTGTGTCCCTCACTGTCCCCCTGTCCCTCACTGTCCCCCTGTCCCTCACTGTCCCCGTTGTGTCCCCCTGTCCCTCACTGTCCCTGTGTCCCTCACTGTCCCCGTTGTGTCCCCCTGTCCCTCACTGTCCCGGTTGTGTCCCCCTGTCCCTCACTGTCCCTGTGTCCCTCACTGTCCCCCTGTCCCTCACTGTCCCCATTGTGTCCCTCACTGTCCCGGTTGTGTCCCGCAGATCCCGGTCCAGCGCAGGCAGCCCCCGCGGAAGGAGTGACCCCCCCTCCGGCCGGAGCCCCGCCAGCCTCAGCCGCTCCCTAAAGCAGCCAAGGAAGGAGGAAGGAACTTCCACAGCAACATCGTGGTGACCAAAAGAGAATTCCTCAGTTCCCTTCTGTCCCCTGGGGAGGTGTCCCCTCCTGTCCCAGCCGTGTGTGGCACACGGAGCCCGGCACAGCTGGCACAGCTGGCACAGCTGGCACAGCTGGCACAGCTGGCACAGCCCGGCGTTCCCTCGGGAAAGCTTTGGGTGGGGATGCCGGGAGCTCCCCGTGTTGCTGCTGGGAAATCCTTCACCCCTTGGCCTGCTTGCCTTGCACAGCTCCACGCTGGTTTCCTTCCTCTTGGTGCTTCGAGCTCGGGTTTCTCCCGGGAAGGGTGAAATGATCCAGGTTTTAGGGCACTTCTGGGGTCTCCAGGAGTTCTGGGGTCTCTGGCAGAGCCAGGCACCGAGGGGAGAGCCCAAACCAGAGCCTGGAGCGGGGCAGGAGAAGCAGAGTGTGCTGGAGCACGGAGCCTCAGGGCTGGCAGCCTCTAACTTATTACAGGAAATAATTGATCCGTGGCAATGAATCTGGGAGTGAATCAATCAGAATAAAACCACTCAATGGGAGGAGTTTTCTCGCTCCAGTTTTCACCTTCCCTTTGCCTTTGGAGGTGGTAGTTGGACCTTCCCTGAGTAGTTTGGTGCAGTAGCCAACTGAGGAATAACCCCCTGTTTTTAGTCCCTCTTTTTGGAGCATATACTTTGTACTTTTTAAAATGAAGAAAACAAAACAAAAAAAAAACAAAAAAAAAAAAAATAAAGTAGGTAGCGAAGAAGTGCTAGAATTTGGGATTGGGTTGGGATGGCTGGGATGGGAATGGCAGAACTACCTCTGGACAGCCAGGGTGGCTGGGACAGCTCCTGTCACCCCCCTGCGGCTGGAGGGGCGGGGAAGGGAGCAGCTGCAGCAGGCAGAGCTGGGAGCACTCCAGAGCTGCTGCTGGGAAACCTCCAGGCTGCCAAAAATGGGGAAAAAATCCTGCAAAAAAATCCTTTTCTGCCCTTGGTTGGGGTTCTCTGCCCTCGCCCTGGCCCAGGAGCGTTTGGGATTTCCCTGCCCGGGCTCTGGATGCTGCTCCTTGATTTCAGGGGTGCCTTTTGTCCGGGTGGGGGTTGAGCTCGGGCTGGAGAGAGGCTCCCAAAAACTCTGGAACCTCCAGAACCACTTCCACCCTTTCAAAATCAAGGATTTGCCAGGTCTTCCAGCACGACTCCACGCTCCACAGAGAGCGGCCGGGGCCTTCCCATTCCCCTTCCCAAGGCTTCCTTCCCCTCCAGGGTCTTTGGGGTGAGCGTGGGGTTTCTGGTGCAGCCCTTAGTCCAGTTTAGAGTAACCTCAGGTTGTTTTTAGCGTGAGCTATTCCCAGGATCCAGGTGGAGACTATTTTTTACTGTCCTAGTGCTGATCCTGCCGAGGACCTGGATCCTGGACTCTGTTTTGTTTCTGTATAAATAATCCCTGTGCCCACTTTTTCACCTGATCTCTGTATAGGGCCGGTTTGATTCCTGCAGCAGCCACCCAATTTTGTGAAATAAAAGCAAAAAACAGCGGTTTTTGTACAAAGCCTGTGCAGTTTGTGAAGTCTCCTTTGCCTCTGTGTGCTGGGAATTGTCGCTGTGATCCGGGACTCAACTCCAGAGGAGCAAACACAAAACCTGAGCTCAGGGGAGACCCAGGAGCCACGGGGGGAGCTCAGACCCTGCCCAGCCTCGGGATGTGCTGCTGGGCCAGGCCCTGGCAGGGTTTGAGAGCTCAGGAGCAGCTGTGGAGCAGCAGCATCGCTGGATGGGCTGGGGGAGGCCTGTCCCACTGCTCTGCCACCCTCCTGCTCTGCCTTCCAGTCTGGATTTATTCCAACCATTCCCACTGCTTTGCCTCGGGAGTGGCTCCTGTTCCTGGCCATCCTGTACTGCCTAAATTCCCCAGGGAGGAAATCCCAGGGATGGAGCTGTGTCCCCACAGACACACCATGAAAGCCACATTCCCAACTGGGAATTCTCCTTGGATAGGCTGGGGGTCTCAAGGGCTGGGGTCTCCAGGGCTGGGATCTCCAGGTTTGGATCTCCAGGGCTGGGGTCTCCAGGGCTGGGATCTCCAGGGCTGGGATCTCCAGGGTTGGGATCTCCAGGGCTGGGGGTCTCCAGGGCTGGGGTCTCCAGGGCTGGGGGTCTCCAGGGTTGGGGTCTCCAGGGCTGGGATCTCCAGGGCTGGGGTCTCCAGGGCTGGGGTCTCCAGGGCTGGGGTCTCCAGGTTTGGATCTCCAGGGCTGGGGTCTCCAGGTTTGGATCTCCAGGGCTGGGGTCTCCAGGTTTGGATCTCCAGGGCTGGGGTCTCCAGGTTTGGATCTCCAGGGCTGGGGTCTCCAGGGCTGGGGGTCTCCAGGTTTGGATCTCCAGGGCTGGGGGTGTCCAGGGCTGGGATCTCCAGGGTTGGGATCTCCAGGGCTGGGGTCTCCAGGGTTGGGATCTCCAGGGTTGGGATCTCCAGGTTTGGGTCTCCAGGGCTGGGGTCTCCAGGGCTGGGGTCTCCAGGGCTGGGGGTCTCCAGGGCTGGGATCTCCAGGGTTGGGGTCTCCAGGTTTGGATCTCCAGGGCTGGGATCTCCAGGGCTGGGGTCTCCAGGGCTGGGGGTCTCCAGGTTTGGATCTCCAGGGCTGGGGGTCTCCAGGGCTGGGGTCTCCAGGACTGGGATCTCCAGGTTTGGATCTCCAGGGCTGGGGTCTCCAGGGCTGGGATCTCCAGGACTGGGGTCTCCAGGGCTGGGGTCTCCAGGGTTGGGATCTCCAGGTTTGGGTCTCCAGGGCTGGGGGTCTCCAGGTTTGGGTCTCCAGGACTGGGGTCTCCAGGGCTGGGGGTCTCCAGGTTTGGGTCTCCAGGGCTGGGGTCTCCAGGGCTCGGGGTGTCCAGGGTTGGGATCTCCAGGTTTGGATCTCCAGGGTTGGGATCTCCAGGGCTGGGGTCTCCAGGGCTGGGGTCTCCTGCTGAACAGCCTCTGTGGACTCCTTGGAGCTGCTCCCACACGGGGCAGGAAGAAAAGGGAAGGAGCTCTTGGATCTTTGCATTCCAGCAGGAAATCCCATGGCACAACAGCTCCTCACCTGCAGCACGGCCAGCAAGGGTCACTGATCATCCTGCAGAGCATCCAGAGCATCCAGAGCATCCAGATCATCCTCCAGAGCATCCAGAGCATCCTCCAGAGCATCCAGAGCATCCTCCAGAGCATCCAGAGCACCCTCCAGAGCATCCAGAGCACCCTCCAGAGCATCCAGAGCACCCTCCAGAGCATCCAGATCATCCTCCAGAGCATCCAGATCATCCTCCAGAGCATCCAGAGCACCCTCCAGAGCATCCAGAGCATCCTGCAGAGCATCCAGAGCATTCTCTGGAGCATCATCATTCCTGGGGGATGCACACAAAGTGCTAAATGATAAATGCAATGTTTGGAAGTTTTCTATTTACAGACTCCAAATCTTCGTGGTTGCTGAGGCCGGGCTGGGCAGAGCTGGAGTCAGGGAGAGAAGAATGGATGGACTTTGGGATCCCAGTTTGGGAATGAAGTGAGGGAGTGGCCAGAGACCCCCTGTGCCCTGTGCTGATCCCTCTGCCCCCACCTGCAGAGCTGCCCCAGCCCTGGATCCAACAGCTCAGGAGGGACCTGGAGAGATCCAGAGAGATCCAGAGGAGGTCCCGGAGCTGCTCCAGCCCTGGATCCAACAGCTCAGGAGGAACCTGGAGAGATCCAGAGGAGGTCCTGGAGCTGCTCCAGAGCTGGAGCCAGGCTGGGAGAGCTGGGAATGTTCCCCTGGAGAGGAGAAGCTCCAGAAGAGCTCAGAGCCCCTTGCAGGGCCTGAAGGGGCTCCAGGAGAGCTGGAGAGGGACTGGGGACAAGGGATGGAGGGACAGGACACAGGGAATGGCTCCCACTGCTTGGATGGGATATTGGGAAGGAATTCCTGGCTGGGATGGAATTCCCAGAGCAGCTGGGGCTGTCCCTGGATCCCTGGCAGTGCCCAAGGCCGGGCTGGATGGGTTTGGAGCAGCCTGGGACGGTGGGAGGTGTCCCTGCCATGGCTCTGGGTGGGCTCTGAGGTCCCTCCAGTCCCCCCCAAACCATCCCAGGGGTTTTGCTCTGCTGTGGGTGTTCGGGTCCCCAGAGCTGGGCTGGAGCTGGAGCAGGATTAGGGAGGGAATTCATTGTTCTGTTCCTGGCACGGGTTCAGCTGGCTGGACACGGGGTCAGGCCCGGGCTCTGAACTGCCCCTGTCACTGCAGTGTCCTGCTGGGGTCACTGCAGTGTCCTGCTGGGGTCACTCCAGTGTCCTGCTGGGGTCACTGCAGTGTCCTGCTGGGGTCACTGCAGTGTCCTGCTGGGGTCACTCCAGTGTCCTGCTGGGGTCACTCCAGTGTCCTGCTGGGGTCACTCCAGCCCGAGATGTCCCCAGCTATGGATAAAGGAATTCCCTGTCCCTCCTGCCTGTTCCTCTGGGAGGGGTTTGCATCTTCATCCGAGGGATCGGATCCTGCTGGAGACGGGAGAGGCGACACCTGGGATCCTTTATCCATCCCAAACCTCCCCAAACCTGCAGTGCCAGGACTGTGCCAGAGCTGTGCCAGGGCTGTGCCAGGACTGTGCCAGGGCTGTGCCAGGACTGTGCCAGGACTGTGCCAGAGCTGTGCCAGGGCTGTGCCAGGGCTGTGCCAGAGCTGTGCCAGGACTGTGCCAGGACTGTGCCAGGGCTGTGCCAGGACTGTGCCAGGACTGTGCCAGAGCTGTGCCAGGGCTGTGCCAGAGCTGTGCCAGAGCTGTGCCAGGGCTGTGCCAGGGCTGTGCCAGAGCTGTGCCAGGGCTGTGCCAGGGCTGTGCCAGAGCTGTGCCAGGACTGTGCCAGGACTGTGCCAGAGCTGTGCCAGAGCTGTGCCAGGGCTGTGCCAGGACTGTGCCAGGACTGTGCCAGAGCTGTGCCAGGACTGTGCCAGGGCTGTGCCAGAGCTGTGCCAGAGCTGTGCCAGAGCTGTGCCAGGGCTGTGCCAGAGCTGTGCCAGGACTGTGCCAGGACTGTGCCAGGACTGTGCCAGGACTGTGCCAGAGCTGTGCCAGGGCTGTGCCAGAGCTGTGCCAGAGCTGTGCCAGAGCTGTGCCAGGGCTGTGCCAGAGCTGTGCCAGGACTGTGCCAGGACTGTGCCAGAGCTGTGCCAGGGCTGTGCCAGGGCTGTGCCAGGGCTGTGCCAGAGCTGTGCCAGAGCTGTGCCAGAGCTGTGCCAGGGCTGTGCCAGAGCTGTGCCAGGACTGTGCCAGGACTGTGCCAGAGCTGTGCCAGGGCTGTGCCAGGGCTGTGCCAGAGCTGTGCCAGAGCTGTGCCAGAGCTGTGCCAGGGCTGTGCCAAGGCTGTGCCAAGGCTGTGCCAGGGCTGTGCCAGAGCTGTGCCAGGGCTGTGCCAGGGCTGTGCCAGAGCTGTGCCAGGACTGTGCCAGGATCTGTGCCAGAGCTGTGCTGTGCCAGGGCTGTGCCAGGGCTGTGCCAGGACTGTGCCAGGATCTGTGCCAGAGCTGGGCTGTGCCAGGGCTGTGCCAGAGCTGTGCCAGGGCTGTGCCAGAGCTGTGCCAGGGCTGTGCCAGAGCTGTGCTGTGCCAGGACTGTGCCAGGGCTGTGCCAGGGCTGTGCCAGGGCTGTGCCAGGATCAGCAGGACCCGCGGTTCATCTCCTGTCCGAGCTGCAGAGGAGCCTCCAGCCCCCCGGCTCCGCTCGGTGCCGTTTCCCGGCTCCTGCTCGGTGCCAGCCGGGGGATTTTGGGGTCCCAGCGGTCCCGGGTGCCCCGGGGGGGTCTCGGAGCTGCAGCTCCGCTTCTCTCTGCGGCTCCAGGTCTGGGCTCCGTCCTGCAGAGGATGGGATGGGGTTTGTGTTCATCACTCCGAGCCCTTTCCCTTCAGTTCAGGGCACGAGGCTTTGCCTTCCCTGCCTGTCCCGAGTGTGAAGCCCCCGCCCGGCCCCACCCGCCTTCCCCGGGCAGGAAAGCGAAGCCCTGCAATCCAAAGCTTTTCTGGAGGATCTGTGGTGCCCTCCTGGCAAAATCCCAGGGACTAAAGCGGCTCCTCCGGGGGAGGAGGGTGTGGGAGCTCCCGGGCAGGGCAGGGACAGAGTCACTGTCACCTGGGCAGCCTGAGCACACCCAGAGCCACAGCTGGGCACAGCTGGCAGGGCTGATGTGTCCTTGGGAGCTTTCGGGAGCTTCTCCATCCCTGGGAGCTTCTCCATCCTCAGGAGCTTCTCTATCATTGGGAGCTTCTCCATCCCTGGGATACAGAGCTCCATCCTTGGGGTGCAGAGCTCCATCCTGGGGTGCAGAGCTCCATCCTTGGGAGCTTCTCCATCCTGGGGTGCAGAGCTCCATCCCTGGGGTGCAGAGATCCATCTTGGGGTACAGAGCTCCATCCTTGGGAGCTTCTCCATCCTGGGGTGCAGAGCTCCATCCCTGGGGTGCAGCTCCCCGCTGGCTCCTCTCCCCAAAGCTCGGCCTCACTTCACTCAGGGTTCCCCTTGCTCTTTGCAGCTCAGAGCTGTGCCCGGTGATTATTAAACCTCTCCCACCTGGGCAGCCTCAGGGAATGTGGCTCGGGAACGGCCGGGAGAGCAGGGGCAGGGACAGGAGAGGAGGAACAGGGGCAGGAGAGGAGCAGGAACAGGAGCAGGAGAGGAGGAGGAACAGGAGCAGGAGAGGAGGAACAGGGGCAGGAGAGGAGCAGGAACAGGAGCAGGGACAGGGACAGGAGCAGGAACAGGGGCAGGGGGAGGAGAGGAGCAGGAGCAGGAACAGGAGCAGGAACAGGGACAGGGGGAGGAGAGGAGGAACAGGAGCAGGAACAGGAACAGGAACAGGGGCAGGGACAGGAGCAGGAGCAGGAGCAGGAGAGGAGCAGGAACAGGGACAGGGGCAGGAACAGGAGCAGGAGCAGGAACAGGAGCAGGAACAGGAGCAGGAACAGGAGCAGGAGCAGGAACAGGAGCAGGAGCAGGATCCAGGGTCTCTTCCCCTCCGGCAGGTCCAGCAGAGCCGGAGGCCGCTCGGACACCGGGACTCTGCCCCTGCCTGGGCCGGCTCTGCCTCTGCAGACCCGAATTCAGCAGCCCACGTGCGGGTCAGGAAGGGAATTTTTGGGAGGATCCCGGCTCCAGCAGCACAGGACACGCAGATCCTGTGGATCTGTGTATTTTTGTGTATTTTTTGTGCCTCCAGCATCCTTCCCCAAACCGCTCGTGCGATCCCAGGCGCGGCTCCTGCTCGGAGGGTTTGAATGCCGGGGATTTCTGGACGAGCCGGGGGTCGGGAGCGGTTTGCAGCGGGTGAGAGCCGGGGAAGGGCGAGCTGGGGCTGGATGCTGGGGCTGGCTCCTCCAGGGATCGGTGTCGCATCGGGACTCGTCACCTCGGAGCCAGCCCGGGTGCTGCCAGCCCCAATCAAGGACAAAGCCGCTCCTAAAACCCCGCCTGGCTGAGCTGGGCTCAGCCCTGGGCTCAGGCTCAGCGCCCGGGATGCTGTGGGACAGGGAAGGCTTCCAGGGGAGGAAACACCGCCCTCAGTCCTGGCTCTTTGTTCCAATTCTTCATTTTCTGGGCACTTTCCCGATGTTAATGAAAGAAACGGGTAAAATGGATCTGAGCCTCTCCAGCCGCCGGCTGAGGGGGGAGGAACAGAACTGGGGGAAGGGCTGGGCCCCCACCTGTCCCTGCCACCTGTCCCTGTCCCTGCCATCGGTCCCCTGTCCCTGCCACCTGTCCCTGTCCCTGGGGTCAGCACTGGCCACAGGAACCAGGAGATTCCTGTGCTCGGCTGGGAGCCGGGGACCACAGCCCAGCCTGTGTCCGTCTGTCCATCCCACAGGGACCACAGCCCAGCCTGTGTCCGTCTGTCCATCCCATGGGGACCACAGCCCAGCCTGTGTCCGTCTGTCCATCCCACGGGATCCTGGCATCCCACAGCCCAGCCTGTGTCCGTCTGTCCATCCCACGGGGACCACAGCCCAGCCTGTGTCCGTCTGTCCATCCCACGGGATCCTGGCATCCCACGGCCCAGCCTGTGTCCGTCTGTCCGTCCCACGGGATCCTGGCATCCCACAGTCCAGCCTGTGTCCGTCTGTCCATCCCACGGGATCCTGGCATCCCACAGCCCAGCCTGTGTCCGTCTGTCCATCCCACGGGGATCCAAGCCCAGCCTGTGTCCGTCTGTCCGTCCCACGGGATCCTGGCATCCCACAGCCCAGCCTGGCACCGCAGGCAGCTGCAGGAAGGTGTTGGTGGCACCGCGGGGACACCGGGAGCTGCCAGCCGGGTTGAGCCGGGAGCTCTGCCGGGAGCCTGGAGCAATCCCCCCTCCCTGGGGATTTTGGGGATCCCGGGGGTCCAGGGACAAAGCGCGGTGCTGAGCTGGCCAGGGAAGGGGTTTGGGACGAGACCCCTCCCCAGATCACGGCGCTGATGGACAGAGCTCAGGATCCGCTCGGGACAGGCCCCGAACGGTGGCTGCAATTCCCAGAACTGAAATCATCTTTAATATCCGGAGGGATTCCCCAGGAATTCCCCCAGACCGGGCAACAGCAGCCGGCTCTCCCCGAGTGAGGGAGCTGGGGCCGGGTTTCCCCTCTGAGACCAAAGAGCCACCGCTGTCCATCCGTCTGTCTGTCCATCCTGTGTGTCAGTCTGTCTGTCTGTCTGTCCATCCTGTGTGTCTGTCTGTCTGTCCGTCCTGTGTGTCTGTCTGTCCGTCCTGTGTGTCTGTCTGTCTGTCCATCCTGTGTGTCAGTCTGTCTGTCTGTCTGTCCATCCTGTGTGTCTGTCTGTCTGTCCATCCTGTGTGTCTGTCTGTCCATCCCGTGTGTCTGTCTGTCTGTCCATCCTGTCCATCTGTCTGTCCATCCTGTCCGTCTGTCTGTCTGTCTATCCTGTGTGTCTGTCTGTCTGTCTGTCCATCCTGTCTGTCTGTCTGTCCATCCTGTGTGTCTGTCTGTCCATCCTGTGTGTCCGTCTGTCTGTCCATCCTGTCCGTCTGTCTGTCTGTCTATCCTGTGTGTCTGTCCGTCTGTCCATCCTGTGTGTCCGTCTGTCTGTCTGTCTGTCCATCCTGTGTGTCTGTCTGTCTGTCCATCCTGTGTGTCTGTCTGTCTGTCTGTCCATCCTGTGTGTCCGTCTGTCCATCTGTCCATCCTGTGTGTCCGTCTGTCTGTCTGTCTGTCCATCCCGTGTGTCCGTCTGTCCTGCCATCCCTCACCCAGCCTCAGCTGCTGCTGGAGCCCAGTGCAGGGCGGGTTCGTGGGGATGTTCTGGGATCTGACCCCGCTGGGCTCGGCTGCTCCCGGGTTTGGTGCTGGAAGCGGCGCTCGAGGGCTCGGCCCCGCTTTGTCGCGGGGTTCTGGAATTGTCCCGGCTGGATTTTCCCGCAGCCGCCGCCCCCCGTGAGCTCCGCCCCACGAGGGGAGACCCTCGCTCCTCCCTGCCCACCCAGGCTGGGGTCCCTGGCCCGGAGCCACGGGAGCAGGGAGGGCTGGGGGGATGGGGGGGTGTAGGGATGGGGGGATGTGGGGGGGATGGGGGGGATGTGGGGGGATGTGGGGGGCTGGGGGGCTCCCCCCGTGCCTGTCCTGTCCCTGTCCCCTGGGCAGTGTGGGGACACCAACCCCTCCTGTCCCCAGCACAGGCTCTGTCCCCACGGGGCTCTGAAGCCGGGGGTGGCGCTGGCAGGAGCCCCCGGGGGGGGACACGGGTGAGGGTGGGAGGGGATGAGGGGATCCCTCACGGGGGGACACCGGTGAGGGTGGGAGGGGATCCCCCGAGGGGGGGACACCCCTGAGGTGCCCCAGGGCTGCCACAGGGGATGGAGAGAGGAGCTCCGGGCAGGGAGGGTCCCAGATGTGACCCTGGGTGGCTCCAGGCCTGGGACAGGTCCCTGCCAGCCCCACCAGCTTCCTGCCCCCAGCAATTCCAGTGGGTGCTGGAAGCTTCCATGGGCTGCTGCCGTGCCCAGGCTCCATCCCAGCACTGTCCCCAATCCCAAATCCCACCCGCCCCCATTCCCAATCCCAGATCCCACCCACCTCCATCCCAGCACTGTCCTCAATCCCAGATCCCACCCACCTGCCTCCAGCACCGTTCCCATTCCCAGATCCCACCTGCCCCCATCCCATTCCCAATCCCAGATCCCGGATCCCACCCTTCCCTCTGCCCCCTGCTGCCCTGCAGGTCCCTGCTGCCAGGACCCTTCATCCCGTGGGATCCCGATGTCTCTTCCCGAGCCTTTTCCCGCTGTCAGGGCCGTGTCCCCCCGTCCATCCTGGCGGCCCCTCGGGCCGGTCCCCTTGGAAACGCATCCAGGGCCGGAAGCCTGGGGAATACTAAACAGGTGCAGCCCCTTCAATCCCCCCGGGAGAGGGACAGAGAGGGGCTTGTTCCAGCGCGGAGCCCGGCCAGGACAGGGGGACAGGGACAGGGGGACAGGGGGAGAGGGGGACAGGGGGACAGGGGGACAGGGGGACAGGGGGACAGGGGGACAGGGGGCAGGGGACCCCCATTCCCGGCGTTCCCCCCTCACACACGGCCCGTGGGAGCGGGGGGACACCAGGGGGGATGGGGGGCACTGAAAGGGGTCCCCAGGGACCCCCCGGCTCTGCCCCGAGGGTCCTGAGCTGGAGTGGGGTGAGGGGTGAGGGGTATGGGATGTCTGATGTGGGACACCTGCTGTGGGATTGGGGATTTGGGATATGGGATGTGGTATTTGGGATGTGGGATGGGAAATCTGGGATGCAGGATTTGGGATGTGGGATGCAGGATTTGGGATGCAGGATATAGAATGCAGAATTTGGGATGCAGGATTTGGGATGCAGGATTTGGGATATGGGATGGGAGATTTGGGATGCAGGATTTGGGATGTGGGATGCAGGATTTGGGATATGGGATGGGAGATTTGGGATGCAGGATTTGGGATTTGGGATGCCCGGTGCAGGACTTGGCTGTGGGATGCCCGCTGTGGGATGTGGAGCAGGATGACGGACACGTTCCTGCGCTGCAGGTGGAGGTGTCCAAGGACACGCGGTGACCTTGGCAAGGCTCGGCCGGGCGGGAGCCGCAGGGGATGAGGTGTCCATGGAGCCGGCGGTGCGGGGACAGCGAGCGGCTCCGGGCTGAGGATGTCCCCAAGGGTGTCCCGGGTGTCCCCAAGGGTGTCCCGAGGTGTCCCAGGTGTCCCCCGGGCGCTGCCCCTGCCCCGCCAGCACCACCCTGCCGAGCTGGGGGCTGGGGGTCCCCGGGTGGTCACTGCGAGGCCGAGCAGCTCCGTTCTCCTCTCCTGGATCTTCCCCGGCTGCCTCTGGGGCTGGAGCGGCCTCGTGTCCGCACCCTGCCCCATCCCTGCCCCATCCCTGCCCCATCCCTGCCCCATCCCTGCCCCATTCCTGCCCCATCCCTTTTCCATCCCTGCCCCATCCCTGCCCCATCCCTGTCCCATCCCTGCCCCATCCCTTTTCCATCCCTGCCCCATCCCTGCCCCATCCCTTTTCCATCCCTGCCCCATCCCTGTCCCATCCCTGTCCCATCCCTGCCCCATCCCTGCCCCATCGCTGCCCCATCGCTGCCCCATCCCTGCCCCATCCCTGCCCCATCGCTGCCCCATCGTTTTCAGCCAGCCCGAGCTCCCCGCGGGCACAGAGCCCGTGGCAGCAGCTGCACAGTGGGGGGACAAGGGGGGTCCAGCCCGACACGGGGGTCTCTGCCGGGGGGGCCGAGCGGTCACAGCCCCGCCCTGGGTCGGTGTCCCCGGCGTGGGGAGTGGGTGCGGGGTGGGGTCGCCCCGCAGCAGCGGAGGATGCGGGAGGGGATCCGGGCGCTGGTGCAGGGAAGGGTCCCCGCCCCATGCAGGAGCGGTTTGGGGGCTCAGGGAGGGACCCGGCTGCGGGAACCGCTCCCCCCGCGGCCGGGGGGTGCCGGGATGTGCCCCCCAGTGTCCCCCCGGGGACAGCGGTGCCAGGATGTGCCCTCCGTGTCCCCTGCCCCAGGGATGCCGGTGTCGGGATGTGTCCCCCGGTGTCCCTCGGCGAGGACGCTGGGGGCTTCCGGGGGGCGTCCCCCCGATGCTGGGAGTTCCGAAATGTGTCCCCCCAGAGGATTCCCGTGCTGGGGCTGTGTGTCCCTCGCTGCTGGGGGGTGTCGGGACGTGTCCCCCTCCGGGGATGCGGGTGCCGGGGGGTACCGGGGTGTGTCCCCCCCCCATGCCGAGGGTCTCGGCGTGCGCCCCCCGACGCTGCCCGCGGGGTGCCGGGGGGGTGCCGTGCCCGTGCCCGGAGCCGCCGCCGCGTCCGCGGTCCCGCCCCCGCCGCCCGGCCCGGCCCCCCGGCTCGGCGCGGCTCCGCTCGGCTCGGCGCGGCTCGCTCGGAGCGGGGCGGGCGGAGCCGCTGCCGGTGCCGGCCCCGTGGCGGAGCCGGGGTCCCTCCATGCCGCCATGGCCCCCCGCGCCCCCCGCGCCCCCCGCGCCCTGGCCCTGCTGCTGGCGATCGGCGCCCTCGGTGCGTACCGGGACCGGGGACACTCGGGATGGGCACGGGGGGGGCGGATCCCGGGGCGGGGGGGGATCCCCGGGAGGGGAGCGGGGGGGGCTGCGGGCCGGGCGGGGGCTGCGGGCCGGGGGGGATCCCCTTACCGGGGCTGGGTCCCCCCTTACCGGGGCTGGGTCCCCCCTTACCGGGGCTGGGTCCCCATTACCGGGGCTGGGTCTCCCTTACCGGGGCTGGGTCCCCCCTTACCGGGGCTGGGTCCCCATTACCGGGGCTGGGTCCCCCTTACCGGGGCTGGGTCCCCATTACCGGGGCTGGGTCCCCATTACCGGGGCTGGGTCCCGTTGCCGGGGGCTGCAGCCCCGGGGGGAGGTGGATCCCCCCGGGCGGGGGGGTGATGGCATTGATCCTGTTGCCGGGGGCTGGATCCCCTTTTTACGGGGGGGGCATCTGCAGGAGCCGGGGAAGGGCTGGATCTCCTTGCAGGGCGGGCGGGATCCCCTTGCCGGGGCCGGAGCCCTTGCGTGGGGCTGGATCCCCTTGGAGGAAGGGCGGGATCCCCTTGCCGGGGCCGGATCCCCTCGCAGGGCGGGCGGGATCCCCTTGCCGGGCCGGATCCCTTGCGGCAGGGCTGGATCCCCGCGTGTGTAGGGGGAGCATCTGCAGGAGCCAGGGGAGGGCTGGAGCCCCTTGCAGGAGGGACCGGATTCCCTTGCAGGGGCTGGATCCTCCTGGGATTACGGGGTGCACTTGCGGGAAGCGGAGAGGGTTGGATTCCGTGGCAGGGGGAGTTGGATACCCTTGGAAAGGGGCTGGATACCCTTGCAGGGAGCTGGATCCTGTTGCAGGGGCTGGATCCCCTTGCAGGGGCGGGATCCGGTTCTGTGTCCGGGCTGCTCGGAGCGGAGGAGGGCCGGAGCCGCTCGCAGGGGGCCGGATCCCGGTGTGGGGAGGGCTGGATCCTGGTGTGTGTCTGGATGGGGATGCGGGAGGCAGAGAGGGCTGATCCCCTCGGAAGGGGCTGGATTCCATTGCGGAGGGGGCTGATCCCGCCGCAGGGGCTGGATCTCCTTGTGTGTAGTGGCTGAATCCGCAGCGCTCACAGGGGGCTGGATCCCCTCGCAGAACGAGACGGATCCATGGGGCGGGGAGCGGGGGCTGGATCCCATTCCGGGGGCTGGATCCCATTCCGGGGAGCTGGATCCCATTCCGGGGGGCTGGATCCCATTCCGGGGAGCCGGATCCCGTTCCGGGGGGCTGGATCCCATTCCGGGGGCTGGATCCCATTCCGGGGAGCTGGATCCCGTTCCAGGGAGCTGGATCCCGGTGTGTGTGCAGAATCACAAGAGCCACAGAAGGGCTGGGTCTATTTGGGGGGGCCGGACCCCCTTACGGGGAGCTGATTTCTTTGGGGGAGGGCCGGCTCCCCTTGCAGGGGGGGCTGGACCCGTTTTGGGTAGGACGGGACCCCTTTGCAGGGGGATGGATCCCTTTGAAGGGCAGCCGAGGGGGCAGGGCCGGGGGCAGCTCGGGCTGGGGGGGGGCGTCACAGAGTCGGGTGTGGGGGCACCCGCAGGGCTGGGGGATTCTGTGGGGTTCACCCCATCAGTCCCCGGGAGAGGCTGAAGCATTCGGGGTGCAGCCCCCCCCTGCCCCCCCAGTTCCCTTTGGTGGTGCTGGCGGGGACCTGTTGGACCCCCCCAGGCTGCCAGGTCCTCCCAGGGGTGCGGGAGCACCTCTGACACCTCTTTCTCTCCTTGCCCCCCCCTCAGCATCCGCCTGGCCCCCCCAGAACTCCAGCGTTGGCGAGGGGAGAGCCTGGGAGGGCTCGTTGGAGAGC
Source organism: Periparus ater (assembly GCA_032357785.1). Classification (NCBI taxonomy): domain Eukaryota; kingdom Metazoa; phylum Chordata; class Aves; order Passeriformes; family Paridae; genus Periparus; species Periparus ater. Next base: position 647,355 of record CM063609.1, on the reverse strand, counting down.
AGCCCCCCGAAATGGGACCTGGCGAGTGGAGACCCCCCGGGGGGACCCAGCAACAGCACGAGCGGCGGGGGGGCCGCGGCAGGAGCGCAGCTGGAGCCCCCCGGGGGCGGCACGGCCATCACCGAGCCCTCGGCCGTGCCCGAGGGGTGCCCGGGCTGCGGCGGGGAGGGCGAGGCCAGCGCCGTGCCCCCCCGAGCCGTGACCTGGCCCGGGGACGGGGGCACGGTGCCGGTGGCCCTGGGCAGCCCCGAGGAGCCGGGGAGCGGTGACCGGCCCACCCCGGCCTCCCCGCCCGTCCCGGGGGGCTTCGGGGGGCTGCCGGCCGCTCTGCCGAGCCCCCCCGGGCCCCAGCTCGCCACCGACTCGGCCGAATCCGACCTGCTGCTGGCGGCCGGGGGCTCGGCCGCGCCGCGGACCCCCGTGCTGGGCCAGCCCGGCCCCGTGGCCGCCGCCGGGGGGGACTCGGGGGGTCCCCCCGAGCTGTGGGCGGCCGCCTCCAGCCCGGCCCCGGCGCAGGGGGCCCGCGGCTGGACCGACCTGACGTGGCTGCAGGAGCCCATCACCGCCGCCACCGAGCCCCCGGCGGAGCGCACGGGCTCCGAGATCATCGACGTCGATTATTACGACCTGTTCGAGGGGGGCGAGGGCCCGGGGGGCTTCCCCGGGGGCGGCCGGGGGGCGGCCGGCCCGGCCCGCCCGAGGGAGCCCGAGGGGGCGGCCACGCCCTGGGCCCTCCACGAGCTCTACGATGACTTCACGCCCTTCGACGACGCCGATTTCTACCCCACCACCTCCTTCTACGCCGACGGCGACGACGAGGACGAGCTGGAGGACGAGGAAGAGGAGGAGGAGGAAGACGGGGGGCTGGAGGACGAGAACGGCTATCGGCCGCCCGCCTCGGCCGTGCCCGGCCCGCAGGAGCCCCGGCCCACCGGGCACCGCCCCGCGGCCCCGCCGCCGCCGCCCGGGCTGGCCGGGGTGTCCGGGGGCAGCCCCACGGCCTGGCCGCGGCCCGGGGAGCGGGGCCCGGCCGACAACGGCTCCGAGTGCCGGAGCGGCTACGTGCGGCACAACAGCTCCTGCCGCTCCCTCTGCGACCTCGTGCCCAGCTACTGCCACAACGGCGGCCAGTGCTACCTGGTGGAGAGCCACGGGGCCTTCTGCCGGTAAGGGCCGGGCCCCGGCGGGCTGCGGGTGTGGGGGCTCGGCAGCGCTGGGGTCACCATCCCCTGCACCTCATCCCGGGTCTCTCCATCCCCTGTACCCCATCCCAGGCTCTCCATTCCCTGTACCCCATCCTGGGGTCACCATCCCCTGTACCCCATCCCCTGCACCCCATCCTGGGGCTCTCCATCCCCTGCACCCCATCCTGGGGCTCTCCATCCCCTGCACCCCATCCCGGGGCTCTCCATTCCCTGTACCCCATCCCCTGCACCCCATCCTGGGGCTTTCCATCCCCTGTACCCCATCCCCTGCACCCCATCCCAGGCTCTCCATTCCCTGTACCCCATCCCGGGGCTCTCCATCCCCTGCACCCTATCCTGGGGTTCTCCACTCCCTGTACCCCATCCCAGGGCTCACCATCCCCTGTACCCCATCCCCTGTACCCCATCCCAGGCTTTCCATCCTCTGCACCCCATCCTGGGGTTATCCATCCCCTGCACCCCATCCCCTGCACCCCATCCTGGGGCTTTCCATCCCCTGCACCCCATCCCCGGGTTCTCCATTCCCAGTCCTTCCCTGTATTCCCACTCCCAGTCTCTCCGTTTTCCATGCATCCCTTCCCTGGGCTCTCCATCCCCCCTGTACCCCATCCCTGGGCTCTGCACCACCCATGCACCCCATTCCCGGTGTTTCCATCTCCCTGCAAGCCATTGCTGCCATCTCCATCACCCCATTCCTGGCCTGTCCAACCCCAGGTACCTCATTCCTTGGCTCTCCATTCCCTCCACCCCACCCTTGGGCTCTCCATGCTCCTGGCCTGGCATTATCTTTCCATCCATTGTCTGCCCCACTGTCCATCCCCATCATCCTTGGACTCTCCATCCTCCATGAACCTCATTCCCCGGCTCTCCATTCTCTCTACTCCATCCCTGGGCTGACACCCCGTTCCCAGCTTTCCATCCCGAGCCTTTCCGTGCCCTGGGCACCCCATTCCCGGGCTGTCCGTGCCCTCCAGCCCCCGGGGGCCGGGATGCGGAGGGGTTTTCCCTGTTCCCTGCCCCCCGAGCGGCGGCTGCCCGGGAATTAGGTCAGGGCAGCGCAGCCGAGGCTGCGGGGCGGCCGCGCTAATCGGCCCCGGCAGATTGAGCCCGGGAGGCGATGCCGGCTGTGCCGCACGCACCGGGATGTGCCCTGCGGCTGGCACCGAGCCCTGTGCTCCCCCGGTGTCCCCATCCCATCGGGGTCACCCCCCTCAAACACCCGGAATCCCCCCAGGCGGAAACACCGCGTCCCCCGAGGATGCTCCGCGGGGCTCGGACACGTTTAGGGGCTGGGGGGACGCGTTTTTGGGGCTGGGGGGACGCGTTTTTGGGGCTGGGGGATCCCTCTGAGCGCGTGTCCCGACAGGTGCAACACGCAGGACTACACGTGGCACAAGGGTACGCGCTGCGAGTCCATCGTCACCGATTTCCAGGTGATGTGCGTGGCCGTGGGCTCGGCCGCGCTCGTGGTGCTGCTGCTCTTCATGCTCACCGTGTTCTTCGCCAAGAAGCTCTACCTGCTCAAGACGGAGAACAGCAAACTGCGCAAGACCAAGTGAGTGACCGGGACAGCCCGAACGGCCCTGCCCTCGCCGGTGCCAGCCCGAACTTTCGGCGTCTCCGGGACCCCCGGGGCCGCTGCTGGGAGAAGCTGCCGGGGGCGGGAGACGTGGATGTGGCTCCACGGTTAATCCCTTAAAGCTGCTCCTGACTGGCACCAGTTAATCTGCTCCGCTGGGAGCTGGGGACACCGGCTGGGCCGCCATCGGGGCTGGGGACAGGGCTGGGGGGTGACAGGGAAGGGTTTGGGGTCAGCCCCCAGCCCCAGCCACGGCTGCCCAGCTCCTGGAGCAGGGAGGAGGGAGCCTTCCCAGCCCGGTCCCTAATGAGCTGTTAATTAGTGTTTGGAAATGCCAAGTGTAATTAGCAGGGAAGCTCCGTGCCAGCTCCCTGGTCTCCCTCTCCAGCCCTGCTCCGGGCTGCCCTTCCCAGAGCCCAGCTCCCCTCAAAACCCCAGAGCTGGGGACAGCGAGCCCCCCAAAATGTCACTCTGGGCTCGTTCAGCCCCAGCTCAACCCCTGGGGACATTTCGTCGCCAAACCTCCCGAGTTCAGGACATTTAAGCCCCTAGACCTCCATCCCTGGGTATATTAAGCCCCCAATCCGCCCAGACTCGGAGGCATTAGCTCCCCAGATCCTCGGAGCTGGGGGTATAAAACCCCAATCCCCCAGAGCAGGGAAGATTTATCCCTGCAAAGCCCTTCGATCTGGGGGTGTTTAGCCCAGATTTCCCTCCCTGGGGACATTTAACCCCCCCAGACCTCCAGGGACCAGTTACCCCTTCCCCGAAGCAGGGTCACCCCGAAACGCGGCCGGGGGTGCGTGGGGGGGTCCTGCCCTCAGCCCTGCTCTCCTGACCCCTGCAGATACCGCACCCCGTCCGAGCTGCACAACGACAACTTCTCCCTCTCCACCATCGCCGAGGGCTCCCACCCAAACGTAAGGAGCTGTGTGGCACCGTCCCCTCCGTCCCGCTCTCTGTCCCATCCCTGTCCCTCTGTCCCCTCCGTGACCCCAGCGCTGCCCTCCTGTCCCCATCCTGCCGTGGTCACACCTCTGTCCCCTCGCTGCTGGGTCCGCAGTGACCTAAACCGGACCTAGGCCAGGCAGAGGCTCAGTGTCACCCGTGTGTCCCTTCCCCGTCCCCTCCTGTCCGTGTGGCTCCCCGGGGAGCCGCCAGCCCGAGTTGGCTCCGTGTGCGGGTGGCAGGGCCGGGGTGGCCGTGCCGGGATTGTCAGGGAGGGACGGCCGATGTTCCCCGGCTGTGGCACGGCCGGGCAGGAGCAGCGGGTGACACCGGGGGTGACACGCTCCGGGATGCTGCCGTGCTTGGGGTGCGCCCACCGGCATCCCCCGGGCTGCCCCTCCAACCTCCTGTCTTTGGCCTCGGAACAGAGAGAAGCGAAGGGCTTTGCGGAGCCGGAGGAGGAGCGTAGGTCCCTTTAGCCTTTCCCTATCCATGGCCGCTGTTTTCCGTCTTCCGACCGCCTTTAGCAGCCGTAGCCGCCCGGGCAGGAGGCTCCGGGGCCGGCTCCCTCCCCGCTGCCGAGAGGACGAAGCTCGGGATGAGCTCGGTGCCGCTCCCCGGGCTCTGACACATCCCTCGTCCCCTCCGGATGGGGAGGGTTGGGCACGCGGTGCCTGGGACGCAGCGCTCCGAGGATGAGGAGGGCTCAGCAGGGCCAAGCACCCCTGGAAAGGGGTTTTTTGGGGGATCCCGCAGCGGTGGAGCCAATGGCAGCAGCTCCGGACCGGCCGGACGTCACCGCCCGGGAGGTGGAGAATCCTGTCCCCGTGTGACTCCGGCCCTCGGGTGTCCCCGTCCCGCCCTCCGTGCGGCACCGGGAGCAGCACCGGGAGCGGCACCGGGAGCAGCCGGGCCCGGAGGCTGCGGGACACAGCCGGGAGGATGCTCCAGCGGGGGGAAGGTCGGGAAGAGGCGTGCCCGGCTTTGCCAGCGGCGCGGGGGCACCGGCTGTACGCTGAGGAACCGCAATAAATCCAACCCCTCTGGCCTCCTGCCAGCGCCGCCGGGAGCGCCTGATTGCCGCGGGGAGCAGGAGATGAGCCGGGAGGGGACAGAAACCGGGCGGGATGGCCGGGGGGCTGTGCCTGAGGATGGCACGGCTCAGAGGATGGCACGGCTCAGAGGATGGCACGGGTTAGAGGATGGCACGGGTTAGAGGCCGGCACAGTTTGGGAGGCTGGCACGGGTTAGAGGATGGCACAGTTTGGGAGGATGGCACGGGTTAGAGGCCGGCACAGTTTGGGAGGATGGCACGGCTGGCACGGCTCGGGAGGATGGCACGGGTTAGAGGCTGGCACGGTTCGGGAGGATGGCACGGGTTAGAGGCTGGCACGGTTCGGGAGGATGGCACGGGTTAGAGGCCAGCACAGTTTGGGAGGATGGCACGGCTGGCATGGCTCGGGAGGATGGCACGGGTTAGAGGCTGACACAGTTGGGGAGTCCGGCACAGTTCGTGAGGATGGCACGGGTTAGAGGCTGGCACGGCTCGGGAGGATGGCACGGGTTAGAGGCCGGCACAGCTGGGGAGTCCGGCACAGTTCGGGAGGATGGCACTGCTCGGGTGACTGGCACGGGTTACAGGCTGGCACGGGTTAGAGGCCAGCACGGCTCGGGAGGCTGGCACGGCTGGCACTGCTTGGGAGGCTGGCACGGTTTGGGAGGATGGCACGGGTTAGAGGCCAGCACAGTTAGGGAGGCTGGCACGGCTGGCACGGCTCGGGAGGCTGGCACAGTTTGGGAGGCCGGCACAGTTCAGGAGGATGGCACGGCTCGGGTGACTGGCACGGGTTAGAGGCCAGCACGGTTCGGGAGGCTGGCACAGCTGGCACGGCTCGGGAAGCCGGCACAGTTCGGGAGGATGGCACGGGTTAGAGGCCGGCACTGCTTGGGAGGCCGGCATGGTTCTGGAGGCTGGCACGGCTGGCTCTGCTCGCGTGGATGGCACGGGTTAGAGGCTGGCACGGCTTGGGAGGCTGGCACAGCTGGCACGGTTCGGGAGGCTGGCACGGGTTAGAGGCTGGCACGGTTCGGGAGGCTGGCACAGCTGGCACGGGTTAGAGGCTGGCACGGTTCTGGAGGCTGGCACGGGTTAGAGGCTGGCACGGTTCGGGAGGCTGGCACGGCTCGGGGAGCGGCACTTTGGGAGCCGCAGCACCCCGAGGTGGGGAGGCTGTGCTGGGGGACACCTCCCTGGGGTCGGACCCTGTCCCGGCACCGCGCTCCCCCCGTGCCGCCATCCGCCCTGGGGGGGACATTTGTCCCCTCCAGTGGCTCCTGCCAGGGGTCGGTGGCACATCCGTGCCCTCCCCGGGTTCAACAATCCCCGTGGTGGCCCTGCCCTGACCGCGGTGTCTCCCGCAGGACGATCCCAGCGCTCCGCACAAGCTGCAGGACTCGCTGAAATCCTGCCTGAAGGACGAGGAGCCGTTCAGCATCCACAACTCCACATCGCCCAAGCACGACGGGGGCAAAGGGGAGCAGCAGGAGCCGGGGGAGCTCAACTGCCTCCAGAACAACCTGACGTGAGCGGCGGGGCCGGGGGCGCCGGGACCCCCCGCCCCACGGCCGCCTCCTCCCCGCCCTGTCCCTTCCCGCTCCGTGGCATGCTTTGGTGTGTTTTGTACAGAGGAAAACAAAAATTCCAGTCATAATTCGGCCGTGTCGTGGGGGTGTTTGGTTCGTGCTCCGTGTTTCTCGCTTGGGTTCGTTCCGCGCTGTGATTTCTAAACCTTTGCCGTTCCGCAACTGACTTTTTTTGTACTTTTGCCCCACTTTTTTTGAAATACAGGTAAAAACAACAAAAAAGGAGGGAAAAAAAAAATAATAAGATCTTGAAATAAATAAACTTTTTTTTTTTTTTTTTAAAGTTAAGCCTCTTGCCGGTGCCTGCGGTCTCCTGACACGGACATTCATTTCTCCCTGCAGGGATTCAGCCCCTGCTTCCACAGGGTCCCACCTGAGCATCACCCGGGGGTGGTGGGTGCTCCCTTGTCACCCTCTCCAGGCACCTTCCTGCCAGGCCAGGGGTGCAGCACCCCCTGGGCACGCTGGGGAGCTGATGGGACACCCGGGGATGGCTGGTGGAGGTGTCTGGGCTGCTCCAGGGTTTGCTCCATCCCCACCCCTGTCCCCACCATGTGTCCTCCCGAGCAGCGAGGTGACATCTCACAGCCACCCGTGCTCCGACAGTCTCCTGCGAGGGAGCTGCCCAGGATGGGATTTGGGGTGAAACACCCCAGGGGTGTCACCCCCAGCCCCCAGTTTCCCTCTGAGTGGAGGAGAAGCGGTGCCACTGTGGCAGAGGCTGTGGCAAGGCCAGTCTGGCTCTGTCGCCATCCCCCGGGACTGAGCACGGGCAGGGATCTCCCCCAGGGACCCCCGGAACTGAGCACGGGCAGGGATCTCCCCCAGGGACCCCCGGGACTGAGCACGGGCAGGGATCTCCCCCAGAGACCCCCGGGACTGAGCACGGGCAGGGATCTCCCCCAGGGACCCCCAGCACTCCCCTCCCCTCCGGCCGCGGCTCCGTCTCGCTTCCAGCAGGAACCGATTTCTTCTGGAGATGGATTCATCCACCAGCCGAGCCTCGGGTTCCTTGGGAGAGAGGACCATTAATCAGCGCTCGGTATCGAGTGTGCGGCACCTCGGGGATGCAGCCGGAGCTCTCCCGCGACAGGCGGGAGCCAAAGCCGCGTGGATCGGATGTTCCCGGTGCGTCCTGTGAGCCGCTGAATAATTCATTCGTTCTCGGGGAGATTAAAAACCGAGGAGTGGTGGTGAGGGCCCAGCGGAGCGAGAGGCTCAGCAGCACCCGCAGGGTTTGGTTTTCTCCATCCCCTTCCAGCACGGAGCTCCAGGACAGGTAACACCGGGGTAAAGCAGCGGGAAGGTGGCACAGCAACAACGAGGGTGGGACGGGGGCAGAGGGACATGCTGGTGGAGCAGAGAGGAGATGCTGATGGAAAGGGAGATGTGATGCCATGGGCAGAGGAACGTGCTGGTGGAGCAGAGAGGAGATGCTGATGGAAAGGGAGATGTGATGCCATGGGCAGAGGGACGTGCTGGTGGAGCAGAGAGGAGATGCTGATGGAAAGGGAGATGTGATGCCATGGGCAGAGGCTGGACACGAGCTCCCGTGGGACGGGGAGGGAGGAAAAGGGAGCTGGAGTGGGACGAGCATCGCTGAGACCGGAGAGGATCCACACTCGTGTGTGAGGAGCAGGAATGTGGAAGGACAGGGGTGTTAGAGGGCATTGGGAATTTGGGAATCCCAGAATGATGTGGCAGGGCAGAGGATGGAAGGGACGGAAGGGATGGAAGGGATGGAGGGGACGGAAGGGACAGAAGGGACAGAAGGGACGGAAGGGACGGAAGGGACGGAAGGGACGGAAGGGTCGGAAGGGATGGAAGGGATGGAAGGGATGGAAGGGACGGAAGGGATGGAAGGGATGGAAGGGATGGAGGGGATGGAAGGGACGGAAGGGATGGAAGGGATGGAAGGGATGGAAGGGATGGAAGGGACGGAGGGGACAGAAGGGATGGAAGGGACGGAAGGGACGGAAGGGATGGAAGGGATGAAAGGGATGCAGGGTGGGGTGGGACAGCCAAGGACTGAGTCCAGCCAGGGCTGAGTGGTGGGATCTGGAAACCGTCTGCTCCTCACCGGGATCCTCCCTCACGGTGCCTGTGGGTCTGTCCAGCCGGACACTGCCCGGGACAGACAGAGAGACATCGGCCATGGTGGCACCACAGTGACACCAGGGAGGTGAGGGTGACACGGCACAGCTGCTCCATCCCAGCACAGCCCATCGCCCGTGGGTGTCACCGTGCAGGTGACCTGGCACAGCCCAACCCCTGTGTGGTGTCACTGTGCAGGTGACCTGGCACAGCCCAACCCCTGTGTGGTGTCACTGTGCAGGTGAGGCTGGCACAGCCCAGCCCCTGTGGGTGGTGTCACCGTGCAGGTGAGGGTGGCACAGCCCAGCCCCTGTGGGTGGTGTCACCAGGCAGGTGAGGGTGGCACAGCCCATCCCCTGTGCAGTGTCACTGTGCAGGTGACCTGACACAGCCCATCATGCAGTGTCACCATGGAGCTGAAGGTGACATGGCACAGCCCAACCCCTGTGGGTGGTGTCACTGTGCAGGTGACCTGACACAGCCCATCATGCAGTGTCACCATGGAGCCGAAGGTGACATGGCACAGCCCATCCCCTGTGCAGTGTCACTGTGCAGGTGACCTGGCACAGCCCATCCCCTGTGCAGTGTCACCGTGCAGGTGAGGCTGGCACAGCCCATCGTGCAGTGTCACCATGGAGCTGAAGGTGACATGGCACAGCCCATCCCCTGTGCAGTGTCACTGTGCAGGTGACCTGGCACAGCCCATCCCCTGTGTGGTGTCACTGTGCAGGTGAGGCTGGCACAGCCCATCCCCTGTGCAGTGTCACTGTGCAGGTGACATGGCACAGCCCATCCCCTGTGCAGTGTCACCAGGCAGGTGAGGCTGGCACAGCCCATCGTGCAGTGTCACCATGGAGCTGAAGGTGACATGGCACAGCCCATCCCCTGTGCAGTGTCACCGTGCAGGTGAGGCTGCCACATGTGTCACCATGGAGCTGAAGGTGACACGGCACAGCCCCTCAGCCCTGGCACAGCCCCTCATCCTGGACGTGCCGTGGCTCCACACAGCTGCTCACCTGGCAGTGCTGCCCACATTCCCTCACCCCCATTTTTATCCCTTCCAAGAAGCCCAGCATGGCTGGGATGGGCAGTGTGGGACTGTCCCCTCTCCACAGCAGCTCCTGGGTGCAGGCCCTGTCCCGGAGCTGTGGGAGATGAGTCCTGAGCCACAGAGGAGCCCTGGATTCGGGAGCCACCCTCGGCTGCAGCCGCTCACCCCAAGGGCTGTAGGGACTCGCTGGGATCCAGGACAGAGCTGGCTCACAGGGATTTAAGCAGGTTTTGGGGTGTCCCTGCTCAGGCACAGGGTGGGAGGCTGGGGGATTTGTCCCCCTGCTCTGGGGTGTTGCTGTGACCCCATCACTGCCCTGGCTGTTCCCTCTCCGTCATTCCCCACTCACCTTCCCAGCGCGCTCCTGTTCCCCACGGGAAGGCCCAGCCTCTGCTCCCGCTGCCATCAGCCCCTCGGGCTCTGGGGTCCCTCTGCTGCCCCGGGGGGATCCCATCCCCTGAGCCCCCCCAGAGGAGGGAGGAGCGTGGTTTGCAGGGATGGACGGGGTTATCCGAGGGCTCCCCATCAGCGCGGCTCGGACGCCGGCGCCGCGCTCTGAGCCCATTTCACGGGCCCTGAGGAGGAATTTGCCTCCCAGCCAGCAAAGCAACACACGGGCTTTATTCCCAGGCCTAATCAGTGGGCTGCAGAGAGGCCAGAGAGCCATTAAATTTCAATGCTTGGTTGGTTTGCTGCGAGGGGAGGTGGCCCATTGTGGCCAGCGAGGGCTGGCACGGCATGCGGGAAGGGAGCTGGCATCGGCAGTGGGCCTGTCCTCCTCTCTCTGCCACCCTCTTTTCTCTCACAGACACATAACAGGATTAGAGCCACGACCCCGAGACAAGGAGCTTTTCTTCCCTTGACAAGCTCCGGCTGCCTGAAACAAAATATCCGGAGTTGGGATTCATTGGGTGAGTCCTGATTCACCAAACCAGGCCCAGTTCACCAGCCCAGGGTCCCCATGCACCGAGCAAGAGCCCACGTTCATCAGCCAGGAGCCCACGTTCATCAGCCAGGAGCCCACACTCATGGTCTGAGCCCACGTTCATCAGCCAGGAGCCCACGTTCATCAGCCAGGAGCCCACATTCATCAGCCAAGAGCCCACATTCATCAGCCAAGAGCCCACATTCATCAGCCAGGAGCCCACATTCGACAGCCAGGAGCCCACATTCATCAGCCAGGAGCCCACATTCATGGTCTGAGCCCACGTTCATCAGCCAGGAGCCCACGTTCATCAGCCAAGAGCCCATGTTCATCAGCCAAGAGCCCATGTTCATCAGCCAGGAGCCCACATTCATCAGCCAGGAGCCCACATTCGACAGCCAGGAGCCCACATTCATCAGCCAGGAGCCCACATTCATGGTCTGAGCCCACGTTCATCAGCCAGGAGCCCACGTTCATCAGCCAAGAGCCCATTTTCATCAGCCAAGAGCCCATGTTCATCAGCCAGGAGCCCACATTCGACAGCCAGGAGCCCACACTCATGGTCTGAGCCCACATTCATCAGCCAGGAGCCCACATTCATGCTCTGAGTCCACATTCATGCTGAGTCCACATTCATGCTCTAAGTCCAGATTCAGCAGCTGAGGGTCCCGATCAGTGGCTGAGTCCTGATTCCACAGCCAGAAGTCCCAACTCACCAACCAAACCTTCATTCACTGGCCAAGTTTCGCGATCCTCAGGAGCAGGAAGGGCTGGAGAAGGAGGTGGCAGCAGCTCAGGGGTTCCTGTCAGCCCCCACACACCCCAAACTCTGCTCAAAACCTTCGCTGCTGCTTCTTTGGGATTCCAGGTTGGTGTGTCCTTCCCTGAGTGCCAGGAGCTGGCAGTGCCATGTCCCTTGTCCCCTTCTGGACACCTCTGAGGACACTTCCTTGCCTGAGGGCTGGCCCCACAGCCTTTCCCTCGGAGGAATATTTGGAGGATGAGGAAGGCTGTGTCCCTTCCCTTGCTTGGTGCTTCTGTCCCATCTTCCACCACGGCACAGCTCGGCTCTGTTCATCCACGGCTCCATCCTGGATGGATCCCACCCCTGCTGTCCCACCTCCAGCTCCCAGGGCAAGGAGCCTCAGGCCTGAGGAACCATTCCCAAACCCTGGACCATCCCTGGGAGCAGCTCTGCCCCAGGGACCATCCCTGGGAGTGCTGTGTGGTGAATGCTGGATGCTTCCCAGTGAGCTTTGGGAGGGGACATGTCCTGCAGGTCACTGTGGGAGCTCCTGGGAGCACCTCTGGTGACATCCCGGTGTTCCCACCAGCACTGGGCTTTCTCCTGGCCAGGAGGAGCCCCAAACTGGTATTTGTGGAGCCAGCAGGATCCCAGTGGTTAGTGCTGGGAAATGCCAATTACCCCATTACCCCCAGCCTGCCTGGAACAGGGAGCGATTCCAATATTAAACTGACTCGGTGTTGGATTGAAAGAGAGGAGAAAAGCAAAATCCTCTTAACTTCGTGGACTGGAAAATGCCCAGTGTGGGAACGAGGAGCTGGGACGGCTCCTCCTCATCACTGCTGCCACTGGGCAAACTGGTGCCACTGGGACAGGGACAGAGCCAGCAGCAGAGACTGGTTTGGAACAGAAAAGCGGGAGGAAAACTGGCCAAGGCTGAGCGTGGAGCGGCCAAGCTCACACCCCTCATGCAGGGATGTGGGAGAAAAGGGAAAAATAAAGACGAGGGACGCCGAGACGTTGGGAGAAGTGAGAAGCAGGATCTGGTGGGAGGAAGGTTTAAAAGTGAAAGGAGTTAAGGAAACTGGCGGGACTTCAAAGGAACGCTGCAAGCAGCACACACAGGAGCCATCCCAATAGGAAATGTAGCAGGAACCAGGCTGGCTGCATCACAAGCTCCTCACTGACCTCAGGCGCGAGAAAAAAGGTTTATGGGAAGTGGGAACTAGGACAAATTACTAAGGACAGTTAGGAGGGGAGCATAAGCATGTGGGGAGACATCAGAAAGGCCAAATTGAGATGGAAATAGGGAGGAGAAGAAGAAAAGGCTCCATCAGCAGGAGGAGAATGAGCAAGGGAGCGTTGGTCTGGACCCAGGGAAGGAGGCTGGGAATTCAATGGGATCACTGGCTTGTTTTTAAACCTTTTAAAACCCCCAGCCTTCAGAGGGGCCAAGGGCCAGCAGATGCCCACCACAATAATGAGGTGCTGTGCTGCCACCGAGAGAGAGAGCGGCAACTGCAGAAATGGGAACATTAAACAGCACACCCAGACTGCTCCCAACTCTCAGAACCTCATCCTGGGCTGCTCAGAAAACCAGGGAAAGGCACCTGAGAGATGTTTGTAAAAACCAGTGAAAAGTACCTGAGAGATGTTTGGTAAAAACCAGTGAAAGGCACCTGAGAGATGTTTGTAAAAATCAGTGAAAAGTACCTGAGAGATGTTTGGTAAAAATCAGTGAAAAGCACCTCAGAGATGTTTGGTAGAATCAGTAAAAAGCACCTGAGAGATGTTTGTAAAAATCAGTGAAAAGCACCTGAGAGATGTTTGGTAGAACCAGTGAAAAGCACCTGGGAGATGTTTGGTAAAAACCTGAGAGATGTTTGGTAGAATCAGTGAAAAGCACCTGAGAAATGTTGGGTAGAAACCTGAGAGATGTTTGTTTGGTAGCACAAGGGCTGGCTGAGCATTTACAGGAGCTGGTTCAGTTTGGGGCACATCACACAAGGAAAGATGGAAGCCCCAGGAGAAGAAGCAAGAAGAGAGATCCAGGAAGGAGTGGTGGGGAGAACTGGAGACCCAGGGAGACACAAGAACTCCCCAGCTCCCACCAGGAGGAGCAGCCAGGAAGGGTCGGGCTCTGCTCCCAGGGAACAGGGACAGGACAAGGGAGAACAGCCTCAGCTTGGTTCAGGGTGGATATTGGGAAAATCCCATCAAAGAAGGGCTGCCCAGCCCTGGCACGGCTGCTCAGAGAAGGATCCCTGGAAGTGCCCAAGGACAGCTTGGATGGGGCTTGGAGCACCCTGGGATAATGGAAGGTGTCCCTGGAATGGGATGAACTTTAAGGTCCCTTCCCACCCAACCCGCTCCAGAACTCAGCGATTCAATCTGTGAATGCAAGGTGCATGAAAGGAATCTGGAGCCGTCCTGCAGGAGCACCCAGGAGTCTCCATCACCTTTTGCTGGGAGCTACAAAAATGCGGCGTGAAAACGCAGCTCTGGTGTGAGAGCTGAGAATCTCACATGGAGGCAAGAGACGGCAGATGGGACAATCTGCTGGGCTGAGGAGCACGGAGGAGCAGTGAGACAACACTGGCTGCCATGGCAGACAAGACCAGTCAGACTCGCTGGGGTTTTGTGGGAAAAGAGGAGATTTCAGGAAGGATTTGGGAGGAAATGCAGAGATTCTCTTTGTGGCTTCCAAAGTGCAGCTGTGTGTGGTGATCCAGGGCTGGGATCCAGGGCTGGGGGAGAAGGGGATCTCTGGAGGCTTCTCTTGTCCTCAGGATGCTGAATGCTGCACCTGGGATGGGTGGGGAGAGGAGAGGGAAGGGAAAAGGAGCTGTGGGAGAGCTCTGTGAGCAAGAGCTGGGAGGGGGAGATGGAAGGGCTGCACAGCCTGGCCAGAGGGGAGAGGGGAAAAGCAGGAGGGGGCAAAATGAGGAGAAGGAGAGGCCAAAGGGAGTGAGGGAGTGAGGAACAGAGGATCTGGCAGAGGGCAGTGGCTTTAGGGAGCCCAACACCTGGATCTGGGAGGGATCTGGAGGGATCTGGAGGGATCTGGAGGGATCTGGGAGAGGGGACAGTGCTTTCCCTGCTGGCTTTGATCCCACTTGGCTCTCAGCCATCCTCAGGACCTCAATGGTTCCTTGCCAAGACAACTCACTGCCAGATTCCTGCTGGATTCAGCACCTTCCCCGGGGATTCTCACGGGGATCCAGTGACATTTTGCTTCAAAATGATGAAATTAATTTTAAAGGTGAGCTGAAAACTGAATCCAATCTGGTTTGTTTTCCTCCCTGCTTTAGGAAGGCAGCGAGCTGCTCTCCAGAGCCACAAGCAATGACGGATAAAGGCAGCCAGGGATGCCTGGGTGACACGGGGATATGGAGGGGGATAAAGGGGGGCTGCCAAGAAACGCTGGCCGAGCCTTTCTGGGAGCAGGTTGGACAAACATCTGCCAGGGAAGGTTGAAGCTGAGCGGATTTTGCTGGCGGCAGGTGTTGCTTCATCTGAGCGACCTCTCCGGCTCCCTCCGGCCTCATGCTCGGTGATCCCGCTTTCCTTCCATCAGAAATGTCAGCCCAGCTCTTCCCTCCCTCTGCCACAGCAGCTTTAGCAGCTCAGTCCTCATTTATCAGCTCAGTCCTCGTCACCTTTTCCAACGTTTTCACCAGAGATATATTTGTTTATACAGATACAAGCAAGCAAAGCTTAAGATTTAAAATGGGGGAAAATAAACATCGATTTCCTCTATTTTTCTTGTGTTTTCCAGTTGTATCAGTCTCCCATGAAATCTTCCAGCACAAGGAATACCCCGAGGTGAGAATAACTCCGTCCTGAAGATCTGGCCTCAGGCAAAGAGTAGAAGGATGAGGTAGAGGAGGGAGACAGGAGCGGATGCTGTTCTGTGGTTTTGGAGGCTTTTAAAGGCAGCTCAGGTGTCCTGGCCATTTCAGCACGCCCTCAGGATGTAAATCCACATTTATTTTCCTTGTCCCATCCTTTGTGCTTTGTCCCTGCAGCCCAACCCGAATTATTCCACGATCTGCAGCCTCGGAACCGCAGACTGGAATGTTTGGAAATACCTGGAGGATTTGGTTGGGAGGATTTTCCCAACCCTGCCAAGCTAAAGGAGAGGGGAAGGTGCAAAAGAGACTGCATTTCCCTGGGTTTTCCTAGAGAAAAGGGCTCTGGGAAGGAAGGGATGAGGGCTGGAGACAGAGGGAACATCCCTGCCTGTCCCACCGGATCCGGCTCACGGGCAGGGACCTCTCGCCTCAGCAATTCTTTTCAAACCCTGGCTCTTGCATTTCTTCAGAGAAATTCAGCACCTGGTTCATCCATTATTCCTTCCAGCTGCTCTTTGCTGTCAGGGAGGGCATTGAGGAGGTGGAATTTATCCCGGAACGTGTCCCATTCTTTTCTTCCCTGGCCATTGACTCGGCCAACATCTGCTCCCGTTAACCCTCGCTGGCCCCACAGCTCTGGGGATCCTTTATGACTCCAGAGCTCTTGGCATTGTGTCAGCTACAGCCGAGGTGTCCCGAGAGGAGAAAATCCTCCTTCTGCTGGGCTGGAATGGGATTTGTGCTCTAAAACCCACCCTGGAGAGCTCAGCAATAAGCAAGGAGGTAAATCAAAGTGTTTTCTCCCTAAAAATCATTTCCCATACACTCACATGATGAAACCTGGTGGGTTCAGCTCCCCTTCCCTGCCAGGCTCTTGGGAATCACCCCAAACACTGCAAGATTAATTGCTTTTATTTGTTCTGCTGCGTTGTTTTCCTGCTTTTGGGCACAAATTGCTTTTCACCCGCTGCTCTGCCATAGGGGCTTCACTGGGAGCAGCGTGGATACCTATGGATCCCATATGGCTCCTCTGGGAAACAGCTCCATGATAAAGACTGGAAATAGGCACGGAGCAGATGGGAGGGAAGGGGCACCGCTTTTAACAGCAAAATCCTCACTGCCTTCGCACGGTAACAAGTGCTGGGATGTGGGAAGGAATATATTAGGAAGGACAAGAGGTGTTCTGAGATGCAGCTGCACTTTGCATGCGCTTCTGGTCCCCTTCCCACTACGGGGAGAGAAAGAGAGGCTTTTCCCTTTCATTTAGAAGGATTTGGGGCTCTGGGGCTCCCAAAGGAGCCGGGAGGGAACGGTGACACTGCAGACAGAAGGTGTCAGAACGGCAGCTCCGCTCACACACAGGTGGGAACACCCCCAAACCTCCTCCAGGAGCCCCCCGGGCTTGGGAGGACCCCTGCCCGCAGTGGGCTCTGCAACCAAGCCCTGCAGAGGGGCCAGGATGGAGCCAGGACGGAGCCAGGATGGAGCCAGGATGGATCCAGGACGGAGCCAGGACGGAGCCAGGACGGAGCAAGGACGGAGCAAGGACGGAGCAAGGATGGAGCCAGGATGGAGCCGGGATGGAGCAAGGATGGAGCCAGGACAGAGCCAGGCTGGAGCCAGGACGGAGCAAGGATGGAGCCAGGACGGAGCCAGGCTGGAGCCAGGACGGAGCCAGGCTGGAGCCAGGACGGAGCCAGGACGGAGCCAGGACGGAGCCAGGATGGATCCAGGATGGATCCAGGATGGATCCAGGCTGGAGCCAGGATGGAGCCAGGATGGAGCCAGGATGGATCCAGGATGGATCCAGGATGGATCCAGGCTGGAGCCAGGATGGAGCAAGGATGGAGCCAGGACGGAGCCAGGCTGGAGCCAGGACGGAGCAAGGACGGAGCCAGGACGGAGCCAGGACGGAGCAAGGATGGAGCCAGGACGGAGCCAGGACGGAGCCAGGACGGAGCCAGGACGGAGCCAGGACGGAGCAAGGACGGAGCAAGGACGGAGCCGGGACGGAGCCGGGATGGAGCCAGGACGGAGCCGGGACGGAGCCGGGACGGAGCCGGGACGGAGCCAGGACGGAGCAAGGACGGAGCCAGGACGGAGCAAGGACGGAGCCAGGACGGACCCAGGATGGAGCAAGGATGGAGCCAGGCTCTGTCCAGGGCTGCTGGAGGAATTCTGGAGCAGCAGGGCCTGGTTCCTGCACTCCCCAGCACCAGAGCTGGGCTCCCAGCTCCCTGAAACGGCGACAACAAAAGCAAAACCGTTTGGTTTTTAAAGAAACGTTCATCTCCAGCTTTCCCAGCACTGAAGGCATCAAAGGCAGAGAAGAGAGGCAGCTCCTTTCAGCAGGGAAGGGCCGGCACGAGTGGCTCCCGGGGCACACCAGGGACCTCGGGGCTCCTGGTGGGTCCTGAGCAGGGCTGGAGAGCAGGATGGGGGATTTTAAAGGTAAAACACACACAAACATGGGGAATAAGGGCAGAAGAACGGCCACAGTGCCTCAGCCAAATCCTCACACAGCACATCTTTCCTACGAGAATCATCCTGTGGGAAGGCGAGGCAGCTCTAAAGCAAACACCTCTCGTGTTCCCACAGCCCTTTTCCCAGGAATCTGCGGCTCAGGGGCTTCCCCAGATGGAGACAGCCCTGCTTTCCACAGGCTTCTCCCATCGAATCCTGCTCCCAGACCCACACAGTCCCTCAGCACGGATGATCTGTGAGGAGCTGAGCCCTGGCAGTGCCTCTGTCCCTCGTTCCGTGCTTTTATCACATCGTGGGATGCCCCCTAATGCTCACAGTGCAGCATCCCTGCCTCCAGAACTGGCTCTCCATCTCCCCTGGCACATCCCTGCCTCCAGAACTGGCTCTCCATCTCCCCTGGCACATCCCTGCCTCCAGAATCTTCTCTCCATCTCCCCTGGCACATCCCTGCCTCCAGAGCCGGCTCTCCATCTCCCCTGGCACATCCCTGCCTCCAGAACCTTCTCTCCATCTCCCCTGGCACATCCCTGCCTCCAGAGCTGGCTCTCCATCTCCCCTGGCACATCCCTGCCTCCAGAATCTTCTATCCAGTCCCCCTGGCACATCCCTGCCTCCAGAACCGGCTCTCCATCTCCCCTGGCACATCCCTGCCTCCAGAATCTTCTCTCCATCTCCCCTGGCACATCCCTGCCTCCAGAACCTTCTCCTCATCTCCCCTGGCACATCCCTGCCTCCAGAGCCGGCTCTCCATCTCCCCTGGCACATCCCTGCCTCCAGAATCTTCTCTCCATCTCCCCTGGCACATCCCTGCCTCCAGAACCTTCTCTCCATCTCCCCTGGCACATCCCTGCCTCCAGAGCTGGCTCTCCATCTCCCCTGGCACATCCCTGCCTCCAGAATCTTCTATCCAGTCCCCCTGGCACATCCCTGCCTCCAGAACCTTCTCTCCATCTCCCCTGGCACATCCCTGCCTCCAGAACCTTCTCTCCATCTCCCCTGGCACATCCCTGCCTCCAGAACCTTCTCCTCATCTCCCCTGGCACATCCCTGCCTCCAGAACCTTCTCTCCATCTCCCCTGGCACATCCCTGCCTCCAGAGCTGGCTCTCCATCTCCCCTGGCACATCCCTGCCTCCAGAACCTTCTCTCCATCTCCCCTGGCACATCCCTGCCTCCAGAACCGGCTCTCCATCTCCCCTGGCACATCCCTGCCTCCAGAACCTTCTCTCCATCTCCCCTGGCACATCCCTGCCTCCAGAACCTTCTCCTCATCTCCCCTGGCACATCCCTGCCTCCAGAACCTTCTCTCCATCTCCCCTGGCACATCCCTGCCTCCAGAGCCGGCTCTCCATCTCCCCTGGCACATCCCTGCCTCCAGAACCAGCTCTCCATCTCCCCTGGCACATCCCTGCCTCCAGAACCTTCTATCCAGTTCCCCTGGCACATCCCTGCCTCCAGAATCTTCTATCCAGTCCCCCTGGCACATCCCTGCCTCCAGAACCGGCTCTCCATCTCCCCTGGCACATCCCTGCCTCCAGAACCAGCTCTCCATCTCCCCTGGCACATCCCTGCCTCCAGAACCTTCTCTCCATCTCCCCTGGCACATCCCTGCCTCCAGAACCAGCTCTCCATCTCCCCTGGCACATCCCTGCCTCCAGAACCTTCTCCTCATCTCCCCTGGCACATCCCTGCCTCCAGAACCTTCTATCCAGTCCCCCTGGCACATCCCTGCCTCCAGAACCTTCTCCCCATTCCCCTGGCACATCCCTGCCTCCAGAACCGGCTCTCCATCTCCCCTGGCACATCCCTGCCTCCAGAACCTTCTCTCCATCTCCCCTGGCACATCCCTGCCTCCAGAACCTTCTCCTCATCTTCCCTGGCACATCCCTGCCTCCAGAACCTTCTCTCCATCTCCCCTGGCACATCCCTGCCTCCAGAACCTTCTATCCAGTCCCCCTGGCACATCCCTGCCTCCAGAACCAGCTCTCCATCTCCCCTGGCACATCCCTGCCTCCAAAACCAGCTCTCCATCTCCCCTGGCACATCCCTGCCTCCAGAGCCGGCTCTCCATCTCCCCTGGCACATCCCTGCCTCCAGAATCTTCTCTCCATCTCCCCTGGCACATCCCTGCCTCCAGAACCGGCTCTCCATCTCCCCTGGCACATCCCTGCCTCCAGAGCCGGCTCTCCATCTCCCCTGGCACATCCCTGCCTCCAGAATCTTCTCTCCATCTCCCCTGGCACATCCCTGCCTCCAGAATCTTCTCTCCATCTCCCCTGGCACATCCCTGCCTCCAGAAGCGGCTCTCCATCTCCCCTGGCACATCCCTGCCTCCAGAGCCGGCTCTCCATCTCCCCTGGCACATCCCTGCCTCCAGAACCTTCTCCTCATCTCCCCTGGCACATCCCTGCCTCCAGAACCAGCTCTCCATCTCCCCTGGCACATCCCTGCCTCCAGAACCTTCTATCCAGTTCCCCTGGCACATCCCTGCCTCCAGAACCTTCTCTCCATCTCCCCTGGCACATCCCTACTTCCAGAATCTTCTATCCAGTCCCCCTGGCACATCCCTGCCTCCAGAACCGGCTCTCCATCTCCCCTGGCACATCCCTGCCTCCAGAACCTTCTCTCCATCTCCCCTGGCACATCCCTGCCTCCAGAACCTTCTCCTCATCTTCCCTGGCACATCCCTGCCTCCAGAACCTTCTCTCCATCTCCCCTGGCACATCCCTGCCTCCAGAACCTTCTATCCAGTCCCCCTGGCACATCCCTGCCTCCAGAACCAGCTCTCCATCTCCCCTGGCACATCCCTGCCTCCAAAACCAGCTCTCCATCTCCCCTGGCACATCCCTGCCTCCAGAGCCGGCTCTCCATCTCCCCTGGCACATCCCTGCCTCCAGAGCCGGCTCTCCATCTCCCCTGGCACATCCCTGCCTCCAGAATCTTCTCTCCATCTCCCCTGGCACATCCCTGCCTCCAGAAGCGGCTCTCCATCTCCCCTGGCACATCCCTGCCTCCAGAGCTGGCTCTCCATCTCCCCTGGCACATCCCTGCCTCCAGAATCTTCTATCCAGTCCCCCTGGCACATCCCTGCCTCCAGAACCTTCTCTCCATCTCCCCTGGCACATCCCTGCCTCCAGAACCTTCTATCCAGTCCCCCTGGCACATCCCTGCCTCCAGAACCTTCTCCTCATCTCCCCTGGCACATCCCTGCCTCCAGAACCTTCTCTCCATCTCCCCTGGCACATCCCTGCCTCCAGAACCTTCTCTCCAGCTCCAGCACATTTCCCCTCAGCAGGGCAATCCCTGCTTCCATGATGAAATTCAAACTGTTACAAAAGCTTTTCTGGAGCAAATGGAAAGGTGAATTAAGTGTCAAAAAACTCAAATTCAGGCTCGAGGCAAAAAGTGACACCAAGGAATGTGGGTTTTGGTGGTTATGGGCTGTAAATTTGCTGTCACTGCAGATCATTTTTAGGTGCCCAATGGATGTTCAGCACTTCCCAAACTGATAATGAACCAGGAAACAGTGAGAGAGTAACAGAATAACCCCTCTCAAATATCCCCGTGTCCCAAAGTGTCCCAGATGCTTCCCAGATGTGTGAAATCTGCCACAGAAGCGCAGGGGTTTGCAAAAGGACAGGTGGCACCCTGGGACCAGGGCTGAGTGGGACCGGTGGCACCAGGATCCAGCCTGTCTGCACCTTTATGGACAACGGGGTGAGGAGCCAGCCCCGTGAACTGTGATGGGATGTGGAGACAGCCCCATGAACTGTGATGGGATGGGGACACAGCCCCATGAACTGTGATGGGATGGGGACACAGCTCCATGAACTGTGATGGGATGGGGACACAGCTCCATGAACTGTGATGGGATGGGGACACAGCTCCATGAACTGTGATGGGATGGGGACACAGCCCCATGAACTGTGATGGAATGGGGACACAGCTCCATGAACTGTGATGGGATGGGGATCCAGCCCCATGAACTGTGATGGGATGGGGACGCAGCCCCGTGAACTGTGATGGGATGGGGACACAGCCCTGTGAACTGTGATGGGGATCCAGCCCCGTGAACTGTGATGGGATGGGGACACAGCTCCATGAACTGTGATGGGATGGGGACACAGTTCCATGAACTGTGATGGGATGGGGACACAGCCTCGTGAACTGTGATGGGATGGGGACACAGCTCCATGAACTGTGATGGGATGGGGACACAGCCCTGTGAACTGTGATGGGATGTGGAGACAGTTCTATGAACTGTGATGGGATGGGGACACAGCTCCATTAATTGTGATGGGATGTGGATCCAGTTCCATTAATTATGATGGGACGTGGATCCAGCCCCATTAATTATGATGGGATGTGGACCCAGTTCCATTAATTATGATGGGATGTGGATCCAGCCCCATTAATTATGATGGGATGTGGATCCAGCCCCATTAATTATGATGGGATGGGGACCCAGTTCCATTAATTATGATGGGATGTGGATCCAGCCCCATTAATTATGATGGGATGTGGATCCAGCCCCATTAATTATGATGGGATGTGGATCCAGTTCCATTAATTATGATGGGATGTGGATCCAGCCCCATTAATTATGATGGGACGTGGATCCAGCCCCATTAATTATGATGGGACGTGGATCCAGCCCCATTAATTATGATGGGATGTGGATCCAGTTCCATTAATTATGATGGGACGTGGATCCAGTTCCATTAATTATGATGGGACGTGGATCCAGCCCCATTAATTATGATGGGATGTGGATCCAGTTCCATTAATTATGATGGGACGTGGATCCAGTTCCATTAATTATGATGGGATGTGGATCCAGCCCCATTAATTATGATGGGACGTGGATCCAGTTCCATTAATTATGATGGGATGTGGATCCAGCCCCATTAATTATGATGGGACGTGGATCCAGCCCCATTAATTATGATGGGATGTGGATCCAGCCCCATTAATTATGATGGGATGTGGATCCAGTTCCATTAATTATGATGGAATGGGGATTCAGCCCTGTGAATTAATGATGGGACATGGATCCAGCTCCCTTAATTATGATGGGACGTGGATCCAATCCCATTTAACACTTTAATTAACCACACGGGTGAGGATCCAGCCGCTTTAACTGACAGTGGCGTGCAGATCCAGTCCCGTTAACTGGTGCTCCAGACCCCTTAATGAGCGATCCAGCCCCCTAATTTGTGATCTAAACCTATTAATGAGTGACCCAGCCCCGCTAATTGCCGATCCAGCCCCGCTAATTGTCTATCCAGCCTCGTTAATTACCGATCCAGCCCCGCTAATTGCGGCTCCCCTCACGCAGCAATGGCGGCTCCGGCACCACCCGGCCCCACCAGCAGGCGGCGCCACCCGCCCGGCGCATGCGCGGCCCCGCGGCGCTTCCCGCCCTGCGCGGCCCCTCAGCGCCGCCCGCCATGTTCGCGGAGCTGAACGAGCTGCTCGGGGCGTCCCCGGAGCGCCCGGACGCGGTGAGAGGGCGCCGAGAGGGCGCAGAGAGGGCGGGAGGGACGGGCCAGGGCCGCCGGGAGCGGCGGGGCACGCTGGGAGGGGCACGGCCTCCGCAGGCGGAGGTGGCGATGGCCGGTCCCGGAGCCGAGCCGCCTTCGGCCCTTCCCTCGCCCGTTCCCGGCTCCCCGCCGTCCCTCACGGCTCTGGCTTCGGTATCCGCCGCTGAGAAGCGGCCGAGCTCCGTTCCCGCGGTGTGTCCGTGCGTGCGTGCTGCCCTGCGGGGAATGAACACAGAACTGGGTGTTAAACCCGCTGGAGGACACTGCTCCGGGCCGGGGAGATGTTCTAGAGATACTTTTCAGGCACTAAATTAATTAATGTAGTTTTTCCAGGGAGGTTTTGTGTTAATGAGGTCACGCTTCACTAAACAATCTCGCTCTCTGTGAGAGCTGTGCAGGTAAAATGTCACTCATGGAATCCCATGGTTTGGGCTGAAAGGATCCTTGAAACTGATCCAGTCCCATCTCCTGTCCGGGGCAGGGACACCTTCCACCTTCCCGGAGTGTTCCCAGCCCCAGTGTCCTGCCAGGGATCCAGGGACAGCCACAGCTGCTCTGGGCATCTTGTGCCAGGGCCTCTCCACCCTGCCAGGGAACAATTCCTGCCCAAAATCCCATCCAGCCCTGCCCTCTGGCACTGGCAGCCATTCCCTGTGTCCTGTCCCTCCATCCCTTGTCCCCAGTCCCTCTCCAGCTCTCCTGGAGCCCCTTCAGGCCCTGCAAGGGGCTCTGAGCTCTCCCTGGAGCTTCTCCTCTCCAGGGGAACATTCCCAGCTCTCCCAGCCTGGCTCCAGAGGGGCTCCAGCCTTGGAACAGCTTGGCTGTTATCCATCCCTCCATCCTTCCATCCCCCAGCCTTTGCTGGTTCTGGGGATTGTCCTGACCTGGGTGCAGCACCTTGCACTTGGCATTGTTGAACCTCATGAGGTTCCCATGGACCCACTTGATCAACTTCTCCAGGTCCCTCTGGATGCCCCTTCCTTTCCCTCTGGCCACACAACCAACTCGGTGTCATCAGTAATTATTAATAAATTATCCACGTGCATGTTACTCCATGTTTTTCCTGAGAGTTACAAGCTTAGATAATAAGAGCAAGTTTGGGGTGATAATTTGTTTTATAAGTCTGAGTTTCCCCCTTTGCCTCCAGTTTCTCCCCATGCCCTAATACCAGCTTGTGATGGGAATAGGGGAGGTTTCTCCTTGATCTGGAAGATATTTCTGAGGTATTCCTTGTCAGGCAGGCTGGAGTGGGGCAGTTCTGGTCTGATGGGGGAACATTACTGATGAGAATTCGGGATGATGCCCCTGAGGCTCAAAGCAGATCTGGGGGAGATGTTGGCTGAGGCTGAGGTGGTAGTAAGGGATAGTCTGAGTGTGCAAAGTCCCAAAGCCCTGTGGTCCCTGTGGGTTGATGTTGGGTTTTTGATGCACGTGAAACACTGAGTGAGAAATGCTTGGTGGAGTTTGTCAGCCTGTTTTTAGCTCTAAGGTGTGTTTGGTGGTGGAGCTGTGGGATGAGTGGGAATGTGCTCATCCATGAGCTTGGTTCTGAGGCAAGGAGCTCACCTTGATGGGAACAGGAAATTCCACAGAGCAAAACCAAAAGATTTGGCCTCAAGATCCTGGGTTTGGAGTTGGCAGCCAGAGCAGAGCAAGGCCTTCTCTATGTGATGAATTCCCTTGGATGAGTGGGCTCTTCCCATCCCAGCGCACGCCGCAGGTTCCCTTGTCCAGGAGTCAGTGTGGTGTGGGTGGCTGCCCAGCGAGTTGCCGGTGCTGCAGCGGGGGGACTGCAGACCCTGCAGGATTCAGGGTGTGAAATGTGCTTTAGCTGTAATAAATGACGAGTATGCGTGTGTGCAGCCCATCCCTGTGCACAGCCAGTCCCTGGAATGTGCTGGGTCGCCAGGCTCGGTGTCCCGCTGTGTGACAGCATCAGCGCTTCGCAGCCCTCTCCTTCCCTGGCCGGGCCCTGCCCTTTTCCCAGCGCTGCTGGGGGGAAGGAGCTGCTGCCAGTGTCACCCCGGGCTGTCACACCCACTGCTGCACCCAAAACAGAGGGGTTTTGGCAGTTCCTAACACACAGCTGCAGCTTCTGCCTCGTGGCCTGCAGGTACTGAGAGTGTGAGGGCAGAGCATGGGCAGAGCAGGCTGGGATTCGTGGAGAAGGTTCTGCAGGAAGGCTTTGCCTTTGGGATGGCAAGGATGTGCTCGGAGTGACAATCCCACCGTGCCAGCACAGCCTGTGGGAGCCAGCCGGCAGAGAGGGCACATGGGGACTGCTTGGCCTGCTCTTCTCGGGCCTCTGCTGGGGAACAGGGCAGCTGAAGGAGATGGAGGGGCAGAAGATAAACCCCTGAACATCTGGGTTTGTGCTGTTTGAGCACAAGTCTCCTCCAGGCCCGTCCATGGAGGACATGTCTTGGGGCAGTGTCCCTGTCACTGCAGTGGCCATTGAGGCATAACCCTTCTTTGGGGGCAAGAGCTCCCACTCTGGCTGGGGGAGAGCAGCTTCCCTGCCCTGGTCTCTGCTTTGCATTCCCTGCAGTCATGTTCAATATTTGCCATTCCATTCACTCCGCTTTAGGCTGTGGGCACTGGGGAGTTTGTTCTGATGGATGGCTTGGGAATTGCCTGTGTGGAGATGGCTTGTTGCTGCAAAAGGTTTTTCTGTTCTTAGGAGTAGAAAAACTCCCACTTTGATAAGTTCTTTGTGTTTCCAAGCAGCTCATCTATGATTTGTATTGATTAAAGAAACATCCTGACTAAGATTTTAATGGAAACAAACACATTGATGAGGCTGGGGCTAATAATGAGTGTGCACTGATGAACGGAATTGCTTTCCTGCCTGATCAAAACAAGGTTTATACCTTGTGCTGAGAGCTCTGCTGCACTACAGCATTTTGGTGATAAGGTTTTCTACCCCAAAGGTGGCATGTTGGAAATAAACCTGGAAGGGAGGACAGGGAGGGGTGGTTGGGCACAGGAGGAACAGCAGCTCTAGCGGTGCTGACATTTTAAACACACAGCAATGCTGGCTGTGGCAGGGGGAGAATGGGCTGGGAATGGAGTAGTGGCTCTTGTTCCCTTGCTGCTTGGAGAAGAAAGATCCCTGTGAATTGGAGGAGAGGGGCACAGAGCTGGGAGGTGGAAACTGCCCAGAACCCCCCTGACTGACGGAGTCCAGCACCAGAGGCTGCAGATGTGGCGGCATTGGAACACCGTGCTGCACGTCTGTTATTGCCAGGGGAGGGGGTGGCACTGGGTGGGCACAGACGTGGGGGTCCAGCTGGGCTCACAGTTGAGCACAAGGGTTTTTATGTGGGGACAGGGTTCAGTGGTGAGCTTGGCAGTGCTGGGTTAGTGGTTGAACTGGTTTAATGGTTGGACTTGATGGCTCACAGGGCTTTTCCAACCTTAGCGATGCTGTGGTTCGGATGCCTCCCCATGGGCTGTGTCTGGAGGACACATTGGCTTCCCTTTGTAGACAGGCAGCTGGAACTCTGCTTGTCCACTTCTTCCTCTGAGCAAGACCTGCAGAATTCCTGTAGCTTGAGCCAACATCTTGTCTACCAAGAGCAGTTTGTGCCCTCACTTTATTCTGTTATTCTGCTGCTTCTTTTCCAGGGTAAATTCACACTGCTGCGAGACACACGGACAGATGGCAGCTTCCTGGTGCACCACTTCCTCTCCTTCTACCTCAGAGGTGGGTCAGCAGCAGCACTCTCTGAGGCAGGGACATCTCGGAGGTTCCCTCAGGGTTGCTCCATGAGTAGAGGGAGATTTTGCAGAGTGTGAGGTATCCTTGGATAAACCCAAAGCTTTGGGGTTAGGATTTATGGCTCCCAGTCCTGACTTGTTCGTGGGACTCCTCTGTAGTCTTGGATACCTCCCATAATTCTGCACCTTGTTTCATCATGGATTGTGGTTATGGTTGTAAATCACACGGGCTCTGACAGGGAGGTGTTCACTGCAGTTCCCTCCCTGCGTCCATTTTTATGATGTAATTACACATATCAGGATCAATTAGCAACAGATAAGCTCAGAGTGAGTCAAGAAGCAAACAGAGCCTGGCAAGGTGTATAATTACTTCTCTGGGAACAGTTTCCCTGTGAGTAACCTCCTGGCCCCTGTGGAGCAGGGTCTGGGCTCAGGAGCTCCTCCAGCTTTCTGCTGGCACAGCCCAGCAACTCTGGTACTGCCAGGCCTGAAAGGGAGCTCAGAGTGCTGGGCAGGGCATGGGATGAGGACATTGTGCCCCCAGAGCTGCCACTGCCTCAGCTGGGGCTTTACCCTGCTTGGAAATGTGTCACTTAATGGAGCAGAGGGAAATGCCATGGGAAGTGGGCTGGTAACGGTGTGAGTGGTTCAGAGAGACCTGCCAGGCACTGCCTCGGGCTCTGCTGCTGTCCTGTCCTGCAGCAGTGCCCTGGGAGTCGCTGTCCAGAGCTGCCTGTGTGCCTGGGAAAAGCCTTCCCTGCCACCTGTGGGATATTGGTGTGTCCCAGGACAGGTGTGCTGGCTGTCACCTGCCCCTCCAGCCCAGGACCTGGCTGCAGTTATTCCCTGTTTGCACATTGTCCACTCGGTGCCCAAAACCTCTAGGACATCTGAAGGTTCATCTGGGGGCACTGACTTGTTCTACTTGAAATCCATGTCCAACAAACACTGATAATGTTCATACCCAAACTGTGTTCCAAAATCACATTTTATTTAGGTGTCTGACACAATTCCCTGTTCTGTGTGTTTTTCCAGTCAAGGTCACTTGCCCTGGGAGAGCCAAAATGGGAATTTTTAGCATGTGTGTGGTTTCAGTAGTTCAGTGTCATGGCCGGCCCTTGGCCTCTGTACTGTAACACCAGCAAACACAGCCAGGAGCTCCCAGGCTGGCCTGGCATGAGGCAGAAAAGGGGCCTTACACTTTTTAAAGTCATCTTTTTCCTTCTTTCCCTCTCTTTTTAAACTAACATTTTCCCTAATGCAGATGTCCTCTAGAAAGGTGAAAACTGAAAGCAAAGGAGGATCTGTCTAGACCTGCATCACTTCAAGGTCCTTCCAGACAGACCTGTGGCCTGGCTGCTGTGATTTATGAGCTTTGATAATGTCAGCTGCAAAGTGGAACTGCTAATGTGTGCTTTTGTCCCTCCCCAGCTGGCTGCAAGGTTTGCTTTGTGGCCCTGCTCCAGTCCTTCAGCCACTACAACATCGTGGCACAGAAACTGGTGAGTCTCTTGGCCTAGGTTCATTATTACAGGTCCAGGAAGTTTCTGTTGGGTGGAAGGAATGGGAATGGGGAGCAGGAACTGTGTGTGAGGAAATGTTTCCAGGTCCTGGTGGGGACAGTCAGGACTGGTGCTCCTGTGATGGGGAATAAAGAGCACTTTTGGGCAAAAACCTGGCTAGGAGGTGCCCCACAGGCTCTGCCCTGCCACGAGCTGGACAGCTGCTTGCTTTGTGCTTAGAAATGTTTTCTGGGGATCAGCGTTCCCCAGACAGGCCCAGACTGGTAGATGGAGGTTCCTTAATCTCCTGGAGAGGAAAATGCTGTGCTGTCAGTGTTCCCAGGACCCCTGCACACCTGCAGGAGCTCCCGAGGTGACTTTGTCCCCTGGTTCCTGTGGGGATGGAGGGCTGGACACCTGTGTGCCTCGTTTGGCCTCTGGGCTGAGCCATCCCTTTGAGCTCTGTGAGCAGCCACAGGTAAATTCCTAGGGATTTCCTTCCCGTGGTGAGTTGGGCAAGGATTATGTGTACTCTGAAATGAGGAAACAGAGAGACAAAGCAGGCAGAGCAATTCTGCATGTCAGCAAATTGTCTGAGCTCCGAACTGCTTCGCTCAGCTCTCTGCACAGCACGCCAAGGTGAAATGCTCCAGGTGGGAAGTGCAGGTGACCTTCCAGGGCTGAAGGGATGAGGACTTGCACTGCTCCTCCCTCCTCTGGTTCTGCCGTGAATCCCAGCGGCATTGCTGCTCATAAAGACTCCCCAGTGCTGAGGAGCCAGGTATTGTATTCCCCACTCTAAACACGGTGCTGCTAAACAGCTGTATTTTATTTACTGCTCAGTTTCTACCTTTTCAAAGGAGATCACTGGCCCGGGCTACATGTGGTGGGCTGAGCAAACACGGTGTTCCCCCACGGAGCTGTAACTCACAGCTGGACACTCCAGGTGTGATTCCCCTGCCGAGCAAACCACCCTCCACCAGCACAGAGCTGTCCTGGCCTCTGTGGTGCAGAGAGGAGGAAATCATGCAGGGAACTTGCTGAGTGGGGCAGGAAATGGGGCACAGCAACCGGTGTGGGGAAGAAATGCAGCTGTTAAACACAGGATCCTTGCCTGCTCCTGAAGTCAGCGTGTTTCCCAATGCGGAGGTTTCCCGCTGTAATGGGAGCCGCTGACATCTCCCTGGCTGGGAGGCTGAGGAGGGAGAGAACATGAGGATTAGCTGCAGCGCACGTGCGATGCAAATGGGGGCGATTTGCTGTCTGATACTTGAACAAAAGGTGGCTGCCACAAAGGAGGTGATAAGCGTAGCTCAGAGAAGCGCTGAGCTGCTTTCAGCTCTGAGTCACTCTTGCATTGCAGCTTCATAGGTGTCCCTGTGGTAGTTGCTGTGAATTCCTCCCAGGCTCTGAGGAGCTGGAGGTCGCAACATCAGTTATTTATATCCGAGTTTCCATCACATCTTCTCTTTGCTTTAATCCTTCTTTGCACAGATGAACACGTCAGATTCAGAAAAGGTGGTTCTTGGCAGGGTAGTTTCACTCTTAAATTTGCTTAAGAGTTTGTTACTGTAGATCTTTACTGGAGACCAGGAATGGTTGTGGCCACAGGCCCGGGACACTGCCCATCCCCTGTGCTGGCACTGCTGAGGCACCTCCAGTCCTGGGGGCAGTTTGGCATTCCCCAGGTACAGGACAGAGTGTGTCCAGGGAATGGAGCTGGGAAAGGGACTCAGCCTGCAGAAAATGAGACTCAGGGGGAATTTCTGGCTCTGCACAACTCCCTGACAGGAGGGGACAGCCGGGGGGGTCGGGTTCTGCTCCCAGGGAACAGGGACAGGAGGAGAGGAGGTGATCTCAAGGGTTCACAGGCTGGATATTGGGAAAATTCCTTCACCAAAAAGCCTCTCCAGCCCTGGCCCAGCTGCCCAGGGTCGTGGTGGAGTCCCTGTTGCTGGAGGGATTTAAAAGCACTATGGTGATGGCACTTGGGGACATGGTCAGTGGTGGCCTTGGAAGTGCTGGGGGAATGGCTGGACTGGATGGACTCAGGACTTTTCCAGCCTCAGTGATTCTGTGACTCTGATCATGCCCTTAGGAAAGCCTGCACTTGGAAGAGCTTCAGAACTGAGCAATGCCCCAGTTTCTGTTGGGAGCAGGGTAGTCCCAGGCCCAGGAGGAGGCTCCTGGGGCAGGGTGGATTGTACAGTGACACTTGTAGCACTGGTGTGTGGTGATAAAGTGAATATTTATACACAGCAAAGTGATGCTGCCAGGGACTTGCTGCTTTCCCAGTGTGCCAGGTGTTACAAGTCCCAAACCACTTCCTTATGTGTTAGCTAAGTTCAGGGATGTATCTTTACTTGCAGGAAAAAACTTCCCTGGCTTTTTGTGCCTGTGTCCTCTTTCCCTGAGGACCCACACTTCATTTTGAGGCACCCTCAATGTTCCTGGCTCTGACCTTGTAGAGAACATGCAGGGCTGTATCAGGACAAACAGCACCAGGGCACCCTGCCAGGTTGGTGTTCCCTCCCTCACTTGTACAAAGTTTGTTTTGTTTTACAGGGAAACCAGATTTGTCCCCATCTGATGCCCATCTCCTGTCCCCTGCTCTGAACTGACAGCCTGAGTGGATGTGGCCTGGCCTGATTACTGATGGCCACACTTTGTCCCACAGCTGTGTTTGCTGATGGAGCTCATTCCCCCTGCTTTGCACACTCCATTCCTTCTTCTGTCCCTCGAATATTTTGCTTTCCTGTATGGAATGGCCAGCAGTGAGCAGCAGCTCTGCTTTGAGGGGCTGTCACTGCTGGCAGGGTGGGGGCACCACGCTCCAGCAGCTCCCCAGAGGGACAGGAGCAGCTGAGCTGCTGCTGCAGGAGCATTCCTGGGCTGGGTCGATGGCTGACAGCGTGCCAGAGATAATGTCCCTGTGCTCCAGGGTAATGCAGCGGGATGCTGGCACAGGCTGAAAGCTTTCAGGCTGTTTGGGTGCTGGGCAGTGCCGTGGCTCCGCTGCGGGGATGTCAGTCCTGCAGGGACATCAGTCCTGTCTGTGCACTCAGCAAAGTGCCACTGGCCATTTTGAGCACTTCTTCCACTTTTCCAAGCTGTCTGATGCTTCCAGAGGTCACGCTGGGTGGGCTGCCAGCAGGGAGACAGGCAGAGGTTTGCTGTGGCAGGTGACTGCAGTGGCTGAGTTCAGGTCTCTGGGACGTGTTCCCTTGTTGGAAAACGAGGCTGGACTTGCTGACTCCATGCCATGGCACTGAGGGGCTGAATTCCTGGTCTGACACACAGGCCACCCTGTCCCTGGCTGCTGTGGCCCTTCCCTGTCACCCAGGCAGGCCCTGGTGTCACAGCACTGAGTTCCCTTCTAAAGGGGGAATGCTTTTCTGAGGAACAGAGTTTGTGTATGCAGGAAAAAATGGCTGAAGCAAAGGTAAAATCAAGTTGCTGAATTACTGATATTAATAGTGAACTTAGTCACAGCATTTCAGCAGGTTCCCAGTCCCGTGGACTGCAGAAATCCCTGAGGGAATGAGGTTTGTGAGGCTGCTGTGCAGCCCAGCCCTTCTTTATAGCATGGCAGGTATTTATTTGCTGGCTGTTCCCTGCTCCTCACCTGCCACATGAAGGTGGTGCTGTCCTTGGCTAGGATGTTTTCCATTGTGTGTGCTTGGAATTGCCCAATAATGCTGCTATTTCTGAAGCTGTTACTGAGGGATAGTGCCCAAAAAAAATCTATTGCTTTATAGGGGGAGTTGGAAGAGGGAATAAGCATTCAGGCATACGTTCCTTCCCAGCTGAGTAGAAGGAAAATAGAGGAAGCATTCTTCTCAGGGAGCAGGATTCACAGGGTTGGGAGTCCAAGCAGCTTCCATTTAAAGCAGGGAACAGATGCCAGCAGATGGGAGTTCAGTCAGGCCTCAGATTTATCTTAATATTCATGTTACAAAGTGATAGTGCTGCAAAATTGACCCTGGGGAGATAATCATGGAATAGTTTGGGTTGGAAGACACCTGAAATGGTCACCTTAGTCCAATCCCCCAAGGAACAATTGTACTGCACGTGATCATGGAGTCATTGAGGTTGGGAAAGCCCTCAAGGATCATTGTGTCCACCTGTCCCCCAGCATTGCCAAGGCCACCACTAGCTCTGTGCCAGATCCACAAAGCTTTTAAATCCCCCCAGGGATGGTGACTCCTCTGCTGCCCTGGGCAGCCCCTTCCAATGCCTGACCACCCTTTTTGAGAATAAACTGGAGAGTGAGAAGGATCCCTCTGAGCCTCCTCTTGTCCAGGCTGAGCCCCCCAGCTCCTTCAGCCCTTGGCAGGGCTTGGGACAGCCTAGTCCAGTGGAAGGTGTCCCTGTGGAGGGATGGAACTGGATGATCTTTAAACATCCCTCCATCCCAAACCTTTCTAGAATTCCGTGATCTCCAGCTGGAGCTGTCTGCTGCAGCTGTGGGATGTCTCTGTTGGAGCTGGACATTTCCAGCACATGGTTCTTGACTGGCCTCACCACCAGGCAGGGCTGATCCAGCTGAGTTTGAGTCGCAGCCCCAGGCGTTGGTCGTGGTGGTTCCTCCTCCTCCTGCAAGTGGAGTCAGGGCTGCTTCCCGTGGGAGCCCTGGCTGCTCTCTCCCAGGGGTTGTGCAAGCGTTGGGATGCGCAGCCACGGCGCTCTCCGCATCCCGGCCGTGCCGTGCCAGCCTCGGCTGCGTGGGCTGTGCCAGGAGCCCTCATTGCCACAGCAGTGATGTGCAGATAATGAAAAACAAAAGCTTTCGCCACCCAGGCAGGGAGGTGAAGGAATTGCTCACAGCAGGCCCTTGGAGAAGCCCGTGCCCTTCTCTCCCTGCATCTGCACACCAAGCTGGCTTCCCAGAAGGAATTCCAGGATGTTTGAGCCCCCAAGTCACGGTGTGGTGTTTTTACCTCCTGGCAAAGTACAGAGGAGCGAATGTGCCACCAGTGACTGTGACAGAAGTGCCCATTTCATCCCTGAAGCACTGACTTTATCAGCACATTTAGATAAGATCTGATTTGAATAAGAATGAAAATTTGGCTGTCGACCCACACGGTTCTGTGTGCACCATTTTCCATAAGTGTTCACTCTGAAACCTAATGTTTTCCTCTCTCCAGGGAGTCAGTCTGGCAGCTGCCAAGGAGCGGGGACAGCTTGTCTTCCTGGAGGGCCTCAAGTCCTGCCTTGACCTCCTGTTTGGGGAGGAGGAGCAGCCAGGGCAGCCCAGTCCTCTGCAGTTTCTGAGGTGAGCCTGAGCATGGAGTGTTCCCCCCTCACATCTGCTGCAACCAAGAGCACCACCCAAGGTCCAGGACTGGCTCCTGCTGCCCTTTGTGCTCCCCTCCAAGGCCCAAGGACTCGGCTGCACAGCATTGTGCACATCCCCCTGAGTGTCCTGGCCTGTCCCTCACTGCTGCTCATGGAGGGATCCTGTCCCCCTTTCCAGAACTGTAGGGGAATTTCCACTCCCATCCTCATTGCCAAGCATGTCACAGGTCTAGAAAAACATTTGTTTCAGCACTCCACAGGTATGTGTCAAACAAAACCCCAGCCAAGTGGTTTATTCCCTTCTTTCATTATTTTGAGTTTTATTCTTATCCAAGAGAACAGTGCTGCTTTATCCATGCTGGCTTCTGGGTTTATTCTCAGTCATTTTCTCCATGTTGCCTGGGAAGCTCAGCAAAGGCCAAACACTTCCCCAGCAGTGCCCAGGGCCAGGTTGGATGGGGCTTGGAGCAGCCTGGGATAGTGGAAGGTGTCCCTGCCATGGCAGAGGGTGGGACTGGATGGGCTTCGAGTTTCCTTTCCACCCAAAGCATTCTGTGATCCCTGGAGCAGGGCAGGAGGCTTTCAGCACACACAGGGCAGCGAGGAGGTGACTGTCACAGCAGTGGGGACAGCAGGGAGGGGACAGGCTGGTGACCCCCACTCTGGGTCAGTGGGTGAGGAGGGGGACACGCGGTGCCAAGCCCCTGACACCTCCTTCATGTCCTGCAGCGGGAGCACCTCTGAGCTCCGAGCCTTGTTTGACTTTGTGCGGGTGTCCCTGGCTCCCAGTGCCGGTGATTCCTGGAAAGGCCCCGTGCTGCTGGTGGATGACCTCAGTGTCCTGCTGAGCCTGGGGGCTGCTCCGGTGGCCGTGCTGGACTTCATCCACTACTGCCGCATGTCCGTGTGCTGCCAGCTGAAGGTACTGCTCCCCCGGGGCTCTGGCTGTGCACAGAGCCTCCAGAGCAAAGCCTGCCTTTATTCCCTCTTTCCTTCTGACCATGATGAGCTTTTGGAAAGGCTGTGGTTGTCCAAGGAGTTCAGGTCATTGCCCTGGGGCCACTCTTGGGACTTGTGTGGGTCCCTGAGAGCAGGCTCCTGTTCAGCTGCATTCCTGGGAGTTGCTGCCCAGAGTCTCTGATGTGTCTCTGATGTATGAACAGGGATTTGAGGTATAAAATAGTGTTTTTGGAGCTCCTGGCTCTCCAGAGATCCTGACTCACACCTCCGAGTGGGAGGGCAAGGGTGGAAATGGGTCATATGAGGGGCTGGTGAGTCTCACAGGGGACAGAAATGAAGGGTCCTTTGGGGGACCCCCAGTCCAGCTGCCACCACCCTCCAGCGTGTGGTCCCCAAGGTGGGGGTGATGATCTGCAGTGATCTCCCAGTGATATGGGGACTCCTGAGAGCACCAGAGCCAGAAGTGCTGACAGTCACACCCAAACTGCCATCACAGGTGATGTCCCCTCCCTGGGCACTTCCCTGCAGGAGCGAGGCATGAGCTGATGCTGTTGGGTGTTGTCACCCTGCACTTCACATGGTGTGGGGTGTTGGGCTGTATGTGCTGACAGGGGATGATCTGCTTGCAGAGAATATTTACCTCCAAAGAGCTAAAAAAGATGGCAATCCACACTAACACTTTGCTATTTCTGTCTGAGGTGTTCTGATGCTTCAAAGTACATTTTAATTGATTGAGAATTTGTGTTATTTTAAGTCACTGGTGACTTGTATGGGCTGAGGCAGAGTCTCTTGAGGTGGATGTTAATAGAGTCAGTGAGTCGGGGAGGTGTTTGCTCCCTGTCAGAGGTGTGAGGGTGTGAGCATTGCTGCAGCCCTTTGGCCACCTCTTTATTTACCTGCTCTGAATTCAGTCAGTGCCATCTGCCCAGCCTGACAGACTGGTTCAGCCACTGTCTCCTTACAAAGGCTGGAGGTATTTTTAGACTGCACATTTCATATATGTGTGTGTGTACACAATGTGCAGTGAGCTCTTCAGTGTTTATGTATCATGGAATGGCCTGTGTTGGAAGGCACCCTAAAGATCCCGTCTGCCATGGGCAGGGACACCTCTGATTTGGGCCCCAGAGCTGGAGGCAGCTCTGCAGGGTGGTCTCACCTGAGTGGGGCAGAATCCCCCCCTCCCCTGCTGCGCATGCTGGGGATCAGCCAGAGGATGGGGGGATTCTGGCTGGGGCATGTCCAGCCTCTCCATTAGCTGGTTATTTTCCCAGTGGAATTCAGACCAAGCTGGAGCTTAGTTGGGATGTTTGTGAAAGCTCACCACCCCCCCTGTCCTTCCCCTAAGGGATTAGGCCCAGCCTGGGGCTCATCCCTGCCTGCTGTTCCCGTTCCAGGGGAACATCGTGGTGCTGGTTCACAGCAACGAGGATTCGGAAGACGAGGACAATGAGCTGCTTGTGAACGCCCTGTGTCATCACAGCGACCTCATCCTGTGGGCAGAGGGGCTGGCCACCGGCTTCTGCAAGGATGTTCACGGGCAGGTGAGGCGCAGCAGAGCGTGGACAGGTGGCACGTGTCCCTGTCACCTACTCCCTGGGGCTGTGGGAGACAGCCCAGGCTGCAGTGTGGTTAAGGAGTAATCCCGTGGGCACCAGGATCTGCAGGAGCACCCAGCTGTCACTCACCCTCTGCGGGGATATTCAGGCACGTCCTGCCACCTGGGACTCCAGGGTTTATACAGCAGCTGCAGTGCAGGCTTCTCCCACCCCAGGCTGAGGGAGAGCTTTCCTGGGAAGTTTCCCCAAGCAGTGGATCTGAGCCTGGCCTGTGGTGATCTCTGTGGGGCTGGGAGGGTGCTGGAATTTGTGTGATCCCTCATCAGGGGCTGCCACCAAAGGCACAGGGACAGGCAGCTGCTGATGCATTATTTATGAGTGACCCTGCTCTTCCCTGCAGGCCAGAGGAACAGTGTTCCTATTCCTTTTCCTTTGCAGATTAAGATAATCAAGAGATTGTCCTTGCGGCAGGCGGGGGAGCAGGACCTGGTCCAGATCTACCAGTACAAGATCCAGGACAGGAACGTCACCTTTTTCGCACGGGGGCTGTCGGCTGCGGTCCTGTGACACTGCGGTCCTGTGGCACTGCCGTCCTGTGGCACTGCCATCCTGTGGCACTGCCATCCTGTGACAATGCCATCCTGTGACAATGCCATCCTGTGGCCCTGCCATGCTGTGACACTGCGGTCCTGTGACAATGCTGTCCTGTAACAATGCCATCCTCTGGCACTGTGGTCCTGTGACAATGCCATCCTGTGGCACCGCGGTCCTGTGGCACTGCCATCCTGTGGCACTGCCATGCTGTGACACTGTGGTCCTGTGACAATGCTGTCCTGTGACGATGCCATCCTGTGGCACCGCGGTCCTGTGGCACTGCCATCCTGTGACAATGCCATCCTGTGACAATGCCATCCTGTGACACTGTGGCAGCTCAGAGCCCAGGAATGGCAGTCCCTGCCTCTGCAGAGCAGCAGCAGCACCTCGCAGCAGCAGCACAGCAAACTGACCCGGCTGGGAAGCTCACACTCACCTGGAAGCGGTGCCAAGGTGGGATCAGCCTGCCTGGAGCCTGCTGCATCCCTTTGTCCTCCCACCCCGTTCCCAACACACTCAGGCCAAGAAAGGGAGCAAGAACTTGCAGGAATGGCCCTTGGAGCGTGTAAATACAGGCGGGAGGTGCCCGGCGGGCTGGGTGTGCCCGGCCTCACCTTTTCCGCTGTGTTGGGCACGGGGAGGGGGGAATGACACACAGTGGGTGGAGCAGGGAGCCTGGCGCAATCCTGTCCCTGCTCCCAGCTCTGCCTGGCAGAGATCTCCCAGCTCCCAGCTGCCAGCAGTTGGTAAATGCGTGGCTCTGTGTACAGCCCCTTGCCTGGCTGTGCTGAGACCTGGGCGCTGCCCTGGTTTATCCCCTGAGGCTGCCCGAGCTCATCCTGGGCTCTGTGCTTGGGTAAACCCCTCTGGGAGCCTGTCTCAGCCACTGCTTCCTCACCCCAAACCCTGACTAGCAGCTACATGACCTGCCTGTGCCGAAGCATTTTTTAAAATAATAATCTGTAATTTTAGTGAGATAAGGGTACTGTGATTAAGTAACTGCGGATCTCTGGGTGGGAGCTGCTCCCTGCCTGCTCCTTGGCAGGGATCAGGAATGGGCATCTCCCAAGCCTGGATGAGGAGAGCCCTTCCTCGTGGCTGTAAGGGCAGTCCTGGGAGCAGGGATTTGCAGGTGTCCTGGTCCACACTCCTGCTGGGATATCCCATTTATCCTGGGGGATAAAAACATCCCATGCGCTTGTGAGAGTCCAGAGCAACCTGCCAGGTCCTTGCAGCTCCAGAGCTGGGATAGCAGCTCTGGCACACATTCCTGGTGCTCTGTGTAGGCTCAGTGAGCACCCTGTGCTGGTTTGGGAACGTTCCTTTGAGTTTTGGGAGCCCTGGCATGCTCAGGGCTGTGGCTGCTGATCAGTGGCAGCCCAGGGAAGCCAGGCTGGCTCCAGGGATTGTGGAGGGAGTCAGGCCATGGGTGTGCTACAGGACCACTCGTCCCTGGTGTCCCCTGGGTGGAAGTGGCAGTGCCCAGTGCCAGTGCTGCTGTCCCAGGGGTGGTGGCAGTGCCCAGGGGTCAATGCAGTGTCACAGAGTGCAAAGGGAGGATGAGGGGACTGGGAGCTGCTGGCACTGCAGCTGTGACGGGCACAGAGTGGTGTATAATTGGAGTAATACCTGTGTGATTGTCCTTGGAGACATCCCAAAGCCTGCCTCCCACGCTCTGCCTCCCTCTCTGGGAACGGGCGGGGTCACTGTGTGACACCATGGCTGTGTGACAGTACCACTGTGTGACGATATCACTGTGTGGCACCATGGCTGTGTGACATCACTGTGTGACACCATCAGTGTGTGACAGTATCACTGTGACATCAGTGTGTGACAGTATCACTGTGTGACACCATGGTTGTGTGACAGTACCACTGTGTGACGATATCACTGTGTGGCACCATGGCTGTGTGACACCATCCCTGTGTGACATCAGTGTGTGACACCATGGCTGTGTGACACCATCAATGTGTGACAGTATCACTGTGTGACACCATTGCTGTGACACTATCAATGTGTAACACCATGGCTGTGTGACAGTATCACTGTGTGACACCATCAATGTGTGACACCATGGCTGTGTGACAGTATCACTGTGTGACATCAGTGTGTGACACCATGGCTGTGTGACACCATCAATGTGTGACACCATCAATGTGTGACACCATCAATGTGTGACACCATCAATGTGTGACATCACTGTGACAGTATCAACATGTGACACCATGGCTGTGTGACACCATGGCTGTGTGACACCATGGCTGTGTGACAGTATCACTGTGTGACACCATGGCTGTGTGACATCACTGTGTGACACCATCAGTGTGTGACAGTATCACTGTGTAACACCATGGCTGTGTGACAGTATCTGTGTGTGACATCACTGTGTGACACCATGGCTGTGTAACACCATGGCTGTGTGACACCATCGTTGTGTGACAGTATCACTGTGTGACACCATGGCTGTGTGACAGTATCGATGTGTGACACCATGGCTGTGTGACAGTATCAATGTGTGACATCACTGTGTGACACCATCCCTGTGTGACAGTATCAGTGTGTGACACCATCGCTGTGACACTATCAATGTGTACCACCATGGCTGTGTAACACCATCCCTGTGTGACACCATCCCTGTGTGACACCATGGCTGTGTGACACCATCCCTGTGTGACACCATGGCTGTGTGACACCATCCCTGTGTGACACCATGGCTGTGACATCACTGCTGCCTTTTGCCCGGTTCTTTCTGCCCTTCAGCAGTGCTTGTGTCCGAGGTCGGGGCTGAGCAGCCTCGGCTGTGCCCGCATGTCCCCATGCAGGGGCTGTTCCCTGGGGTCCCAGCCCTTGGGACGAGCCACTCTGCCTGTACTGCACAGCGGAGTGAGACTGGACAGGGACAGGAAACCCGTGGGGGCTGCTGAGTCACAGAGAGAAGCAAACCCGGCTTCCCAGTGTCCAGCTGTGGCCTTGGCCAGCAGGACACACGGGGCAGCTGTGCTGAGCCAAGGCCACCGGCACGGCCGCGATGGAGGATGGCGCTGACGCTGCGAGAGGGCAGGCGGAGAGTGGATGTCAGGAATGGTGCCATCGGTGGCAGCACAGGGTGGCCTTGCCTGGGGTCAGCCACCAGCTGCGTGCTCAGGGCCGCTGCCACCAGCAGTGTTTGTGTGCTTGGGCAACGCTGAGAAATCGGCTGGACTTGGCCTGGGGGCTCAGCTCTCTGTTCCTGTGGGCTCAGAGGGAGCTGCAGGCAGGGGAGATCCCACCTGGGGGCTCAGCTCTCTGTTCCTGTGGGCTCTGGGAGAGCTGCAGGCAGAGGAGATCCCACCGGGGGACTCAGCTCTCTGTTCCTGTGGGCTCAGGGAGAGCTGCAGGCAGAGGAGATCCCACCTGGGGGCTCAGCTCTCTGTTCCTGTGGGCTCGGGGAGAGCTGCAGGCAGGGGAGATCCCACCTGGGGGCTCAGCTCTCTGTTCCTATGGGATCTGTGAGAGCTGCAGGAAGGGGAGATCCCACCGGGGGACTCAGCTCTCTGTTCCTGTGGGCTCGGGGAGAGCTGCAGGCAGGGGAGATCCCACCTGGGGGCTCAGCTCTCCATTGCTATGGGCTCAGAGGGAGCTGCAGGCAGGAGAGATCCCACCTGGGGGCTCAGCTCCCCATTCCTGTGGGCTCGGGGAGAGCTGCAGGCAGGGGAGATCCCACCGAGGCTGAGGTGGTGGGATAGGGCTGCAGGTCTCTGGGAGAAGGGGATGTGTTTTACTGGGCAAAGCTGCAGGCAGCAGGGATTGTTTGTAAACCTCAGAGTCGGACAGCATCAAGAAGGGCCCTGGAAAGGCTCTTTTGGGGTGCTCAGCCCCTCGAGATGGAGGAGCAGGGAATGTGTTTCGCAGGATCTCACCCCGTGCCAGAGCCGTGCTGGCAGGAGAGCAGGGACATTGCCGAGGGAAAAGGAAATGTCGCTTGGCCTTTGGGTACCGCTTGTCCTTTGCCATGTCCCCAGTGCTCTCCAGTGCCTGGTCCACTCCTGTTCCCGGGAATCGGTCACCCCTGTCCCCTGCACCGAGCCGGTGCTCTGCAAGGAGCCATCCCTCCCGATGTGCTCTGCCCCGGCATGTTCCAGGGCTCCTCATGCCCAATCCCCGCCACCAACCCCAACCCTCCCTGTCGCTCCCGGGATACTCGGGACTTCCATCGCACGTTTCCGCCATGCCCGGAGCAGGGCCGGCTGCGCTGTGCCCCCGATTCCCGGTGCTCTTCCCGCGGCCGCCCTTTCCCCGCTCCACGTGCTCCCGCCGCCTCCCGCCACTTCCGGGGGCGCGGCCCGGGGGCGTGGCCATACCGACAAGGGCGTGGTCGAGGGCGTGGTTATGCAAATAAAACCACGGCTCGCGCAGTGTGGGCGTGGCCATGCAAATCAAGCCCATAGTGGGGACTGAGTGCTCTCTTGGGGGCGTGGTCTGAGCGCTGTGGGCGTGGCCACGCTGACGTCGGGGGGTGTGGCCGACGTGCGGGGCTGCGCGCGCGCGCTCGGGGCCCGGCGGCGGCGGCAGCGGGGGGAGGGCGGGAGGGGGTGGGAGAAACCGGGCCGGGAACGGGTGGAAAAACCCGGGATTAACGCGGGTTTAGGCTAATAAACGCCACTGCATTCTACCTTAAAAAAAAAAAAAAACCCAAAAGGAAAGGCCCGAAACCCCAACCTCTCAACGACGAAGCACGAGAGCCGCGGCTGCCGGGAGGTCAAAGGGCGGAGGTGAGGAAGGAGCCGCTTCCCGGTGAGGTGAGAAGGGAGCGGGCCGGGCGGGAGCAGCGCGATCGGGTACGGGAATAACCCCTCAGCACCCCTGCCCTGCCTCAGTTTCCCCTCAGTCCCCCTCACGGTGGGCCCGGGGGCGCGCGCCTTCCCCTCAGGGACCCCCCGCCCCCACACCCCCCCTCTCTGCTTCGGCTAGAATTGGTAGGGAATTACTAAAGGGAACAATGGAATGTGCAGTGTTTTATTCGCTGGGGTTTGTGGGTGCCGTGGTTCTCTGGGGTCTGCATGATTATCCCTGGGGATAATCACCTGTCTGTGGAATCTGCTCCATATTCGGGAATCCACAGCGATGGAGAAAGTTTGGGGGCATCAAAGGTGCAAAGGGAACAGGAGACAAGGGGTTGATCACGTCTGCTGCAGGATCAGGGGAAATGTTTTACGGGAAAGGATTAAATGGATGAATTGATATGTCAAGGGAAGGATGGGTCAGGGGATGAAATACTCGGTGAGGTTTGGTACCGGTCACAGAACACTTCAGAACCACACGGATTCGCTGCTCTGCTTCGCTGGGCACCTGGCTGTGTGCTCGCAGCACTTATCTTGCCCCCTGAATCAAGCTAAACTTCGGGATTTGGTCAAAATCTGAGAGTCGACTTCCTCTTGTGAGTCAGAATGAGCATCTTTACATTATCTTTAATATAACGAGCGAGGAGCTTTTGGAATGCTGAGGCAGTTCTGGCGCTGTGTTTGGGAGAACCCCGAGGAAAGGAGTCCGGAAAGATTTTGGCCTTAGTGCCAGAATTTCCTGAATGCAGCATCCACGTGTTTTTCCGGGTTGTTGAAAGGCAAACCAAGTTTCTTTTCATTCAAGGGGCAGAGATGAGGCGTGAGCTCCCTGTGTGTGAAACCAGAGCTGTGAGGGCAGGACTAGGGTGGTAAATTTGGGATTACACGAGCTGTTGTGTAATGCAGAAAGGAGATTAGCTGGCTGGGATTGGGAAGAGGGGAAAACACCTCGGGATGAACGTGTGACACAGCTCCTTGTTTCCAGGTACAACTTGGCATGGTTTATTTTTCCAATCATGATTGAAATACAACATCCCAGAAGAGCCAAGAACAATCAGGGTTTGTCTCAGGAGCATTAAAATAGTATTTTAAGTGTCAGAATCCTATGATGAATGAATTAGTCAGGCTCTCACTGAGTTACTCAACACTGTTTTCAGTCAGGGGGTTGCTGGGCCTGTCTGGCATCAGTTTGGATCATTATGAACCAAAAACTCCTTTTTTTTTTTTTTCCCCTTTCTGATGAGAATTTAAAAAGTAGAACAGGTAAAGCTCAAGGAACAAAAATAGCATTACCTGCCTGTAGTGGAATGTAGTAGGTGAGGAGCAGCAGCACAGCACTTCCAGCAGATGCTGAGTCCTGGGAATCCTTTCCAGGCCAGGCAGCTGCTCAGGCACCTTCCTCCCCTCTCACAAGAGGTTCTGTAGGGAGCTCTGGATGGGGATGGGACACAGTCCCCTGTGCTGCCGGGGGCACTCGGCACAAGGAGCTTGGGAGGTGGAGGAGCAGCTCTCCAGGTGTTCCCTGGCTCTAATATCTGTGATTATAATTCCTTTGAATCCCTTTCTCCCCCTTGTGCAGTGCATTCAAGGTGAGAAGGAAAGGCTTAAGGAGCAGCTCTGTGGTGGTGCAGCTGCTGTGTCTGTGTCTGGGACTGTTACTGCTCGCATCCAAGATACCCAGAACAGGCAACTGAGGGTGGCTGTGGTGGAGGGAATCTTTTAATTCATTCCTCAGGTGAAGACCCAGCCCAAATGGCTCAGAACAGCAATTCCCCATAACTGGGAAAAAGTAAAGTTCTCCTCCCAGGAAAAGAGTGATTTCAGCTGGAGTGAGAGCGTGGTGGGCAGTGGGGAGGGGAGCAGGGTTGCAGTTCTTAAATCTGAATTAATCTTGTATGGAGCATTGTGATAAAGGAATAATAGTTGGTTTGTTTACCAAAGACAATGTCCGAGTCAGACTTGCTGCCTCACAGAGGAATTTTGGGGTCGTTTCTCCATCTGGAAGAAAGAGTGCAGTGATTTCCTGAGCCTGGCTTCCGAATTGGTGATGATTAGAAAGGCAAATGTTTAGTTCTGTGTGCTGCTGGAGATGGCCAAGGCTCCTGCTCGGGGCTGGGAGCCCTGGCAGTCGGTGTGTTCAGCCTTTCCCGGTGTTCTGCTGTGACCCAGGACCTGGGGAAAACCAATCCCAGGCAGGTGCATCACCTTACGGGTGCTGTGTCCCTCGGGGCTCTTCACAAGCCCCAGAGATCTGGGAGTGCAGACCTGTGAACCCTGGAAACCGTCCTGATCAAAGCTTTGGGGCTGGTTCCTGAGGGAGCTGTGCAGGGGAACACTCGCTGAGGGTTATGTCTAAAGGTTTGCTTTTGATTTCATGGATAAATGATCACAATTCTGGGCTTTGTCTCCCTGTTGCCATCCTTCACATGTGAGGGGATCCCTGGTAATGCCTGACAGCCAGAGCTTCCAGAATTCCAGAGTGGAAACACTGCTGGATCTCTGGCTGGATCTGTGTGGAAAAGGGAACGTGTTCCCCAGAGAGCCAAGGGCACACTTCTGGTTTCCTGCCAAATCCACAAGTTTTGGAAACCCTTCATTAAAATAGGAACCTGACTGGTGCAGCACCCCCAGCCCTCCCTCTGAAATGGGGAGACTCCTGGTTTATGTTTCCACAACGTATTTTTCAGGGAAATGATAGTGCCTAACGGATAAACTTCGTTTGACCGAGCTCTAATTACAGCAAGTCAGGAAACTGCTGCCAGTGATAGCTGGACTTTGCTGCAGGGGTGTTTAATGGTACTCAAAAGATATTTCTGAGGGGGTTTTTGGAGGGATTTTCTTCTAGGAGGGAAATGAGCCCCATATGGGCTATGGGTTTGGAAAACGCAGAATTGTGCTCGGAGGGTTTTTGTGGATGTGTTTTACCTGGGAAGGGTTTTGGGAAGCTGCTGGCTGTTCCTGGAGCCAGCAAAATGATGCTGATTTCCCTGTGCTGTGGCTGGCTGTCTCCACAGTGGTGCTTCAGGAGCCACGTGAATGCCATCCCTCAGCTGCCTCCTGCCAGCTCTCCAGCCCCATTGCTGGGTGCACTGGGCAGAGTCACTGCAGCATGCTTATAATATCTAAAATCCCGAAATAATCTGAATTAACCTGTTTGCTGAATTCTGCACAAATTCACAAGTGGTTTTCGTTAAGTTGCCATGATGAAGTTTAGCAGAGGATCCCTGAAAAACCTTTCACCCAGCACTTGTGGTGTTAAGTGTGATTTTATAAGCCAGGGCTGGAGTGGGCTGGGAGAGGAGCTACAATTCCTTCCACAGACCATGTTTGCCCATCCTGGGCACTCCTCAAGGTGTTTCTGTCCTCTTTACCTGTCCCTGCCCTGTCAAACCCTGGAG
Source organism: Periparus ater (assembly GCA_032357785.1). NCBI lineage: Eukaryota > Metazoa > Chordata > Aves > Passeriformes > Paridae > Periparus > Periparus ater. The sequence continues at coordinate 602,437 of CM063609.1, read as the reverse complement.
TGAAGCATGGAAGCATCTGTCGTGGCACATCCTTTAAAAAAAGAGTTTCAGAGAAGGTGCAGTTCAGGTATTCAGACGTGAATTTGAATTTTGAATTTGTCTATTTCAGAAATAAACACCAAACCACACAGACAGAATGTGTTTGCCTGCATTAAACTGTTGGTTTGGGTTTTATTTCCTAATATTGATCACTAACCATCGATGCTGATTCCTGTTCTGAAGGAGAGTCTGGAGCCAGAAAATGTGTCCTCTGCAGGAGGGGAGCTCCAGCCCTAGAGAAAGAAGCAGGGAAGGAGTTGTGCTCAGCTCAGATCCTGGTTTGCTGAGCTGAAGGAGAACTGGGGAAGAGGGTGAATCTCCACTGGGTGTGTTGGGATGGTGAGTGGCTCCTGGTGCTTCCCAGGTGAACTTTGCCTGACAAAAGCAGAGCTGGAGCAGGGCAGAAATCACTGAAGTGCTGATTTATCGTTGCTTTCAGCACTCCTGCCGTGAGGGTTATTCAAAGCCAGAGGTGTTTCCGTTCCTCATTTGAAGAGCAGCAAGGCCACAAAGGGAGGATTAAGATAAAAGTCAAACCTGACTGTCAGAGGACATTGAGGGACTCACAATTATTCTGGGAATGTCCTCATGGTGAGAAGGTAAAGGAAAGAACAGAGAGGAAAGCTGAATGTCTGGCATCCCCAAAACTGGAGTGTTCAGCACCTTTTGACTCTTGGTGAGCAACTGGTGGCAGTGCCAGGCTACAAAAAGGAAGAGCAGCTTTGCAAGCTGTCATTTCAGGGAGGTATTTCTGTCTGTGTGCTCAAAGCACAGACTAAAAAAGACCTGAAAAGCTTTAGGAGGCGTCTTTTGAGCCGTGGAAAGTCGGTGATGTTTTTAAAGCCCGGAGGAGAGCGAGCAGTTGGTGTGGGTGAAAGAGTGGGACAAAGAGAGTGGAGAGTTGTAGTCATCCCAAAATCCTGCAGCAAGTGGGAAATGGCTGAAAAGCACCTGGCAGGGTACAGGAGTGCAGAATAGCTGGTGCTGCTTTGCCACTCCTTGGCAAACTGAGTTTGCTCTTCCTAGGATAAGATAACCAGGGCTGCTTCTGGCTGCAGCTGTGGTCATGAATCCTCTAAGGTTTGATTTTTATCTAAGTGAGAATCTTGAGTAGGTGCAATTAAAACAAACCCAAAGCCTGAGGAGGTGCTTGTCCATGATGGATAAAATCATGGTTAAATAATAAATGTGTTCAGAGCAGCAGTGACACCCTTGTGAGTGGGCCTGGGTGTGCTGAGAAGGGCACTGGGGTCTCACTCATCACTGAGGTGGCAGAACAGACTGTGCATAAAGCAGGAGTGAGAAAATGGTTTGAGCAATTCAGCATGGCTCAGAATGGGCTGGTGATGAGGAAGGACAGTGGTGAGGCTGGATTCAAGTGAAAATAGCCAGCTGCAGGCATGAGGATAACTGCTGAGCTGTAATCCCTAATGAAGGGAACCCGGTGAGCTCCTGTGTACGTGGGAAGAGGGAGGTGAAAATTTGAGTGTGAAGATTGGTGGTGGTGGCCTTGGCAGCGCTGTGGGAGCTGTTGGACTCCCCGGACTCCGCAGGCTTTTCCAGCCTCAGCAATTCCATGGTTCCAAATCCCACTGCTGGGGCTGTCTGTTCCCACTGGGAACAGAAGGGGTTAAATAGCAGGGAAAACGTTACCAAGTCCTGTCTGACACCTGGGACCTGCAGACATTTCTCGGACTGCTTAAGAGCAAATTGGATAAACATCTGTTGGGAAGCATTTGAGCAAAGCTCGTTATGCTCTGGGTGAGCAGCATGAGGCAGAGCCCCCGGAGCCCAGCGCTGTGTCCCTGCTGCCACTCTGACCTGTCCCTGCTGCCGAGCTCTTCCTGAGCTCTGGGTCCCTTCTCCTGGGCTGAAGCAGTGGAGGAGGGAGGATGAGGAGTTCCTTCAGGGCAGGCAGGGCTGCCCTTGGTGCACAGAGCTCTCATGGTGTGCCCAGGGCTTCAGCTGCAGCCTGGCTCACTCACGGGCTGTGGTGGGCAGTGAGGGTGGCCTGGGCTCTTCATTGCTTGTCCAGAGTATGAGCAGTGCTGGAAACCTCAGAAATGGCACAGAGCAGACCAAGCTGCTGTTTCAGGAATGATACAGAATCAGAGAATCATGGTTTGGGTTGGATGGGACCTTAAAGCCCATCTTGTTCCATTCCCTGCCATGGGCAGGGACACCCCCCGCTAGCCCAGCTCCGAGCCACGTCCAGCCTGGCCTTGGGCACTTCCAAGGATTGAGCAGCCACAGGGCCTCTCCACCCTGCCAGGGAACAATTCCTGCCCAAGATCCCATCCATCCCTGCCCTCTGGCACTGGGAGCCATTCCCTGTGTCCTGTCCCTCCATCCCTTGTCCCCAGTCCCTCTCCAGCTCTCCTGGAGCCCCTTCAGGCCCTGCAAGGGGCTCTGAGCTCTCCCTGGAGCTTCTCCTCTCCAGGGGAACATTCCCAGCTCTCCCAGCCTGGCTCCAGAGCAGAGGGGCTCCATCCCTTCTGGACTTGCTCCAGCAGCTCCACATCCTGCTGCTGTTGGACCCCAAGACTTTGCACAAGCTCAGACAGATGATCCAAAAGCATTTTGCCTATTTTATACTCCAAACAAGAGGCTTGGGCTGAGATGTTGACCCTGGTCTGGTAGAGAGGATTAGAAAAGGGCATGAGTAGAAATACTACCTGTAGGAGAAAGGGAAGAGCTGTTTTCACAATGCCCCAGGCCGGAGTGAAGGATCAGTGGAGTCCCTGTGTGTGTGGCTGGCACTGTCCAGGAGAGGGGCACGCTGCCATCGCACCTCTGGGCTTTGTGGGGATGCTCTCAGGTGTAACTGCACAGGGCTGTTGCATCAGGCTCTGGTATTTTTAGGAGAAAGTGATTCCCCAGCCACTTGTGGAGCGGCTGCATCGATAAACAGAACGGAGATGATTCCAAAGGGATCACGTGGGATGCGTTGCATAAGGACGTTTGCCAGGGCTGGCTCCCTGGCTGGTCCCTGAGCGTGCCCAGGAGCCACAGCAGCCTGGTGGGCACTGCAGCCAGCACTGCTGGGCTCCTGGAGCACTGGGGAAAATCCCAGCTCCTGGAGCCACAGGGATCCTGCCTTTGCTGTGCCTCGTGGCTCGCTCTTCCCGAGATTTATCCGCTGGCTGCGTGACCCATGTGACAGGGACAGTGTCCTGGGGAGATTGCCCTGGATTAGCTCTGGTTATTTTGAGCTGCCACTCTGGAGCTGGGTTGATGCTGAGTTATCCCGGGATAAAAGAGACAGCCCTTTCCTGCCTTCCTAGGGGTGTGCATTTACTGATAAAATCTGCTCCAGCTGGAAAAGCCTCCCAAAGCTGCTCTGCCTTTGGACATCCTCGAGCTTCTCAGTGCCTTTCCCAGCTCTCCTGGGGTCCCCTGTGGGGTGAGGAGGAAGAGCAGGAATGTGCTGTGTGAGGATGGATTTACCTCCTGATCCCACTCCGTTCTTCATTCCTAACACACAATTTCCCTTTTTACACTGCATCATGTCCCACCTTCAGGGAGTTAAGGTCTGGCATCCCAGGATGTTATTTTCCCTCTGTGCATCACATCCCATTTGCTGGAATTGGGTGATCCTAAAGATTCCTTCCCACCCAGACCATCCTGGGATTCTGTGCCTGTGGAGGTGGATCATTCCCAGCCGTACAGGCTTGGGCAGGAACTCTGTGGTGGAGAGGAAGGGCTTGGGAAATATTTCCTTGTGTTTGGAATCTGTTCTTCATGGGCAAGGGAGCTTCCCTTGGCTGCATGCAACAAGAGGAGTGAACTTTGAAATCATGTTTTTTCTAAATCTGGATATTTTCTCTTTTTGTCACAAATCCCAGATTTCTGTGTTTCATGGCTCTGCATGTGGAACATCCTATCCTGTCTCATCATCCACAGCAATAAATTGGTGTCTGGTGCTGGTGGGAGTATTTTGGGAAGGAAGAAAGGATGGAAACCTTCAGTGAATGACTTCCAAAGCAGGAGTGTAACTGAGGTTCTTCTCTTGTGGCAGAAAAGTTTAAAAATGTCCTGAAAACTGATTTTGAATGTCAGCCCCTGTTTTGGGAGCAGATAACTTTATCTGGCACGCAGAGATTACTGAAGCCTTCTCTGAATCTTCATCGTCATTGCTACTCAACTCAATTTTCAAGAGATGTTAATAATACGTAACATGAGTGAAATGGGGTCTGCTCTAGACAACCTCTGAATTTTTAAATGCAATTTTTATAAATGAATGTTGTACAGGGAGGAAAACAGGCAGAAAGAAGCAGGGCAAAACTGGTAAAGTGAGGCAGAACAGATAACACGAAGTAAGTTTGCACATTTTGGGGATGGAAATCTGGCTGAAAACTCGTGTCAGACTTTGAGCACTGTTGTAGCCACAGAGCTGGAATGGAGGGAGTGGACTCAGCAATGTCATTTTCTACCTTTTGAATATGGAAAGGTCCCCTTCTGTGAAGGACAATCCATTTAGGACTTAGAGGCTGTTCCGGAGCCTTGTTCCTGACAGCAGTGGTGGGATTAACCCCTTGCAGGCTCCCGGGGCTGCTGCATGGCTGGGATTTTCCCATAGGAAGTGTTGTGTTCCTCGTGACCTCCGTGTCCTCTGGCAGCACAAAGCCCCTTATTCTTCCCATGGGAATGCGAGGGGAGAGCAGGACCTTGGTGTTAGAGCCCATTGTGCAGCACTGCTGTGAAGGAGCCTTGTCTGGAGCGGGGCTCTTGTTTTCCCACCTCTCAAGTCCTGAGGAATGTTCCCTGGCCCTGGCTGGGGGACAGTCCATGCCTGCAGAGAGGGAACTCGGGTTGTGAGATGTGTGCCTCTCTCCCTGCCCTCCTCCCTTTGTGGATGCTGAGCTTTGGAGCTCCCGTGGCAGAGGGACCAGCGAGTGATCGCTCCCAGCACCCTGAGCCGCCTCCAGGGCCCAGCAGAGGGCAGGAAAATCCAGGTGCTTTTCTGGGCTGGGAGTGATCCAGCATTGTTTCAGGGAAGCTGAGGTTTCCCTTTGGGGTGTCTGTGGTGCTGAGTTTGAGGGCTGGCAGCTGTTTGCATCAGCCGGGTTTGGTGATGGCTCTTGTGCTGTGAGTGTGCTGTGAGCAGCCCAGGGGTGCAGGGAACACCCCCAAACCTGTGTGAGCAGGCTGTGGCACAAGGGGCACGTGGATACCATGGGGGCCTCTTGGGGCCCTCTGTTCCTGGCTGACGATCCCAGCTGGAGCCCAGGTGAAATGTGCCGGTTACAGCAGGAATTTGGGGTATCCAGCAGCGTCAGTCCTGCTGCTCCATGTGTTGTGGGGCTGCTCTGAAGGCAGGAGGTTTCTCTGATCCCCACTGATGGATTTAGGGGTTTGGTGGATTGATGGATTTGTGGATACGAGGCAGTGCTTGCAGCACCAGGAGGGGGAATTACTGCTGGGGACCCCTCCCTTCCTGCTGTCCATCCCACCTGGCCCTCAGCTGTGTGAGCATCACCTTGAGCTGCTCCCTGGGCAGCAGCACAGACCAACCCAGTCACCTTTAGAAATCCCCATTTTCAGTAAATTCTTCCTCTTTTCCCATTCATTCCTCCCCTGTCCTTCCCTAAACACAGCCTAGGCAGGAAAACTCCTCAAATCCCTCCTGTGCCCCGGGGCTGCTGCAGGGCTGAGGTTCCATCTGCAGAACAGGTGACCAAGGTGACTTGGACCATGTCGGGTCTGTTCCTGCTTTGCCAAGCTTGGGGTTGTAAATGGAAAATGCTGGGTTCAAATTCCCATTGGAGGTTCAGATACAGGCAGTAAATTATGGGATGTATTGAAGTGCAAGGAAAACACTGTGGAACGGGGATTTATTTTGGATTTTTCCTTATATTTCCCCTCCTGCAGGCTCCACTGGCTCAGCTGGGTGTTTATTACACCTGATGCTGAGGCCTGGCTCCAGAACATTTTCTGGAAAGCTGAGGAGTTGAGTACACCTAAAACCCCAGGTGACTGTATCATAAAGTTTTCTACCTTTGTTGCTTTATCCTCTTCAGCTCACAGTGGGCTCTGCTGTGTTTGCCTGCCCTCAGTGTCCAGGGAGGTTCCTGGGAAGGCTGTAAAGCCTGTCAGACAGAAATGTGAAGAATTTGGAACATGTAACTATTGTTGAGCGAGATAAAAGCTTTTGTCTGGGGAAAAGTAGCAAGTTTGAGTTGATTTTTCCTCCAAAATGAAGTTCTACATTTCTTCCTTCTGCTGGTCAGCCTTGTTTTTGTCAGAGGGCAGGACATTGGAGCCAGGTGGGGTCAGGCTCTGCTCCCAGGGACAGGAGGAGAGGGAACAGGCTCAGGGGAGCTCAGGGTGGGCAGCAGCAGGAATTTCTACATGGAAAGGGGGCTCAGGGTGGAGTCCCCATCCCTGGAGGTGTCCCAGGAATGACTGGATGTGGCACTGGGCTGGGAAAAGGTGGACATGGGGCACAGGGTGGACTCAGTGACTTGGAGGGCTTTTCCAAGCTCAGTGATCCTGGCATTCTGTGAAGTGTGTCCATCTCTTGTACCTGAACCAGAAATGTCCCTTGTGGTGCTGCAAGGTGGGAACATCCCGATGCCCTTGTGCTGCCAGGCAAACTTTGTCTTGGATTTGCAGTCTTGCAAAATGCAAGAAATTCTCCTTTCACATTTGTCCTACAATCAGCAGGTTTATTTTGGCTTAGATAATTTATGTTTGCAGAAATGACTTGGAGCGGGAACAGTTCCTGCTGTTCACTCTTATGAGCTCTGTCAGAGCATAAAGCAAATAAAGATGGCAGATTTTAATATTCCACCCCCCTAAGTGATGAAGAGATCCTAGCTTTGGACTGCTCTGTGTTTTCTTAGGGAATGCTGCTGTTGGACAGCAGGTGAAGAGAGTAAATACAAAGTTCTCCTCCTTGAAATAACTAGAAATTGTTGCTCCTCCAGAGCAGCTCTTGGCAGCTCAGGCTGGCCAGAGAGCCACATTTGATGTATTTTTTGCCACAGCCTGTCCATGTTGTTCCTGAGTTCCTCATGGAACAGGGATGGTCCAGTCCTGACAGAGATTGAGATCTGCTCAGTCATTTCACAGGATGGTTTGTGCTGCAGAGGACCTTGAGGATCATCCAGTGCCACCCCTGCCATGACAGGGACACCTTCCACCATCCCAGGCTGTGGGATCCCAGTGTCCAGCCTGGCCCTGGGCACTGCCAGGGAACCAGGGGCAGCCCCAGCTGCTCTGGGCTCCTGTGCCAGGGCCTGCCCACCCTGCCAGGGAACAATTCCTCCCTGAACGACGGCGATCTTTCTAAAACAAGCTGATAACGTTTATCTCCCTTTTTTTATCTGTTTTTCTCCCTTTGCCCTCCCTAGCTGGAGCCAGTGCCTTCCCTGCAGGGCTGTCCATGCTGGAATTGCCCGAGCCCCTGCTGTACCCCGGGATGGCCTCGAGGTGAGGGCGGCCGAGGATGACCCTGACTGAAAGGCTGCGCGAGAGGATTTCGCGGGCGTTCTACAACCACGGGCTGCTCTGTGCTTCCTACCCCATCCCCATCATCCTCTTCACAGCTCTCTGCATCCTGGCCTGCTGGTGAGTGCTGTCCCCATTTGTGTCACACGGGGCTGGGGAGGGGCTTCTTGGCCACATTCTCTCTTCTGGGCCCACCCACAAGCTCTCTTTTTATTTAGACTTTACAGGTTTTGTCATCTCCTTTTGTGGGATAAAAGAAACAACAGAGATTAAGTGTCTTCATCTGGTTTAATAAGTAAGAACTAATTGAATAAGTGAAGTGAAGCAATAAATGAGATGAAAGTAACCTTCAAGCACCTGGTAGTGGACTCCAAACCCATGAATTAAAAATGGAGAGAAGGAAAGCTGATCTTTCTTTGCACACCTGCCTGTCCTGTTCTCCCTTCTCACTCTTCTGTTTCATCCTTGGCACACCCATGTAGTAGGGAGTAAATTCCCCACTCTCCTTCTGGACTCTCATTTGGATCCCCAGTTTGCAGGTGGAGATAATTTTACTCCCAGGAACGTCACACGAGCTCGGAATCATTTCCAGCAGGGCCCTGTGGGGCTGAGCAAACCTTTGTGCCCAGCCCATGCACACATGTGTACGGTCAGATTCTGTCTTGAAGGGTTTCATTCTTGTAAATTTTAAATTAAAAATAAACCCTTTAAATAAAGGGTTGTCTGTTTTGGGCAAAGTGAACCCAATGTGATGATTTGCTCCCCCTAGAAAAGCTGCTGCCACAGACACAGGTTTTCCTTTGAGCTGTGGTGGTGACAGGGGCTGCTTGCACACCTCAGTTAAAACACTGTCAAAGGCAGGATTTTCACACATGAAAAACCTGAGGTGGCTTCTCCTGGCTGGAACCCTGTGTGGTTGTGAGCAGCAGTGGGGGTGTTGCTTCCTGGATTTTCACTGCTCCACATAAATCCTTGTGACTTTCAGGGACACTTTTATTCTCAGGTCTCTTGTCCTGTACAACACGGAGCTTGTACAAGGCCAAGTGGTTCCTACATTTCTGTGTCTTTGATATGATTGCAAGGGCTCCAGCTTTGCCAGGTGCAGCTTTCCAGTGGCATTTCTTCACCTGAAAGCTGCACCCAGCAAAGCCAAACCAGAATCCCACGTGTGTCACCTCATTCCTGCTTGGGACTGCCTTCCCATGGGCTCAGGCTCCTCATCCCAGCTCTCCCAGGCAGCAAATGCAGTGTGAGGTGTTCACCCACAGCCTTGTGTTTTGGGAGGGATCAAAACATTCTTATTCCCTTCTGAAGTTCAGGATTTCCCAGAGAGGAGGAAATCTGATCAGGGTCACCAACAGCTCTCCTCGTGCTTGGGAGCCTCACTGGGGCAGGACTTCTGTCACTGTTCAGAGCTGAGGCTCCAGACCAGGGGTCTTTGGTAACTGTGGATTTGTGGAAGTGTCTGCATTCCTGAGTGCCAACATTTGAGGCTTCTGCAGTGCCTGTTTCCTCTGGGTACAGAAATCCATCCAAGACACCATCAGGAGTGAGGAGTCTGTTCTCTTTAGCGAGTTCCAGGAGCTCCTTAGCAAAGCAGGTCCTGGCTGTGGGAGAGACAGGTGGCAAAAACGTGGTGACACCCCTGGAGAGCAGGAGAATCTTGGCAAAAATTGGGGTGAGGCTGAAGGTCCCTGTTCAGAATCGATTTTTGGGGGTGTTTCAGTTCCTGTTCTGAGCTGCTGTGCATTAACTGATGATAACGAGGTGTTAGCTGTGGCTTGAGAAGTGGCTTTGCTAATTGGCTCAGAACTATTCCAGAGCAGGGTCCTACACCTGGAGAGGGGATTGCTTCCTGGGAATGAATTCATTTTGCTGTGTGCTGAGGGCTCAGGGATGCACTTTGGCTCTGTTTCCTGCGGGAATGGAGGTGTTTGTGCTCTTTGGAAGCACTCCTCTCTCCTGGGCGGATTTCACTGGCAGATCCCTCTGCAAAAACAAGTGAGAAGGTGGTGGGGAGAAATCAGTGGCCAGCATTGAGGCAGAAACTCATTCAGGAAACATTTCTGTGCAGCAGGGCTGGGCAGGAACCCTGAGCACTGTGCAGAGCTGGGACCAGCACAGAGCAGGGAATCCTGGAATTGTTCAGCTTGGATTGCAGATCACGGAGTGCAGCCATTCCCCAGCACTGCTGAGGCCACCACTGACCAGTTCCATGTTCCTGAAACATGGTTAATAAAGACATTCCAGCAAACAAGAGTGATCTCGTATCCTGAGCTCTTCAGAGGGAGGGAGGTGGATCAGTCCTGTCTCCTGTAGCTGGAATCAAGGAGAGCTTGTGGAATTCTGCTGCAGAGAAAATTATCTCAGTGCTTGTGGTTTTCCTCTCCCTCACATCAATCAAACCCCACCATTTTTGTCTGCAGACAGTTTGTGAAAGCAGAAATAAAGCACAAGGTCCACAATGAGGGGTTCTGGCCTCAGGCAGGTGAGGGCAGTGACCATGCAGGGAATGAGGTCACCACAGAGTCTGGTCTGGGTGTTTTGGGTGTCTTTACTCTTGGAAGGGTTTGTACAGACACTGCCTTTAATGTCACTGACAGACAAGACAGCATCTCTGGGTTTGATGATAAATTAATACCCAAAGCAAAAAACCCTGTGACTCACTCTGTAGTGCTAAAGTCTGAAAATCCAAGTTAATTTCCACATATTCCTCATCCCACTTGAATGGATCTGTGTTGGGATCTGCATTTCTCCCTGGAGTGAGGGTGTCACCCACCCTGTGTGACACCAGCCCAGAGAGGAGCAGGTGACACCTGGAATTGTGGCCATTGGGTAGATGTGAAATGCCAATGTCACTCTGAAGAACAGCTTTTAGTTCCAGGATTGCAGGTGACCCAGGTGACTCTGCAGCAGGTTTAGGGCAATTAAACAGGTGTTTGTTATTTAACTGGAGCACAGGTTCTGCTCCTGAAGAATGGCAGAAGTGGCTGGAACCACCCTGGGGAGGGGTGTGTGTGTGTACGTATTTATTTATTTGTTTATAATTATTTCTATGAGAATGATATCACTCCTGCACAGGTTTGTAGTATTTGTGTGGTAACCAGAGGACCTGGGTCAGGCTCTTCACGTTCCAGATGCCCAGAGAACATTCTCCCCTGGGATTTCACCATGACACCGGGAGCAGGCTGTGCTGCACAGGAAAGGGGAATCTCCTTTCTGGTGCAGAATTTCCTGTCAGGGAGAAGCAGGGCAAAGCCCAAAGCCACCATCATTTACTCAGAAACAGGTTGTTGATGCACTTGCCAAGGCTAAAGAGGCGCTGTTGCTGCCAGATATTGGCCTTGCCAACCCTCTGGCAAGCCCCTGTCACCAGATTGCCTCTCTCCTCAGCAGTGGGATCGCAGGCTGCTCTGTCTTGGCTGCAGACCGGCCAAAAGCTCGTCCTGCAGCGAGCCAGTGGAGCTGGGAGCTATTTGAATTCCATGGATCAGCTCCTTTCCTGTTAGCTGAGACCTGGCAGCTCCCTGCTTCCCTCCACCCTCGGCTGCTGGAGCTCTTGGTGGGTCTGGGAAGGGGGAATGTGCAGGGAGGGATTTGCCTGGACCTCTCCTGGCCCCCTGAGCCCTCTTTAAAATGCCTCGAGTACTTGATGAGCATTTCTGCCTGCACCTCCCTCGTGCTGCTGGCTGAAATGCAGCTCCTGCTGCACTTCACCACTTCCAGCTGGTTACAGGATCTGTATTTCCTTTATTCTGGGGTTTCACAGGGTTTCAGGGTGCACAGTGAGCATCTAAAAAGAGCCTTTCCCAAAAGCAGAACAAGTTGAGCTTTCCTGTCATTGTTAGATCCCAGGGTCACAGGATGGGTGGGGCTGGGAGGCTCTGGAGATCCCCCAGGGCAGGGTGAGCTGCAGCAGGTGACACAGGGATGTGTCCAGAGACTCCAGGCTCCCCTGGGCAGCTGTTCCAGGCTCTTCCTCCTGCTCAGCTGCAGCTGCTGCCTTCTGCTCTGTGGCCATTTCAGGTCCTGCTGTTCTTCCCTCCTCTGTCTGTTCTTTCCATTCTCATGTTCTCCTCTTTCCCTGATGCTCAAAAAAATCCCTAACAAAGAGAAACGTGAGGAGAGCCCATTCCAAGTGCTGGAAATGCCTTCCCTGGAGCTGAGGCTGTTCCCTCTGGGCACCCCTGCACTGTCAGTGCCCCAGACCTGTCACAATGCAGAGCACCCAGAGCAGCTGGGGCTGTCCCTGGATCCCTGGCAGTGCCCAAGGCCAGGCTGGGTGGGGCTGGGAGCACCTGGGATGGTGGGAGGTGTCCCTGCCATGGCAGGGGATGATCCTCATGGTCCCTTCCATGCCAGAGCCCTCCAGCATTCCGTGTTTCCAACACCTGCTGGATCCCCACGATCACACAGAGCCCCTCTGCCCCCCATGCTGGGCTGAGCACCAGCGCTGGGACTGGAGAGAGTGAACCTCATCCTGCTCTGCTCTCACACCAGAGCTGCTCATCCCCTCTGCAGCCAGCCCCTTCTGCTGCCCTGGGGCAGAGCTGGGCCCTCCTGCCCTGCAGAGGAGTCTGCTGCCCTGGGGATCCTGCTGGGAACGGCAGATCCGCTTGGAGAGACTGGAACAGCACCAGCCCTGCCAGGCAGAGACACCACACACCCACAGACAGGGGGAAACACTCCAAAATCAGATTAAACCCGAACAGTCTTGAGTGTGAATTACTCAAATTCTACAAAAAACGCTTGTTGTGACTCCTCCCAGCCCACAGGTGACTCACAGGGAATACCCCTCTGCAGAAACACCTTCCTGACTCTCCAGTGTTCTCCCTGCATTTCTGGGCACACTCACCAGCACTGAAATCATTTAGGAAAAAACAATTCCTCCTCAATCATCTGTTGAACCCAGTCTGCTTTGTTTATCACTTATGCTTCATTTTATTATTCCTTTTTCTCTTCCCTGCTGATGGAATAAATAATAATAAATGCTAATAATTAGATGTATTTCTGTCAGGCCAATAAAAAGCAAATGACAAGCTTGGCTTCTGATTTCCTTGTTCCTTTTCAGCTGTTTGCTGTTCACTCTGAAGCCTCATGTTTAGATGCTGCTTGTTCCTCCACGGCCTTTGATGATCCAAGCTAATCCCTAATGCAGTGGGCATTACAAAACAATTCCAAGGCCTTTCTCTTTATTGTGTTAATACTGCCACAAAATTCATCCTCAAAAAGGAAAATATATCAGGAATGGTAAGCCCACAAAAAGACTGAAGTTCTGTTCTCCAGTTCAGTTGGTGCTGACAATTCCAGATTCTCAATGGATCTCTCTGTGTCAGCAGCCTTGCTTTTCCCACCAGTTCAATTCTGATTGGCTTTTAACCACTTTTGAGAACATTTGGAGTTAAAAATCCCATTCTAAGCTCTCTGTAACCTCAGTTTCTCAATTTGTGATTAGTTCAAAGTCTCTGTTGTGGGACAGGAGCTACGATCAACAGGTTGTGGTGGCAAAGCAGCAAGAAAATCAAGATTTCATGGTTTTGGTGTCTCACTGCTGCTCTTAAAAGTGCTTTGAGGACCAGTGGAGTTAAGTTCTGGAAATAGTTTTAATCTAAATGATGAAGAGCAGAGGATTATAAAGGATTTGGGGCAGGGAAGCAGCCACTGGAATATACAGAATGTGTGGGGTTTGTGTGGGATACACAGTTCCTGAGCCGTGGCCTCACTGAGTGTTTTTGCCCCAGCTAACTGGGATGGATGAATTCAGGAAAGGCCCTGCAAGGTCTTATTTTCTTCCTCTCCCTGGACTTTTAGTTATCCCTTTCCAAGAAGGAAAGGCTCTTGGATACCAGTGAAAGCCAAAGCCCTCCCGCTGGGTCTCCTGTCCTGCACACCTTGGCTTTGCTGAAGTGGGCCCGGTCACTTTTCTATCTCGTCTGTCTAAAAAAGTCCATTGAGCTCCAAAATGAGAGAGTTGTCTGGTTGTGTCCCCACAGCTACCCCCTGCTGAAGCTGCCTCTGCCGGGGACGGGCCCCGTGGAGTTCAGCACCCCGCTGAAGGACTACGCTCCCCCCGGGCCGGGCACGGGGCCGCAGCACGGGGAGCCCGGCGAGCGCCCCGACTGGGTGAGTCCTGCGGGGTCACAGCGAGGGGACACGGCCGTGCTGGGGGACACAGGGAGGGGACACGACTCTGCTGGCCCTCAGCACTGCTGGGTCACAGCGAGGGGACACGGCCCTGCTGAGCTCCATCAGCACCCACTGTGGGTCACAGCGAGGGGACATGGGCCTGCTGAGCTCCTTCAGCTCCTGCTGGGGGTCACAGTGAGGGGACACAGCCCTGCTGAGCTGCCTCAGCTCCTGCGGGGTCACAGCGAGGGGACATGGGCCTGCTGAGCTCCCTCAGCTCCTGCGGGGTCACAGCGAGGGGACATGGGCCTGCTGAGCTCCCTCAGCTCCTGCTGGGTCACAGTGAGGGGACACGGCTCTGCTGAGCTCCCTCAGCTCCTGCGGGGTCACAGGGAGGGGACATGGGCCTGCTGAGCTCCCTCAGCACCCACTGTGGGTCACAGTGAGGGGACATGGGCCTGCTGAGCTCCATCAGCACTGCTGGGTCACAGTGAGGGGACACGGCCCTGCTGAGCTCCCTCAGCTCCTGCTGGGGGTCACAGTGAGGGGACATGGGCCTGCTGAGCTGCCTCAGCTCCTGCGGGGTCACAGCGAGGGGACATGGGCCTGCTGAGCTCCCTCAGCTCCTCCTGGGTCACAGCGAGGGGACACGGCTCTGCTGGCCCTCAGCACTGCTGGGGGACACAGGGAGGGGACACGGCCCTGCTGGCCCTCAGCACTGCTGGGGGTCACAGCGAGGGGACATGGGCCTGCTGAGCTCCCTCAGCTCCTGCTGGGGGTCACAGCGAGGGGACACGGCTCTGCTGGCCCTCAGCACCCACTGTGGGTCACAGCGAGGGGACACGGCCCTGCTGAGCTCCCTCAGCACCTACTGGCCCTCAGCTCCTGCTGGCCCACAGCAGCTGGAGCTGCCCCCGCATCCCTGGCAGTGCCCACAGGGTTTGGAGCAGCCTGAGATAGGGGACAGTGTCCCTGCCATGGCAGGAGCGCCACTGGGTGAGCTTTAAGGTCCCTACAAGGGAAACAGAGAATCAGACTCCTTTGGTTCTTCACGTTCCACCTCTGATTTGGGAAGGGAAGACACAGTGTGGCAGAGCTGCTCCTGCTCTGATGCTGCTGGCAGCTCCCTGGAGGCCGGAGCCTGACGCGGCCGTGCTTTCCCCGCAGTACGTCGGTGCTCCCGTGGCCTACATCCAGCAGATCTTGGTGAAAGCCACCGTGTCCCCGTGGCAGAAGAACTTCCTGGCTGTGGATGTGTTCAGGTCACCGCTGTCCCGAGTCTTCCAGCTGGTGGAGGAGATCAGGAACCACGCCCTGAGGGACAGGTAAGGCACAGGGAGCTGCCCCAGGGCTGGGCAGGAGCCGTGAGCTGCTGATGTCCTAAACCAAGTGAGAGATCAGCTGAGGGAGGTGGGATCCATCCTGCATATGGAGCAGTCTGTGCTGGAGAACCCTGTGCTCCAAGTGAGGCACTGAAAATCCTCGGGAGTGTTCTGGTCTGAGTCCAGAAAGGACCTGCAGGGTGATACAGGTGCAGTGTCTCAGAATCCCTGCAGCACCACACCAGCTCCATAGGGAGTTCCTGGGCCTCTGCTGGAATTCCCTGCTTAGGAACCTTCTCCTGACTTTCTTTGGCTCTTTCTAGGATAGTTTGTACCTGTTTGGTTTTATCCTGTTGTAGCCTTCCTCAGCTTCCAGGTATCTGCAGGGGGAGCTCCCACCCCCCTGTGTGTTAAAAGGCAGACTCAGGGCTCAGGGGGGAGAGGCTCAGCGTTCCATGTGCCATCCTGGTCCTCCTCCTGGCACTGTTACCAGTGATTCCTGAAAGTGGGAGAGCAGAACCACGCACAGATTGTCAGAGGAGTCTCACTTGGGAGGTGTTTAACATGGAAAGGCTTTTCCTGAAACGCCCCTGAGATCACAAGTCCATTTCTCATGGCCACTCACATCAGTTTTGCACATTAAGAGGTGATTATTAATGTGATTATTAATAATTAATCACATTATAATGTGGTTATTAGTGTCCCCATGTCCCTCTGTCCTTTCCAGCTGACAAGCTCCCACCTCAAAGCAGAAACTCTTTTTACCCCCAAGTGGGGTCTTGATCTTTGTGCTGTGAACAGAAAGGGCATTAAATTTATCATTTTTGAGTGTCCACCCTGCTCCTCACTGCTGATTTGTCCTTTTGGGGACCCATCCTTTACCCCCAGCTGCTGCTCTTGGGGATCATGTTTTAGAAATTCCATTTTTGCTCTTCATTACAGATTTCCTCAGTTTTTTCCTCTCCCTGCCAGCTCCCCCAGCCTTGGCACTGACCTTCTGTCCGTGTGCTCAGTCCCTCTCCTCCCTTATCCTGTGGGATAATTATCTGTTGCCAATTAGTCAGAAACAACGTGCTCCCAGGCCTGTGTTGTGTTCTCATTATCTCCCTTGTCTTCTCATTGTATTCTCATTATCTCCCCTTGGCACTGCCCTTGATGAGCAGTGATGCAACACAGAAACAAAATTATTACTTTTATTACTGTTCTTCATACCACCAGAAGAAAATTACTTCAGCATTGAGACCTAAACCTGGGGGCAAGGTTACCATTTTGGGCATGCTTTTGGATATTTCAGGAAACAACTAATTTGGGATAAATTCTGCAATTACTTCAACAATCATTATGAAGTTCTTGTTGCTTGTTGCCAGTAACAAAGTTGAGTAGAAAAATATTTTTTTATATGCAAACTGGCTTGTTTTGTATTCCATTTTCTATTCTATATTTCTGTTCTGTTCTATTCTATTCTATTCTATTCTATTCTATTCTATTCTATTCTATTCTATTCTATTCTATTCTCTATTCTAGTCTCTATTCTATTTTCTATTCTATTCTATTCTATTCTATTCTATTCTATTCTATTCTATTCTATTCTATTCTCTATTCTATTCTCTATTCTGTTCTGTTCTATATCTTTTATATTCCAGGAGGGAGCTGAAGGTTGTTCAGTGTACCTGGGCAGGAAACACACCGTGGGTGTTTCCATTGGCTGCAGATCCGAGCACTCACCTCTGTAAAAGTCAGGAGTGACCTGGAATCTGTTCTTTGTCCCAGCTCTGGGTTTTGGTGTCACTCTGCAGCCACAACATCCCTCAGGGACACGAGCTGGGAGCGTGGCCTCGCGTCCATGGGCTTATCTGCAGCGTGAACTCTTATCTCTGCCACGTTCCAGAGCTGATAAAATACAAACCATGGTCATCTGCTCTGCCTGGAGCCGTTTCCAGAGGCATCAGTTCCTTTAAGTTTGCATTCCCAAAGCTTTTGTCCCTATAAACACCATTTTTTGGGAGTGTATTTTGCACTGCTTTCTTTGGAAAGCTGAGTCTTGTCCAGGTGTCCTGCCGTGCACCACAGGGTGCACGTTGTGGAGGGAGTGTTCACAAAAACAAACCATCATTTTGGGATTTCTGTGCTCATTCTTTGTAGTTAGAGGAGAAATCTCTTCTGGAGAGGGATTTTACAAAGGCTTTAGTTCATTTGCCACCTGGGAGCCCCTTCCTGTGTGCAGGGCCAGAGCCAGGCAGGGCTGGTGTCTGTTCTTCACGTGGATTTGCTCAATTTCCTGGGCAGATCCTGTTCCTGGATCCCATGGGGGAAATGTCTCTCCTTGTCACAGGAGTGGGAGCTTTGGACAGCCTCAGCCTCACACTTTGGCAGCAGTTTAAATTTAAATACTCCTTCTGGCCCACATGTTCTGGTGATGGCAAGTGAGGTGTCTTTATAAAATGAATTATTTATTAACCAGCCAGGACAGAACAGATGGGAGCTCTGAAGCACAGTTAATCCACAATATAACACTTAAGAACTCCCAGCAGATGTCAAGGTACCTGTGTTAAAGCTGCCAAAAGAATCAGCATTGCTTGGGAGTCAAATGGGACTTCCCATGGAATGAGGAGAACCTTCAGGTTCCTTCAGCCAGCCCCTGCAGTAACCACAAAGCAAAGTGTCCCTGCTCAGGGCGTGGATAAATACAGATGTATAATGATTACTGATAAAAAAAGTTGCAGTGACAAGGTGTAGCATTAAATCCAGAGTGTTCATGGTAACTGAGGACAACCCAGACAAGTAATTTTACTCGTATTGTTACCAGTCTGTGTAGATTAGGATGTTCCCCATCCCTTGAGTCTTAAAAATCATAGGAAAGACAGGGTGCAAATGAGGATCAAAGAAAAGTTCCTGGAGTTAATTTTTCAGTAGCAGTGATGGGAGGAGTTCAGTGATGGGTCAGCGACTCCATTTCCATGCAGGGTTCTTGGTGCTGTGTTCCTCAGTGAAGTCCAGCATTTCACATGTCCTTGTTCATCACATCAGGTGTTGGATGTTTCTGCAGTAGCCTGCCCAAAATGTGTCTGCACTATGGAACAGTCTGCTTACAGCCTCAGGGGAATCAAAGGTGGAGTGAAACTCAAATTGTTCCCACCTGCTGCAGTGGGGAATTTTATACCTTACCCCCAGGAGACAGGAGGAGGTGCACAGAAATGATCCCATAATCAGATGAAAATTCAAGTTACATTCAGGGGAAAATCTTTTCCACCTCCTGTGACAGCCAGAGTGAAAACACGAGCATTCTAAAGCAGTAACTCACATACACTGCAAAACAAACCATAAGAAAATATTCATCCAAACAATTGGAAACTCAGATGCTGTATACCTTAACAGTACTGATCAGGATTTTACCAGTGTGTAGATTTGGGCTGTCTTTCCTTCAGAAGGAGCATCACTCCAGCCAGAGGGAGGCCACTGGAAAATCTGTCTGGTGTGGAATTCCCATCATCCAAATATTTTCATGAGATGAGTGGGAAACTGAGAATAAATCCAGTTCTGTTGCTGTTGTTATCAGTGTCCCAGCTTGCAGCAGCTTCAGGTGGGAATTTCTCTTGCAAGGCTCAGGTAGAACTGGTTCAGTGTGTGCTGTGTTAGGGGCCCAGGAAAACCAGCACTGCTCCCTTTCCTTGCTTTGCACTCGCTGTTGTTTTTAGTGTTCAGGAACACATAACCACAGAATGATTGTATAAAAGTGCTTTATTAAAGAGGTGTCAGGGGTGCACAGACCCAAATCTGACCCCACTTGGTTTTGAGCTGAACATGTTTTATACTCTATCATTAAATAACTTACACATTAATTATTAAACTTACATTTTTCTATTGTATACATTGATTTTACCCAAGCATGGATTTCTTGTGATCCCCCTCAAACCCCTAACATAGTTTCTCATGATTCTTTAAACAAGAATTATATCTAATCACATCTAACAGTTCTATAATTTATCACATACTGATGACACAAGTGCAGTTTCACGTGATCTTTAGCAAGCACAAGGCCTAACATTTCCCAGGGCCTACTTTTAACACTTTTCCAGGCTTGCCAAGCCTTTCTTTGTCAGTCCCTGAATTTTCTATGATTTTAGAATCTTTGACTGTCGTTGTGAGGTGTTGGGATGGCACAATCAGGGGTGGTGCTGTGGAGTTGGACATTGCTGTGAGCACACCGTGTCACTTCAGAGCTGAGCTCTGCACGGCAGCTGCATCAGTTCTGTGCTGCCCATGCATCAGCAGCTCTTGTGCATGCAGAGCTGCTCCCTGTGGGGCTGCAGGAGTGCTGGCAGTGAGTCCTGCAGCCCTTCCCTTGCTGCCCAGCAGCTCTGGGCTGTGTCTGGCTGTGTTTGGGGTGCCCTGCCCGTCCCGGGTACCGCAGCAGCGGGAGCCCCACGCTGGCTGCAGCAGAACACAGCTGTGAGCACGGCCAGAACGGAGCAGATCCCTGGGATCCACCTGGGATCCAGCACAGCCTCGCTCCTCAGAGCCACAGCGCTGGCCCGCGGCCGCCATCACCGCCCTGCCACCGCCAATTGTCCTGGAAACGTCAGCGCTGCTGTTCGGGGCTGTGGGGAGACACAGGGCTCAGGACACAGCACTGCCCCTTGCTCCACAACACCTCCAAATTGTTATTAAACATTAGACATACATATATATGTGTGTGTGTGTGTGTGTCTGTATGTATATGTGTATATATGTACATATAATGTGTATATATATATACACCTATGTACACACACACATATATACACAAACACATATATAAAATAAATTTTATATATGTGTGTATATATGTATATATATGTGTATATATATTTATATGTGTGTATATATGTATATATAGATGTGTATATATATATACACATATGTACACATACACACACATATATACACAAACACATATATAAAATAAATTTTACATATGTGTGTGTATTTATGTATATATATGTGTGTATATATATTTATATGTGTTTATATGTGTGTATATATGTATATACAGATGTATATATATACACATATGTAAACATACACACACATATATATACAAACACATATATAAAATAAATTATATATATGTGTATATATATGTATATATATGTGTGTATATATGTATACATAGATGTACATGTACATTTACATTTACATGTACACACATATATATACACAAACACATACATAAATTTTATATATATGTGTGTATATATAGATGTATATATAGATGTATATATACATATGTACACACACATATATACAAACACATATATAAAATAAATTTTATATATATGTGTGTGTATATATATGTGTATATACATATGTGTGTATATGTATATATAGATGTATATATATACAAACACATATAAAATAAATTTTATATATATGTGTGTGTATATGTATATATAGATGTATATATACACACATATGTACACACACATATGTAAAATAAATTTTATACATATGTATATATATATAGATATATATACATCTATAAATATATATAGATATATATACTATATATACACATATATATGTACACATATGCACACACATATATATACACAAACACATATATAAAATAAATTTTTTATATATATGTGTGTATATATGTATATATAGATGTACATGTACATTTACATTTACATACACACATATATATATACAAACATATAAAATAAATTTTATATATATGTGTGTGTATATATGTATATATAGATGTATATGTATATAAACACATATGTACACATACACACATATATATACACAAACACATATATAAAATAAATTTTATGTATATGTCACTAAAGGACACAAAATGATTCACACAAACACTTTGCAGTGTTAGAACAGGAAAGCAGGAACTTTATTTTCTGACTCCAGTATTTATAGATTCTCCACAATGACCAGGGATTGGATAATTAATAAATTGGATAATTGGATAATTCCCAGTCACATGGGCATGCAAAACGTCCATCAGAAGATGTTTCTTAGAAGGAATGTGATAAACAACTTACAGAACTTCCATGGGAAAGTAACTAAAACTATGCAAACATTATCAGAAGGCTTTAATTTTCAGGGTGACATATATATGTTATTTATTTATTACATTTATTATGTCTGATACCAGCTTTTCATTGTATCTGACACAGCACAGAGGGTAACCTTTGATCCCAGGCAGATTCCCATGGCCTAAAGCATTAACAAACCACTGGCACACTCCATGATCCCATTGGCTTGGGGATGAGAGGGTGTAGGAAACACCCACTGAATACTTGGGGATAAGGTGTATGAAACAGCCAGTGAATACTTGGGGATGAGGTGTAGGAAACATGCATTGAATACTTGGGGATAAGGTGTATGAAACAGCCAGTGAATACTTGTGGAGGATAAGGTGTAGGAAACACCCACTGAACACTTTCTTTTTGCAGTCTTTTGCCAGTCTTGCCCCATCCTGCTGGAGAAGTGTGATGCCATCATCCTGGGGAGGCTGGAACACGGTCCCAGAGTCCCCAGGCAGCAGCTTTGGCACCTGGTGCCAGCTCTGGGCAGTGAGTGACATCCCAGAGAGCGGTGTCACCCCGTTAGGGTGTACCTGTAACCACAGCATTCCTTCAGAGGCACCAGAGAACCCCTTTGCCAAGGGGACCTGAGTGTTTTGTTCCTTGTCATCTGTACAGGCAGTGCCAGGTCTGCATGATTTAGTTCAGGTGCCAGCTGGCACTGGGGACACTGTGAGAATGCCTTGCTCAGTGCCAGCCCTGCCCTGTGCTCCAGGAAACAGCTTTTTGGCCAGTGTGCCCTCATTTCCATTTCACTCACCCAATCCATACCAGTGTTGTGGAGCTCCTGACTGATCAATGTTTATCTTGCTCATTTCTGTCCTCTGATCCACCAAGGCTGTAAATTTGGTCATTTACATGAGCTCTGACCCATCCTGTGTGGGTTTGTCCATCTTCCCATCTTCCTTCTGCCGGGCCTCCTTTCCCTTCGCTTCCCACTGACACAACCACTGTGGCACCAGCCCAGAGCGTGTAAAAATCCACACAGATTGTTTTCTCCTTTCCTGCCAGCAGTACAGCCTTTAACTCTCCCACTTGTGCACTCCTAATTCCCTCATCTGCTGTTTCCACTCCTGTTTCCATGTTCAGAGTGCCTCCATTTCCCATCCATGTGTTTGGCTGAGGCCTCAGAGAGCCAGACACCCCCAGCCTCAGAGTCTGCAGTGAACACAGGAGCACCCAGGATATCACCAGGTTTATGGCTGGTGTCAAGCTAACCTGTCTGGAGTCCCAGCCCTCTGCTTTTGTGGGGTTTCAGTGCCATCCCTTGGATCTGTGAGCCCTGAGACACCCCTGCTTTGTGCCCCTGGGCAGCTCCCTCTGCATCACTGCCCTTCTTAGCAGCAGACTGGAACACCCTCACATCTTCACAGGTTGCTGCTGTGGAATTTCTTCTGCTTGTTCAGGCCAGGGATAATAATCCCTTTTCTCTTTCCAGTATCTTTAAATGCTGTGGATTGAACCCTAATGATTGTTTGGGTCTGTGTGGCCCTTTCTGGAACACATTACAGTAAGTCCCATGCTCAGCAAAATCCATTCAGCTGTTACAGGATCACTGGGATGAGTGATTGATGTTTTTAACTCTCCTGTCAGCGTTTGCAAAGCCTGTTTGTGGCTGTCAAGCCATGCCCAGTTCTGGATTTTCCTCGTTAATGTCTACAAGGGTCTCTCTATTATAGAAAATCCAGGAATATGATTTCTCCAGTATCTCAAAATAGCTTTTCTGAGGTTCCTTTTCAGTAGTGGGGGTAGATAAAGCATCTAATTTTGTAATGGTTTCATCTGGAATTACAGCTTGGCCTGCTAGCCCCAGGTTCCCAGGAGTTCCACCTCTTCAGAGGGGCCTGTGCTCTTAGCTGAGGGCACTTCTATCCCCTCCCCATTTGATCTGTTTTCTGTATCCTGTGCTGTTGTTTTTCCTGCACTTTCCTCCAAGCCATCATCGCTGTAAGGATAAATCTCCTCCTTCCTGAGGTTTTATTTGCTGGGGTTCAGCTGCAGCCTTGTGTGTGAGTGCAGAAATCCCTGAGGCAGGTTACTGAGGGTGGACTGTGTTCCTTCCCAAGTGAATGCAGCTCTGGGTTTATCTTCTTCCTGAATTGGGACCATAAAATCCATCTTTGCTGTGCCAAGCTGCCACCCCTCTGTGTGCAGCTGCCTGCAGAGCAGCAGAGAGGTTTGCAATATTTGGGCCTGCTGCAGGGAGTGGTTCTGTGTCAGCATTAAGCCTTTGATAATCAATTGCTAAATGCCAGCTCCTGTCTTCTTTTATCACCTGTCAAACAGGGGAATTGTGAATGCATCCTCAATATAATGCCTCTTTGTTCTAAATCTTTAATTAGCTCATTTCTCCCTTCTTTGGCTGCAGGAGGCACAGGGTGCTGTTTAATGCTAGTTAGAAACAGGTAAAACTGGAGCCACTTTGGGGAGACTTGATTTCCTACCCTTCCCAGAAAGATTATTCTGGGGTTTTTGTTGGGTCCAAAGGCACAAACATCCCTGGTTGGTAAGTGCCAGAGTTTCCGTTTAAGAATGTCACATCCTAAAATGTTTTCTTCATGATCTGCCATCACAAATGTGTGTGAAGTCATTCACAGACTTCAGCAGTGTAACAGAAAATCATTTCCATTAAAGCCAGTTAAATGAACTTCTCTATTTTTTAAACCTAAGTGTAGCTTTTTAGCATCCTTGGGAGTAATTAAAGAGGTGTGAGCTCCAGTGTCAATTAAAAATTGTGAAGGCTGTCCAGGGAAATGTGCAGATTTCTGTGTTGGGAAAGCCTGGTGAGGTGTGTGTCAGTCAGAGTGCAGCTGGTCACCAGAGCTGACTTCAGCAGGGAGCTGGTTTTGGGCAGCTGGGAGATGCCAGAGCAGCCAGAGGAACTCCCTAGCAGTAACAATAACTCCCTGTGAGCCACCTGTCCTGTCAGACTACCTGAGCAGGTGCTGAGCAGCACAGCAGCTCAGCTGGGGTGAGATGTCCCCTCACTTGTCTGTCCCAACAGCTGGGACACACAACAACAGCACCACCACTGACCCTCCCCAGCAGGATCTGTGTAAACCCAGCAGGATCTGTGTGAACCCATCAGGATCTGTGTAAATCCATCAGGATGTGTGTAAACCCCAGCAGGATGTGTGTAACCCCAGCAGGATCTGTGTAACCCCATCAGGATCTGTGTGAACCCAGCAGGATCTGTGTGAACCCAGCAGGATCTGTGTAAACCCAGCAGGATCTGTGTAAACCTAGCAGGATCTGTGTAACCCCAGCAGGACCTGTGTAAACGCATCAGGATCTGTGTAAACCTAGCAGGACCTGTGTAAACCCAGCAGGATCTGTGTAACCCCAGCAGGATCTGTGTAACCCCATCAGGACCTGTGCAAACCCATCAGGATCTGTGTAAACCCATCAGGACCTGTGCAAACCCATCAGGATCTGTGTAAACCCAGCAGGATCTGTGTAACCCCAGCAGGATCTGTGTAAACCCCAACAGGATCTGTGTAACCCCAGCAGGATCTGTGTAAACCCCATCAGGATCTGTGTAAACCCAGCAGGATCTGTGTAAACCCCAGCAGGATCTGTGTAAACCCCATCAGGACCTGTGTAAATCCATCAGGATCTGTGTAAACCCATGAGGATCTCTAAACCCCAGCAGGACCTGTGTAAACCCCATCAGGATCTGTGTAAACCCAGCAGGATCTGTGTAACCCCAGCAGGATCTGTGTAACCCCAGCAGGACCTGTGTAAACCCCAGCAGGACCTGTGTAAACCCATCAGGATCTCTAAACCCCATCAGGACCTGTGTAAACCCCATCAGGACCTGTGTAATCCCAGCAGGATCTGTGTAAACCCCAACAAGATCTGTGTAACCCCATCAGGACCTGTGTAAACGCATCAGGATCTGTGTAAACCCAGCAGGATCTGTGTAAACCCCATCAGGACCTTTGTAACCCCATCAGGATCTGTGTAAATCCATCAGGGTCTGTGTAAACCCATCAGGGTCTGTGTAAACCCAGCAGGGTCTGTGTAAACCCCATCAGGATCTCTAAACCTCATCAGGATCTGTGTAAATCCAGCAGGACCTGTGTAAACCCATGAGGATCTCTAAACCCCAGCAGGATCTGTGTAAACCCAGCAGGATCTGTGTAACCCCAGCAGGATCTGTGTAACCCCAGCAGGATCTGTGTAAACCCCAGCAGGATCTGTGTAAACCCCAGCAGCATCTCTAAACCCCATCAGGATCTGTGTAAACCCAGCAGGATCTGTGTAACCCCAGCAGGATCTGTGTAAACCCATCAGGGTCTGTGTAAACCCAGCAGGATCTGTATAACCCCAGCAGGATCCATGTAACCCCATCAGGATCTGTGTAAACCCAGCAGCATCTCTAAACCCCAGCAGGATCTGTGTAAACCCAGCAGGATCTGTGTAAACCCAGCAGGAGCTGTGTAAACCCAGCAGGATCTGTGTAAACCCCATCAGGATCTCTAAACCCCATCAGGATCTGTGTAAACCCATCAGGATCTCTAAACCCCAGCAGCATCTCTAAACCCCATCAGGATCTGTGTGAACCCATCAGGATCTCTAAACCCCATCAGGATCTCTAAACCCCAGCAGGACCTGTGTAAACCCTTGAATTAGTGTTTGTAAAGGATTGTGTCAAGCACAGTTCATGCACAGTTCAGAGGAATTGGGAAAACACCACCCCAGGTGCAGGCAGTGAGTGCTGGGTGCATTTTGGAGTGCACCCCAAAGGATGCACGTCAGGAAGGCTGACAGGATTCCTGTAACACATCCAAGTGTGTGTGGAGAGGGGTTGGAGGTGTGGAAGGACTGCAGAGGGTTTCTCTGTCGGGTGGAAGTACCAGGGATGGGTGAGGAGCCAGAGCTGAGGGGTCAGGAATGGTGGTGGGGTTCTGGAGCCTGCTCACAGTTCCAGGGAGAGCCAGCTCCTGTTCTCAGCTGTGAGGAGGATGAGCAGGACCCCTGATGCAGCTTTGCCTTCACCTGGGTTCCATCCCACAGCCCTGTTTTGCCTTGCAGCTCGGGGGTGAGGAGCCTGGAGGAGGTTTGTCTGCAGGTGACAGACCTGCTGCCCGGCCTCAGGAAGCTGAGGAATCTGCTCCCGGAGCACGGCTGCCTGCTGCTGTCCCCGGGAAACTTCTGGCAGAACGACCGCGAGCGCTTCAATGCCGACCCAGATATCATCAAAACCATCCACCAGCATGAGCCAAAGACCCTGCAGACGTCAGCCACGCTCAAAGGTGAGGGGCTGGAGAGCCAGGGAAGCTGAGAGCTGCCTGCAGCTTCTTTGTTATTCCATCCTCACTAATTCCAACACTTGGATTGCTGATAGTGCCGATTGGGGCAGTATTTTGTCATTCACAGCAGCCAAAGCTGCCCAGTCCTTGTTGTCTCTCATTTGATGTGTACTGGAGCCTGATGTGTATTTGTGAGAAGTGAGCAGATCACTCAGCCAGGCTTCTTTCTGCAGGTAAAAATAGCAGGGTTTTGTTCCTGTCACTCTACACGTGCTCCAGCCTGGTTTTCCCTCTGTCACACACAAAGGCTGCCCCATTGTCACAGATAAATCAGCATTCATCCCTCTCCCCTGTGTGCTCTAATTCCCTGCACACAGCCCGAGCTGACAACGAATATCATGAAAGTATTTTTATCTCTTAATTATAAAGAAACCCCTCTGAGCACGTGTGGGATCGTTAGTGGTTCCAGTGCCAGAGGGAATGCTGGTTTAAACACAGGCTGAATCCTTTGTAAAGGAACTCGAGAGTTGTGGGAGAGTACGGTGTGCTGTACTACATGTCTGCAAAGGGCTTTGTAAACCCTGAGGAAGTTTGCTCTAAAGTTATTTTTGAGCATGGGAAGTGTGAGCTGGCTGTGGCTGGAGCTCACAGAGCCAGGTGTGAGCCCGTCCACGGGGACTCTGTGAGATTTCCTACAGGAAAAGAGCAGCTGTTCCCCTGGGGCTGTGCCTTGCTGTGTGTGTGAGTGTGTGAGAGTGTGTGTGTGTGTGTGTGTGTGTGTGTGTGTGTGTGCACTGTGTGTGTGTGTGTGTGCACTCTGTGTGTGTGTGTCTGTGTGTCTGTCTGTCTGTCTGTGTGTGCTGTCCCCTGATGTGTCTGTCTGTCTGTGTGTCTGTCTGTCTGTGCTGTCCCCTGATGTGTCTGTCCCTGCAGACCTGCTGTTCGGGCTGCCTGGCAGGTACAGCGGTGTCAACCTGTACAACCGTCGGCGCGTGGTGTCCTACACCGTCACCCTGGGGCTGCAGCGCTACGACTCCAGGTGAGGCCTGTCCTGGCCACTGCTGTGTCTCTGATCCTGGCTTGCTTGTGCTTTAGGGTACCTCAGCTCTCTGAAGGTGCCTCTCTGGGGAGGGAACCTGCTGTGTTTTATGGGAATGAGACAGTCTGGGTTCTCAGCTCCTGTCCACAGCAGTGTGTGCAGCATCCAGAGCTGCCAGGGGGAGTTCCTGTGGGAACCTGCTGTGTTTTACAGGAATAAAACAGTCTGGGTTCTCAGCTCCTGTCCACAGCAGTGTGTGCAGCATCCAGAGCTGCCAGGGGGAGTTCCTGTGGAAACCTGCTGTGTTTTATGGGAATAAAACAGTCTGGGTTCTCAGCTCCTGTCCACAGCAGTGTGTGCAGCATCCAGAGCTGCCAGGGGGAGTTCCTGTGGGAACCTGCTGTGTTTTATGGGAATAAAACAGTCTGGGTTCTCAGCTCCTGTCCACAGCAGTGTGTGCAGCATCCAGAGCTGCCAGGGGGAGTTCCTGTGGAAACCTGCTGTGTTTTACAGGAATAAAACAGTCTGGGTTCTCAGCTCCTGTCCACAGCAGTGTGTGCAGCATCCAGAGCTGCCAGGGGGAGTTCCCGTGGCACCCAGGGCCCGTGGCTCTGCTTTGACACAGTTCCTTCTGCACACACTGGTTTGCTTTCCAGTAAACTGGAAAATCAGCTGCAGAAAACACCTTGGCAGTGTTGGCCAAACTGGTGTGGATCTGAGGACTCTGAGCTGCACAGAATTCCCCAAGGGATGTCTGGGATGGAATTGGCAGCACAGGAGTTGAAACTTGCTCTTCCAGATGAGCCTTGAGGGCTGTTGTGTGGCACCTTCCATCAGCCATTTTTACACAGAACCCTGTAATTCTGGGAAAATCCTGGGAGTGTTTGAGGCCATGGCAGGTTCTGTTGCACAGGCCCAGACTTTAAATAAAGCTTTGGCCGTTCTGCCCAGCAAACCTTTGTAGAAATGAAGGTCTGGGTGGTTGGGGCCAGCAAGGAGCAGGTTTGGGAGCAAGGCCTGGAGAGAACAGTGTTCCCTGGAGGTTCCTGCTGCTGCTCTTTGGGACAGCTCTGTGACTGTCTCTTTGTGGACTTCTAGATTTGGGTTCTTTTTCCCTTTGAACTGAAGATTGATGACAGGGAGGCTGGTTTTCTCTCATTCGGTCTCAGTTGTTTATTTTTTCTTATCAGCAATACAAGGTACAAGGAGCTATGTGCACTGTGATAGAAAAGGGTAAAATGGCTAACAAAGATCTTCTTCAAGGTCTTTTATATGTCCATTTACCCAATTAACAGGTGCCAACTACATTATTTTTCTTAGTGACCCAATGTCCCAACACCTGTGTGCTGCACTGTGACATTTTCTACCCAATCACTCACTACTACCCAAAAACCCTGAGGAAAAGAACATGAAGAAGAAAGGACAAGGGACAACACCCTAAATCCTCCATCTTGTCTTCGGCTCTCTAAACTACTTTAAACTCTAAACCTCAACCCATTCACCCAGTGATTTAAGAAGCTTTCTAATTTACACATTTACATTTTCAATCTTTTCTACTTTACCTATTGTCTCCATGGTGCTGTGTGAAACTCAGTGCTTTTTTGGGTGTCAGAGTTAGGCATTACAGATAAAGGTATATGCCTTGCATCTCTGACCCCAACAAGTGACATTCTGCTCTCCCCCAGGTTCCTGAGCAGCCTCCGCTCCCGCCTGAAGCTGCTGCACCCCAGCCCCAACTGCAGCCTGCGGGAGGAGAACGTGGTCCACGTGCACTTCAAGGAGGAGATCGGCATCGCCGAGCTCATCCCGCTCGTCACCACCTACATCATCCTCTTCGCCTACATCTACTTCTCCACACGTGGGTTTGGGGCACTGCCTGTGGGCTCAGGGCTGCAGGCTCCACCCTTCCCACCTGTTCCAGCAGCACAGGGGTGCTGGAGTTCTACCCTGAGCTGTCACCGAGAGAATTCATACCTGTTTACCTGATTCCTGCTGATTTGCCCCTCTTAGCCAGCGTGTTTCAGTCCTTGTGATCCACCTCCCCAGCTGGAGGTGTTTCCCCATCCCTGGAAGTGTCCAAGGGATAGTGGAAGGTGTCCCTTTCCATGGCAGGGGGTGGAATGCGATGATCTTTAAAGTCCCTTCCAACACAAACCATTCCATGATTCTTTGATACCTTCCAAGGTGTTTTCTGTCTTAAACACCCTTAGATGCCACAGGAATACCTCTGTTCCCAGTTTGTTTCATCCATTATCAGACAGATCATGTTCTGAGCTGGTGGGTTTAAACCTCTCTGCTCACATTTCAGTTTGGTTTTTCCCACCTTGGTGCAGTGCTGGGATTGGTGTGAGCTGTGGTTCAGCATCATCCCCTGTCCCACCTTTTGCTGGGATTGGTGTGATTCAGCATCATCCTCTGTCCCAGCTTGTGCTGGGGGCTGTGGTTCAGCATTGTCCCTGTCCCACCTTGTGCTGGGAGGCTCTGGGAGCTGTGGTTCAGCATTGTCCCTGTCCCACCCTGTGCTGGGATTGGTGTGAGCTGTGATTCAGCACCATCCCCTGTCCCACCTTGTTCTGGGACTGCTGTGAGCCAGCATTGTCCCTGTCCCACCTTGTGCTGGGAGCTGTGGTTCAGCATCATCCCCTGTCCCACCCTGTGCTGGGAGCTGTGAGCCAGCATTGTCCCTGTCCCACCTCGTGCTGGGACTGGTGTGATTCAGCATCATCCCCTGTCCCACCTTGTGCTGGGAGCTGTGAGCCAGCATTGTCCCTGTCCCAGCTTGTGCTGGGATTGGTGTGAGCTGTGAGCCAGCATTGTCCCTGTCCCACCTTGTGCTGGGAGCTGTGGTTCATCATCATCCCCTGTCCCACCTTGTGCTGGGAGCTGTGGTTCATCATCATCCCGTGTCCCACCTTGTTCTGGGACTGCTGAGAGCTGCCCTGCAGACAGGAGCACGGTGGTACCTGCTCTCCTGGCCTGGGGGATGTTTGCTGACCTGCTGGGGCGGGTCAGGATGAGGATCCCGTCCCTCTGGTGTCAGCTCTGTTTGCTGTCCCTGCTGACGTGGGCTGGGCGCTGTTTTCCAGGCAAGATCGACATGGTGAAGTCCAAGTGGGGCCTGGCGCTGGCGGCGGTGGTGACGGTGCTCAGCTCCCTGCTCATGTCCGTGGGGCTCTGCACCCTGTTCGGCCTCACCCCCACGCTCAACGGCGGGTACGTGTGGGGCACGGGGGGCCTGGGGGGCCTGGGGAGCCCCTGGGGAGCTCGGGGGGCTGGGGACCGGCTCCTCCTGTGCTGCTGGACACGCTGCTGGCCAGGATCACCATCAGGTGCTCTCCAGGGATGCAGGACATGTGTTCCCCTGCTGGCCAGGCCTCCTGGAGATTCCTGGCTGCTGAGCAGTTGGCTCTGTGTGCCTGAAGCAGAGGAATTGCTGGGATAGTGTGTTATTCCTGGAGCTGAGCAGGCTCTCCCACAGCCTCCTCCTCCATTCTCTCTGTTGAGAGATTCCCATCCCCGAGGAGCTCAGCTCCCATCTCTGTCCTGTGCTGCTGCTGCTGCCTGGAGGACTCACACAGGTTATGAGCTGGAAATGCTTTCATTAAAGGCAGGCCCGAGTTGTTCTTGCTGAACTTTGGAGTCTTGGGCATGAACAAGAAGCTGCCCACGAGAGGCTTGTCTGTGTTGGTGGTTTTTCACTCACTGTGGACATTCACTGACATTCCCCCCTTCCAGTGTCTGAGGGAGCCTACAGGGAAGCTGGAGAGGGATTCTTCATCAGGAGCTACAGTGGTAGGACAAGGAGCAGTGGTTCAAACTGAAAGAGGGGAAATTTAGGTGAGATAGACAGAAGAAATCCTTTGCTGTGAGGGTGGTGAGGGACTGGAGTGGAATTCCCAGAGCAGCTGTGGCTGCCCCTGGATCCCTGAAGTGTCCAAGGCCAGGCTGGACAGGGCTTGGGACAGTGGAAGGTGTCCCTGCCCATGGCAGGGGGTGGAGTGGGATGGTCCTTGAAGGAGGTGGGACACACTCCCTGCCCCTCCCTGGTGAGTGATTCCCCAGTCCCTCACAGGCTGTTCCAGGCCCGTCTCTGTTTTGTACCTGATGCTGAGAGCAGAGGGCTCTGTCCCCACCCTGGGAAGCACCAAGATTCACTCAGTGGTGCTCCACAATGGGCCTTGCCCAGGAATTCCTGCAGCTTTGTAAAAATGGTGATTCCTGCCCAAGGCAGAGGAAACACAAACCTTGTGCAGTGTGACACTGAGGGAAGGGACTGGCACAGGGGGTGGTGTCTCCACATCGACTCCCAGGGGTGTGTTTGCTCCAGACTTTCATCTTTCCCTTCCTTTCCCCCATGGATCTGCTCCTCACTTCTGCCTCTGTTTCCTCCAGAGAGATATTCCCGTACCTGGTGGTGGTGATTGGCCTGGAGAACGTGCTGGTCCTCACCAAGTCCGTTGTGTCCACGCCCGTGGACCTGGAGGTGAAGCTGCGCATCGCCCAGGGTAGGATCCTGCTCTGGGAGACTGCAGAGGGCAAAGTGGGGAGAGCCAGGGGCTGGGAGAGGGGCAATGGGCTCATTCAGCTCTGGGAAGGAGGAAACAAGGTGGCCTGTACAGCCTTTTGTTTTGAATTCCAAGAATATAATGCTGTTGTTGTGGGCACTGCTTTTTGGGATTGTTGGCTGAAACAAGCTAAATAAATATAAAAAAATATTATTAGGGGAGGTGTGGATCTCCTAGTGTGGATACTGAGCACTGTCCTCAGGTCATGGATATCAGAAGGGCAGAACATGAGTCCTACAAAATCCCCCTGAATGTGTGACAAAATGCTCTTTTCCATTCTAAAAATGCTCTGTGCCTGTGGAAGGATTTGAGTGTACTCACACCACGGATAAATGGGATTTGCAATCTGCAAAGCTGTTTCTAAACATCAGGGAGAAGAGATTCTGGAGGGATGCTGATTTTAATTTTAAAAATGCTAGTGGTTTGGATCCTAGATGGAAAACAGGACTCAGAACTTCAGTGGGCCTTTGCACTCGGGAATTTTAGCCTGGAGGGGCCTTTCTGGCCTGTTGCCTGTAGGTTCCTGGTTTTAAAGAGGAGAAATGCAGCTCCTTTTGCTGTGTTGATCTGTGGCCCAGTGAAGAGGCTCTCCTGAGCTGTCCTTGCCCTTCCCCAGGCCTGAGCAACGAGAGCTGGTCCATCATGAAGAACATGGCAACAGAGCTGGGGATCATCCTCATCGGGTACTTCACCCTGGTCCCAGCCATCCAGGTGAGCAGGGCTGGCAGGACAGAGCCCCAGGCACTGCAGGGAGCCTCACAGAGACAGGGAACTGGCTGGGCTGGAAAAGCCTTGGACACCATCAGGGCCAACTGTTCCTCAGTGCTGCCAAGGCCACCACTAACCCATGTCCCCTAGTGCCACAGCCATACAGCTGTCAAACCCCTCCAGGCATGGGGACTCCACCCCTGCCCTGGGCAGGTCCAACCCTAACAGCCCCTTCTGGGGAAGAAATTTTCCCTAATTCCTAATCTGAATCTCCCCTGGCACAACCTGAGGCCTTTTGCTCTCATCCTGTCCCTCGTTCCTGGGAGCAGAGTCCCAGGGTTCTGATGGATTGTGACCAAAAGGAACAAAGAATTAGAATAAATATTCTTGGATTCTCACGTGGGCTCATCCAGCCCTGCCCTCTCAGCCAGCAGAGGAGGCTGATGATGGGGTTTGTCAGGTTGTCACTGCTGTGTCCCTGGTTGTGAGGTGAAACAGGAGCTGATCCCTGTGTCCCACCCGCAGGAGTTCTGCCTCTTCGCCGTGGTGGGGCTGGTGTCTGACTTCTTCCTGCAGATGTTGTTCTTCACCACGGTGCTGTCCATCGACATCCGCCGCATGGAGGTGGGCACGGAGCGCGGGCCTGGCCCGGGGCAGGGAGCACAGCCCCAGCATCTCACTCCCTAAAGAGAGAAATCATCAACTCACAGAGGCTGGAAAAGGCCCTGGAGATGATGGAGTCCAACCATCCCCAGCACTGTGTCCACTGCTGACCCCTGTCCCCAGGTGCCACATCCACGTGGCTGTTCAATCCCTGTCCTGGGCAGCTGAGCCAGGGCTGGACAGCCCATTCCAGGCAGGAATTCCTCCTAATATTGAACCTGAACTTTCCCTGGTCAACTTGAGGCTGTTTCCTCTCATCCTGAGCTGTTAAAAGTTCTGGTTCTGTACTTGGTTACACACACAGGGACTGGGAACAGAACATTTGAGGGAAAAGGCACTCAAAGGGAGGACATGGAGCTGTGGGAGCAAATCCAGAGCAGGCATCAGGTTGATTAGAGGAGCAGCTCTGCTGTGAGGAAAGGCTGAGAGAATTGGGGTTATACAGCCTGGAGAAGGAGAGCTTAGACACCACTTGTGGCCTTCCAGGACCTGAAGGGAGCCCACAAGAAAGGTGGAGAGTTAAGGGGGAATGTCTTCAAACTGACAGAGAAGGTTTACATTGGCCATTAAGATAACTTCCCTGGGAGGGTCTGAGGGCCTGGCACAGGTGCCCAGAGCGGCTGTGGCTGTCCCTGGATCCCTGGCAGTGCCCAAGGCCGGGCTGGACGGGCCCTGGGTCACCCTGGGATGGTGGGAGGTGTCCCTGCCATGGCTGGGGTGGCTCTGGGTGGGCTTTGATGTCCCTTCCATCCCAACTGTTCAGTGATTCCCCGAGTGTGTAAATGCTGATTTGGGGTGAACGGGCTGGGAGGAGCCACGGGGGGAGGATCAGGAGGGATGGCTCAGCCCCTGACCCCTCACCTTTCCTTTTGTGTCTGTTCCAGCTGGCTGACCTGAACAAGCGGCTGCCCCCCGAGTCGTGCCTGGCGCCGGCCAAGGCTGCGTGCCGCACACGGCCACACACCCTGCACCCAGCACACACCCAGCACACCCAGCACACCCTGCACACAGCACACACCCAGCACACCCAGCACACCCTGCACCCAGCACACACCCAGCACACCCAGCACACCCTGCACACCCCACACACACCACACACCCCACACACCCCACACACCATCACCCTGCAGCCGTCCTCGCTGCGCAACCTGCGCCTGCCCAAGCGCCTGCGCGTCATCTACTTCTTCGCCCGCACACGCCTGGCCCAGCGCCTCATCATGGTACGTGGGGATGGCTCTGCAGCCGGGCTGGTACCCTGACAGGGACACACCTGAGCTGGGGACACACCTGAGCTGGGCTGGTACCCTGACAGGAACACACCTGAGCTGGGGACACACCTGAGCTAGGCTGGTACCCTGACAGGGACACACCTGAGCTGGGGACACACCCCTGACAGGGACACACCTGAGCTGGGGACACACCCCTGACAGGGACACACCTGAGCTGGGGACACACCTGAGCTGGGGACACACCCCTGACAGGGACACACCTGAGCTGGGGACACACCCTGACAGGGACACACCTGAGCTGGGGACACACCTGAGCTGGGCTGGCATCCCTGACAGGGACACACCTGAGCTGGGGACACACCCCTGACAGGGACACACCTGAGCTGGGGACACACCTGAGCTGGGCTGGCATCCCTGACAGGGACACACCACAGCTGGGGACACACCCCTGCCAAGCCCAACACACCTCCAGGTCCTTGTTCCCACACGAGTCTGGTGCTGCCCCATGGGATCCAGAAGCAGATTTCCAAGGCTGGCTGAGTCTTGAGATGATTTTACAAGCAGAATTCACAGTTTGTTCCTGCACATGTGGACTGAGGGCATTTGGGTGATATTTTGCTCAAGGTTTCACTTTTTGCAACTGCTGCAGCCACAGCACTTGTGGTCCTGCTTGTCCCCTGTCTCTGCTTTGGATGTCTCTAATGGAATTACAGGGATCTCTGTGTTCCCAGCCCAGTCAGCCAACACTGGCAGTGTAAATTCAATCCCCACATGGTTTCAGAGCAGTGGGTCCTGCACAAGTGTGGACCCAAAAACCCAAATTGAGCCATTCCAGCCCTTTTTGGGGGTGCCAGACATGCTGCTCCCAGCTGTCTCCTTCCTGCTGGGAGTTTGGGGAGAGAAGCTGGGTTCTGACCACCACGCGGGTCACGGAACTGCGGTGTCCAGGTTCTGTGTGCGCTGAGCAGCGCTGCAAGCCTTCCCCAGGAGCAGTGCTGGGAGCGAGGCTGCAGGAAACGTGGGGTACCCGTGGCTGGGGTGCTGGGGGCACTGAAGGGAGCTGCGTCTCTGCTCACCCTGCACAGGCCGGGACAGTGATCTGGATCGGAATCCTGGTCTACACTGATCCTGCCGGGCTCCGCACCTACCTCACGTCCCAGGTCACCGAGCAGAGTCCCCTGGGGGACGCAGGCCTGCCTCCCATGCCCGTTCCTGGGGGCGTCCTGCCTGCCGGGGACCCCAAGATCGACCTCTCAGTCTTCCCATCGGAGCCGATGCAGCTGTCGGAGAACCACACGCAGCAGCGGGAGCAGAAGTCGGGGCTGGAGCCCAACCAGCACAGCTGGGCCCAGGGAGCCGAGGGCAGGGGGAACGGGCAGCTGGAGCTGGGAACGGAAGCAGAGGTCACCTGGGGAGCAGAGGATGAGGAGATCTGGAGGAAGCTTTCCTTCAGGCACTGGCCAGCCCTCTTCAGCTACTACAACATCACCCTGGCCAAGAGGCAAGTGGGCTGGCATGGAGTGCCACAGGCACTGGGCTCTGGGCATGACCCCGTGGGTTTGCCTTCCTCCTGTCCTTCGTGCCCCTCACTCACATTGCCTGGTGTGTTTGAGCAGGTCCTGGGGGTGGCCAGAGCTCACAAACCCTCCAGGGCTGTTCCTCTCTGTGCTCCTGCGTGTTTCATGTGCTTGGTGTCTTGTGTCTTCCTTCACCCTGGCACTGGAGTTTTAAATTTTGCAAAACAAGAAAAGGAGGCTCTGGGGGGACCTTTACAAGAGGGGCTCTGTCCCTGACAGGAGGGGGAAGCTGGGGAGAGTTGGGCTCTGCTCCCAGGGACAGGGACAGAAGAGGGAACAGCCTCACGTTGTGCCAGGGGAGGTTCAGGCTGGATATTGGGAAGATGCCTTCCCCAGAAGGGCTGTCTGGCCCTGGCCCAGCTGCTCAGGGCAGGGGTGCAATCCCCAGTGCTGCAGGGATTTTAAAGCCCTGTGGATGTGGCACTTGGGGACATGGTCACTGGTGGCCTTGGCAGTGCTGGGAGGATCAGTCAGACTTGATGGTGTCCGAGGGCTTTTCCAACCTCAGTAATTCCAGAATTGTCTGATACAATCGTCTGTAAGTGATGGAAATAGTACATGTGAGGAAGAGACATCTGAGCTGAAGAAGCTTCTTGGTGAGACCCCCCAGCCTGCAGCACACAGGAAACGAGATCCTTACTTAAATTCATGGCATCCTCTTGATCTCATCGGGAATTCATTCCACTCTTGGCTCTTTGAAGGGTTCAAACCTGGGCAGTAACTTCAGAGGAGAATATTTCTGAGATCTTTAGTTGAGAGCACCTGAAGTTAGAAAGCCCCAGCCACCTGTGCCTGTCCCCTGGTGTCACTCTAAGCTGTTCCCTGCTCAGGTACATCAGCATCCTGCCAGCCATCCCCGTCACGCTGTACCTGAACCCTCAGGAGGCCCTGGAGATGCGGCACCCGCAGGAGGCGTCGCGCTACCAGCCCTTCCTGGCGGGCAGGCCGGACACGGCAGCGCAGCCGGAGCCCCGCGGCCACCAGGACGTCACCCTGTACAAGTAAAATGTTCAAATCTTCTGCCTCCACCCCAGGGGGCTGCTCTGGGCTGGGCCTTCCGTGGGGAGAACAGGGAGCTCCCAAAGCTCCGCTGCCCAGCTCGGGATGCTCCAGTGCAAAATGAAACTGATCCCTCCTGGCAGTTTTCCATCAGCTGAGGGCAGGAGTGGGCTGAGCACTGGGTGACGAGGACAGAAGGTCAATTTGGGGGTTTAAATGTGATTTGATAGAACCCCAGAGCGGCTTGGGTTGGACAGGATCATAAAACAAACCCAGTCCCACCCTGTGCCATGGGCAGGGACACCCTGCACTATCCCAGCTTGCTCCAAGCCCCATCCAGCCTGGGCTGGACATTTCCAGGGATCCAGGGGCAGCCACCACCTTGATATCATTGGATAATGATTTATTGGGTGTTTGATCAAACTCTGGTGCAGGGAGCTTCCCTCCCTCTGGAGAGGACAGCTCACAGCCCCTGCCTGAATCTGCACGTGCTGAACACAGTGTTATCCCAGTCCCCAGCTGGTGTTTGCTTAAAATCTTAGCTGCTCGTTACTTTCCTTACTGAAAAGCCTCAAAATCTCGTTGAAATTGTCATTTTCCCATTAAAACACCCCTTCATTTCCAACAAATCTCTGTAATTTGTTGAAAAGCTTTCTCAGCTCAGAAATTCTTAACAACACATGAATAATCCCGATCCAGGATTTCCCAAATCTATCCGTGGACTAGGAATTGGAATTTATTGTGTTACCTTTTTGTGTCTGTGTGTGTCTGCCCCAGGGTGGCTGCTCTGGGCCTGGCGTCGGGCATGCTGCTGGTGCTGCTGCTGTTCTGCCTCTACCGGGTGCTGTGCCCCAA
Organism: Periparus ater; assembly: GCA_032357785.1. Taxonomy (NCBI): domain Eukaryota; kingdom Metazoa; phylum Chordata; class Aves; order Passeriformes; family Paridae; genus Periparus; species Periparus ater. Next base: position 564,522 of record CM063609.1, on the reverse strand, counting down.
GAACTACGGGCAGAGCGGGCCGGGCCGGCGCCGCAGGGGGGACCTGCCCTGCGACGATTACGGCTACTCCCCCCCCGAGACCGAGATCGTGCCCCTGGTCCTCAGGGGACACCTCATGGTAGGTGCAGCTCAGAAATAAATACATAAAGGATAGCGGAGCGCGGAATTCCTGCGGCACGTTCTCATCTCCTCATGGCACTTTGTGCCAGGATCACACAGTCACCACCTCTGGCTTCCATTCCCTGCTCTGCTGGGATACCTCCACATTCCTGAGCCCCAGGGGACAGCTGGAGGTGGCACTCGGTGCTCTGGGCTGGGTGACAAGGAGGGGATCACTCACGGGTGTGACTCACTCCGGGAGGATTTTTCCAACCGGGATGAGTCTGGGATTCTTCCTGTTCTGAGATGAAACAAAGCTCTTGGGCATCCAGATGGGTTTGAAATGCTGCAATGCCTCCCAGAAAAGCTTCATCTCTGCTCCTGATCCTGCCTTCCAGCTGGGATGGAACTTTCTGGGGAAGGCCAGACAGATGAGTCTGTTGGATTTGCAGCAGTCCAGTGCACACTGAGGTCTCTGGGCAGAGATTCTGGAATCCCAGAAACACAGAATGGTTTGGTTGGAAGGGACCCAGAGCCACCCCTGCCACAGGCAGGGACAGCTCCCACTGTCCCAGGCTGCTCCAAGCCCTGTCCAGCCTGGCCTCAGACACTCGCAGGAACACATCCTCACCATCCCTCAGCTCCTGAACCAGCTTTGGTGTCAAATCCATCATCTCTGCAGCTCTTCAGCCACACCAGGCCGTGCTCAGGACCCAGAGGATCTCAGGGGTGCCACACTGAGCTGTGCTTGTCCTTCCTTCTCACAGGACATCGAGTGCCTGGCCAGTGACGGGATGCTGCTGGTGAGCTGCTGCCTGGTGGGGCAGATCCGCGTGTGGGACGCGCAGACGGGCGACTGCCTCACCGTCATCCCCAAACCCAGGTAGGGCCCTGCCCGCCCACAGCCCCGAGCTGCCGGGGAGCAGAGGGGCTGAGCTCTGTCCCCCCTCGCAGGCTGCGCAGGGACAGCAGCGGCATCTTCGACTACCAGGAGGGCTGGGATCCCAGCCCCGATGGGAAGAACGGGCTGGAGGACTCCTTTGAGAGCAGCCACCAGCTCAAACGGCTGCTGGGGCCCCCCCAGCCCCCCCTGTTCTGCGACCAGCCCGACCTCACCTCCCTCATCGACACCAACTTCTCGGAGCACGCCAGGGCGGCCGAGTCGGAGCCGCGGCTCCGGGCCGTGGGCGCTCGCCACAAGGACTCGGGATACGACTTCAGCAGCCTGGTTGGGAAGGTGTACGAGGAGCACGGCGGCTCCAGCTGCAGGAACGTCAACTTCCCGGGGCTCTCGGCCCCGCACGGCCCCGCCGCCTTCTGCGGGAGCGGCGGCCGCTCCCCGGCGTGCGCCTCCGACGAGGGCGGCTGCGGCGGCCGCCGGCGCAGCCTCGGGGACCGGAGCCTGGGGGACGAGGCCTGCGCGGGGTGTGACAAATCCTCACCCCTGCCCTCCTGGGGAGGGGACCTGGAGAGCTCCGTCTGGAGCCTGGAACTGCAGGGAAACCTGATCGTGGCTGGCAGGAGTAATGGGAAGCTGGAGGTGAGGAACGGGGACACAGACACACGGGGTGGAGATGAGGAACAGGACACAGGGAAGGTGGAGATGAAGAGCAGGGACACAGTAACAGGGAGGTGGAAATGAGGAACAGGACACAGAAACAGGTGGAGATGAGGAACAGGACACCAGGTGGAGATGAGGAGCAGGGATGCAGTAATGGTTGAGGATGAGGGGCAGGGATGCAGTAATGGGTGGAGATGAGGACCAGGACACAGTAACAGGTAGAAATGAGGAACAGGACACATGGAAGGTGGAAATGAGGAGCTGGGATGCAGTAATGGGTGAGGATGAGGAGCTGGGATGCAGTAATGGGTGAGGATGAGGAACAGGGATGCAGTAACGGGAGGCAGGAGGTCACAGCCTGGGAGCACAGCACAGGGAGCTGCTCAGGATCCCAGACCCCGCTGTGTCCAGTGTTCCTCTGGCCAGGTTCACTGCAGTGCCCCCTCCTCCCCCAGGTGTGGGATGCCATCGAGGGGACCCTCCGCAGCAGCAATGATGAAGGACAATCCGGCATCACAGCCCTTGTCTTCCTCAACAACAGGTAACTCCTTGTGCAAGTGCTGGGAGATCCCCAGCCCCGGCTCCACGGCAGCTCCCGGCAGCTGAGGCTCAGCTGGGATGTCTCTTCCTTAGAATCAGTGTTACAGAATATCCTGAGCTGGAAGGGACCCCCAGGGATCCTGGAGTCCAACCCCTGGCCCTGCCCAAGACACCCCAACAACCCCACCCTGTGCCTGAGAACTCTGTCCAAACACCCTGAGCTCTGGCAGGCTTGGCTGGAGCTGTGACCGTTCCCAGGGGAGCCCATTCAGTGCCCAGCCGCCTTTTCTTGCTATCCAACCTCATATCCAGCCCAATCCTTCCGTGTACCCAGCTCTCACCAGCCTTCCTGGCTTCCTTTTCCCACTTCTCCAGCCCTCAGTCCTGCCAGTAGCTGAATATCCAGAGGGTTTCAGGGCTGGGAGACCTTTGGATCTCTGCCATTGTCTGTCCATTGGGAGCTGTGTCCGGTGTCCCAGCCCAGCTCCGCGCAGCCTCCTCCCGGGAGCGGGAGGTCTGTGCTTGGCCTGGGGGTGCCGGCTCTGGGGCTCGGGGTGGGGCCTCTCCTCACCCCCCATGTCTCCCTCAGGATCGTGGCTGCCCGGCTGAATGGCTCCTTGGATTTCTTCTCTCTGGAGACACACACGCCCTTGAACCACCTGCAGTTCCGAGGTGAGCGGCTGTTGGAACGTCAGTGCGCGGTCCTGGGCTCCTTCCTCTTCCTCCTCCTCATAGCCGAGTCTTCCTCACACCCACTTCAGCTTTGGTGCCAGCTGCTCCAGAAGCTGCTCCAGAAGCTGCTCCAGAAGCACCCGGAGCTGTGCCCAGCTGAGGGCTCTCTGTGCTGGGAACATCCCCGTGCTGGTTTTCCCCAGGGCATGGGGCCAGGGGCTCCCACGAGCTCCCAGCACTGCCCTCACTCCGTCCTCTGTCCTTTCTCTGTGTGTCACCTGTCCCCACCCTGGGAACAGCCCGAGCCCTCGCTGCAGCCACAGCACAGCCCAGGCTGGCCCAGGGGCTGGTCAGAGCACAGGGATCCTTTGTTTCTGGAGCAGAACACAGGGGATGATTCAGATGGGGAGAAATTCTTCCCTGGGACAGTGGGGAGGGACTGGAATGAACTTCCTGGAGAAGCTGTGGCTGCCCCGTCCCTGGAAGCGTCCAAGGCCAGGTTGGACATCCCAGGAGCGGTGTGGGACAGCGGAATGTGTCCCTGCCCCTGGCAGGCGGGGTGTGGGACCAGATGGGCTTTAAGGTCTGTTCCATCCCAAACCGCTCTGGAATTCTTTGGGCCTGTTGAGACCCTGTGTCCAGCAGTTCTGGAGCACAGAGGGTTCACAGCGATGCCAGCCACAATTCCATAAAGACCAGCACCCAGAGACCCCCAGAGCCCCCCGAGGCTCAGCACCCAGAGACCCCCAGAGACCCCCGAGGCTCAGCACCCGGAGCCCCCTGGAGCCCCCCAAGGCTCAGCACCCGGAGCCCCTCAGAGACCCTCAGAGCCCCCCGAGGCTCAGCACCCAGAGCCCCTCAGCCCACGGCAGGGGTGTGACACCGCTGTGCCCCGGAGCTCCGGCCAGCTCTACGCTGTTCTTTCACACTCTGGCGCAGATGAGCACCAAGAGTGGGGAATCGCTGGGGAATCGCTGGGGGAATCCCTGGGGGAATCCCTGGGGGAATCCCTGAGGGAATCCCTGGGGGAATCCCTGGGGGAATCCCTGGGGATTTCACTTTTCCCTCAGTGAGACCCCCAGAGTCTTGTGCCGCCCCAGGCTCTGCGGTGCACGCTGTCAGGGGTGGAGGCAGGAAGGCAGAGCTGGAGTCTCCTGGATTGGAGTTCCCAGTGATGGTTTATCCGGGAAATGAGGGATCCGTACTGGAAGGGATCAGCTCCCAGACAGCCCCGAGCCGGCTGTGCAGGGGTTAAACCCAGCCCCAGCCCCAGGGGCGGGAACAAAGCACGGACCAATGGGGAACCCCGAGGGGAGGGGACAACAAATTCCTGACCAATAGGGACACGCAGAGGGAGGGCGCAAAATGCACTGACCAATGGGGCCTCGAGGGACAAATGATTGACAGGGAAGGATCTGGAAGGCAGGGTGGGGTTTACAATGATGGACAGGGCTGGGGTGACAGACGAGGAACTTTGAAGGAGGAAGGGAGGAATTTGCTTTGATGGATGTGGGAGGGATAACAACAGGGAGAAACCATTCCACTTAACCTGCGCGGAAAGGAACAAACCAACCAACAGTTTGAACTTTGCCAAAAGCGGACAAACGGACTGCAGCGGGTGCGTGTGTCCCCGCAGGAGCCGCGGGCAGGAGCAGCCTGCCGCCGTCACCGGAGCTGGGCCGCGGGGCCGCCGTGCGCTGCCGCCTCACCCACAGCGTGGCCTGCGCGCACCACAAACCCATCACCGCGCTCAAGGCCGCGGCCGGCCGCCTCGTCACCGGCAGCCAGGACCACACGCTCAGGGTGAGGGGACAGGGACGGCTGCTGGGCCACACGGGGAGGGCAGCTCGGGGTTCTGATCACCCGCCTGCGTCGGAGGAGAGGGAAGGACGGAGCCCGGTGTCACCCCGAGCTGAGTGTGACACCCTCGCGCCTCAGGAATTGGTCACCTCAAAGAATTATGGAATCACTGAGCTTGGAAAAGCTCTTCAAGAGTATCAAGTCCAACCAGTCCCCAGCGCTGCCAATGCCACCACTGACCCATGTCCCCAGGTGTCAGATCCACAGGGCTTTTAAATCCCTGCAGGGATGGGGACTCCACCCCTGCCCTGGGCAGCCCCTTCCAATGCCTGACCACTCTTTCCATGAAGGAGTTTTTCCAGTATCCAACCTGAACCTCCCTCTGCTCCTGTCCCTGTTCCCTGGGAGCAGAGCCCGACCCCCCCGGCTGTCCCCTCAGGGACTTGTGCAGAGCCAGAAATTCCCCCTGAGCCTCCTTTGCTCCAGGCTGAGCCCCTTCCCATCTCCCTCAGCCCCTCCTGGGGCTCCAGCCCCTTCCCTGGACACACCCCAGCCTCTCCTGGGCTCTCCAGGATTCCAGGGGTCCCTCAGCAGGGCCAGCACAGGTGGACAATCCCTGCCCTGGTGGCCACACCGGGTTTGAAACAATCCAGGTGCCGCTGGCCTTCTACCCCCCTGGGCACAGCTGGTCACGTCCAGCAGCACCCCAGGGTCTCCCCCAGCTCTCCAGCTCCTGTGTCCCCAGACTGGAGCATCCCATGAGGTTGCTGTGACATACCCTGAGTGGCAGATCCAGGCTCTGGGATGTCCCCTCTCCCCTTCAGCTGTGCAGTGTCCTGTCACCACCCCGCCCTGCCCTGGGCTGCAGCAGCCCGAGGCCCCACGGGGCAGGGGGAGCAGGTGGGATGTGGGGTGGGAGCTCAGGGGGCAGCACCCTGAGCTGGAGCCTCACTCCTGCCGCAGGTGTTCCGGCTGGAGGATTCGTGCTGCCTGTTCACCCTGCAGGGCCACTCGGGAGCCATCACAGCTGTGTACATCGACCAGGTACAGGGGAGCTGCTGGGCCTGAGCCCTCACCTGCCTTCACACCTGGGCTCACCTGAGCTCCCAGCTGGACCCAGCCCTGAGAACACAGCCCATAGCTGGCTGCAGCCCTGCTCCCATCCCTGACCCACCTGGGTCCCCCCATCTCTGGCTGAGCCGGAGCATTCCCCCAGTTCACTGTCAGCTCAGCAATCCCTTTCCCTGGAGATCTCCTGCTTCTCTGTCCTTCTGGAGCAGGGAATCCCTGTTCCTGCCCTGCCAGGTGGGGCTGAGCAGGCCTGAGACGGGGCCTGTGCCCCCAGCTGCTCTCCCACCCCATCCAAGTGAGCTGGGCTTCTGCACTGGGGCTCTGTTGGCCCCAGCCCGCTGAAGCACCCAAACAGGCAGGGGACACCAGGGCTGGCACTCGGGGCTCCAGCCACGCTCGTGTGACCTCCTGCCCGTGCTGGGAGAGGGCTGCACCGTGTCCCCTGGCACTGACGTGGCCCTGGTGTCCTGCAGACCATGGTGCTGGCCAGCGGTGGCCAGGACGGGGCCATCTGCCTGTGGGACGTGCTGACGGGCAGCCGCGTGAGCCACGTGTTCGCCCACCGTGGGGACGTCACCTCCCTGACCTGCACCACGTCCTGCGTCATCAGCAGCGGCCTGGACGATGTCATCAGCATCTGGGACCGCAGCTCGGGGATCAAGCTCTACTCCATCCAGCAGGTGGGACCCGTGGGGCAGGAAACCGGGAATTGCTCGGGTTGGAAAACCCTCGGAGACCGGGGAGTCCAAGCACCCCCTGTGCTGCCAGGGCCACCACTGATTGTGTCCCCAGGTGCCACATCCACGTGGCTTTTAAATCCTTCCAGGGAAGGGGACTCCTCTGCTACTCTGGGCAGCCCCTTCCAGAGTCTGATCACCCTTTCTGTGAGGAAATTCCTGCTGATGTCCAACCTGGACCTCCCCTGCCATAACTTGAGGCCGTTCCCTCTCCTCCTGTCCCTGTTCCTGGCAGCAGAGCCCGATCCCCCCGGCTGTCCCCTCCTGTCAGGGACTTGTGCAGAGACAGAAATTCCCCCTGAGCCTCCTTTGCTCCAGCCTGAGCCCCTTCCCAGCTCCACCTCACACCCCGAGTTTCCCAGCCCCCACAGACACCTCTGAGCAGCCTCTACTCCAGCTCCACACGCTTGGAGAATCCTCCCTGGCCCAGGGAAAGGCTCAGAACGGGCCGGACCCAGCCGAGGCTCTGCCCCTTTCCGACCCCCGGAGCTCAGCTCTCGCCTGTGCCCGCAGGAGCTGGGCTGTGGTGCCAGCCTGGGCGTCATCTCCGACAACCTGCTGGTGACGGGCGGCCAGGGCTGCGTGTCCTTCTGGGACATCGGCTACGGGGACCTGCTGCAGACCGTGTACCTGGGCAAGAGCAACGAGTCACAGCCGGCACGGCAGATCCTGGTGCTGGACAACGCCGCCATCGTCTGCAACTTCGGCAGCGAGCTCAGCCTGGTCTACGTGCCCTCGGTGCTGGATAAGCTGGACTGAGCAGGAGGAGGGCCCGGCGGGGCTCGGGGCTGTGCCGGAGCGGGGACAGGGCCGCCGGCTCCATCCGTGCCCCCGGAGCGGCTCCGCTCAGCTCAGCGAGCGGGGCGAGGCCGCCGCCCTGGCGCTGCTCTCCCGGCTCCAGCAGCGTCCCCCGTGTGGTGCCGGGGACCCCGGCAGGGGGACAGGGCAGGAGCGGGGCCGGCCCGGCACAGCCCCCAGAACCGGGCTCGGACAGCCCCGGCCCCGGGTGGCAGCCGGGACAGGGCCGGTACCGGCCCCTCCTGGGCTGGGCTCGGCCCCCACGTGCCTTAGGGCGCGGCAGGGCCCCGCCCGACCCCGCCCGGGGCCGCAGCTGCCCCCACCCTATTTATTTATACGCTGTAAATAGTTATTTATTGGGGCAGGGGGCGCGGGGTCCAGCCCCGGCAGCGCTGCCCTTGCCGTGCCCTGGCACAGCTGCCCCGCCCGGCTCCCTCCCGCGCCCCGGCTGCAGCAATAGCACCTTCCTCCTCCTCCCCTTCCTCCTCCTCATCCTCCCCTTCCTCCTCCCGCTGCGGGGCCAGAGGAGGCTTCTCTCAGGTTGGGAGCGGGCGGAGCCCTCGCCCCCCTCCTGCGGGCGCTGGGGAGGGACCGAGCGGGCCCCGGGGCTCCCCGAAGCGGCCCCGGAGCCCCGGTGATTGTAGGGGCACCCCCGGGACCCCGGCCCAGCCCCCGCGGGTGGCCTTCGCCCAGCTGTACCTTTGTGCTGTACAGGGGACGCTTTTGTACCGACCGTGTTTTATAACGTGTGCAGGAACATCCATTAAACGGAACTAACCCGAGCCCGCTCAGCCCCCGCTGCCGCCAGCACCAGGGCTCGGCCCTGCAGATAAACTCGCTTTATTTTAGTAGCAAAGAGCTGAAAAAGTCACTTCTACCCAGAGTCAAACGGAGCGGGGCTGGGGGCCGGGGGGCCCCCGCCCCCCTCACGCCTTGTTGAGGGTCCAGAGGGGGTCGAGCATGCTGAGGGGGTCATCGCTGGGCCGGGGTCCCCGGAGCCCCTCGCCCGGCTGCGCCTGCAGGAAGTTCTGCTTGTTCATGCGCTGCTTGCCCTTGAGGGACGCGTCCAGGCTGAAGGCCTCGGGTGTCAGCGAGGCCAGGAGCTCCAGGGAGGAGGAGGAGGAGGCCGGGGGGACAGCGGGGGGCTCTGGCGGCCCCTCGGGGCTCTCCCCCCCTACGTGGTTGCTGCTCTCAGCGTCCCCCGCTGCCTCGGGGAGGGGCGGCCGAGGGGCGGGGGGCTCGGGCTCGGGGGTCTCAGCGCCGTCCACGACGCCGTCGGGAATGACCAGCGGCCCCTCGGGATCCGCGGGGTCCGGAGCGGGGCCGGGATCCACCCCCCAGCCCTCCCCGGGCTCCGCGCTGGGCCCCCCCGCTTTGATGCTGAGCTTGGCGATGGTGGCCTGGATGGAGCTGATGGGAACGTCCCCCCCCAGCACCAGGTCCTGCGGGTCCTGCTGGAAGTAGAGCTGGGGGAGAGCGGCCCCGTGAGCCCCGGGAGCAGCAGAGCCCCCCAGAACCCCCCGGGCCCGCTCCGCACCCACCTTGGGGGAGGCGTTGTTGGGGGGCTTGGCCGGGGCGCCCACGCCGTGGCGCAGCAGCACCTGCTCGGCGTGGAGCAGGACGGCCTCGAAGCAGAACTTGAGGTGCAGCTGCAGGGGAGGGGACACGGTGAGGCCCGGGGGGAGCGGCCCGAGCCCCGCACGCCCGGCGGTGCAGCCCCCCGCCCGTACCTTCTCCTGCAGCATGTGCTTGCGCTGCTGCCGCATCCGCCTCACCAGCTGCGCCAGCTCCGGGATGCCGTTCCCGGCCTCCACCTCCTGCACGGCCGCGTACAGCAGGCAGAAAGCGCCGGTGCGGCCCACGCCGGAGCTGCGGAGAGACCCCCGAGCCGTGACAGAGCTGAGAGAAGAGGGGGAGCCCCTCTCCCCCGGCCCGGAGCCCCCCGGCCCCGCTCACCTGCAGTGCACCACGACCGGGGTGTGCAGCGGGCGCTGGTGCAGGTAGTGCCCGTGCACCTCCTGGATGAAGCGCAGGAGGCTCCCCTTGCTCTCGGGCAGGCCCCTGCGGACGGGGGAACGCTCGCTCGCTGCGGGGGCTCCGCACTCGGGGCCCCCCAAACACCCTCCCCGGCCCCGGAGCCGCGCTCCCCCCGCACCCCCCGCAGGAGATCGGGGTCCCCCGAGCCCGCTGTGTCCCCCCGCGTACAGCTCAGGCCAGGAGGTGAACTGCAGGTGCGCCACGGTGCGCTTGAGGCTCTGCTCGCGGTACTGCAGCGTCAGCATCCGCTCCACGTGCGTGGGGGTCACTCGCAGGCTGGTGAGCACCACGGTCAGGGGGCCCTGCGCCACCGGCTGGCCCCGCTCCGACGGGAAGTACCGGAGCACCTTCTGCCAGGGGAACGGCAGCGTCAGCACAGCCCGGGGCCGTCAGCACAGCCCGGGGCCGTCAGCACAGCCCGAGGCCGTCAGCACAGCCCGGGGCCGTCAGTACAGCCCGGCACCGTCAGCACAGCCCGGCGCCGTCAGCACAGCCCGGGGCCGTCAGCACAGCCCGGGACCGTCAGTACAGCCCGGCACCGTCAGCACAGCCCGGCGCCGTCAGCACAGCCCGGGACCGTCAGCACAGCCCGGGACCGTCAGTACAGCCCGGCACCGTCAGCACAGCCCGGGACCATCAGCACAGCCGGGGCCCCGCGGCCACACACGGGCACCGTCCCGTCCCCGGCACCCGCACCTTGTCCAGCTCCTGCTCCGACACCAGCATCACGACCACGGACACCTTCTGCTCGTAGATCATGAGCCAGAAGTCGGCGGCGGTGCCGAGCAGCGGGGCCTGGGTGGCGATGAGGGCGGGGCAGTACGGGGACAGGTCCTCCACGCGGCTGGCGTTGATGTAGTCGTCCTTGCCCGAGCGCAGCACCACGCGGTTGCGGTCGTAGGGCATGATGTCCTGGTGCCGGTTCTTCATGGAGTAGCAGCGGGCGATGGCGATGGAGCGCTGCCGGGCGTCGCGTTCCTGAGCCTCCTGCAGCTCCTTCCAGAGCGCGTCCAGCTCGGAGCCGCCGCCGGCCGCGGGCCGCTCCAGCCGCTCGGCCTGGCCGCGGAACCGCTCCAGCTCCGCCAGCAGCCGCCGGACGCGCTCGGGCTCCGCGTACGGATCGGCCTCGATGAGCTGCACGGCCCGGGGCCGCTGCCCCTCCTGCGGGCCCGCCTTGGTGGGCTGCAGCAGCCCCCCGGGCGCGGCCGAGCCGCCGGGCTGGCTCTCGGGGCTGGACGACAGCAGATCGGCGGGGCAGGGGCTCTGCCGGGGGAACGGAGCGTCCCCGGTGCCCGGCGGGGGCAGCGCCGGAGGGGCCCGCGGGGCCGGGGGCTGCACGGGCAGGGCTGGGGACGGGGACGGGGCCGGGGACGGGACCAGCGGGCCCTGGACCACCACGGAGCCCGGCAGGGGCCCGGGAGAAGGGGCCTGGCTGGGAGGGGCGGGCGGAGGCAGGGCCGCGGTGCCGGGGGGCAGCGGAGCGCCGGGGGGAGCCGGGCTGGGGCAGAAGGGCAGGGCCGGGGGGCCGCCCTGGGCAGGGGTCCTGGGGAAGGGCACGGCCCCAGCGTGTGCGGCCAGGCCCGCGGGGGGCAGCTGCTCCTGCCCGGGGAGCTGGTAGAGCTGGGGGGGCAGCGGGGCCTGCCCCGGGGCCCCCGGAGCGGGGAAGGGCTGCTGGGGAAACTGGGCCGGGGGCGCCAGGGGGACGCGGGGGGGCTGCTGGAAGGGCAGAGGGGCCTGGGCTCGGCCCGGGGGCAGGAAGGGACCCGGGGGGAACTGCTGGGGACCCTGGGCGAAGGCGGGCGGGGGCTGTGCCTGGGGGAAGGGGGCCTGTGCCGGCGTCCCGAAGGGCTGAACCCCTCCCGCAGCGTAGGGGAAGGGTCCCGGGCCCCCCCCCGGGCGCTGGGCGGGCAGGAAGGGGCCCGGGGGTCCCCGGGGGGGCACGGAGCAGCTGGAGATGGGGGCCTGGACGCTGTCCACCGTGGTGGTGGCCGGACGCGTGCCCGGGGGCTCATGGCCCCCCAGCCCCGGCTGGGCCCCCCCGGGCGCTGCCCCCGGCACGGGCGGCCGGAGGGGTCCGGGGGCCGCCCCGGGCCGGCCCAGGCCGTAGGCGGGGGTGGGCAGGGGCCCGTGCTGGGGGGACGAGCGCGGGGGCGGCCCGTGGGGACCCCCCCCGAAGCCCGGCTGGCGCATCAGGGGCGCGGCCGGGAAGAGCTGGGGGGCGGCGGAGCTGGGGACGGGCCCGGCCGGGGCCGAGGGCTGCAGGAGCTGCCCCGGGACCCCCCCGGGGGCAGGGAAGGGGACGGCGGCGGGCCCGGGCAGGCGGTAGTGCCCCGGGAAAGGGGGCGCGGGGGCCAGCGGGGGCAGCGGGGCGCTGGCCACCCCCCCCGGCAGCAGGTAGGGCTCGGGGGGTCGCAGCCCCCCGGGCAGGGCGGCCAGCGCGGGGGGGGGCAGCTGGCCCAGGGGCCCGGGCAGCAGCTCCGGGGGGAGGCTCCGCAGCTCCTCGGGCAGCTCCGACAGCACCAGGGAGCCCAACTCGGCGGGCTCGGGACCCCCGGCCTCGTCCGGCAGCTTCTTCTGCAGGGGGGGCTTGGGGGCCGTGGGCCGGGGGGGGCGGCTGCTTCTTCAGCTCCCTGGGGGCACAGGGGGTCAGTGCTGCTGCCCCCCACTGCCCCACGGGCACCGGGAGCCCTTCCCCAGCTCCCACAGGCCCTCCTCACCCCCGGGGGTCTCACCCACCTCTCCAGCAGCTGCTGCCGGTGAGCCTCGCTGGCCTGGCACGCCGCCCGCGCCCGCTCCAGCAGCTTGGCCGCCTTCCCCTCCAGGTCCGTGTAGAAATCCTTCCCCTCCTGCGACTTCTTCATCAGGTCCTCGTACGCCTCGTAGGAGGCCACCAGGGTCTGCACGGTCGTGTTCCACCTGGGACAGGGACACGGAGGGGCTCGGTGGCTCCCAGCTCCAGGCACGCTCCCGTTCCCGGTGGGATGGGCACAGAGCCCCCGCAGCGGGGCAGGGCAGAGCCGGTGCCGGCCCCACGGGGCCCCAGGGGCTGGGGGCTGTTCCCGAGCCCTCCTCGCTCACTTGTGCTCCACCTCGGCCAGGGCCTTGCGCACGGCCGCGTATTTGACGTTGGCGTCGGTCAGGGCCTTGAGCACGTTCTCCTGGGCAGCCAAGTTCTGCTCCAGGTACACCTTGAGCTGGTCGTACTTCTTCAGCTGCTCCTCAAAGAGCTTCTGTGGGGACACGGGAGGGTCGGCGGGGCCCTGGGCCAGGGCGGCCCCAGCGGGGTCCCCACGCCCACCTTCATCTCGGAGCGGTCGGTGGTGACCAGCGAGGTGGTGATGTCGTCCTTCTGGATCATCTCCCGCAGCTGCTGCTCCAGGGACATCCGCTGGTCCCGCATCTCCTGCACCTTGGCCAGGATCCGCTTCAGGTTCTGCAGCACCTGTTTGTCGTCTGGGGCGGGGGGTCGGGGCTGAGGAACCCCAGGGAACCCGCGGGGGATCTGCAGAGCCAGGCCTCGCCTGGGACCCCCCTGTCCCCTCTGTCCCCAGCCAGGAGCCACCCTGCACGGTCCCTGGGGGACAAACCCCCGCCCCACCGACACAGACACGGCCAGGGGACACACAGGGACCCCCGGGGGGGCACAGAGAGGGACAGCCCTGCCTCCCCCAGCCCAGGGACACTGCCAGTCCCCCGTGGGGACACAGAGAGGGACAGCCCTGCCCCCCCCAGCCCCCCGTGGCAGACTCACCTTCAGAGAGGCTGGGGGTGGGCAGCGCAGCCCGGACCTGCTCCAGGGGCCCTCCGAGCAGGCGCAGGTTGCCCAGGTGCAGGTTCATGGCGCGGTGCAGCTCGGTGTTGGTGAAGCTCGCCTTCTCGTGCAGCTCCAGGTACTTGGAGCACTCCTTGCTCACCTCGGCCAGCCCCGGGGGGGACCCTGGTGCCGGCGGGACCCTCCCCAGCAGCTCCTGCAGCTTCCGCTCCTGCGCCTCGTCCTCCTCCAGCAGGTCCCGGATCTCCTTCAGCGACGCCTCCACGTCGGTGAAGACCCCGGAGAGCACTGGGGGGACACGGGGGGGGCTGCTGGGGGTGGGTCCCAGGCAGGGACACGGCGGCTCCAGGAGTCACCCCGGCTGTGACAGCCCCAGGAGTCACCCCGGCTGTGACAGCCCCAGGCAGGGACACAGCAGCCCTGAGCTCCTGGGCACCCTCGGGGTCATCCCCCCTCCCATCCCACAGGGAAAACACTTTGGGATTCAGGACTTTGTGCCAGTACAGAACCAGCCACACCTGAGAACATCTCAGCAGGGAACAGCACCGGCCCCCAGGTCCCCAGCCCTGGGCAGGGAGCAGGGCCGGGTCCCCCAGCCCCCCCAGGTCCCCCAGCCCCCGGGGCCCTCACCCTGCATGGACTGGACGAGGTTGCGGACGGTGTCGGGGCGCACGCTGAGCGCGGCGCATTTCTCCATCAGCACGGGCGGGATGTGCTCGTACATGTCCAGGTTGTCCACGGTGTCGGGGTCCAGCTGCATGGAGTCCATGAACTGGCTGTGGGACACAGAGGGGCCCCTGAGGGGTGGCACTGTCCCCCCTCCCAGAGGCTCGGGAGCACCGGGACCCCGTGGGGCAGCAGGGCCGGGCCCCTCACGTACTCCAGCACTTCGTTCTTGGCTTCGATCTTGGCCATCACGTCCCGCAGCAGCTTGGCCTTTTCCTCACTGGGACAGGACAGAACAGAACATGGGGTGAGTGCAGGGAAATCCTCACCAGGCACCACAGCCCCAGCTCCATCCATCATCCATGGATTCCATCTATCCATCATCCATCCATCATCCATCCATCATCCATCATCCATCATCCATCCATGATCCATCCATCCATCATCCATCCATCATCCATCATCCATCCATCATCCATCATCCATCCATCATCCATCCATCCATCATCCATCCATCCATCATCCATCCATCATCCATCATCCATCCATCCATCATCCATCCATCATCCATCATCCATCCATCATCCATCCATCCATCATCCATCCATCCATCATCCATCCATCATCCATCATCCATCCATCATCCATCCATCCATCATCCATCCATCATCCATCCATCATCCATCCATCCATCATCCATCCATCATCCATCATCCATCATCCATCCATCATCCATCATCCATCATCCATCCATCCATCATCCATCCATCATCCATCATCCATCCATCATCCATCCATCCATCATCCATCCATCATCCATCCATCATCCATCCATCCATCATCCATCCATCATCCATCCATCCATCATCCATCCATCATCCATCATCCATCCATCCATCATCCATCCATCATCCATCATCCATCCATCATCCATCATCCATCCATCCATCCATCCATCATCCATCATCCATCCATCATCCATCATCCATCCATCCATGGATTCCATCCCATCCCACCTGCCCTGGCTGTTTCTGGACTCACCTGTAGAGGGACGAGGCCTCGTGGGCAGCCATGGGCACCAGCTTGGCAAAGATGTCCGGGCCGGTGACCGCGGGGTCCGTGGGGTTGACGGGCAGAGCCTTCACCAAGGGGGCACCTGAGGGACACAGCCCGGGCTGGGATCGCTCCTGAACGGCTGCTCCTGCCAGTCCCAGTGGATCCCTGTCCCTGAATGACCACTCCCACTCAGTCCCAGTGGATCCCTGTCCCCAAACATCTGCTCCTGCCAGTCCCAGTGGATCCCTGTCCCTGATCAGCCACTCCCACTCAGTCCCAGTGGATCCCTGTCCCTGAACAACTGCTCCCACTCAGTCCCAGTGGATCCCTGTCCCTGAACGGCTGCTCCTGCCAGTCCCAGTGGATCCCTGTCCCTCAACAGCCCCTCCTGCCAATCCCAGTGGATCCCTGTCCCCGAACATCTGCTCCTGCCAGTCCCAGTGGATCCCTGTCCCCAAACATCTGCTCCTGCCAGTCCCAGTGGATCCCTGTCCCCAAACATCTGCTCCTGCCAGTCCCAGTGGATCCCTGTCCCTGAACAACTGCTCCCACTCAGTCCCAGTGGATCCCTGTCCCCAGGGCCAAAGCCCCCTGACCTTTGACGGACTGCAGCGTGTCCAGCGCGGGCACGGCCTCGTGGTAGATGAAGTCGTTGTCCTTCTTGGCCGAGTTGTACCTGGGGACGGGAGGTGGTGCTGGCACAGAAGGAGCAGGTGACATTCCCGGCTCCCTGAGCTCGCTCCCAACGGGCTGAGCCCCGCTGGGATTGCTCCAGCAATTCCCACAGCAGCCATCCACACCCAGGCTCCCTGCCCGTCAGGGCCCCGGGAACGCTCCCCACGCTCCATGTCCACGTCCACCAACATTCCTGACCCCTGGGAAAGGACAGAGACACCCTGGGGTGCCCCACAGACTCACTTGCCACCGATGACATCCATGGTGAACCTCAGAGCCTCCTGCACGGCTTCGGGCTGGCCCTGTGGGATGGAGAGGGGAATCAATCCCTCCCTCCTCCCCTGCAGCCCCCAGCCCAGCTGGGAGGGGAAGCCCCCAGCCCCGGGGGGCAGGAACACACCTTTGCCAGCTTGATGGCTTCGTTGAGCTTGTCCAGAGCGCTCTGGAAGTAGATGACCTGCGGGAGAGCGGGAATCGGGCTCGGGGAACACCAGCCCCCGAGGGCCAGAGCTCCCCACGGCTTTCCCAGAGCAGCCAGGCCCTGACACAGGACACAGCTGTGGATTCCCAACCTCTCCCAGGACCACGATCCAGAGATTGGAGCGGATGAACTGGGATCACACAGCCCCACTTACCCTTTCCCCAAACTTCTGCTGCTCCTCGGCCTGCTTCCCCATGTGCAGCTGGAAGAAAACCGGGATCAGAGCTCTGTAACTCCAGGGAGAGCTTTGAGACGGGCAGGAAAAGCCCCAGGAGCGGCCAGGGCTGCTCCAGAGCTGGCAGGAGCATCCTGAGGTGGGCTGGGGGCACAGGGAGAGCCCCCCAGCCCCAGTTCCCCCCACTCACGTGGGCCACAGCAGCGAAATAATAGATTTTCATTTGAACCAGTTTCTTCCAATCCTTCTGGATCTTGCCCAGCAGCGAGGCCGTCTCCGAGTTCTCCAGCGCCCGGCAGGCCTCCTTGTAGTAATCCACCACCTATGGACAGGGACAGGGGAGAATCCCGGAATTCTGCATCCCAGGGGAACCAGAGGAAGGGGGAATGGCTGGGGGGAGCTCAGGGATGAGTCTGGGACCAGAGCCAGGGACTGTCACCAGCCCAGGCTGCTCCCAGCCCCGTCCAGCCCGGCCTTGGGCACTTCCAGGGATCCGGGGGCAGCCACAGCCGCTCTGGGAAATCCATCCCAGCCCCTCTCCCACCTCACAGCCAGGAATTCCTTCCAGTACTTCCCCCCATCTCCCCTGGCAGTGACAGCCATTCCCTGTGTCCTGTCACTCCAGCCCCTTGCCCAAAGCCCCTCTCCAGCTCCGGATCCTGGGGCAGGGGGAGCAGGGCCGTGCTGGGAGCAGCTCCTGGAGCTCACCTGGGCGCTGATCCGGGCCACCAGGAAGCTCTTCCTGTTATCCAGCATGGACTTCTCCAGGAGACACTCCTGTGCCTGGCCCTGCCGGGGACAGAGCAGTGTTCAGTGTCCCCAACCCCTGGGACAGCCCAGACCCCACAAGGAAGCCCTGGGGGACACAGCAGAGGGAACAGCAGCCCCACGGTGTCCCCATCCCCACCAGCATGAGGTTGATGTTGAGGCTGAGGATCTGGTGGCTCATGTCCACGCTGTAGGAATGAGGGAAGTGATCCCGCAGGTAGGTGAAGGCACCGGCAGCACACTGGAAGTGGGTGCAGGAAACCTTCATGCCCTGAGGGGACGGAATCCTTGGGCTTGGAAAAGTTTCCCAGATCATGGGAATCCATTCCTGATCGTGTCCCTGATGGTGCCACATCCACAGGGATTTTAAATCCCTGCAGGGATGGAGACTCCCCCCTGCCCTGGGCAGCTGGGCCAGGCCTGGAGAGGCTTTTTGGGGAAGGAATTTTCCCAATTTCCACCCTGAGCCTGCCTGGCCCAACCTGAGGCCGTTCCCTCTCCTCCTGTCCCTGTTCCTGGGAGCAGAGCCCGACCCCCCTGGCTGTCCCCTCCTGTCCCCAAGGTTCCTCCTGAGTCCCCTCAGCCCCTCCTGGTGCTCCAGCCCCTCAATGTCCTGCACCTGGAGACCCCAAACCTGCTCCAGGTTCCCCACAGTGCCCAGCACAGGGACAGGGACAGGCCCACATGCAGCTGGCACTGCCCAGGTGCCACCTGTGCCCCGGGGACAGCGCTGGCACGGCGGGGCCGTTACCTCCTCGGACACTCGCTTGTCCATGGCTCCCAGCATGGAATGCAGAGCTCCTGTGGGGACAGGAGGGGGCTCAGGGACACCCCCAGAGCCCCTGGGAAAGGGGGCTGGGGCCAGGAGCCCTGGAGCTGAGGGAATGCAGAGCTCACCCAGGTTGTAGAGGACACAGGCCTGCTCGTACTTGATGTCCTCGTGTGTCACCGCCTTGCCCGAGAAGATCTCAGTCCTGGGGAAGGGGGCACAGGACAGGGAGCAAACAGGGATTCTCCCAGGAGCAATCACTGGGAGCCCCATTCCCCGAGGGTTCCCAGGACCCCATTCCCCAGAGATCCCCCCTGGGCAGGACCCCATTCCCCAGGGGGGTCCTGGAGCAGCTCCCCCACAGGGAATGGGGACGGCCACATCCTGGTTCCTCATCCCAGATCCCATCCCAGATCCCATCCCACACCCCAGATCCCCCATCCCAGATCCCCCATCCCAGCCCCTCATCAGGTGACAGGCATGGCCGTGTCCTGCCCAGCTCAGCCCTCTATCCCAGATCCCATCCCAGACCCCAGATCCCATCCCAGACCTCAGATCCCAGATCCCATCCCAGTCCCTCACCAGGTGATGGGCACGGCCGCATCCTGCCCATCCCAGATCCCACCCCAGATCCCAGATGCCATCCCAGGTCCCAGATGCCATCCCAGGTCCCAGGTCCCATCCCAGGTCCCAGATGCCATCCCAGACCTCAGATCCCACCCCAGATCCCATCCCAGGTCCCAGATGCCATCCCAGGTCCCAGATCCCACCCCAGTCCCTCACCAGGTGACGGGCACGGCCGCATCCTGCCCAGCTCAGCCCTCTATCCTGGATCCCATCCCAGATCCCAGTCCCCCATCCCATCCCACACCCCAGATCCCAGTCCCTCACCAGGTGACAGGCACGGCCGCATCCCGCCCATCCCAGATCCCATCCCAGATCCCATCCCAGATCCCAGATCCCATCCCAGATCCCACCCCAGGTCCCAGATGCCATCCCAGGTCCCAGGTCCCATCCCAGGTCCCAGATCCCATCCCAGGTCCCAGATCCCATCCCAGATCCCATCCCAGGTCCCAGATCCCATCCCAGGTCCCAGATCCCATCCCAGGTCCCATCCCAGGTCCCAGATGCCACCCCAGTCCCTCACCAGGTGACGGGCACGGCCGCGTCCTGCCCGTTTCCCATGGGGATGCGGCTCTGCAGGAAGTGCAGCTGCCCCAGGTACTTGCGCAAGGTGCTGCAGCCCTCGAAATCCCTGGGAACGCTGACGGCGCTCTGGGAACGGGACAGGAATGGGACAGGAGCGGGGACAGGAATGGGACAGGAGCAGGGACAGGAATGGGACAGGAGCAGGGACAGGAATGGGACAGGAGGGACAGGAGCAGGGAGAGGAGCAGGGACAGGAGCAGGGACAGGAATGGGACAGGAACGGGACAGGAGCGGGGACAGGCTCTGGGGACATGTCCTGGAGCTGTGCTGTGGCGGAGGCCGAGCCAGCAGCGCCCCAGGCTCCCACAAAGCCCCAGGAGCAGCCGCGCTCCCCCAAAAACCAGGCTGGGAAAGCGAGGCTGCAGCCCCCAGGGCCAGGAGAACCACAGGGATTGGGGTGTCCTGGGAAGATTTCCTGCCCCCCTGCCTCAGGAGATATCCCAGCGCTGGGCTGGGGGTGTCTGAGCCCCCCTCTCTGGGCCTGCAGGGACCCCCCAGGCTTTGGGGTCCCTGGGGAGCTGTCCCTGCTCCCCCAGACAGCAGCTCCCGGCTCCTGGATCACTGGGATCACCCAAGGGCCGCTCCATGGGGCACGGGAGAGGGAGGGGAGCAGCTGAGGCCCAGCCCCCGGCCCGGGGGTCGGCAGAGCCAGCCCAGAGCCCCCCAGGGCAGCCCCGAGGGTCCCCTCACCTGCCGGAGCAGCTCCAGCTTCCGCAGCTCCTCGTTGTAGCTCTCGGGGTTCTCACCATAGTTCTTCAGCACAAACTGGGGAGGCACAGGGTGAGCGGCCCCGAGAGCCGGGGGGATCCCACGGGGAGAGTCCCAATCCCAGCCACGGGCAGCGGGGATCGAGGTGGGGTCAGTGGGATTGGTGTGGGGTCAGTGGGATCGGGGTGGGATCACTGGGTTCGGGGTGGGGTCAGTGGGATCGGGGTGGGATCACTGGGATCGGGGTGGGGTCACTGGGATCGGGGTGGGATCGCTGGGACTGGGCTGGGATCGGGACGGGATCGGGACGGGATCAGTGGGATCGGCGTGGGATCACTGGGATCGGTGTGGGGTCAGTGGGATCGGGACGGGATCGGTGTGGGATCGCTGGGTTCACGGTGGAATCCCGGTGGGATCAGGGAACGGGAGCTGCGGGCAGGGAGAAGGGGCCAAGGGGCACCGCCTGTGCCCCCCAGAACCGCGGGGGGAGCCAGGCCGGCCCTGAGGAGCCCCCGAAATCCCGCGGCACGGGCTGGAGCTTGTTTGGAGCCGCTAATGAAGTGACTAATTAAGCAGGTCCCCGCGGGGCTGGCAGGGAGCCCTCGGGAAGGGATCCCGTCCTCTCCCCGTCCCGATCCAAACCCCCCAGCTCCGATTCCCGACCGCCGTTCTCCCTTCCCGGGACCCCCGAAGGCGCCCGGACCTCGCCGTGTCCCTCTGCAGCCCCTCCCTGACCCCAAACCCCCGCCCGGGCCCCACCGGCCCGGCCCCGGCCCCACCGGCCCGGCCCCGGCCCCACCGGCCCGGCCCCGGCCCCACCTTCTTGACGGCGGCGTTGAAGGCGAACTCCCCGGCCTCCTTCAGGTCGAGCCAGATCATGGGCATGCGGGGCACGGCCTCCATCCCGGCCCGATCCCGGCCCGATCCCGGCCCGATCCCGGCCCGATCCCGGCCCGATCCCGGCCCGATCCCGGCCCGATCCCGGCCCGCCGGAACCGCGCGCGGGGGCTCACGGGACACCGAGTCCGCGCGACACTTCCGGCTCCGTTCCCATGGCAACGCCCCGCCCTTAAAAGGGTCCGTATGGCCACGCCCACTCGGAGCGGGACATGCGCAGTCGTCACTGGGCTCCTCGGCCGCTGATTGGAGGAGACGGCTGTTTGTCATGGCTAAGCCCCGCCCCGGAAGTAGAGCGGTTGCTACGGCAACCGGCCATGACCGGCCCCGCCCCAGCCCTTTCAAGGCCGCCCTATTGGGGTGCCGGTAATTAATTAACCCGTTAATTACCCTTTTACCCAGCTCCCGCGGCCCCCCAGTGTCGTGTTGTGTATTGAGGGCTCCAGGACGCCTCGGTGGTCTCAGGGACGCCTCACTCTCCCCACAGGGTTGCTCCAACAACGTGGATCAACCAGAGTAACAGTTTTATCCTACTAAGTGCCATTAAAGTATTTAACCCGTTAATGTAATTATCTGCTCCATTAATTGATCCGTTAATTGTTTGAGCTGGTAACAGAACTTTGATGGGTTCTGGTACAGGAGCAGCTCCTCAGCCGCTTCCAAGATCCCGCAGGAGCACAGCGGATCCAACTGGGAATCACATCCCTGCTCCCAGATCCAACTGGGAATCACATCCCTGCTCCCAGATCCAACTGGGAATCACATCCCTGCTCCCAGATCCAACTGGGAATCACATCCCTGCTCCCAGATCCAACTGGGAATCACATCCAACCCCCCAGATCCAACTGGGAATCACATCCCTGCTCCCAGATCCAACTGGGAATCACATCCCTGCTCCCAGATCCAACTGGGAATCACATCCCTGCTCCCAGATCCAACTGGGAATCACATCCAACCCCCCAGATCCAGCTGGGAATCACATCCAACCCCCCCGAATCCAACTGGGAATCACATCCAACCCCCCAGATCCAGCTGGGAATCACATCCAACCCCCCAGATCCAGCTGGGAATCACATCCCTGCTCCCAGATCCAACTGGGAATCACATCCAACCCCCCCAGATCCAGCTGGGAATCACATCCCTGCTCCCAGATCCAGCTGGGAATCACATCCCTGCTCCCCCTGTCCCGGTTCATCAGCCCCCAGACAGACACTGGCACACAGGACGTGAGCACAGGGACAAGGGGACACCAGGATTTGGGACAAGGGGACACGCTGTGGGTCCCTGCTCCAGCACCTGGAGCTTCTCCCTCCCCTCCCACTCAATCCCTGCTTTTATCCCTTTTTACCAGAAAGAAACAAATCTCTGGAATCAAAGCATGGAAAAACCACAGGTTCATGTTTAATTCAGACTTTGTTGTCTCTGAATCCTCATTTTCTCACACGGAATCTGCTCCAGCTCCTCCCTCCATCCACGGCCCCTGGATAAATCAATCCCTGTGGGTAACAGCAGCGGCCTGGGAAGGGTGGGATGGGCAGATAACAGCAGAACACACCCTGTGCTGGCATTAATTAACCAGAACTGGGTTAATTGTGGTGACGAGAGCGCCGCGGCCACTTCCTCCTTCCTGCTGCTTTCCTGAATGGCTGTGGATCAGCAGGGAGGGAGCCTGGAATGGGAAGGGCAGGAATGTCACCCTGTGCCCCCCCTCAAGGGCAGGAATGTCACCCTGTGTCCCCCCTCAAGGACAGGAATGTCACCCTGTGCCCCCCCTCAAGGGCGGGAACATCCCCCGTCCCCCTCAGCCTCCCCACACCCTCCCGGGCCCGGGGATGTGCGAGGGTTCCATAACCACTCCCGGGAATCACCGGGAGCGGCCTCAAACGGCCCCGGGGTGCTCTGGCAGCGCTGCAGGAATGGGGGAGCCACGGCAGGAGCCCCCATGCTGGAGCCTGCGGGGGGACATGGGGACAGCCGGGGACACAGGGATCCCGGGATCTGAGGGGACCCAGGATGTGCTGGCAGGGGGGTGGCACCTCAGGGTGCCAGGGGACAGCCCAGGAGTGGCAGGGGACAGCCCAGGAGTGGCAGGGGACAGCCCAGGAGTGGCAGGGGACAGCCCAGGAGTGGCAGGGGACAGCCCAGGGTCCCCACAGCAGAACTCCCCGACATTCCCGTGCTCATCCCAGCCCTGCACACCCGCACAGGGGACCCGAGGAGCCGCCGAGCCTCACCCGGGCAGGCGGTGCTGACAAATGAACCCTGCCGGGATGGAGCTCCGCGTCTCACGGCATTCATAGCCCTAATTAACCAAATTTGGGTTAATTACGGCGGCAGGTCCCTTGAATCTACTTCCTTCTTCCCGGCGGCTTCTGGAATCCGTCTGGATCCTCCTCTGGAGCAGGAGCCTGGAACGGGAAGGGGCAGGAATGTCACGGGCCCTGCCCGGAGGTTTCGGGCTCCCGCAATCCCACCCAGCCCGGGATGTCCGGGGGGTCTATGACCGCCCCCGGGAAGAGCCGGGAGCGGCCTCAAACGGCCCCGGGATGCTCTGGCAGCGCTGCAGGAATGGCAGGGGTCACGGCAGGCCCCGCCATGCTGGAGCCTGCGGCGGGAACGGCTCCCGAGGGAGCCTCCATCCGCCGGGACTGCCCGGCACAGCCCCGGCAGCCCTTCCCAGGACGCACCGTACGAGCCATCGGAGGTCCCGCGGGGGCGGCACCGGGCGCGGATGGCGGCACCGGGCGCGGATGGCGGCGGATGCGCACGAGCCGCCATCCCACCCTCACCGGCTGCTGCGGCGGCCATGGCGGAGAGAGCGGCGCCTCGTGATGACGTCACAGAGCTGCGGGGCGAGGAGGGTTCAGCGCGCGCAGAGAACGCGCGCTGAAGCTGCGGTCGCATTTATGACATCACAATGGGGGCGGAGCCATGGGGGCCGTGACCCCATGGAGGTGGGCGTGGTTTCAGAGTGGGCGTGGCCTGCTCTGTGGCCTGTCTGGCGCAGGCGCACTGCGCTCGTCGCCCCCCGGCGGCGGGACCATGACGTCACGGGAAGGCGCCGCCCAAGATGGCGGCGGGGCCGAGCCGCGGGCGCTGAGGCGGCGCCGGGAGCGGGAGCGGGACCGGGAGCGGGATCGGGACCGGGAGGCGGGGCTGGAGCGGGAACAGGGCGGGCCATGGCCGCCGCCGCCGCTGCCGCGCGCTGAGGCCCCGCCGCTGCCCCGGGCCGGGATGCCCCGGGGGGGGCCCGGGCCGCCGCCGGAGCCATGGAGGAGGAGGGCAAGAAGGGCAAGAAGGTGAGAGCGGGGACCCGGGGGCAGCGCTGCCGGTGCCCGGTGCCCGATCCCCTCCCGGACCTGCTCCTGAGCCCCTTCCCGGGAGGTCCCGGCTTCCCCTTCCCGGGGACCGGCCCGGAGCCCCCGCCCCAAACCCCGCGCTGTGCATGAGGGCTCGGAGAAGGTTATTAATTGATGGGGTTATTAATTATGGAGCGATTCATTGATGAGCTCGCTAATTTATTTAAATTATTACTGATGCACGTTAATTTAATTCATACCCCTATTAATTTATGCGTTATTATATTATTATCCGTTAGGTTATTATTATGCGTTAGATTAATTTACGGGTTTATCGTGTCTCCGGGGCACACAGGAGCGCTGATTCCCTTTCCAGCCCCTCGCTGTGTCCTCTGGCCAGGCTCAGCCCGAGCTGCTCCGCACGCCTGGGGCAGGAGGATGGGATTGATCCCGGAATTCCGGGGGAAATTGGGGATTTCGGGAGTCCCTGGGCTGGCGGGGGTCCCCGAGCTGGCAGCAGGTTCCTGCTGAATGATTCCAGAATGAGGAAAAGCGAGCAGGATTTTTTTGGGGATTGCCCTGCAGGCTTCCCAGGCAGTCAGATGTGGGAATTGCAGGGAATTGCAGCCCGTGCTGGCAGGGGTGGCCCCGGGAGATGCGGCAGGAGGCATTTCTGGATGATCCTGCTTTGGGAAGGAATCGGCTCCCGCTGCTCCAGGGGGTTCTGTCTCACCTGGGCCATCTCACTTTATTTCCTGGAATATTCTGGATCGTTCCCTCCTCCCTGCTCCAGGGACACGTTGGGCTGGGGCCCCTGAGCCTCTTATCCCACCTGGATGAGCACACTTGTGATCCCTGTGATCCCTGACATCCCTGTGATCCCTGCGATCCTAGAGATCCTTGAGATCCCTGACATCCCTGAAATCCCTGTGATCTCTGAGATCCCTGACATCCCTGCGGTCCCAATGATTCCTGTGAGCCCTGGGATCCCTGCTGTCCCTGTGAGCTCTGACATCCCTGTGAGCTCTGACATCCCTGAGATCCCTGTGATCCTTGAGATCCCTGACATCCCTGTGATCCCTGCTATCCCTGAGATCCCTGACATCCCTGCGGTCCCAGTGATGCCTCTGCGATCCCTGTGATCCTTGAGATCCCTGTGATCCTTGAGATCCCTGTGAGCCCTGGGATCCCTGCTATCCCTGTGAGCTCTGAGATCCCTGCTATCCCTGTGATCCCTGACATCCCTGTGATCCCTGCAATCCTAGAGATCCTTGAGATCCCTGCTATCCCTGAGATCCCTAAGATCCCTGCGGTCCCAGTGATGCCTCTGTGATCCCTGTGATCCTTGAGATCCCTGTGAGCCCTGGGATCCCTGCTATCCCTGTGAGCTCTGACATCCCTGAGATCCCTGCAATCCTAGAGATCCTTGAGATCCCTGCGATCCCTAAGATCCCTGCAGTCCCAGTGATGCCTCTGTGATCCCTGTGATCCTTGAGATCCCTGTGGTCCCAGTGATCCCTGTGATCCCTGCTATCCCTGTGAGTTGTGAGATCCCTGCTATCCCTGGGATCCCTGAGATCCCTTTGATCCCTGCTCCTGCCCTTTCCCAGGGCTGATCCCGGTGTCCCAGTCCCCATTGGGCAGTGCTGATTCCCACCGTGGCCACTCCTGTCCTGCTCCCGATGGATCGCGGGGCAGGGGCTCAGCTGTGGCCTCTCCTCAGTGGATCCATCACCTCCTGGAGGAAATTTTCCATCCTTTGGGTGGCTCATTAACCCTTGGAGCTGCCCATTAACCCTGTGGATCACCTTGGTAATCCAGTAATAAACTTGGATCATTTGGCTGTGCAGATGGGAAGATCCATCTTTGTCTTCCTCAGATGTTCCAGCTGCGGGGGAAACTCTCATTCCTGCTTTTCCCCCTCTGTGGATCATTCCAGCAGCATTCTGAGCCGGGTTCCCTCAGTCCTGATCCAAAGGGAGCTCAGGACAGCTTGGCTTGGGATAAGGAGGAAGATCCAGGCTCGGGGCCGAGTCCAGCTTGGGATAAAATCTGAACTGGTTCCAACAGGAGCCCCAGAATTCCTTCCAGGAGCTGATGTTCCCTGGATCTCCCTTGTGGCTGTCCCAGTGGGAATGTGGAGCTGTGCTGGGGTGGAATCCCATTTCCCACAAGTTTTGTGAGGCAGGATGGATCCATCCAGAATTCCATCGGGGCCGTGGGTTCTTTATTCCCAGGGGGAAATGTGGCTGGGGATGAATTTTCTGGGAATGATTTCCCTGCTGGTCTGACTCCACCATCCATGTGATGAGTGCCAGTGCTCCAAAGCCTGCAGGGAAATTCCCTGAGGGAATTCTCGGTGTAACCAGCTGTTAGTGTGGAATTCCCAGCTTTTCCAGCTCGGGGATGCCCTGGATAACTGAGGGTGGTGCCTCTTCCAGCAGCTGCTCCGGCATTTCCCTGCTGTGCTGAAGGGAATATCCATCACTGAGTATTGCTGAGCTTGGGGGAAACTCTTCTTGAAATTCCTTGGTTATCCCAAATATCCAGCCCCGGGCCCTGGGGTGATGCCAGCGTGGGCAGGAGGGGGAACGGGAGCAGGGAACGGGAGCGAGAGCGAGGAATGGGAGTGGAGAACGGGAGCGGGGAATGAACGGGAGCAGGGGAATGGGAGCAGGGGAACGGGAGCAGGGAACGGGAGCAGGGAACGGGAGCAAGAGCGAGGAATGGGAGTGGAGAACGGGAGCGGGGAATGAACGGGAGCAGGGGATAAACGGGAGCGGGGAACGGGAGCAGGGAAGGAACGGGAGCAGGGATGGGAGCGGGGAACGGGAGCAGGGAAGGAATGGGAGCAGGGAAGGAACGGGAGCAGGGAAGGAATGGGAGCAGGGATGGCAGCAGGGGAACGGGAGCAGGGGACAGGAGCGGGGAATGAATGGGAGCAGGGAATGAACGGGAGCAGGGGATAAACGGGAGCGGGGAACGGGAGCAGGGAATGAACGGGAGCGGGGAATGAACGGGAGCGGGGAATGAACGGGAGCGGGGAATGAACGGGAGCAGGGGACGGGAGCAGGGAACGGGAGCAGGGAACGGGAGCAGGGAATGGGAGCAGGGAATGGGAGCAGGGAATGAACGGGAGCAGGGGATGGCAGCAGGGGAACGGGAGCAGGGACGGGAGCAGGGATGGGAGTGGGGAACGGGAGCAGGGGACAGGAGCAGGGGATGGCAGCAGTGATGGCAGCAGGGGAACAGGAGCAGGGGACAAACGAGCTGGTGCCACCGTGGTTCCATCCCCAGCTCCGTCACGTGGGACGGAGGAAGCCGTGCCCGTGGCACTTCCTGGCCCCGAGCGGCTCCATTCCGGCACCCCCAAAGTGAGGGGAGCGTTCCCTGCTCCCCCCAGAGCCCCCAGAGCTCCCCTGGGCTCCCCCCGGAGCCCCTCTCCTGCTGGGAACCCCATGGAGGACGAGGTGGGTGCTGGGCTTTGGGGTCCCCCAAAAGCAGAAGCTGTTTTGGGGCTGCGTCACAGCCGGAGGCGCCTCGGCCGGGGCTCGGAGTCCCCGGGAGCACGGAATCGTCCCAGCCCTGCGGGTGCAGCCACATCCCTGAGGGAAAGGGGGTTCTGTGGGTTGGGGTGGATCTGGATCCTGCCTGGAGGAGGGGGAATTGTGTGTGGGTATGACCTGGGTCCCACATCCCTGCATTGCTCTGCTCCGCATTCCCAAAGGATTCCTGCAGGATTGCATCCTCAGGCATTGGCAGGCCAGGTTTTGGATGGGACATCCCAAAGTTGGAGAGCCCCCAAATCTCTGTTCTTGGGAACAGATCTGTTCAGGATTTCCTTCTCTCCAGAGCCCCCTTGGTGGGATTATGGAATATCTTGATGGAGGATGATGATCCTGGGTGCTCCATGGAGGGATGCTTCCCAAAAATCCACACTGCTGCTCCTGGGGCAGGGCTGTGGAGCTGTGTCCTCTCTGTCCCATCAGATCCCTTCATTTTGCTCTCCCTGATCCAAGAGATGTCCCCAAGATCCTCGTGTTTCCTCGTGAGCTGGCAATTCCCGCTGTCCCAGGGGCTTTTCCTTGCTTTATATTTCATAATTCACCATTGGAAGGATGTTCTCTGGCCCTTTGCACCCCACGTTCCTTTCCCTCGCCCCTGAGGGTCAGGAAAGCCGGGGTGTGGTTGTCCTGAGGGCTGGGGAGCTGAGGCCAGCAGGGACACATGGATCTGTCTGCTCCACTTCCCTGGTAGAGCTGGAATTGGAGCAGTTTGGGGATGTTCCCAGTCATTTATGGAGCTCGGTGTGACCCACGTGCCGCTCCCGTGCCAAAGGACAGCCGGGAGCCTCTGTGTTGGCTCCAGTGCCAAACCTGGCGCTTCAGGGCTGAAATTCCTCCTTTTTCCCAGGGAAATCCATTTTCTGGGTCATTTTCTCACTGTTTGGGGTCTCCTTGGAACATTCCTGCCTGGTTTTTTGGCATTCCTCGTTGAGTTTTCCCAGCGGATCCTCAGGGAGGTGCAAAACCACGGAGAACCCCTGTGGATCCGCTGCTCACTTGGAATATATTGTGGCACACAGGAGCTGTGTTTCTCTCACCTGGAAGGTTGAACGTGGTGATTTTGGGGAGAAAACCCCCCATTTTGGTGATGGGAACCCCCAGCCCTTGTGTTGTATCCCAGGAAAAGGGATTTCTTTGGAAAGCCGTGGATACGCAGCTCCAAAGCCGGGATGGGGCTGAGGCTGGAGGGGCTGCCAGACCCCTCCTCACCCCCATCCCCGCGCTCCTGTCGCCCTCCCCAGCCCGGAATCGTGTCCCCGTTCAAGCGAGTGTTCCTGAAGGGGGAGAAGGGCCGGGATAAGAAGGCTCAGGAGAAGGTGACGGAGCGGCGGCCGCTGCACACCGTGCTGGTGGCGCTTCCCGAGCGCGTGGAGCCCGACCTGCTGCTCCACGACTACATCGAGAAGGAAGTCAAGGTACCCAGGAGGGCCCTGCTCATCGGGAATTCCTTCCTAACGTCCCACTGGGAACCCCTTCCCCTCCTCCAGAGCTCCTCTCCAGCTCTCCCAAAGCCCCTTAGGGGCTGGAAGGGGCTCTGAGGTTTCTGTGGAGCTTTTTTCCCATTCCCACCTCTCACCCATCTCCAGTTTTCCTCAGGGCGTCTCCGTGACTCGTTCTGCCGTGTCCAGGGTGGTGTCTGTGCTGTGCTAACGCTTTGGCTCTTCTGTCCCAGTATTTAGGGCAGCTCACCTCCATCCCGGGGTACCTGAACCCCTCCAGCCGCACCGAGATCCTGCACTTGATCGACAACGCCAAGGTGAGCGCGCGGCTGCTCCGGGGTTCAGAGCAGGCAAAACCTGGGACTCCCAGCTGGCAAAACTGGGGTTCCCAGCAGGCAAAACCTGGGGTTCACAGCAGGCAAAACCTGGGGTTCACAGCAGGCAAAACCTGGGGTTCACAGCAGGCAAAACTGGGGCACCCAGCAGGCAAAACCTGGGGTTCACAGCAGGCAAAACCTGGGGTTCCCAGCAGGCAAAACTGGGGCTCCCAGCAGGCAAAACCTGGGGCTCACAGCAGGCAAAACTGGGGTTCCCAGCAGGCAAAACTGGGGCTCCCAGCAGGCAAAACCTGGGGCTCCCAGCAGGCAAAACCTGGGGCTCCCAGCAGGCAAAACCTGGGGTTCACAGCAGGCAAAACCTGGGGTTCCCAGCAGGCAAAACCTGGGGTTCCCAGCAGGCAAAACCTGGGGTTCCCAGCAGGCAAAACCTGGGGCTCCCAGCAGGCAAAACCTGGGGTTCACAGCAGGCAAAACTGGGGCTCCCAGCAGGCAAAACCTGGGGCTCCCAGCAGGCAAAACCCGGGGTTCAGAGCAGGCAAAACCTGGGGTTCAGAGCAGGCAAAACCCGGGGTTCCCAGCAGGCAAAACCTGGGGTTCACAGCAGGCAAAACTGGGGCTCCCAGCAGGCAAAACCTGGGGCTCCCAGCAGGCAAAACCTGGGGTTCACAGCAGGCAAAACCTGGGGTTCCCAGCAGGCAAAACCTGGGGTTCCCAGCAGGCAAAACCTGGGGTTCCCAGCAGGCAAAACCTGGGGTTCCCAGCAGGCAAAACCTGGGGTTCCCAGCAGGCAAAACCTGGGGTTCCCAGCAGGCAAAACCTGGGGTTCCCAGCAGGCAAAACCTGGGGTTCACAGCAGGCAAAACCTGGGGTTCCCAGCAGGCAAAACCTGGGGCTCCCAGCAGGCAAAACCTGGGGTTCCCAGCAGGCAAAACCTGGGGTTCCCAGCAGGCAAAACTGGGGCTCCCAGCAGGCAAAACCTGGGGCTCCCAGCAGGCAAAACCCAGGGTTCAGAGCAGGCAAAACCTGGGGTTCAGAGCAGGCAAAACCCGGGGTTCACAGCAGGCAAAACTGGGGCTCCCAGCAGGCAAAACCTGGGGCTCCCAGCAGGCAAAACCTGGGGTTCACAGCAGGCAAAACCCGGGGTTGACAGCAGGCAAAACCTGGGGTTCCCAGCTGGCAAAACCTGGGGCTCCCAGCAGGCAAAACCTGGGGTTCCCAGCAGGCAAAACCTGGGGTTCCCAGCAGGCAAAACCTGGGGTTCCCAGCAGGCAAAACCTGGGGTTCACAGCAGGCAAAACCTGGGGTTCCCAGCAGGCAAAACCTGGGGCTCCCAGCAGGCAAAACCTGGGGTTCCCAGCAGGCAAAACCTGGGGTTCCCAGCAGGCAAAACTGGGGCTCCCAGCAGGCAAAACCTGGGGCTCCCAGCAGGCAAAACCCAGGGTTCAGAGCAGGCAAAACCTGGGGTTCAGAGCAGGCAAAACCCGGGGTTCACAGCAGGCAAAACTGGGGCTCCCAGCAGGCAAAACCTGGGGCTCCCAGCAGGCAAAACCTGGGGTTCACAGCAGGCAAAACCCGGGGTTGACAGCAGGCAAAACCTGGGGTTCCCAGCTGGCAAAACCTGGGGCTCCCAGCAGGCAAAACCTGGGGTTCACAGCAGGCAAAACCTGGGGTTCACAGCAGGCAAAACCTGGGGCTCCCAGCAGGCAAAACCCGGGGTTCCCAGCTGGCAAAACCTGGGGTTCCCAGCAGGCAAAACCTGGGGTTCCCAGCAGGCAAAACCTGGGGTTCACAGGAGGCAAAACCTGGGGTTCCCAGCAGGCAAAACCTGGGGCTCCTGGAGCTTCCCCAGGGCTGGGGCCTCGGGCAGCTGCTCTGCTCCATCCTGGGTGGAGGGAAAGCGTTTCCCAAAGGGAAAACAGCCCTGCCAGGGCGGTGAGGGGCTGGAGTGGGATTCCCAGAGAAGCCCCAGGTTGGGTGGGTGGGGAGCAGCCTGGGGTGGCGGGAGGTGTCCCTGCCCACGGCACGGAGCTGGACGATCCTAAAGCTCCTTCCAACCACACCCATCCATGACTGAATCCCTGGGAATTCCGGTGTTCCAGAGAGCCCACCAGCTCCCGGGGCAGCTGACCCCGGAGCACGACGCCGTCATCAGCCTCTCCGCCTACAACGTCAAGCTGGTGTGGAGGGACGGCGAGGACCTGATCCTCAGGGTGCCCATCCACGACATCGCCTCCGTCTCCTACATCCGCGACGACTCCGCACACCTGGTGGTGCTCAAGACAGGTGAGCTGTGCCCACCCAGTTGGGACTGTCCCCCTGGGGTGGGCATGGAGCCAGCTGGCACACGGAAGGTGTCCCTGGCCGTGGCAGGGGATGGGGCTGGGCGCTGGTGGAGGTCTCCCCACCCCAAAGCGCTCCATGGCACCGTGCTCCCTGCCCTGTGCGTGTCACACCTGCCTGGTTTGGGGACAGCTGGGAAGGGCTGAGCCAGGGATTCACCTGATTACAAACCCCATGGACAGGCTGTGGGATAAAGGGATAAATGCCTCGGGGGCTGGAAATCCAGCCGTGGAATTCTGAGCTGTGAAAAGAGCCAGACAGCCGTCCAAACCAGCTCCAAAGTGGAGGCTTTCCATCTTCCTCACCTGCAGGACTCCTTCCCCTCACCTCTCCTCTCCCCTCAGCTCAGGATCCCGGCATCTCGCCGAGCCAGAGCCTGTGTGCCGAGGGCTCCAAGGCGCTGACGTCGGGCTCGCTGTCGGAGAGCGCGGGGGGACCCCTGGAGTCCTGCTGCCTGGTGGTGCTGGCCACGGAGAACAAGGTACAGGGAAGCCCTGGCAACCCCTGGGCCTGGGCTCAGAGCCACGGGCATTGCTGGCAGCTTTCTGCCCCTCGGATCATGGTGCTGGAGTCACAAACCCCACAGCAGCCGAGTCCTGGGGTGTGTCCGCATCCATCCCTGCTCTCACACCTCGTGGGATGCAGATTTAAGGCTGCCAGGTGTGGCTGGAGCACCTGGAGAAGGAATCCTGGTCCCTGTCCCAACCCTGGAGGGTCCCCAGGAAGTGTTTCCCTTGGTCCCTGTCGCCCAGAGCCTTCTGCAGCAGCAGCAGCACACGATCCACGAGGACAATCCCACAAAGAGCTTTTGCTGATCGCGGTGTTTGCCCTGTGCTGAGCTGGGAATTTGTTTCATCCAGTGTCTGCATCCAGGGATTCCGGTCTCAGCCTCTCTGATCCCCACTGAGGGTGGAGTTTCACTCCCCTCATTCACTCTGACATCACCTGGGGCCCTTCACCCTGTGGGATGAGCCAGAATCCTCATCCCCAGGGAGGAGCCTGGGCACAGAGCGTGGGGGGCTCGGGGGTCGCTGCTGGATCATCCCAGCTCCGGCTGCACGGGGCTGGCGGGGGCTGAGGGAGCTCCCTGCCCCAGCTCCCTGCTCCTTCCCAGGTGGGTGCTGAGGAGCTGTGCTCCCTGCTCAGCCAAGTCTTCCAGATCGTTTACACCGAGTCCACCATCGACTTCCTGGACCGCGCCATCTTCGACGGCGCCTCGACGCCCACGCGGCACCTGTCCCTGCACAGCGGTGCGTGTGTCCTGCTGCCCCTCAGGCAATGTCCCCAGCCCAGGCCACCCCTGGCCGTGTCCCCAGTGCCACATCCACCCCTCCCTGGGCATCCAGTGCCCTTTCCATGAGGGAATTCTGAGATCCAGCCTGAGCTGGATCCCCTGCACATCCTGAGGCCGTTCCCTCTCACCTGCTCCCTCATTCCTGGCCCCTTCAGCCCACTCAGGAATCACTCTGTGTCTCTCCTGGCTTGGGAAGACACCGAGTTTGTGCCTCTCACGTTCCAGCTCCCAAATCTTTTCCTTCCAGATGATTCCTCCACCAAAGTGGACGTGAAGGAGCCCTTCGAGGCGGATGCCAGCACTTTGTGAGTGATCCCCAGCCCCCGGGGCCGGGATTAACCCGGATCTGCTGCCCTCAGCACATCGGGGAGCTCAGCTGAGCCCAGGGGGGTTGGCACAGATCCTGGATCCTGGATTGTCCTGCCCTCAGCATTCCAGGGAATCACATCCACAGCGAGCCGTCCCCGCTGCAGCACGGTGCTGGCTCAGCAGCTGGAGCCCAGCTGGAGCTGGAGAAGGGTTTTCCCCCAGAACTGGTTATTTGTGAAACTCTTCCCCTCCTGGGGCGCTGGGAGCACGGACAGCGTTTGTGGGATGAAATCCTGACACACAAACCACTGGCTAACGTGGGGGAATCGGGAGCCTTGTGGGAAATTCCACATCCTAGCCCAGAGCGTGGGGGTTTGTCCCTGTGTTGTTCCCAAGGAGGAAGGAGCCAGAGGGATGAATTCCCACTCTTCATTGTCACTGTCACCAAAGCAGTGCTCGGTTCCTGGGGAGTCTTGGGGCTTCCAGAACCGTGGAACACCCCGAGGGTCAGAGTGCAGCCCCTGGCCCTGCAGCAGCCCCCCAGAGCCCAGCAGAGCCCCCCAGAGCCCAGCAGAGCCTGGCACAGCCCCCCCAGAGCCCGGCACAGCCCCCCAGAGCCCGGCACAGCCCAGCAGAGCCCGGCACAGCCCCCCAGAGCCCGGCACAGCCCCCCAGAGCCCCCCAGAACCCGGCACAGCCCCCCAGAGCCCGGCACAGCCCCCCAGAGCCCCCCAGAGCCCAGCAGAGCCCGGCACAGCCCCCCAGAGCCCGGCACAGCCCCCCAGAGCCCCCCAGAACCCGGCACAGCCCCCCAGAGCCCGGCACAGCCCCCCAGAGCCCGGCACAGCCCAGCACAGCCCCCCAGAGCCCAGCACAGCCCCCCAGAGCCCGGCACAGCCCCCCACAGCTCAGCACAGCCCCCCAGAGCCTGGCACAGCCCCCCCAGAGCCCAGCACAGCCCCCCAGAGCCCGGCACAGCCCCCCAGAGCCTGGCACAGCCCCCCAGAGCCTGGCACAGCCCCCCAGAGCCCCCCAGAGCCCAGCACAGCCCCCCAGAGCCTGGCACAGCCCCCCAGAGCCTGGCACGGCCCCCCAGAGCCCCCCAGAGCCTGGCACAGCCCCCCAGAGCCCAGCAGAGCCCCCCAGAGCCCAGCAGAGCCCCCCAGAGCCCAGCACAGCCCCCAGGGCCGCGGGGGGCTCAGGGTGTGCGCTGTCAGTTCCTTTGCAGACACGCTGGAGGCGGGGGACGCGTCCCCGTCCTCCTCGGCGCGCCCGTCCCCGCACGTGACCACGGCCAGCGAGAGCGAGCTCAGCACCACGGCCACCGAGCTGCTCCAGGACTACATGATGACAGTGAGCCCTGGGATCAGGAGAGGGCTGGGAGGGAGCAGCTCCTCCTTTGAGCCCTGGGATCAGGAGAGGGCTGGGAGGGAGCAGCTCCTCCTTTGAGCCCTGGGATCAGGAGAGGGCTGGGAGGGAGCAGCTCCTCCTTTGAGCCCTGGGATCAGGAGAGGGCTGGGAGGGAGCAGCTCCTCCTTCCCAGCCACACCGGGCTCGGGGGGCCTGACCCTGGGCTCGTGTCACGGAACCGTGGGATGGGTGGGGTGGGAAGGGGCTGTAAGGATGATCCAGTCCCACCCCCTGCCATGCCAGGGACACCTTCTGCCACCCCAGGCTGCTCTGAGCCCCCTCCAGCCTGGCCTGGGGCACTTCCAGGGATCCAGGGGCAGCCAAAGCCTCTCTGGGAAATCCATTCCAGTCCCTCACTACCCTCCCAGCCAGGAATTCCTTCCCTGTATCCCATCTAAATGCCACTTTTCCAGTGGGAGCCATTCCCTGTGTCCTGTCCCTCCATCCCTTGTCCCCAGTCCCTCTCCAGCTCTCCTGGAGCCCCTTCAGCCCCTGCAAGGGGCTCTGAGCTCTCCCTGGAGCTTCTCCTCTCCAGGGGAACATTCCCAGCTCTCCCAGCCTGGCTCCAGCCCTGGAGCAGCTCCGGGGCCTCCTCTGGGCTCTGCTTCTCCCGCAGGACCATCCCTCCCTTTTCCCTTTCCCGGAGTCCCCTCGTGCCCCAGGCCTCCACAGGTCACAGTCACCCCCACAGCTCAGCCCTGCTTTCCCATGGGCTTCCTGCCCCTTCCAGCCCCATTCCCAGGCTCACAGCTCCCCTGGCCCTTCCAGCCTGATTCCCCAGCTCCCCTGCCCCTTCCAGCCCCATTCCTGAGCTCCCCTGCCCCTTCCAGCCCCGTTCCTGGGCTCCCCTGCCCCTTCCAGCCCCGTTCCCCTGCCCCTTCCAGCCCCATTTCCAGGCTCACAGCTCCCCTGGCCATTCCAGCCCCATTCCCCAGCTCCCAGTCCCATTCCCCAGCAGTCACCGTTCCCGTTCCCAAGCTCCCAGCCCCGTTCCCATTCCCAAGCTCCCAGCCCCGTTCCCAAGCTCTCAGCCCCGTTCCCATTCCCAAGCTCCCAGCCCCGTTCCCATTCCCCAGCTCCCAGCCCCGTTCCCCGGCTCCCAGCCCTGTTCCCCAGCAGTCACAGTTCCCATTCCCTGGCTCCCAGCCCCGTTCCCCGGCAGTCACCGTTCCCATTCCCGAGCTCCCAGCCCCGTTCCCCGGCTCCCAGCCCCGTTCCCCGGCTCCCAGCCCCGTTCCCCAGCAGTCACAGTTCCCATTCCCGAGCTCCCAGCCCCGTTCCCCGGCTCCCAGCCCCGTTCCCCAGCAGTCACAGTTCCCATTCCCTGGCTCCCAGCCCCGTTCCCCGGCAGTCACCGTCCCGTGTGTCCCGCAGCTCCGCACCAAGCTGTCGTCGCAGGAGATCCAGCAGTTTGCCATGCTGCTGCACGAGTACCGCAACGGGGCCTCCATCCACGAGTTCTGCATCAACCTCAAGCAGCTCTACGGGGACAGCAGGAAATTCCTGCTGCTGGGTGAGTGCTGGGGCAGCTCTGCAGCTCCCAGAGCGCAGGGGCTGGGGGCACACGGGGAGCTTGGGGTGCCACCACCAGAGGGGAAACGTCCCCATCCATCGCTCCTCTGGAGATTCCTCCTTCCTGAGGGCAGCTGCTCCATCCAGCCCAGCCCACAGCTCCAGGCTCTCCTCGGAGCTGTTCCCTGCCTGTGAACCACCTGGCAGCTTCCTGCAGATCCAGGCAACCTAATCCAGACCTGAGACTGTCCCAGAGCTGGAAACCTCCTCCAGAGCCAGGGAATTTAATCCAGACCTGAAACTGTCCCAGAGCTGGAAACCTCCTCCAGAGCCAGGGAATTTAATCCAGAGCTGGAAATCTCCAGCCCAGGGATATTCAAACAACCTGGCCTGTGATACCCCAGGAAACACAAAATCCCCCCAGGACAGGAACAGTGTCTGAGTGCACCTGGGGCTCTCACCTGGCCTCTGCTGCCCAGGGAACAGGAGTTTAACCCCCCCAGGACAGGAGCAGTGTCTGAGTGCACCTGGGGATCTCACCTGGCCTCTGCTGCCCAGGGAACAGGAGTTTAACCCCCCCGGACGGGAGCAGTGTCTGAGGACACCTGGGGGATCTCACCTGGCCTCTGCTGCCCAGGGAACAGGAGTTTAACCCCCTAGGACAGGAGCAGTGTCTGAGGACACCTGGGGATCTCACCTGGCCTCTGCTGCCCAGGGAACAGGAGTTTAACCCCCCAGGACAGGAGCAG
This sequence comes from Periparus ater, assembly GCA_032357785.1. Taxonomy (NCBI): domain Eukaryota; kingdom Metazoa; phylum Chordata; class Aves; order Passeriformes; family Paridae; genus Periparus; species Periparus ater. The sequence goes on along the minus strand of CM063609.1, from coordinate 527,775 downwards.
TGTGTCCCACGTGGGGCCCTGGGGACACCGAGGGGACAGGACAGATGTCCCCGATGGGACAAACGATTGGGATAAGCTCAGCAAAGCCCAGTGAGACCCCGGGTGAGGAATGAGGTCGTTTGGAGCTCAGCAGATCCCACCTGAGCCGGGTTTTGCCCCCAGCCCCGGTGGCTGCCGGTCCCAGGTGTGACCAAACAGGACCCCGGTGGTCCCCACCCCCCTGGGGGCTCCCAGGCGCTCACCGTGCCGTGTCCCTGCCCCAGGCCTGCGGCCCTTCATCCCCGAGAAGGACAGCCAGCACTTCGAGAACTTCCTGGAGACCATCGGGGTGAAGGACGGCCGCGGCATCATCACCGACAGCTTCGGCCGCTACCGGCGCTCGCTGGGCGCCGCCTCCGCCTCCAACGGCACCGGCGCCGCCGGCAGCTCCGACGAGCAGTCGGTGCCCTCGGAGGAGGACGAGTGGGACCGCATGATCTCCCACATCAGCAGCGACATCGAGGCCCTGGGCTGCAGCCTGGACCGGGACTCGTCCTGACGGAGCCCCGGAACCGCGGCCGCCCCCGCCCGGGACACGGAGTCACCCTGGGGGGAGCGTGGGGTGCCCCCCGTGGGGACACGGAGCGTGGAGCTGAGCCCAGAGCGCTGTCCTGGGACGTGGAGCTGAGCCCAGAGCGCTGTCCTGGGACGTGGAGCTGAGCCCAGAGCGGTGTCCTGGGACGTGGAGCTGAGCCCAGAGCGGTGTCCTGGGACGTGGAGCTGAGCCCAGAGCGCTGTCCTGGGACGTGGAGCTGAGCCCAGAGCGGTGTCCTGGGACGTGGAGCTGAGCCCAGAGGGAGCCCAGGACAGGGAGCTGCCCTGGGGGGATGGCAGGACACGGAGCTGCTGCCCCTGGAGCTGCCCTCGGAGAGGACACGGAACAGGAGCCACCCCAGGGGCCTCTGGAGCTGCCCAGGAACACCGAGCTGTGCCCTCATGGAGATCCTGGGACACAGAACCACCCCTGGAGCTGCCTGAGAACACCGAGCTGTGCCCTCATGGAGATCCTGGGACACAAAACCACCTCTGGAGCTGCCTGACAGCACCGAGCTGTGCCCTCACAGAGATCCTGGGACACAGAACCACCTCTGGAACTGCCCAGGAACACCGAGCTGTGCCCCCATGGAGATCCTGGGACACAAAACCACCCCTGGAGCCTCTGGAACTGCCCAGGAACACCAAGCTGTGCCCTCACAGAGATCCTGGGACACAAAACTGCCCTGGGAGCAATCCCAGCCCCGTGCTGTGGGATCAGGGACCCCAGCCCCGTGTTCTGGGTCTGGGGGCTCCAGCAGGATCTCTGCACTGCCCCAGCCTCACCCACAGCTCCAGGGGCTCCAGCTGGGACCTGGGGGACACACCCCTGGATTTTGGGGACAGATCTGCTCCTGAGGGCTGTGCTGAGTGTTGGGATCTGTTCCCAAGGGGCTGGATCTGCTCTCCCCACCCCCAGTTTACAGTTTGCACAGCGGGTCCCCCACAACTGCCCCCCCTCCCCAAATGAAGTTTTACCACAATGTGAATTTTCTCTCCTGAACATTCCTGAACATTCCAGCTCCCACAGCCCGGGGTTCCCCGCAGTCACCGCTCCCCAGGTGGGGCTGGGAGGGCCCTGGGTACCCCACAGCCACACCTGGGGGGCTCTGTGTCCTCCCCCCAGCCACAGCCAGGCGCTGACTCAGCACTTTGTGGTTCCAGCACATTCCAGAGGCCCCAAATCCCTCCCCCCCCCAGTGCCTGTAACCCCTCTGCAGCCATGGGGTGTCCCAGCCCCTCCTCCCCTGGAATTGGGGTGTCCCTGGAGCTGAGGGACCTCTGGGGACTCACCTGGGGGGGACACAGCACCAGAGACCCCCGAGTCACACCCGGGATTTGGGGAGTCCCCTCCTCCCCTTGGAGCTCAGGGCCTTCATCCCCATCCCAGGTCCCTGTAACCCCCCAAATCTGGGATGGGGAGGGGGTTCCCCTGACCCCCAGTGCTGCTGGGGGGCACCTTGGGGTGCTGCTGCTCCCCCAAATCCTGTCCTTCCCCCCGCTGCCCCCACCCCCCAAAACCAGGCCTGGGAGGCGAGCTGCGATCCAAGGGGTGCAGGAGGCCTTTATTGAGCAGTCCAGGGGCCGGGAGGAGGATTTGGGGGGCAGGAGGAAGGATCTGGGGGGGCTCTGTGCATCTCTACAGGGGGCCAGGGCTCCCCTGGCCGCTACATGGTCAGTTCCTGCGGGAGAGAGCAGAGAGTCAGGGATTGAGGGGTCACCCCAATTCCTGGGGGAAAATGGGGGGTCAGAGCCCCAATTCCTGGGGGAAAATGGGGGTCAGAGCCCCAATTCCTGGGGGGAAACTGGGGGGTCAGAGCCTCAATTCCTGGGGGGAAATGGGGGGTCACAGCCCCAATTCCTGGGGGGAAATGGGGGGGTCACAGCCCCAATTCTGGGGGGAAACTGGGGGGGTCACAGCCCCAAATCCCCTGGAAAAGGCGGGGTCAGAGCCCAAATTCCTGTGGGGAAATGGGGGGGGGTCACAGCCCCAATTCCTGGGGGGAAATGGGGGGGTCAGAGCCCCAATTCCTGTGGGGAAATGGGGGGGGTCAGAGCCCCAAATCCTGGGGGGAAACTGGGAGGGTCACAGCCCCAATTCCCACTGGGAAAGGTGGGGTCAGAGCCCCAAATCCCTCTGGAAAGGGGGGGGGTCACAGCCCCAGTTCTGCCAGGAAAAGGGGGGGTCACAGCCCCAATTCCCCTGGAAAAGGGGGGGTCACACCCCAGATCCTGGGGGGAAACTGGGGGGGTCACAGCCCCAATTCCCACTGGGAAAAGGGTGCGGGGGTCATAGCCCCAGTTCCCCTGGAAAAGGGGGGGTCACAGCCCCAATTCCCCAAGAAAAGGGGGGCTCACAACCCCACTCCCCCTGGAAAAGAGGGGGTCACAGCCCCAGCTCCCCCGGAAAAGGGGTCTCGGAGCCCCCCACTCACCATGATGGCGTTGACGATGTCGTTGTTGTTGTGCCGCAGGGCGCGCACCGGCTTTGGGGCGGGACACGTTGGCCTGGGCCATGACCAGCTCGATGTCCCTCACCTCCAGCCCCGTCTCGTCCACCTGGGTGGGGGGCACAGCGCTGTGGGACCCCCCCGGGGCGCGCACCCAGCCCCAAACCACCGCCGGAGACTCCCTGTGCCCCCTCCCCGGCACAAAACCCCGGCCACCCCCAGCTCGGCGTCCCCCCACGGGACCCCCGGGGTTCCTCTGGGGGGTCCCGAGAGCCCCCCAGCCCTCACCTCCTCCTCCTCCTCGCTCTCCTCCTTGATGGCCAGCGCGGGCGCGGCGTCGCTGACGAGCGCAGAGTGCTCCAGGGGCACCTTGAACTTCTCTGCCGCCGCTTTGTGCACTTGCTGGGACAGGTCCTCGATCTGCGGGGAACTCGGGGTCACCACGGGCCCCCCCGCGCCGGGAGCCGCCCCCCGCAGCCCCCCGAGCCCACCTTGGCCTCCCCGAAGACGATGTAGATGTCGGAGGCGGGGCTCTTGAAGACGTCGGGTTTGGAGATGACGAAGAGGATGTTCTTGGATTTGCGGATGGTGATGCGGGTGACGCCGTGGATCTGCCGCAGCCCCAGCTTGGACATGGCCTGGGGGGGCACAGGGTGAGCCCCCCGCACCCCGGGGGTCACACAGCACCCCACAGCCCCCCGCAGCACCCCCACAGCACCCCGGGGGTCACACAGCCCCCCGCAGCACCCTGGGGGTCACACAGCCCCCCACAGCACCCCAGAACCCCGGGGGTCACACACACAGCCCCCCGCACCCCGGGGGTCACACAGCACCCTGGGGGTCACACACACAGCCCCCCACAACACCCTGGGGGTCACACAGCCCCCCAGGGGTCACACAGCCCCCCAGGGGTCACACGCACAGCCCCCCACAGCACCCCAGGGGTCACACAGCCCCCCACAAACACCCCCGGGGGTCACACAGCCCCCCACAGCACCCCAGAACCCCGGGGGTCACACAGCCCCCCCCCGCAACACCCCGGGGTTCACACACAACCCCCCACAACACCCTGGGGGTCACACAGCCCCCCACAGCACCCCGGGGGTCACACAGCACCCCAGAACCCCGGGGGTCACACAGCCTCCCCCCACAACACCCCGGGGGTCACACAGCCCCCCCACAGCCCCCCACAGCCCCCCGGGGGTCACACAGCACCCCCCCACAGCCCCCCGGGGGTCACACAGCCCCCCACAGCACCCCAGAACCCGAGGGTCACACACACAGCCCCCCGCAACACCCCAGGGGTCACACAGCCCCCCACAGCCCCCCGGGGGTCACACAGCACCCCAGGGGTCACACAGCACCCCAGAACCCCGGGGGTCACACAGCCCCCCCCACAGCCCCCCAGGGGTCACACAGCCCCCCACAGCACCCCAGAACCCACAGGGATGGGGGTGCCATCCTCAGCCCAGCCCCATCCCAGAGCCAGCACCTGCCCCTCCCCAAACCCTGGGACAGGGACCCCGACCCTGGGGGGCTCCCCAGGGACCCCCCCCACCTTCCGGGCCTTCTTCTCGCTGCGGCTCTGCTTGGCTTTGCTGAGCGGTTCCTCCCCGGGGCCCAGGCCGTGGGGCACCTGCCGAGAGCCGGGGTCAGCGGGGTCCCCGCAGCCCGGGGGTCCCCGCCACCCCCGGCCCCCCAAAAGCGCACCTGGGGCTGGGCGGGGGGCAGCTCCGAGCCCTCGGGCTCCTCCAGCTCCGGGATGGACTCGTCGTTGCTCTCGGACTCGTTCCCGGAGCCTGCGCAAAGGGGGGGGGGGTGAGAGGGGCTCCCCGGACCCCCCAAAGGCGGGGGCACCCCACGGGACCCCCCCTCACCTCGGTGGTTGGGCTGGCAGCGCTGGGGGGCCGGGGGGAGCTGGGGGGTCTCAGCCTCGCTGGACGAGCTCGACTCGGACTGCAGAGACCCCCGGGGGGGGGCGCGGCCGCCCCCAGCCCCCGGAGCCCCCGCCCGGCCCCGCGGCTCCGGCTCCTTCTGCGGGCAGGGCTGGGGGGCTGGCAGAGCAGGGGGGCTGAGCTGGGGGGTCCCCAAAGCCCCTCGGGGGGCTCAACCCCCCCTGCTCATCCCCATCGCCCACCCTGGGACCCCCCAAAGGCACCCCCAGCTCCCCACCCTGGTCCCTACACCCCACGGCAAGGGGGGGCTGAGCTGCTGTACCCCCCAAATCCCCCCCCCCCCCCCGGGGCTGCACCCACCCAGGGACCCCCAAAGTGCCCCCACGGGCGGTGCCCAGCCCAGCCCCACAGCCGGGGGGTCTGGGGGCTCTCTTACCTTCCAGCTGCTTCCTGGAGAGGGGCAGCCCCGGGGGGGGCTCCTGGCTGGGGGGGGCGCCGGGGGGGGCTGGGAGGAGGCACTTGGCTGAGTTTGGGGGGCGCAGGGCAGGGGGGCTCAGGGGGAGAGCCCGGCTGAGCCCCCGCAGCCTCCTCTTCCTCCTGCTGCTCGGGGGGGCCCGCGGGGGGGCTCGGGGGGGCTTTGGCATCGGTGCCCGCCGCAGCGGGGCCGGGGGGCTCGGGGCCCGGCCGGGGGGCGGGGGGCTCCCGCAGGGCGGGGGGAGGGACCCCCGGAGCCCCCCGGAGCGGGGCGGCCGCCCCCGGCCCCGAAAAGGCACCGGGTGGTGGGAGCAGCTCGGGGGGGGCCGGGGGGGTCCCCACAAACACCTCCCGCTCCGAGGCCGTGAAGCGCGGCGAGGGGGCCGCATCCTCATCCTCCTCTTCATCCCCTCCTTCCTCCTCCTCCTCCTCGGGCTCTCCGGCGCTGCCCTCGGGGGCGGCCACCGGCGGCTCCGGGGACGGAGCCTCGGGCGGGGCGGTGGCCGCGTCCCCCCCGCGCTCAGGGATGTCCCCGGGGGGCTGCGGCAGGGGACACGGCGGGACAGCCGGGGACAGCGCCACGGGGGACACGGCCCGGGCAGGGGGACACGGGGCCGGGGGGCCGGGGGTCACCGGGGGGGTGGCCACGGTGTCCGTCGGGCCGGGGGTCGCCGCGTCAGTGGTCACGGTCTCATCCCGCGGGGGTGGTGTCACCGGTGTCACCGCTTCGGGGTCCGGCACGCTCGGGGTCACTGGGGCAGCGGCCGTGGTGTCCGGCAGGGCAGGGGTCACCGATGTCACCGCGTCCGTGGCCATCGGGGCCTTCTCATCCGGGGGGGGCGGTGTCACTGATGGCACCGGGCTGGTGGCCACGGTGGCCATCAGGGTGGGCATCACTGATGTCACCAAGTCAACGGCCGCAGCTTCCTTCAGGGTGGACGTCACCGGTGTCACCAGGACAGCGTCCACAGCTTCCATCTTGTCCATCAGGCTGGGTGTCACCAGCTCAGTGGCTGTCACAGCCAGCTCATCTGGGGGGCTCAGTGTCACTGGTGTCACCACGCTGGTGGCCATGGTGTCCGGCTCATCTTTGGGGCTGGGTGTCCCTGGTGTCACCAGGCTGGTGGCCACGGTGTCCTGCTCATCTTTGGGGCTGGGTGTCACCGGTGTCACCACCTCAGTGGCTGCAGCATCTGACGGGCTGGGTGTCACCAGTGCCACCAGGCTGGTGGCCGTGCTGTCCATCACGCTGGGTGTCACCAGATCAGCGTCTGCAGTGTCCAGCCCATCCGGAGGGGTTGGTGTCCCTGCTGTCACCATGGCGGTGGCCGCAGTGTCCGGCTCAGCAGAGCTGGCTGTCCCCAGGCTGGCTGTCCCCAGGCTGGCTGTCCCCGGGCTGGTGGCTGCAGTGTCCATCTCGTCTGGTGGTGTTGGTATCACTGGTGTCACCAGGTCAGTGTCCACTGGCTCCATCAGGCTGGGTGTCACCGGTGTCACCCCATCGCCGGCCGCAGTGTCCATCCCATCCAGGGGGGTCGGTGTCCCCGATGTCCCCAGGCCGGTGGCTGCAGAGTCCAGCTCTCCGTGGCCATCGGCGCTCGCCGCTGTCCCGGCGCTGAGCTCAAGGTCATTGTCCCCATCGCTGTCACCCCCGGGGCCGTTCTGGGGGTCCCCGCTGGTCCCCCCCAGCTGGTGGCTCTGGGGGTCCCCGGCACAGAGCGCGGGGGGCCGGGGGACAGGGCCGGTCGCTGCCAGTCCTGGGCAGGGTCCCTGTCCCGGCGCCGTTCCAGAACTTTCTGTCGCTGCCGCCTCCTCGGGGGGCTCCGGCGGGGGCCACGTCCCCGCGGTGGTGACAAAGGCGTCCCCGTCCAGCTCCGTGTCCCCTGCAGGGCGGGCCGGGGGTGTCCCCGGGGGGCCGGGAGCCGCGCGGTGCCCGGCGGGGTGACACGGGGACCCGGCCCGGAGCTGGAGCTCCACACCCGCAGGGCCGGGGGGTGTCCCCGGGGGTGTCCCCGGGGGTGTCCCCGGGGGGGTCCCCGGGGGGGTCCCCGGGGGGGTCCCCGGGGGGGTCCCCGTGTCCCCCGCGTGCCGCTCCGTGCCGTACAGCCGCTCGTCCTCGTCCCCGTCGTAGGCGGCCGAGTCCGAGGAGGCGTCGGTGTCGTCGCAGAAGGCGAAGGCCTCGTCCCCCCCCTCGGGGATGGAGCTCTCGGACAGCGAGCGCAGGAAGGACGCCGAGGTGCTGCCTTCATCCTCCTCCTCCTCCTCCTCCTCGGCGGGGGCGCGGGGCGAGATCTCCACGGCCTCGGCCTGGAAGAGGAGGCTGCCGCGGAACGGGAGCAGCGCCGCCGGGATCAGCCCCGAGCCTTCATCCTCATCCTCCTCCTCCGGCGTCTGCCCGTCCTCATCATCCTCATCCTCATCCTCCTCATCATCCGCGCAGCCCGGCGGGGCGAAGGCACCGTCCTCATCCTCATCCTCCTCCTCCTCGGGGGACAGCGGAGGGAAGGCCGGCGGCTCCCCCAGCCCGGGGGGCAGCGCCAGGGACCCCCCCAGACCTTCGGCCTCGCCCAGCCCTTCGGCCTCGGCGGGCAGGTTGGGGGAGCAGGACGGGGAGGTGCTGGCGGTGCCCGAGGAGCCCCAGCTGCCGCCCTCCGCCGTCATGTAGGAGCCCGAGGGGGACGTGGGGGGCGAGCACAGCCCCTCGCTGTCCCCGTCCGTGGGGTCCTCGGGGGGCGGCCGCGCCCCCCCCGCCCGCACCGGCGTGGAGGGGGCGGTGAAGAAGAGCTCGGGGTCGAGCGCGGGGGGGCGGCCCGGGGGCGGCTCCTTGGGGGGCGCGGGGAAGGGACAAGGCACCGGGGGTCCCCCCCGCGGCTCGGGGGGCGGGCAGCGCGTCTCCTCCCCCATCACGATGCGGGTGTCCAGCGGCTCCGCGGCCGGGGGCGGCCGGCACGGGGAACCGGGGGGGGCGGGCGGCGGCGGGACCGGGCTCGCAGCTCGCCCCCTCGGGCGGGGGACGAGCCTCATCCTTGGCCGGCATCGGCGGGGGGGCTGCGGAGAGAGGGGACAGCCCTGAGTGTCCCCCCCGGGGAGAGGGGACAGCCCTGAGTGTCCCCCCCAGAGAGAGAGGACAGCCCCGAGTGTCCCCCCCAGAGAGAGGGGACAGCCCTGAGTGTCCCCCCCGGGGAGAGGGGACAGCCCCGAGTGTCCCCCCCGGGGAGAGGGGACAGTCCCGAGTGCCACAGCCCCCCCGGGGCACCGTGGGGACACCGCGAGTGTCACCCCGTCCTGCAGGGTCACCCTGGGGGGGTGGGAGGGGGGACACCCCGGGCACTGCCGGGGGGGGGGTTGGTGTCACCCCACCCCCCGAGCACCCGCAGGTTTGGGGACACTGCGGGGACAGCAGCAGCCCCCCCACCCCAAACCCCTCTCTGAGGCTGCGGCCGCACCAGGGCGGGACCCCCACCCAGAGCCCCCCTCCCTGGGCTGGGGGCCGGGGGACGCGCCCCCCTCCCCGGGCTGGATTTGGGGGGGGGGCTCAGCCCCGCGCTGCCCACCCCACCCCAAACCCCACCCCGGCCCCCCCTCACCTGCGGCCCCCGGGTTGGGCTCCATGGGACCCGCGGTCGCCCCCGGCCCCTCCTGCACCGACCCCCCCTCCCCCCCCCGGTGTTATACCGGGGAGGGGGCGGGGCGGGCGCGGGGGGAGCCGGGAGGGGGCGGGGCCTCGCGGGGGTATTTGCGGGGCAGGTACCGCTCCCCCCCCCCCCCCCCGGTGTGAGATGGTTCAGTCCAGCACAGCCCCCCCGCCACGTGCTGGGGACCCCTGAAAGGCTCATTGGGGGGGGCTCCTGTGCCCCTCCCCCCCGGTGCCGTTTTTGGGGGGGGGGTCACTGCTCCATAATGGGGGAGGGGCTGCAGGGACCCCCCTCAATTCAGCGCGTCCCTGCCCGGCCCCCCCACAGCTCGGGGGCTGTTCTGGGGTCCCCTCGGTGAACCCCACCCGGAGGGCACGGCCAGACCCCCCCGCACAAACCCCACCCCCCCTCCGGGGGGACACTGAGGCACGGGGGGGGGGCACTGCGGTGTGTCCCTCTCCCCGTCCCCGCTGTCGCCAGCCCCGCAGGAAGGTGCGGGTGACCCCGGGGAGCTCTCCCGCTTGTCCCCAGCCCCCCCCGAGAGGTGACAGTGCCCCCCCGGGACACCGGAGTGGGGTGACCTTGGGCCGTGCCTCAGTTTCCCCCCCGGGAATGGCGGGACGGTGCTGGGGGGGCGCGAGGCTGAGCCCCCCAGTCCCACCGGCCCCTCCCAGTCCGGGGGGCACAGCCCGGTGCCGACCCCCGCTGGGGTCCCGCGGCTCAGGGTGGTGACCCCGCAGCGAGGTCCCCAAAGCCCCCCGCGCCCCGCCGGGGGGGCCGGCCGGGAGCCCCCCGCTTGTGCAGGCCCGACCGGGCCGCGTCCTCCCGCTCCATCCTCATCCTCCGGGCCCGTCATTCCCGCTCTGTCCCTCCTTTCCATCCTCATCCTCACCCCCCGGCTCCCTCCCCACCCCTCCTGCCCTGTCCTCCATCCTCATCCTCGGGCTGCATCACCGCGCCTCTGTCCTTCATCCCCCACCTCGATCCACCTTCGCTCCATCCTCATCCTCCCGTCCCGCACCCTCCCCGCTCCGTCCTTCATCCCCCTGCTCCATCCTCCTCCCTCCATCGCTCCCCTTTCATCTCCCCGTCTCCCTCCTGAGGGCTCCAGCTCCGTCCTTCATCCCTCCGGCCCCATCCTCCCGCTCCATCCTCATCCTCCCGCTCCGTCCTTTCCGCTCCGTCCTTCATCCTTCCGGCTCCGTCCTTCATCCCCGGCTCCATCCTCATCCCCCCGGCTCCATCCTCATCCCCCGGCTCCATCCTCATCCCCCGGCTCCATCCTCATCCCCCCGCTCCATCCTCATCCCCCCGCTCCATCCTCATCCTCACCGCTCCGGTTCTGCGGCTCCATCCCCTCGTCCTTCATCCCCCCATCCCTGCGCCTCCATTCTTCGCGCTCCCTCCTCATCCTCGCAGTCCCCGCGGCCTCACCTGCCTCCGCTCCCTCCGGCATCCCGTTCTCCCTCTCCGCTCCGCCCCCCCCGCCGGATTTCAGGGATTCTCCGTTCCGGGCGCTGCCCGCGGCCCCCCCGGCCCCGCGGTGCCCCCGGTCCCGCTGGGCTCGGCTGCGGCGGCGGCTCCGGAGCATCGGCGGGGCTGGGGCGGGGCGGGGGGGGCCCGGCTGATGTCAGCGGGAATCGCGCCCGGCCCCGGCTCTGTCGCGATAGAGGGATCGTGCCGGGGGGCGGGGGGGGGCCCGGGCCCACCCAGCGCTTGCATCAGCTCCGGGGGGGGGCGCGAGGGCGGGGCCCGGCCTCAGTTTCCCCCCACTTTGTCCCCTCTGAAAGGGGGACGAGCGTCCCGCGGTGTCCTGGGGGGGGAATTGGGGAGGGGGGCACAGGGCGGAGCCCCCCCCCCCCCCCCCCCCAAATGGCCTGGGCGGGTGTGGGGACAGCGGTGGGGGAGGGGAGGAGCCGCGTGTCCCCCCCGTGTCCCCCCGGGGTGCGGATGAGGGCGGGCATTGTCCCCCCCGGGCTGGCGGTGCCAGGCGCGGCCCCGAGCGGTGACTCAGCAGCTCCCGGGCCACCGTGTCCCCCCCCGGGCCACCGTGTCCCCCCCGGCACCGAGTGTCCCCCCCGGCACCGCGTGTCCCCCTGTCCCCCCCCGGGCCACCGTGTCCCCCCCCCGGGCCACCGTGTCCCCCCCCCCCGGCACCGCGTGTCCCCCGCCCGGAGGGTCCCGGGGCCACCGACCTGTCCCCAGAGCCCTTCCCGGCCCCCCCGCGTCACCCCAGGGCTGTCCCCAGCCCCCCCCGGCCGGGAGGTGACACCCCCAGAGCGCGGGGTCCCCGCTGTCCCCTCCCCCCGCCGCTGTCCCCTGTCCCCGCCCTGCCCGGGGACAATCCCGGGATAATCGGGAATAAACGGGCTCCTGATCCCGATCCCGGCTCAGACCGGCGGCCACGGGCTGGGGGACACGGGGGGCGCGGGGACAGCCACGTGCCACCACCACGGATGGCACTGACCCCACTGTCACCCACTGTCACCCACTGTCACCCACCCACGGCGCTGCCCAGCCCCGATGTCACCTGGCCCCGATGTCACCCATTCCCAATGTCACTCAACCCTGATGTCACCCAGCCCTGATGTCCCCCATTCTTTATATCCCCCATTCCCAATGTCACCCAGCCCCGATGTCACCAAACCCCGATGTCACCCATTCCCAATGTCCCCTGGCCCCCATGTCACCCATCCTTGATGTCACCTATTCCCAATATCACCCAGTGCCGATGTCACCCAACCCCAATGTCACCCTACCCTGATGTCCCCCATTCCCGATGTCACCCAGCCTTGATGTCACCCATTCTTTATATCCCCCATTCCTAATGTCACCTGGCCCCAATGTCACCCATCCTTGATGCCACCCATTCCCAACATCACCCAGTGCCAATGTCACACAGCCCCGATGTCACCCTACCCTGATGTCACCCATTCCTGATGTCCCCCATTCCCGATGTCACCCATTCCCAACATCACCCAGCCCTGATGTCACCAAACCCCAATGCCAACCGCCACTGATGTCACTTGGCTGCCATGTCTCCTGGCACCAGTGTCACCGAGCCCAATGTCACCCACTCCCAATGGCACCTGGCCATGATGCCCCGATGTCACCTGGTGCCAATGACACCAGGCACTGATGTCCCCCATTCCCGATGTCACCCATTCCCAATGTCACCCATTCCCAATGTCACCCAGCCCAGATGTCCCCCATTCCCAATGTCACCCATTCCCAATGTCACCCAGCCCAGATGTCACCCAGCTCCAAATGCACCTGGCACTGATGGCAACTGTCCCCAATGTCACGTGTCTCCAATGCCAGCCATCCCCATTGTCCCCAAAGTCCCCTGTGGCTCCCATCCCCAATGTCACGTCCCAAAGGACATCTGTCCCCAGTGCCACCCATCCCCAGTGCCACCCATCCCCGATGCCACCTGTCCCCAGTGTCACCTGTCCCCAGTGCCACCCACCCCCGATGCCACCTGTCCCCAGTGTCACCAGGCCCAGCCACTGTCCCTGTACAGCTTTGGGTTTATTTGAGCCGTTTGTGTCACGGAGCAGCGAGGCTGGAGCCACGTGGGGACATCGGGGACCTCGCTGCGGTGACAGGGCCACCCGGGCACGGTGACATGGCCACCTGGGCATGGTGACCCCGTGATGTGACCACCTCGCTGTGGTGACATTGCCACCCGGGCACGGTGACAGGGCCACCCGGGCACGGTGACAGGGCCACCTGGGCATGGTGACCCCATGATGTGGCCACCCAGGCATGGTGACAGGGTGATGTGACCACCTCACTGTGGTGATGTGACCACCCAGGCACGGTGACAGGGCCACCCGGGCACGGTGACCCGGTCACACTGGCACAGGGACGTGGCACCTGCCCGAGGCGAGGCCACGCGGGCGGCTCAGGCGGCCGTGTCGGTGGCAGTGTCACCTGCGGTGTCACCGGCCAGGGCCTTGGCCACCTTGTCCTTGAGGTAGGCCACGCGCTGCCGCTCCAGCTTCAGCTCCAGGAACTCGTAGTGTGGCACCTGCAGGGACACGGGGACGTGGCAGTGTCCCCTCCTGTCCCCACGGCACCAACCCGGGGTCCCAGCGCCCGCCCGGGTGTGCCGGTGACACCGCCAGGGGCTGGCAGTGACACCAGGAGGTGACACCAGGGGGGTGACAGTGACACCAGGGGCTGGCAGTGACACCAGGGGCTGGCAGTGACACGGGGGGGTGACACCAGGGTGGTGACACCAGGGGGTGACAGTGACACCAGGGGCTGGCAGTGACACCAGAGGGGTGACACCAGGGGCTGGCAGTGACACCAGGGGCTGGCAGTGACACCAGGAGGTGACACCAGGGTGGTGACACCAGGGGGTGACAGTGACACCAGGGGCTGGCAGTGACACCAGAGGGGTGACACCAGGGGCTGGCAGTGACACCAGGGGCTGGCAGTGACACCAGGAGGTGACACCAGGGGCTGGCAGTGACACCAGGGGGGTGACACTGGGGGCTGGCAGTGACACTGGGGCCTGGCAGTGACACCAGGAGGTGACACCAGGGGCTGGCAGTGACACCAGGAGGTGACACCAGGGGCTGGCAGTGACACCAGGAGGTGACACCGGGGGCTGGCAGTGACACCAGGGGGTGACACCGGGGGCTGGCAGTGACACTGGGGCCTGGCAGTGACACCAGGGGGGTGACACTGGGGGCTGGCAGTGACACTGGGGCCTGGCAGTGACACCAGGAGGTGACACCAGGGGCTGGCAGTGACACCAGGAGGTGACACCGGGGGCTGGCAGTGACACCAGGGGGTGACACCGGGGGCTGGCAGTGACACTGGGGCCTGGCAGTGACACCAGGAGGTGACACCAGGGGCTGGCAGTGACACCAGGGGGGTGACACTGGGGGCTGGCAGTGACACCAGGGGCTGGCAGTGACACCAGGAGGTGACACCGGGGGCTGGCAGTGACACTGGGGCCTGGCAGTGACACCAGGAGGTGACACCAGGGGCTGGCAGTGACTCCAGGGGCTGGCAGTGACACCAGGTGACACCGGGGGCTGGCAGTGACACCAGGAGGTGACACTGGGGGGGTGACACCGGGGGCTGGCAGTGACCAGGGGGTGACAGTGACACCAGGGGGGTGACACTGGGGGCTGGCAGTGACACCAGGAGGTGACACCAGGGGCTGGCAGTGACACCGGGGGCTGGCAGTGACACCAGGAGGTGACACCAGGAGGTGACACCGGGGGCTGGCAGTGACACCAGGAGGTGACACCGGGGACTGGCAGTGACCAGGGGCTGTCAGTGACACCAGGAGGTGACACCAGGGGGTGACAGTGACACCAGGAGGTGACACGTGTCTGTCACACTCCCCTGGGCTATAATTACCCGCAGGGGTTAATCCTGGCTGACCCCACGGGATCAGCTCGTCTGTGTCACCTCCCTGTCACCCCTGTCCCCCCCTGTCCCCTGGCAGGTGGCCCCGGGGGGATCACGGTGACAAATCCCTGCTGAGCCCCGGGCTGGGGACACCTGGCAGCGCCCAGGAGGTGCCAGAGCCTCCATCCCAGGTGAGCCAGGTGAGCTCAGGTGTGCCCAGGGGTGCCCAGGTGTGCCCAGGGGAGCCCAGGTGTGCTCAGATGTGCCCAGGTGTGTCTGGGTGTGCCCAGGTGTCCCCAGGTGTGCCCAGGGGAGCCCAGGGGTGTCTTGGTGTGCCCAGATGTGCCCAGGGGAGCCCAGGTGTGCCCAGGGGAGTCCCCAGGTGTGCTCAGATGTGCCCAGGTGTGTCTGGGTGTGCCCAGGGGTACCCAGGGGAGCCCGGGTGTGCCCAGGTGAGTGCAGGGGTGCCCAGGGGAGTCCATGTGAGCCCCATGTGTGCCCCAGGTGTGCCCAGATGTGTTCAGGTGTGCCCCAGGTGTCCCCAGGTGTCCCCAGGGGTGCCCAGGTGTGCCCAGGGGAGCCCAGGGGTGTCTGGGTGTGCCCAGGTGTGTCCAGGTGAGTGCAGGGGTGCCCAGGGGAGCCCATGTGAGCCCCAGGTGTCCCCATGTGAGCCCCAGGTGTCCCCAGGTGTGCCCAGGTGTCCCCATGTGAGCCCCAGGTGAGCCCAGGTGTGCCCAGGTGTGCCCCAGGTGTCCCCAGGTGTGCCCAGGTGAGCCCAGATGTGCCCAGGTGAGCCCCAGGTGTCCCCAGATGTGCCCAGGTGAGCCCCAGGTGTCCCCAGGTGTGCCCAGGTGAGCCCCAGATGTGCCCAGGTGTCCCCAGATGTGCCCAGGTGAGCCCCAGGTGTCCCCATGTGAGCCCCAGGTGTCCCCAGGTGTGCCCAGGTGTCCCCATGTGAGCCCCAGGTGTGCCCCAGGTGTGCCCCAGGTGTGCCCAGGTGAGCCCCAGGTGTGCCCAGGTGTGCCCAGGTGAGCCCAGGTGTGCCCAGGTGTGCCCAGGTGTCCCCATGTGAGCCCCAGGTGTCCCCATGTGAGCCCCAGGTGTGCCCAGGTGTGCCCAGGTGTGCCCCAGGTGTCCCCAGGTGTGCCCAGGTGTCCCCATGTGAGCCCCAGGTGTCCCCATGTGAGCCCCAGGTGTCCCCATGTGAGCCCCAGGTGAGCCCAGGTGTGCCCAGGTGTGCCCCAGGTGAGCCCAGGGGACAATGGCACCCAGCTGCTGTCCCCACAGGCACGGGGCCGTCCCCTGGGCTGGGCACAGGTGAGGCCACACCTGAGTCCTGGGGACACCTCACAGGATGGGGCTGGGCTCTGATCCCACCAGGGGGTTCAGGTGGCACTTTGGGGACATTGGGGAATATTTTTGGGGACATTGGGGGATATTTGGGGAATATTTTTGGGGACATCATTGGGGGATATTTTTGGGAATATTTGGGGGATATTTTTGGGAATATTTGGGGAATATTTTTGGGGACATTGGGGAATATTTTTGGGAACATTGGGGAATATTTTTGGGAACACCTGGGGAATATTTTTGGGAACACCTGGGGAATATTTTTGGGAATATTTTGGGAATATTTTTGGGAACACCTGGGGAATATTTTTGGGGACATTGGGGAATATTTTTGGGAACACCTGGGGAATATTTTTGGGAACACCTGGGGAATATTTTTGGGAACATTGGGGAATATTTTTGGGAACATTTGCGGAATATTTTTGGGAACATTTGGGGAATATTTTTGGGGACATTGGGGAATATTTTTGGGAACACCTGGGGGATATTTTTGGGAACACTGGGGAATATTTTTGGGAATATTTGGGGAATATTTTTGGGAACACCTGGGGACTATTTTTGGGGACATTGGGGGATATTTTTGGGGACATTGGGGGATATTTTTGGGAATATTTGGGGAATATTTTTGGGAACACCTGGGGAATATTTTTGGGAATATTTGGGGAATATTTTTGGGAATATTTGGGGAATATTTTTGGGAACATTGGGGAATATTTTTGGGAATATTTGGGGAATATTTTTGGGGACATTGGGGAATATTTTTGGGAATATTTTTGGGAATATTTGGGGAATATCTTTGGGAATATTTGGGGAATATTTCTCCAGGAAAGGGCCGGGAGGGCTCAGGTGCCACCTGTGGCCAGGGTGGGTGGTGTCCCTGGTGGCTCTGGGGACAGCCAGGGGGTCCCAGGGGGTCCCAGGGGGTCCCAGCCCCGTGCTCACCTCGGCCAGCAGGAATCCGGCCGCTCGCAGGTGCCTGCGGGCCATGGAGCCCCGGCCCAGCAGCTCCCGGCCACGAGAGCTGAACTGCGGCAGCTCCCAGCGCAGCACGGCCACCCTGGGGACAGGGACAGGGACAGGACACCCTGGGGACAGGGACAGGGACACCCTGGGGACAGGGACAGGGACACCCTGGGGACAGGGACAGGACACCCTGGGGACAGGGACAGGGACAGGCATGGCCACCCTGGGGACAGGGACAGGACACCCTGGGGACAGGGACAGGGACACCCTGGGGACAGGGACAGGCTGGGGGACAGGGACACCCTGGGGACAGGGACAGGGACACCCTGGGGACACCCTGGGGACAGGGCACGGCCACCCTGGGGACAGGGACACCCTGGGGACAGGGACAGGACACCCTGGGGACAGGGACACCCTGGGGACAGGGACAGGGACAGGGACACCCTGGGGACAGGGACAGGGACACCCTGGGGACAGGGACAGGACACCCTGGGGACAGGGACAGGGCACCCCAAGCCCCTCCCATCGCCCCCTGTCCCCTCCTCCTCCTCCTCTCCCCGCACTGACCCTTTCTATTCCCCCCTCCTCATCCCCTCCCCGTTCCCCTCCTCTTCCTCCCCCCTTGTCCCCTCGGGGTCCCCTCCTGTCCCCCCCATCCCCCCCTCAGTGTCCCCTCCTGTCCCTGCCCCCCTCAGTGTCCCCTCCTGTCCCCAGCCCCCCTCGGGGTCCCCTCCTGTCCCCCCCATCCCCCCCTCAGTGTCCCCTCCTGTCCCCATCCCACCTCGGGGTCCCCTCCTGTCCCCCCCAGCCCCCCTCAGTGTCCCCTCCTGTCCCTGCCCCCCCACTCAGTGTCCCCTCCTGTCCCCAGCCCCCCTCAGTGTCCCCTCCTGTCCCTGCCCCCCTCAGTGTCCCCTGCTGTCCCGAGCCCCCCCCTCAGTGTCCCCTCCTGTCCCTGCCCCCCCCTCAGTGTCCCGTCCTGTCCCTGCCCCCCCCCTCAGTGTCCCCTCCTGTCCCCATCCCCCCCTCAGTGTCCCCTCCTGTCCCCATCCCCCCCTCGGTGTCCCCTCCTGTCCCCATCCCCCCCTCAGTGTCCCCTCCTGTCCCCCCCCATCCCCCCCTCGGTGTCCCCTCCTGTCCCCAGCCCCCCCTCAGTGTCCCCTCCTGTCCCTGCCCCCCTCAGTGTCCCCTGCTGTCCCGAGCCCCCCCTCAGTGTCCCCTCCTGTCCCCAGCCCCCCTCGGGGTCCCCTCCTGTCCCCCCCATCCCCCCCTCAGTGTCCCCTCCTGTCCCCCCCAGCCCCCCTCAGTGTCCCCTCCTGTCCCTGCCCCCCTCGGGGTCCCCTCCTGTCCCCCCCATCCCCCCCTCAGTGTCCCCTCCTGTCCCCCCCAGCCCCCCTCAGTGTCCCCTCCTGTCCCCATCCCCAGCTCAGTGTCCCCTCCTGTCCCCAGCCCCCCTCAGTGTCCCCTCCTGTCCCCTGCCCCCCTCAGTGTCCCCTCCTGTCCCTGCCCCCCCCTCAGTGTCCCCTCCTGTCCCATCCCCCCTCAGTGTCCCCTGCTGTCCCCAGCCCCCCCTCAGTGTCCCCTCCTGTCCCTGCCCCCCCCTCAGTGTCCCCTCCTGTCCCTGCCCCCCTCAGTGTCCCCTGCTGTCCCGAGCCCCCCCTCAGTGTCCCCTCCTGTCCCCAGCCCCCCTCAGTGTCCCCTCCTGTCCCTGCCCCCCCCTCAGTGTCCCCTCCTGTCCCCATCCCCCCCTCAGTGTCCCCTCCTGTCCCCCCCAGCCCCCCTCGGGGTCCCCTCCTGTCCCCCCCAGCCCCCCGTGTCCCCTCCTGTCCCTGCCCCCCTCAGTGTCCCCTCCTGTCCCCTCCTGTCCCCACCTCCTGGCCCCCGCTGGCAGTGGCTTTGTCCCCTCGCTGTGGGGCAGGTGGGGGGCACTGAAGTCCCTCGGGGGCAGCGCTCTGTGCTCGCTGTCCAGCAGCACCTCGGCGTCTGCGGGGACAGACGGACAGACGGACAGACGGACAGACGGACAGAGGGGACAGACGGACAGAGGGACAGAGGGACAGAGGGACAGAGGGGACAGAGGGGACAGAGGGACAGAGGGACAGAGGGACAGAGGGGACAGAGGGGACAGAGGGACAGAGGGACAGAGGGACAGAGGGACAGAGGGGACAGAGGGACAGAGGGGACAGAGGGACAGAGGGACAGAGGGACAGAGGGACAGACGGACAGAGGGACAGAGGGGACAGAGGGACAGAGGGGACAGAGGGGGACAGAGGGACAGAGAGACAGAGGGCTCAGAGCCAGCCAGGGGCACGGGGGACACGGGGGACACGTGTCCATGTGTCTGTGTGTCTGTGTGTCCGTCTGTCCGTGTGTCCGTGTGTCTGTGTGTCCCTGTGTCTGTCTGTCCGTGTGTCTGTGTGTCCGTGTGTCCGTCTGTCTGTCTGTCTGTCTGTCCCTGTGTCTGTGTGTCCGTGTGTGTGTGTGTCTGTCTGTCCCTGTGTCTGTCTGTCCGTGTGTCCGTGTGTCCCTGTGTCCGTCTGTCTGTCTGTCTGTCTGTCTGTCCGTGTGTCCGTGTGTCCGTCTGTCTGTCTGTCTGTCTGTCTGTCCGTGTGTCCGTGTGTCCGTGTGTCTGTCTGTCTGTCCGTGTGTCCGTGTGTCTGTGTGTCTGTCCGTGTGTCCGTGTGTCTGTCTGTCTGTCCGTGTGTCCGTGTGTCCGTGTGTCTGTCTGTCTGTCCGTGTGTCCCTGTGTCCGTGTGTCCGTGTGTGTGTCCGTGTGTCCGTGTGTGTGTCCCTGTGTCCGTGTGTCCGTGTGTCTGTCTGTCTGTCTGTCTGTCTGTCCATGTGTCCCTGTGTCCGTGTGTCCGTGTGTCCGTGTGGTGTCCGTGTGTCCGTGTGTCTGTCTGTGTGTCCGTGTGTCCGTGTGTCCGTGTGGTGTCCGTGTGTCCGTGTGTCCGTGTGTCCGTGTGTCCGTGCGGGTCCGGCCCCCGGGTCCCACGGGAGGGGACTCGGGACACGCCGAGCACGGGGTCACTGTGGCAGCCGGTGGCCGGTCCCCGACACTGAGGGACAGGGACCGAATTTGACTGGGCTGCAAGGGGGTGGCAGGGGGTGACAGGGGGTGGCAGGGTGGGTGACAGGGGGTGGCAGGGGGTGACAGAGCTGGGTGGGCTGCAGGGTGACAGGGTGGGTGGGCTGCAGGGTGACAGGATGGGTGACAAGGAAGGGTGACAGGGTGGGTGACAGGATGGGTGACAGGGTGGGTGGGCTGCAGGGTGACAGGATGGGTGACAGGGGGTGGCAGGGGGTGACAGGGCCAGGTGGGCTGCAGGGTGACAGGGAAGGGTGACAGGGAAGGGTGACAGGGTGGGTGACAGGATGGGTGACAGGGTGGGTGGGCTGCAGGGTGACAGGGAAGGGTGACAGGGTGGGTGACAGGGAAGCGTGACAGGGTGGGTGACAGGCTGGGTGGGCTGCAGGGTGACAGGATGGGTGACAGGATGGGGTGACAGAGCTGGGTGGGCTGCAGGGTGACAGGGAAGGGTGACAGGATGGGTGACAGGGTGGGTGACAGGGTGGGTGACAGGGTGGGTGACAGGGCTGGGGTGGGTCACAGGGGAAGGTAGCGGGGTGGGGGTGCCAGGGCCACCCAGGGTGATGCCAGGGCCAGGGGTGGCACTGCAGGTGACACTGCAGGTGTGAGGTGGTGGCACTGCAGGTGACACTGAAGGTGACCAGGCAGGTGGCAGAGCAGGGGTGGCACTGCAGGTGTGAAAGCCGGGGTGGCACTGCAGGTGACAATGCAGGTGACCAGGCAAGGCAGGGGTGGCACTGCAGGTGACACTGCAGGTGACACTGCAGGTGTGAAGGCCAGGGTGGCACTGCAGGTGACACTGCAGGTGACCAGGCAGGTGTGAGGGGTGACACTGCAGGTGTGAGGGCAGGGGTGGCACTGCAGGTGACAATGCAGGTGGCAGGGCCGGGGTGACACTGCAGGTGACACTGCAGGTGATCAGGCAGGTGTGAGGGCAGGGGTGGCACTGCAGGTGACCTGGCAGGGCAGGGGTGGCACTGCAGGTGACACTGCAGGTGACACTGCAGGTGTGAGGGGTGGCACTGCAGGTGGCACTGCAGGTGACCTGGCAGGTGTGAGGGCAGGGGTGGCACTGCAGGTGACACTGTAGGTGTGAGGGGTGACACTGCAGGTGACGTGGCAGGGCAGGGGTGGCACTGCAGGTGACACTCACCGATGTCCCAGCCGTACACCGTGCTCACGTCGTACCGGACGAGGTCGTGGCCCCCCAGCGCCCCCGGCAGCGCCTCCCGCAGCCCCCTCTGCAGGGGGGTGGCCTTGTCCCTGTCCCTGTCCCTGTCCCTGTCCCCGTGGCCCCCCAGCGCCTCGGGGGGCAGGAAGGGGCCCTGGTAGCCGGGGGTCTCCAGCCTGGCCGTGGCGTTGATGTGCAGCAGCTTCAGCCGAGAGCTCTGCGCCCGCGGGGACGGGTCACCTGCGGGACACCTGGGGATCAGGGGACACCTGGGGACACCCAGGGGACACCCAGGGGACACCTGGGGACACCCAGGGACACCGAGGGGACACCCAGGGGACAGGAGCTCTGCGCCCGCGGGGACGGGTCACCTGTGGGACACCTGGGGATCAGGGGACACCTGGGGACACCTGGGGACACCCGGGGACACTCAGGGACACCCAGGGACACCCACGGGACAGGAGCTCTGCGCCCGCGGGGACGGGTCACCTGTGGGACACCTGGGGATGAGGGGACACCTGGGGACACCCAGGGGACACCCAGGGGACACTCAGGGACACCCAGGGGACACTCAGGGACACCCAGGGGACACCCAGGAGGGATTTGGGGAATGTTCCCCCTGGAAACGGCTGTGCAGCCCCGCTGGTTGTGACAGGGGTGTGACAGGGGTGTGACTGACAGGGGTGTGACAGAGATGTGACAGGGGTGTGACAGGGCTGTGACTGACAGGGGTGTGACTGACAGGGGTGTGACAGAGATGTGACAGGGGTCTGACAGGGCTGTGACAGGGCTGTGACAGGGCTGTGACAGGGCTGTGACAGGGCTGTCCCCAGGTGAGCTCCCACCCCTGGGACCCCCCAGCCCCGCAGGCGTTCCCGGACCCCGTGTCTCCGGTGGCACTGACCCCCCGGGCCCCAGGGCAGGGGACACGGGGCTCGTGGCACGGAGGTCACTGTGGCAGCCGCTGGCCGGTCCCCGCCATGGGGGGACAGGGACCGAATTTGACTGAGCTGCACCTGCCAGAGCACCTGGGACAGGTAACCCCAGCCCACCCCCCCTGGGCTGCACTCCTGCCCAATCCCTGAATCCTTGAATTCCCAAATTCTTGAATTCCTGAATCCCTGAAACCCTGAATCCCCAAATTCCAGCCCCTGGGCTACACTCCTGCCCAATCCCTGAATCCCTGAATTCCCGAAACCCTGAATTCCCAAATTCCTGAATCCCTGAATTCCTGAATCCATGAATCCCCAAATCCCTGAGTACCCAAATTCCACCCCCTGGGCTGCACTCCTGCCCAATCCCTGAATTGCTGAATCCCCAAATCTCTGAATTCCTGAATCCCTGAAACCCTGAATTCCTGAATCCCCAAATTCCCAAATCCCAGTCCCGGGGCCGCGCTCCTGCCCAATCCCCAAATTCCTGAATCCTCAAATCCCCGAATCCCCAAATCCCCAAATCCCATCCCCGTGGCTGTGCTTCTGCCCAATCCCCAAATCCCTGTATTCCCGAATCCCTGAATTCCAAATCCCTGGATCCCAGTCCCAGGGCCGCACTCCTGCCCAATCCTGGATCCACGAATCCCTGAATTCCCGAACTCCCGAATCCCCAAATCCCCGGATCCCAGTCCCGGGGCTGCGCTCCTGCCCACTCCTGGATCCACGAATCCCTGAATCCCCAAATCCCTGAATTCCCAAATCCGCAAATCCCAGCCCCAGGGCCATGTTCCTGCCCAATCCCTGAATCCCCAGATCCTCGAATCCCCAAATCCCTGAATTCCCAAATCCGTGAATCCCCGAGTTCCCAAATCCCCGGGGCCGCGCTCCTGCCCAATCCTGGACCCCAAATCCCCGAATCCCCAAATCCCTGAATTCCCAAATCCGTGAATCCCCAAATCCCTGAATCCCCAAATCCCCAAATCCCTGGATCCCAGCCCCAGGGCCGCGCTCCTGCCCAATCCTGGATCCCCGAATCCCTGAATCCCCGAATCCCAAATCCCCAAATCCCCGAATCCCCAAATTCCCGGATCCCAGTCCCGTGGCCACGCTCCTGCCCAATCCCTGAATCCCCAAATCCCCGGATCCCCAAATCCCCGAATCCCCGAATTCCCGGATCCCAGTCCCGCAGCCCCTGCCGTGTCCCCGCTCCCTGGGGCGGGCCGGGCGGTTCCCGCAGTGGGGCTCACCCTGCAGGCGGCTGTGGAAGTCGGGGGCCAGCACCTGGCGCAGGTGAGCGGCGCGAGGCTGCTGCAGGACGCACAGGGACCACACCACGTCCGTCAGCAGGTGCACGTCCAGCTCCTGCTCCCGGCCCTGCAGCCGCTGCTGCACCTGCGCGGGGACAGCGGCGCTGCAGCGGCCACCCAGCGGCCACCGAGCGGCCACCGAGCGGCCACCGAGGCTGCCCCGGGACCCCCGGCCCTGGGGATGTGCCGAGGGGACAGGGGACACCTGCAGGAGGCTCTGGGGCCGGGAGCAGGAGCTGGGAGGGGTTTGGGACACGGGAAATGGGGGATTCGGGGGGATTCGGGGATTCGGGGGGATTCGGGGATTCGGGGGGATTTGGGGGGATTCAGGGGGATTCGGGGGGATTCGGGGGAATTCGGGGGGATTCAGGGGAATTCGGGGGGATTCGGGGGAATTCGGGGGGATTCGGGGGGATTCGGGGGGGATTTGGGGGGATTTGGGGGGATTCGGGGATTCGGGGGGATTCGGGGGGATTCGGGGGGATTCGGGGATTCGGGGGGATTCGGGGGAATTCGGGGGAATTCGGGGGGGATTCGGGGGGATTCGGGGATTTGGGGGGATTCAGGGGGATTCGGGGGAATTCGGGGGGATTCAGGGGGATTCGGGGGAATTCGGGGGGACTCGGGGGGATTCAGGGGGATTCGGGGGGATTCGGGGATTCGGGGGGATTCGGGGGGATTTGGGGGGATTCAGGGGGATTCGGGGGCATTCGGGGGAATTCGGGGGGATTCGGGGGAATTCGGGGGGATTCGGGGGCATTCGGGGGAATTCGGGGGGATTCGGGGGCATTCGGGGGGATTCGGGGGGATTCGGGGGCATTCGGGGGAATTCGGGGGGATTCGGGGGGATTCGGGGGCATTCGGGGGGATTCGGGGGGATTCGGGGGCATTTGGGGGGATTCGGGGGGATTCGGGGGGATTCGGGGATTCGGGGGGATTCGGGGATTCGGGGGCATTTGGGGGATTCGGGGGGATTCGGGGGATTCGGGGGGATTTGGGGGAATTCGGGGGGATTCGGGGACGGAGCTGCCGCTGTGTGAGGGGTCTCAGACCCCTCGGGAACGCCGCAGTTGCAGGGACCTCACCATGGAGAAGAACTCCTGGCTGGAGCTGGGCTGGAAGTGGAGGCGGGCGAAGGACACGAGGATCCCGCAGAGCTGCGTCAGGGACAGGTCGTGCGCGTTCTCCAGGCAGTGCTGCGGGAAAAACAAACGGAAAAAACGGGAAAAACGGGAAAAACAACGGGAAAAACGGGAAAAACGGGAAAAACAAACGGGAAAAAACGGGAAAAAACAAACGGGAAAAACGGGAAAAACAAACGGGAAAAACGGGAAAAACGGGAAAAACAAACGGGAAAAACGGGAAAAACAAACGGGAAAAATGGGAAAAACAAACGGGAAAAACGGGAAAAACAAACGGGAAAAACGGGAAAAATGGGAAAAAAAAACGGGAAAAACGGGAAAAACGGGAAAAACAAACGGGAAAAACGGGAAAAACAAACGGGAAAAACGGGAAAAACAAACGGGAAAAACGGGAAAAAACAAACGGGAAAAACGGGAAAAACGGGAAAAACGGGAAAAAACGGGAATTCGGGGCTGGCCAGGGCAGGCACAGACTGGAAACATCGGCCAGAGGCTCCTCCAGGGGAAATGGGACAGGGAACCCCGGGGATCCATCCAGGTATGAGGAGAAACCCTGGGATACCCCAGAGCGGGGGGAAAGAGCAGGGGACAGACTGGGATGGACTGGGAGGGAACTGGAATGGACTGGGATGGACTGGGATGGACTGGGAGGGAACTGGGATGGACTGGGATGGACTGGGAGGGACTGGGATGGACTGGGAGGGACTGGGATGGAACTGGGATGGAACTGGGATGGACTGGGAGGGACTGGGTAGGAACTGGGATGGACTGGGACAGGACTGGGACAGAACCGGGACAGAACTGGGACATGCCCAGGTGAGGTTCCCCATGCCCAGGTGAGGCTCCCCCTGTCCCCCCCATGCCCAGGTGAGGTTCCCCATGCCCAGGTGAGGTCCCCCCCGTCCCCCCATGCCCAGGTGAGGTTCCCCCTGTCCCCCCACGCCCAGGTGAGGTCCCCCATGCCCAGGTGAGGGTTCCCCATGCCCAGGTGAGGTCCCCCCATGCCCAGGTGAGGTTCCCCCCGTCCCCCCACGCCCAGGTGAGGTCCCCCCTGTCCCCCCATGCCCAGGTGAGGGTCCCCCCATGCCCAGGTGAGGTCCCCCCTGTCCCCCCATGCCCAGGTGAGGCTCCCCATGCCCAGGTGAGGTCCCCCCTGTCCCCAGGCTCACCTGGGCGATGGCCTCGGCGAGGGGCCGGCTGAGCCAGCGCAGGCTGGCGAAGGAGCGGGCACAGCGCGACACCTGCGCAGGGCTGAGGCTGCCCAGGTGGGGCTGCAGCTCCTGCGCCAGGCGGTGCAGCACCTGCGGCTGCTGGAAACTCAGTTTACCTGCGCCAGGGGGGCAGCTCAGTCTGTGCCGTGTCCCCAGCACAGGTGTGCATGTCCCTGTCCCCAGCACAGGTATGTGTGTCCCTGTCCCCAGCACAGGTGTGAGTGTCCCTGTCCCCAGCACAGGTGTGAGTGTCCCTGTCCCCAGCACAGGTGTGAGTGTCCCTGTCCCCAGCACAGGTGTCCCCTGTCCCCAGCACAGGTGTGCCATGTCCCTGTCCCCAGCACAGGTGTCCCCTGTCCCCAGCACAGGTGTGCATGTCCCTGTCCCCAGCACAGGTGTCCCCTGTCCCCAGCAGAGGTGTGCATGTCCCTGTCCCCCCAGCACAGGTGTGTGTGTCCCCAGCACAGGTGTGCATGTCCCTGTCCCCAGCACAGGTGTGCCCTGTCCCCCAGCACAGGTGTCCCCTGTCCCCAGCACAGGTGTGCCATGTCCCCTGTCCCCAGTACAGGTGTCCCTGTCCCCAGCACAGGTGTGCATGTCCCTGTCCCCAGCACAGGTGTGCATGTCCCTGTCCCCAGCACAGGTGTCCCCTGTCCCCAGCACAGGTGTCCCCTGTCCCCAGCACAGGTGTGCCACATCCCCCAGCACAGGTGTGCCCTGTCCCCAGCACAGGTGTGCCCTGTCCCCAGCACAGGTGTCCCCTGTCCCCAGCACAGGTGTGCGTGTCCCTGTCCCCAGCACAGGTGTGCATGTCCCTGTCCCCAGCACAGGTGTGCATGTCCCTGTCCCCAGCACAGGTGTCCCCTGTCCCCAGCACAGGTGTCCCCTGTCCCCAGCACAGGTGTGAGTGTCCCTGTCCCCAGCACAGGTGTGCCATGTCCCTGTCCCCAGCACAGGTGTCCCCTGTCCCCAGCACAGGTGTCCCCTGTCCCCAGCACAGGTGTGCCATGTCCCCCAGCACAGGTGTGCATGTCTCTGTCCCCAGCACAGGTGTCCCCTGTCCCCAGCACAGGTGTGCGTGTCCCTGTCCCCAGCACAGGTGTGCATGTCCCCAGCACAGGTGTGTGTGTCCCTGTCCCCAGCACAGGTGTGTCATGTCCCCAGCACAGGTGTGCCGTGTCCCCAGCACAGGTGTCCCCTGTCCCCAGCACAGGTGTGTGTGTCCCCTGTCCCCAGCACCGCTGTGCCGTGTCCCCAGCACAGGTGTCCCCCTGTCCCCAGCACAGGTGTGCCATGTCCCTGTCCCCAGCACCGCTGTGCCATGTCCCCTGTCCCCAGCACAGGTGTGTGTGTCCCTGTCCCCAGCACAGGTGTCCCCTGTCCCCAGCACAGGTGTGTGTGTCCCTGTCCCCAGCACAGGTGTCCCCTGTCCCCCAGCACAGGTGTGCGTGTCCCCTGTCCCCAGCACAGGTGTCCCCTGTCCCCAGCACAGGTGTGCCATGTCCCCAGCACCGCTGTGCCGTGTCCCTGTCCCCAGCACAGGTGTGCCACATCCCCCAGCACAGGTGTCCCCTGTCCCCAGCACAGGTGTGCATGTCCCTGTCCCCAGCACAGGTGTCCCCTGTCCCCAGCACAGGTGTGCCATGTCCCCTGTCCCCAGCACAGGTGTCCCCTGTCCCCAGCACAGGTGTCCCCTGTCCCCAGCACAGGTGTGCCACATCCCCCAGCACAGGTGTGCCCTGTCCCCAGCACAGGTGTGCGTGTCCCTGTCCCCAGCACAGGTGTGCCCTGTCCCCAGCACAGGTGTCCCCTGTCCCCAGCACAGGTGTGTGTGTCCCCTGTCCCCAGCACAGGTGTGTGTGTCCCCAGCACAGGTGTGCCCTGTCCCCAGCACAGGTGTGTGTGTCCCCTGTCCCCAGCACAGGTGTGTGTGTCCCCAGCACAGGTGTGTGTGTCCCTGTCCCCAGCACAGGTGTGTGTGTCCCCTGTCCCCAGCACAGGTGTGTGTGTCCCCAGCACAGGTGTCCCCTGTCCCCAGCACAGGTGACAGCTGGACACGGTCACCTGGGCAGGGAAAGGCTCCAGGGACACCTCCGAGCCCTCCCAGTGCCCGAAGGGGCTCCAGGTGAGGCGGGGAGGGACTGGGGACACCTGGAGTGGCCTCCCAGGGACTGGGACACCTGCAGGGTCAGGAACACCTGGAACCGCCTCCTCCATCACCTGGAGGTGACCTGCAGCACCCCTGATCCCACCCCAGGACTGGGGGAACCGGGGGAACTGGGGGAACTGGGGGAACTGGGGTAACTGGGAGAACTGGGAGAACTGGGGGAACTGGGAGAACTGGGATAACTGGGGGAACTGGGATAGCTGGGGGAACTGGGGGAACTGGGGGAACTGGGAGAACTGGGGGAACTGGGGGAACTGGGAGAACTGGGGGAACTGGGATAACTGGGGGAACTGGGAGAACTGGGGGAACTGGGGGAACTGGGGGAACTGGGGGAACTGGGGGAACTGGGGGAACTGGGATAACTGTAGGAACTGGGATAACTGGGATAACTGGGGGAACTGGGGGAACTGGGATAATTTGGATAACTGGGGTAACTGGGATAACTGGGATAACTGGGATAACTGGGATAACTGGGATAATTGAGATAACTGGGGGAACTGGGATAACTGGGATAATTGAGATAACTGAGATAACTGGGGTAACTGGGATAACTGGGATAACTGGGGGAACTGGGATAACTGGGATAACTGGGATAACTGGGATAACTGTAGGAACTGGGATAACTGGGATAACTGGGAAGAGCTGCTCGGGCTCACCTGAATTCCCTCACCCCACCCGGCTGGAAGAGGAAACCTTTGGGACCCCAAAGCTCACCTGGCTCCCCCCACTGCCAGCCCAGGTGGTCCCCAGGACCCTGTGGCCTGTCCCCAGCCCCACAGGTGGCCCCCGTGGCCAGTGCCCAGCCCCGCAGGTGGCCCTCAGGGCCCCGTGGCCAGTGCCCAGCCCCGCAGGTGGCCCTCAGGACCCCATGGCCAGTGCCCAGCCCTGCAGGTGGTCCCCAGGACCCTGTGGCCAGTGCCCAGCCCCGCAGGTGGCCCTCAGGACCCCATGGCCAGTCCCCAGCCCCACAGGTGGCCCCCGTGGCCAGTCCCCAGTCCTGCAGGTGGCCCCCAGGGCCCTGTGGCCAGTCCCCAGCCCCGCAGGTGGCCCTCAGGACCCCGTGGCCTGTCCCCAGCCCTGCAGGTGGCCCCCATGGCCAGTCCCCAGCCCTGCAGGTGGCCCCCATGGCCAGTCCCCAGCCCCGCAGGTGGCCCTCAGGACCCCGTGGCCTGTCCCCAGCCCTGCAGGTGGCCCCTGTCGCCTGTCCCCAGCCCCACAGGTGGCCCCTGGACCCCGTGGCCAGTCCCCAGCCCCACAGGTGGCCCCCGTGGCCAGTGCCCAGCCCTGCAGGTGGCCCTCAGGACCCCATGGCCAGTCCCAGCCCTGCAGGTGGCCCCCATGGCCTGTCCCCAGCCCTGCAGGTGGCCCCCAGGGCCCTGTGGCCTGTCCCCAGCCCCACAGGTGGCCCCCGTGGCCAGTGCCCAGCCCCACAGGTGGCCCCCGTGGCCAGTGCCCAGCCCCACAGGTGGCCCCCGTGGCCTGTCCCCAGCCCTGCAGGTGGCCCCCAGGGCCCTGTGGCCTGTCCCCAGCCCCACAGGTGGCCCCCGTGGCCAGTGCCCAGCCCCACAGGTGGCCCCCGTGGCCAGTGCCCAGCCCCACAGGTGGCCCCCGTGGCCAGTCCCCATCCCCACAGGTGGCCCCCAGGGCCCCATGACCAGTCCCCAGCCCCACAGGTGGCCCCCGTGGCCAGTCCCCAGCCCTGCAGGTGGCCCTGGCACTCACTGAAGGCGAAGAGCAGGTCGGTGAGCACGGGCAGGGGCAGCTGCGCAGGTTTCTGCAGCAGGTGGTACGACACCGCCCGCAGCAGCGGCACACTGCGGCGCTGCTGCAGCGCCAGCGCCAGCGCCACGCGGCGCAGCTCCTCCGTGTCAAACTGCTCCGCCAGCTCCAGCGCCTGCGGACAGGGACAGGTGAGACAGGTGGGACAGGGACAGGTAAGACAGGTGAGACAGGGGGGACAGGTGAGACAGGGACAGGTGGGACAGGGGAGACAGGTGAGACAGGGACAGGTAAGACAGGTGAGACAGGGGGGACAGGTGAGACAGGAACAGAACTGCTCCGCCAGCTCCAGCGCCTGCGGACAGGGACAGGTGGGACAGGTGAGACAGGGACAGGTGAGACAGGGACAGAACTGCTCCCCAGCTCCAGCGCCTGGGGACAGGGACAGGTGAGACAGGTGAGACAGGGACAGGTGAGACAGGGACAGGGGAGACAGGTGAGACAGGGGAGACAGGGACAGGGGGACAGGGACAGGTGGGACAGGTGAGACAGGTGAGACAGGGACAGGTGAGACAGGAACAGAACTGCTCTGCCAGCTCCAGCGCCTGGGGACAGGGACAGGTGAGACAGGTGAGACAGGGACAGGTGAGACAGGTGAGACAGGTGAGACAGGGACAGGGGAGACAGGTGAGACAGGTGAGACAGGGACAGGGGAGACAGGTGAGACAGGTGAGACAGGGACAGGGGGACAGGGACAGGTGAGACAGGGACAGGTGAGACAGGTGAGACAGGTGAGACAGGGACAGGTGAGACAGGTGAGACAGGTGAGACAGGATCAGAACTGCTCTGCCAGCTCCAGCGCCTGGGGACAGGGGGACAGGTGAGGGACAGGTGAGACAGGGACAGGTGAGACAGGGACAGGTGAGGGACAGGTGAGACAGGTGAGACAGGGACAGGTGAGACAGGAACAGAACTGCTCTGCCAGCTCCAGAGCCTGGGGACAGGGGGACAGGGACAGGTGACAGACAGGTGAGACAGGTGAGACAGGTGAGACAGGAACAGAACTGCTCTGCCAGCTCCAGCGCCTGGGGACAGGGACAGGTGAGGGACAGGTGAGACAGGGGAGACAGGAACAGAACTGCTCTGCCAGCTCCAGAGCCTGGGGACAGGGGGACAGGGACAGGTGACAGACAGGTGAGACAAGTGAGACAGGTGAGACAAGTGAGACAGGTGAGACAGGATCAGAACTGCTCCGCCAGCTCCAGCGCTTGGGGACAGGGACAGGTGAGAGACAGGTGGGACAGGTGAGACAGGGACAGGGACAGAACTGCTCCACCAGCTCCAGGGCCTGGGGACAGGGACAGGTGAGACAAAGGACGGGTGAGACAGGGACAGGTGAGACAGGGGACAGGGACAGGTGAGACAGACAGGGGACAGGTGAGACAGGGGATGCATGGCAAAAGGCAGAGAGGGGACAGGTGAGACAGAGACGGGTGAGACAGACAGGGGATGGGTGGCAGAGGGCAGACAAGGGACAGGTGAGACAGACAAGGGACAGGTGAGACAGACAGGGGACAGGTGAGACAGACAGGGGACAGGTGGCAGAGGGCAGACACAGGACAGGTGAGACAGACAGGGGACAGGTGAGACAGACAGGGGACAGGTGAGACAGGGACAGGTGAGACAGACAGGGGACAGGTGAGACAGACAGGGGACAGGTGGCAGAGGGCAGACAGGGGACAGGTGAGACAGGGACAGGTGAGACAGACAGGGGACAGGTGGCAGAGGGCAGACACAGGACAGGTGGTGCAGGTGGCCCCAGGTGGGAGTGCTGAGCCCAGGTGACCCCACCCAGCCCAGGTAGCCGCGGTGTCCCAGGCAGGTGTGGGGTCCCACCTTGTCCTCCAGGCGCTCCATCAGGGCGGGGGACAGGTGTCCCACCTTGGCCATGAGCGTCACCACGCTGCGGGCGCCGTCCAGCTCGGTCCAGCGCAGCTCCAGCTTGCGCAGCACCTCGGGCAGCAGCGGGCTGGCCCCGCCCTGCCCCGCCAGCTGCTCGGCCAGGTGTGCCAGCTGCCGCAGGGGCAGGCGCCGCAGCCGCCACAGCACCTCCTGCTCCACCGAGCGCACCTGCCGCCCGTCCGCAGCCAGCCCCAGCACGCGCAGGCTGCGCAGCAGCTGCACCAGCGGCGTGTTCCACACCTGAGAGATCTGAAACAAACAGGTGTGACACAGGTGTGACATGGGACAGGCGTGACAGAGCCACCAGCGGCGTGTTCCACACCTGAGAGATCTGTGGGGACAGGTGTGTGACACAGGTGTGTGACACAGAGCCACCAGCGGCGTGTTCCACACCTGGGAGATCTGTGGGGACAGGACAGGTGGGGACAGGTGTGACAGAGCCACCAGCGGCGTGTTCCACACCTGGGAGATCTGAAACAGGTGTGACACAGGTGTGACATGGGACAGGTGTGACATGGGACAGGTGTGACAGAGCCACCAGCGGCGTGTTCCACACCTGAGAGATCTGAAACAGGTGTGACACAGGTGTGACATGGGACAGGTGTGACACAGAGCCACCAGCGGCGTGTTCCACACCTGGGAGATCTGTGGGGACAGGTGTGACACAGGTGTGTGACACAGGTGTGACAGAGCCACCAATGTTCCACACCTGTGAGATCTGAATGGGACAGGTGTGACATGGGACATGTGTGACACAGGTGTGACACAGAGCCACCAGCGGCGTGTTCCACACCTGAGAGATCTGAAACAAACAGGTGTGACACAGGTGTGACACAGGTGTGACATGGGACAGGTGTGACAGAGCCACCAGCGGTGTGTTCCACACCTGAGAGATCTGTGGGGACAGGTGGGGACACGTGTGTGACACAGGTGTGACACAGAGCCACCAGCGGCGTGTTCCACACCTGGGAGATCTGAAACAAACAGGTGTGACACAGGTGTGACATGGGACAGGTGTGACACAGGTGTGACATGGGACAGGTGTGACACAGGTGTGACAAAGACACCAGTGTTCCACACCTGAGAGATCTGTGGGGACAGGTGTGTGACACAGAGCCACCAGTGGCGTGTTCCACACCTGAGAGATCTGTGGGAACAGGTGGGGATCATGGGACAGGTGTGACAGAGCCACCAGTGTTCCACACCTGTGAGATCTGAATGGGACAGGTGTGACATGGGACAGGTGTGACATGGGACAGGTGTGACACAGGTGTGACAGCGCCACCAGCGGCGTGTTCCACACCTGGGAGATCTGCGGGGACAGGTGGGGACATGGGACAGGTGTGACATGGGACATGTGTGACACAGGTGAGACAAAGCCACCAGCGGCATGTTCCACACCTGGGAGATCTGCAGGGACAGGTGGGGACAGGTGTGTGACACAAGTGTGACATGGGACAGGTGTGACAGATCCACCAGTGTTCCACACCTGAGTGATCTGCAGGGACAGGACAGGTGTGACACAGGACACGCTGCAGGGACACAGCAGTGCCAGCCTGTCACACAGGTGTCACACAGGTGTCACACAGGTGTCACACAGGTGACACACAGGTGTCACAGGTGTCACACAGGTGTCACACAGGACACACCAGGGGACACAGCAGTGCCGGCCTGTCACACAGGTGTCACACAGGTGTCACACAGGTGTCACACAGGTGTCACAGGTGTCACAGGTGTCACACAGGTGTCACACAGGTGTCACACAGGTGTCACACAGGTGTCACAGGTGTCACACAGGTGTCACAGGTGTCACAGGTGTCACACAGGTGTCACACAGGTGTCACACAGGTGTCACAGGTGTCACAGGTGTCACACAGGTGTCACACAGGTGTCACACAGGTGTCACAGGTGTCACACAGGTGTCACACAGGTGTCACAGGTGTCACACAGGTGTCACAGGTGTCACACAGGTGTCACACAGGTGTCACAGGTGTCACACAGGTGTCACACAGGTGTCACAGGTGTCACACAGGTGTCACACAGGTGTCACACAGGTGACACACAGGTGTCACACAGGTGTCACACAGGTGTCACAGGTGTCACACAGGTGTCACACAGGTGTCACACAGGTGTCACACAGGTGTCACAGGTGTCACACAGGTGCCACAGGTGTCACACAGGTGTCACACAGGTGTCACAGGTGTCACAGGTGTCACACAGGTGTCACACAGGTGTCACACAGGTGTCACACAGGTGACACAGGACAGCGAGCAGGACACAGCAGTGCCAGCCTGTCACACAGGTGTCACACAGGTGTCACACAGGTGTCACACAGCTGTCACACAGGTGTCACACAGGTGTCACAGGTGTCACAGGTGTCACACAGGTGTCACACAGGTGTCACACAGGTGTCACAGGACAGCGAGCAGGGCACAGCAGGTCCCTGCAGCCCGTCCCACGCTCCCCGTGGCACAGCAGGGCCCTGTGGTGCCCGGGGTGTCACCGGCCCCATGGCTCCTGTCCCCTCCCCGGTGGCTGCTGCACCGTCCCGTCATTCCTGTCCCCTCCCCTGTCATTCCTGTCCCCTCCCTGTCATTCCTGTCCCCTCCCTGTCATTCCTGTCCCCTCCCCTGCCATTCCTGTCCCCTCCCCTGCCATTCCTGTCCCCTCCCCTGTCATTCCTGTCCCCTCCCCTGCCATTCCTGTCCCCTCCCTGTCATTCCTGTCCCCTCCCCTGCCATTCCTGTCCCCTCCCCTGCCATTCCTGTCCCCTCCCCTGTCATTCCTGTCCCCTCCCTGTCATTCCTGTCCCCTCCCCTGCCATTCCTGTCCCCTCCCCTGCCATTCCTGTCCCCTCCCTGTCATTCCTGTCCCCTCCCTGTCATTCCTGTCCCCTCCCTGTCATTCCTGTCCCCTCCCTGCCATTCCTGTCCCCTCCCTGCCATTCCTGTCCCCTCCCCTGCCCTTCCTGTCCCCTCCCCTGTCATTCCCATCCCGTTCCCGGTGTTTCCTGTCCCGTCCTGTTCCCGGTGTTCCCCGTGCCGTCCCTGGTGTTCCCCATCCTGTCCCTGTTGTTCCCCGTGCTGTCCCCGGTGTTTCCTGTCCCGTCCTGTCCCCAGTGTTCCCCGTGCCATCCCTGGTGTTCCCTGTCCTGTCCCTGTTGTTTCCCATGCCGTCCCTGGTGTTTCCCGTGCCATTCCTGTCCCGTCCCCGTTGTTCCCCGTGCCCTGACCTGCGTGTCCAGGGCGCAGAGCAGCTGCTGGAATCGCGGGTCGCCGCGGATGGCGTCGGTGTCGAGGCGCTGCAGGGAGCTGAGCTGTGCCAGCCGGCCGATGGCCAGCGCCGCCAGGTTGCCGCTGAGCGCGGGCCCGAGCCCCAGCAGCTCCTGGGGGCTGCCCGCGCCCCGGATCAGCTCCCGCAGCTCCCGCTCGCCGCTGTCCGGGCCCGGCCGCGCCCGGGGGCCCTCGGAGCGCGGGGCCGCTCTCGGGGGGGGCCCGGCCGGGGCTCGCAGCGGCAGCAGCCGCCGGCAGCAGCGGCCGAACAGGTGAGCGGCCATGGGAGAGTCAGCGCCGCATCCCGGGGGACACTGCGGGGAACGGGCTGCTGGCAACGGACCGAACCGGGACGGGCCAGAACCGGGACGGGCCAGAACCGGGACGGGCCAGAACAGGGACGGGCCAGAACCGGGATGGGACTGAACCGGGACGGACCGAACCGGGACGGGCCAGAACCGGGACGGGCCAGAACCGGGATGGACCCGAACCGGGATGGACCCGAACCGGGAGGGACCCGAACCGGGATGGACCCGGGAGCACCGAGCCCAGAACCCCCCCGGACCGAGCTCCAAACCCCCCGGACCGAGCCTCGAACCGAGCCCAGAACCCCCCCGGACCGAGCTCCAAACCCCCCGGACCGAGCCTCGAACCGAGCCCCGAACCCCCCCGGACCGAGCCCCGAACCCCCCGGACCGAGCCCCGAACCCCCCGGGCCGAGCCCCGAACCCCCCCGGACCGAGCCCCGAACCCCCCCGGACCGAGCCCCGAACCCCCCGGGCCGAGCCCCGAACCCCCTGGGCCGAGCCCCGAACCCCCCCGGACCGAATCTCGAACCCCCCGGGCCGAGCCCCGGCCCCGCTGTACCCCCCCCCCGGTACCGGAGCCCCCATCCCCGCCCCGCTCCCGGCCTGGCCCCGCTCCAGCCCCGCGCTCCGGTTCCCCCCGGGCCCCGCTCACCCCCCGCGTCACAACAGCCCGGTCCCGGTCCCAGCCCTGCTCCAGGTCCCGATCCCGATCCCAAACTCGGTCCCGTTCCCAATCCCGTTCCCGTTCCCGATTCCATTCCCGTTCCCGGTCCCGATCCCGTTCCCGGTCCCGTTCCCCGTTCCCGTTCCCCATTCCCCGTTCCCGCTCTCGCTCCCATTCCCGTTCCCCATTCCCCGTTCCCGTTCCTGTCCCCGGTCCCGTTGCCCGTTCCCGGTCCCGTTCCCCATTCCCCGTTCCCGTTCCCCATTCCCCGTTCCCCGTTCCCCATTCCCCGTTCCCGTTCCCCATTCCCCGGTCCCGTTCCCCATTCCCCATTCCCCGTTCCCCATTCCCCGTCCCCGTCCCCGTTCCCGTTCCCGTCCCCGCTCCCGTTCCCCATTCCCCGTTCCCGTTCCCGTTCCCGCTCCCGTTCCCCATTCCCCGTTCCCGTTCCTGTCCCCGTTCCCGTTCCCCATTCCCGTCCCCGTTCCCGTTCCCGGTCCCGTTCCTCTCTGACCTCTCCCGCCCCGGCCCCACGCCCGGGCCGCCACCGAGGCGCGCGGTTATGACGTCACTGCGCCGCGCCGGCTCTGTAATGGCCGCTCGGTTGCGTCATCAGGCGGCGGCGGCGGCGCCTCCGTGAAGTGGCGGGAACGGGGCCGCCATGACGGGCGGGGCCTCGGTGGGGGGTCACAGAGTGTCCCCAGAGTGTCCCCAGAGTGCCCCCAGGGTGTCACAGAGTGTCCCCAGAGTGTCCCCGTGGTGTCCCCAGAGTGTCCCCAAAGTGCCCCCAAGGTGTCCCCAGAGTGTCCCCAGAGTGCCCCCAGGGTGTCACAGAGTGTCCCCAGAGTGTCCCTGTGGTGTCCCCAGGGTGTCCCCAGAGTGTCCCCAGAGTGTCCCCAGGTGTCCCCAGAGTGCCCCCGAGTGTCCCCAAAGTGTGCCCAGGGTGTCCCCAGAATGTCCCCGTGGTGTCCCCAGGGTGTCCTCAGAGTGTCCCAGAGTGTCCCCAGTGTCCCCAGAGTGTCCCCAGGTGTCCCCAGTGTCCCCAATGTCCCCAGTGTCCCCAGAGTGTCCCCAGGTGTCCCCGTGGTGTCCCCAGAGTGTCCCCAGGTGTCCCCAGAGTGTCCCCAGTGTCCCCAGTGTCCCCAGAGTGTCCCTGTGGTGTCCCCAGGGTGTCCTCAGAGTGTCCCAGAGTGTCCCAGAGTGTCCCCAGTGTCCCCAATGTCCCCAGTGTCCCCAGAGTGTCCCCAGGGTGTCCCCAATATCCCCAGTGTCCCCAGTGTCCCCAATGTCCCCAGAGTGTCCCCAGGTGTCCCCAGAGTGTCCCCAATGTCCCCAGAGTGTCCCCAGTGTCCCCAATGTCCCCAGTGTCCCCAGAGTGTCCCCAGGGTGTCCCAGAGTGTCCCCAGTGTCCCCAGGTGTCCCCAATGTCCCCAGAGTGTCCCCAGTGTCCCCAATGTCCCCAGAGTGTCCCCAGGTGTCCCCAGAGTGTCCCCAGTGTCCCCAATGTCCCCAGAATGTCCCCAGAATGTCCCCAGGTGTCCCCAGGTGTCCCCGGGGGGTCCGGGCCCTCCCGCCTCTCTGTGTGGCGCCCCCGAGTGGTGGCGGGGGAAACTGCAGCCACCGCGCCCCGTACCCCCCGTACCCCCCAGTAACCCCCTGAGCCCCCCAGTTCATCCCAGTTCATCCCAGTACCCCCCCTGAGCCCACCCAGTTCATCCCAGTACCCCCAGTACCCCCCAGTGCCCCCCCTGCAGCCCCCAGTTCATCCCAGTACCCCCAGTACCCCCAGTACCCCCAGTGCCCCCAGTTCATCCCAGTTCATCCCAGTACCCCCCGTACCCCCCAGTGCCCCCCCTGAGCCCCCAGTTCATCCCAGTACCCCCAGTGCCCCCAGTTCATCCCAGTTCATCCCAGTACCCCCAGTACCCCCCAGTGCCCCCCCTGCAGCCCCCAGTTCATCCCAGTTCATCCCAGTCCATCCCAGTACCCCCCAGTGCCCCCCCAGTGCCCCCTCTGAGCCCCTCTGAGCCCCTCTGAGCCCCCCAGTTCATCCCAGTTCATCCCAGTACCCCCCGTACCCCCCAGTGCCCCCCCTGAGCCCCCAGTTCATCCCAGTACCCCCAGTGCCCCCAGTTCATCCCAGTTCATCCCAGTTCATCTCAGTACCCCCCCTGAGCACCCCCCAGTTCATCCCAGTACCCCCCAGTACTCCCCTGAGCCCCCCAGTTCATCCCAGTTCATCCCAGTACCCCCCAGTACCCCCCAGTACCCCCCTCCCCGAACCCCCCAGTTCCCGCAGTGCCCCCCGGGTGCAGCTCCCGGTTAATTATCAATTAATTATCGATTATTGTTTATTGGTATGGATCAGCAGCTCCCCGGTGCCGCCCCGGGCGGGGGGCGCGGGGCTGGGTCCGGGGGGCTCCTCAGCGCCGGGTGAAGTCCCCGCCTGCGGGACAGGAGGGTCCGGGTGTCACCCCGGGACCGCCTCCCGCACCCCAACCCCGCACCCGGGACCCCTCCCGCTCCAACCTCCCGCACCCGGGACCCCCCCCGCACCCCAACCCCGCACCCGGGACACCCAGCCCGCACCCCGGGCGGAACCCCCGCTCCTCGGTCCCGTTCCCCGGTTCCGCTCCCCGGTTCCGCTTCCCGGTCCCGTTCCCCGTTCCCGGTTCCCTGTTCCCGTTCCCGTTCCCGTTCCCGTTCCCCGTTCCCGGTTCCCCGTTCCCGTTCCCGTTCCCGTTCCCGTTCCCCGTTCCCGGTTCCCCGTTCCCGTTCCCCTTCCCCTTCCCCGTCCCGGTCCCGGTCCCGGTCCTGGTCCCGGTCCCGTACCCCGGCAGGGCTCGCAGCGGCAGTGCGCGATGCGGTCCCTCTCCCCGTTCCCCATTCCCGGTTCCCATTCCCGGTTCCCGTTCCCGGTTCCCGGTTCCGGTACCCCGGCAGGGGTCGCAGCCCGGTCCCTCTCCCTGTTCCCCACTCCCCATTCCCATTCCCGGTTCCCGGTTCCCGGTCCCGTACCCCGGCAGGGCTCGCAGCGGCAGTGCGCGATGCGGTCCCTCTCCCCATTCCCCATTCCCATTCCCGGTTCCCGTTCCCGGTCCCGGTACCCCGGCAGGGCTCGCAGCCCGGTCCCTCTCCCCATTCCCCATTCCCATTCCCGGTTCCCGGTCCCGGTACCCCGGCAGGGCTCGCAGCGGCAGTGCGCGATGCGGGGCAGCAGCCCGGTCCCTCTCCCCATTCCCCATTCCCATTCCCGGTTCCCATTCCCGGTTCCCGTTCCCGTTCCCGGTCCCGGTACCCCGGCAGGGCTCGCAGCGGCAGTGCGCGATGCGGTCCCTCTCCCCATTCCCATTCCCATTCCCATTCCCAGTTCCCGGTTCCCGGTTCCGGTACCCCGGCAGGGCTCGCAGCGGCAGTGCGCGATGCGGGGCAGCAGCCCGGTCCCTCTCCCCATTCCCATTCCCCATTCCCATTCCCCATTCCCATTCCCGGTTCCCATTCCCGGTTCCCGTTCCCGGTTCCCGGTCCCGGTACCCCGGCAGGGCTCGCAGCGGCAGTGCGCGATGCGGTCCCTCTCCCCATTCCCCATTCCCGGTTCCCGTTCCCGGTCCCGGTACCCCGGCAGGGCTCGCAGCGGCAGTGCGCGATGCGGGGCAGCAGCCCGGTCCCTCTCCCCATTCCCATTCCCCATTCCCATTCCCGGTTCCCGTTCCCGTTCCCGGTCCCGTACCCCGGCAGGGCTCGCAGCGGCAGTGCGCGATGCGGGGCAGCAGCGCGGGCCGGGGGCGGCCGCGGGGACACGGCAGCAGCAGAGCCCGCACGGGCCGGGCCGGGTCCAGCCGGTAACTGCAGCACTCGCACAGCGCCCGCACGAACGGCTCCTGCGGGGCACGGCGCTCACCGGGGACACTCCCGGCGCGGGGACACCCCCGGTGCCCCCAGCCCCCGCCGCACCGGGGCTCCCACCCGCCCCCGGGCCGTACCTGCGCGCTGACGGCGGTGCGGGAGCGACACGTCCCCGCGCAGTAGGTGACACGGACGCCCCGCAGGACACACGCGCCCTTGGCGATGCTCCGGAGCGCCGTGAGGAGCCGGCACGGCCCGGGGGGCTCCTCTGAACGGTGGGGGGGGGTCCCGGGGTGAGCGGGGGGGGTCCCGGGGCCGCCCCTCCCCGGGGTCCCCGGGAGCGGGGTCTCACCTGGCCACTCGTCCCGGCACACGGGGCAGCAGCTCCCGGGCTCCCGCACCGGCTCCGTGCCCTGCGGGGACCCCCAGGCTCAGCCCCTGCCCGCGGGGACCCCCCGCGCCCCCCGGAGCCCCCCGGAGCCCCCCGGAGCCCCCCGGAGCCCCCTCACCTCCGGGCAGGTGAGCGCGGGGCAGGAGGTGGCGCAGGTGACGCGTCCCTCGGAGCAGCGACAGGTCCCGCACCGCTCCTGCCACTCGCTGCCGGCCTGGAGGGGGGCACGGACCCCAAACGCTGCTCAGGGACCCCCACCCACGGCACCGGGGACCCCCACCCCGCTCCCCCGCTCACCGCTCGCAGCTCCCCGCGGTAGCGGCACCCGCAGCCCCCCGCGCTCACGCAGTGCCCGGAGCCGTTCCGGTACCGGCCCGGGGCGCAGGCACAGCGCGCCGGGGTCCGGGCGGTACCGAGAGCCCCGGGAGGGCCGAGGGTGGCGGGGGTCCCGGGGGTCGCGGGGGTGCTGGAGGTGTCCGGAGTCACGGGGGTCCCGGGGGTCGCGGGGGATCCGGAGGCTCCGAGGGTCACGGGGGTCCCCCCGCAAGTCCCGGGGGGCTCCGCCAGGTCCTGGCAGCTGCGCTCACAGGCGGGGCCGGGGTCCAGCCACACCTCGCCCGGGGGGCAGCCTGGGGCCACTGGGAACGGCACCGGGAATGGCACCGGGAATAACACGGGGAATGGCACCGGGAACGGCACCGGGAATAACACGGGGAATGGCACCGGCCCCACCCCGACCCCCGGCCCTCCATCCATCAGCCTTCATCCCTCCCTCCTTTCCTCGCTCCCTCCCCCCGCTTCCATCTCCCATCCCTGCATCCCTCCGTCCCCTTCTCCCGCTCTCCCATCCCTCCATCCATCATCCATCATCCCTCCATCCCATCCCATCCCATCCCATCCCATCCCATCCCATCCCATCCCATCCCATCCCATCCCATCCCATCCCATCCCATCCCTCCCTCCCTCCCTCCCTTCTCCCGTTCCCCCTGTCCCATTCCCGGTGTCCCGTGACCCGTCCCCCTGTCTCGTTCCCCGTGTCCCGTTTCCCGTGTCCCGTGTCCCGTGTCCCGTGTCCGGTCCCCCGCGCGGTGCCGCCCCTCACCGGGACACTCCTGGCCGTTACACGCCGCCGTCTCCTCCGCGGGAGGCGAGGGGGACAGAGGGGACACAGGGGATAGGGGGGACACGGGGGGCTCGGGGGACACAGGGGACAGGGGGGACAGGGGGGACCAGGGGGACACGGGGGGCTCGGGGGACACAGGGGACACAGGGGACAGGGGGGACAGGGGGGACACGGGGGGCTCGGAGGACACAGGGGACACAGGGGACAGGGGGGACACGGGGACCGCGGGGGTCTCGGGCCCCGGGGAGGGACACGCCAGCACCGGGCAGCTCAAGGTCCCGTTCTCGCAGGTGCTGCAGCGGAGGTGACACAGCGGGGGTGACACAGCGGGGGTGACACAGCGGGGGTGACACGCGTGTCACCGTCACCGCACGCGGGGCTCTGCTGGGTGGCACCGCCACGGTGCCCGTCCCCACTGTCCCCGTCCCCGCTGTCCCCGTGCCCATCCCTCTGTCCCCATGCCTGTCCCTCCCTGTCCCCGTGCCCGTCCCCATTGTCCCCGTGCCCGTCCCCACTGTCCCCGTGCCTGTCCCTCTGTCCCCGTGCCCGTCCCTCCCTGTCCCCATGCCCGTCCCTCTGTCCCCGTGCCCGTCCCTCTGTCCCCATGCCCGTCCCTCTGTCCCCGTGCCCGTCCCTCTGTCCCCATGCCCGTCCCTCTGTCCCCGTGCCCGTCCCTCTGTCCCCGTGCCCGTCCCTCTGTCCCCGTGCCCGTCCCTCCCTGTCCCCATGCCCGTCCCTCTGTCCCCGTGCCCGTCCCCATTGTCCCCGTGCCCGTCCCCACTGTCCCCGTGCCCGTCCCCATTGTCCCCATGCCCGTCCCTCTGTCCCCGTGCCCGTCCCTCTGTCCCCGTGCCCGTCTCCATTGTCCCCGTGCCCGTCCCTCTGTCCCCGTGCCCGTCCCATCGTCCCCATGCCCGTCCTCACTGTCCCCATGTCCATCCCCACTGTCCCCGTGCCCGTCCTCATTGTCCCCATGCCCGTCCCCACTGTCCCCGTGCCCGTCCCTCTGTCCCCGTGCCCGTCCCTCTGTCCCCATGCCTGTCCCTCTGTCCCCGTGCCTGTCCCCCCGCCACCCCCGCCTGGCCATGCCCTGTCCCCGTGTCACCCCCGTGTCCCCCAGCGCCGCGTCTGTCCCGGTGTGACGGAGCCCCCGGCCGTGTCCCCTGGGCGGTGTCACCCACCAGTTGTGACACCCGATCCGTGTCACGGCCCCCGGGGACACCTCGCGGCTCCCGCTGTCCCCGCCGGGGGTCCCGCAGCGACAGCGGCTCAGGGGGACACAGACACCGTCCTGGAGCAGCTGCCCGGGGGGACAGCGGCACCCTGGGGACACCGGGGACACCCGTGGGTGTTGGGGACACCGGGGACACCCGTGGGTGTTGGGGACATCGGTGGGTGTTGGGGACACCGGGGACACCCGTGGGTGTGGGGGGACACCAGGGACAGCGGTGGGTGTGGGGGGACACCAGGGACACCCGTGGGTGTGGGGGACACCCCGCAGTTGTTGGGGACACCCGGGACACACGCGGGTGTTGGGGACGCAGGGGACACCCCGCGAGTGCTGGTGACACCGGGGACACGCCGCAGTTGTTAGTGACACCGGGGACACTGGCGGGTGTTGGGGACACCGGGGACACCAGTGGGTGTGGGGGGACACTGGGGACACCCCGCGGGCGTTGGGGACACAGGGGACACT
This sequence comes from Periparus ater, assembly GCA_032357785.1. Classification (NCBI taxonomy): domain Eukaryota; kingdom Metazoa; phylum Chordata; class Aves; order Passeriformes; family Paridae; genus Periparus; species Periparus ater. The sequence goes on along the minus strand of CM063609.1, from coordinate 485,060 downwards.
CTGGTGGGTGTTGGGGACACTGGGGACACCCCACGAGTGTTGGTGACACCGGGGACAGCCCGCAGTTGTTGGGGACACCGGGGACAGCCGCGGGTGTTGGGGACACCGGGGACAGCCCGCGGGTGTTGGGGACACCGGGGACACCGGTGGGTGTTGGTGACACCGGGGACACCCCGCGGGTGTTGGGGACATCGGGGACACCGGTGGGTGTTGGGGACACCGGGGACACCCCGCAGTTGTTAGTGACACCGGGGACACTGGCGGGTGTTGGGGACACCAGGGACACCGGTGGGTGTGGGGGGACACCGGGGACACACGCGGGTGTTGGTGACACCGGGGACACCCCGCGGGTGCTGGTGACACCGGGGACAGCCCGCGGGTGTTGGGGACACCGGGGACAGCCCGCAGTTGTTGGGGACACCGGGGACACCGGTGGGTGTTGGGGACACCGGGGACACTGGCGGGTGTTGGTGACACCGGGGACACCCCGCGGGCGTTGGGGACACCGGGGACACCCCGCGGGTGTTGGGGACACCGGGGACACCCCGCAGTTGTTGGGGACACCGGGGACACCCCGCAGTTGTTGGGGACACCGGGGACACCCCACGAGTGTTGGTGACAGCGGGGACACCCCGCGGGTGTTGGGGACACCGGGGACACCCCACGAGTGTTGGTGACAGCGGGGACACCCCGCGGGTGTTGGGGACACCGGGGACACCCCGCGGGTGCTGGGGACACTGGGGACACCCCGCAGTTGTTGGGGACATCGGGGACACCCTGGTGGGTGTTGGGGACACCGGGGACAGCCCGCGGGTGTTGGGGACACAGGGGACACTGGCGGGTGTTGGGGACACCAGGGACACCCCGCGGGTGTTGGGGACACCGGGGACAGCCCGCGGGTGTTGGTGACACCGGGGACAGCCCGCGGGTGTTGGTGACACCGGGGACACCCCACGAGTGTTGGTGACACCGGGGACACCCCGCGGGTGCTGGGGACACCGGGGACACCCCGCGGGTGTTGGGGACACCCCGCAGGGCCAGGACAGTACCTGGCTCGCAGGGTCCCTGCAGACACAGCACGTGGCCCCAGGTGTCACCGCAGGTCCGGGGACAGCGCCCGGCGCAGGGACCGCGGCTCCGGCCCCCCCCGCCGCACCGGGGCTCTGCGGGGCACGGGGAGCCCTCAGCACCCCCGGGCGGGGGTCGCGGGGCTCGGGGGGGTCCCGGGGGGCGCTCGGGGTTACCGGGACACGCGCTGGAGCTGCAGCTCTCGCTCTGGGTCCGGACCCCCGCGCACGCCCGCCCGGGGGTCTCGGGGTTCAGGGGGTGCCGGTGGCGCAGGCGGGACCCCCCCGCGCAGGGGTCTCCGCAGGGTCCCCAGGACCCCCAGGGGCTCCAGTCACACGGCTCTGGGGGGGCACGGGGGGGGCACCGGGGTCACCGGGACCCTCGGGACCCCCCCTCAGCTCCCCGAACTCTCCAGACCCCCCAGTGCCCCCCAGAACCCCCCATACCGGCCGCGCACGGGGTGTCCCAGCACTCGGGTCCCTCGGGGGTGCAGGTGCTGCGGGGGGGACACGTTCGCCGTGGGTGGGGGGTCCTGGGAGCGCCCCCGGCCCCCCCGGCCCCCCCGGCCCCCCCCTCACCAGTGTCGGCACGGCCCGGGGCTCCAGCGCTCGCCCAGCCCCCGCTCGCCCCCCGCCCAGGGGCACACGGGGGGGCACGGGCTCGCCTCGCACCCCCGAACCTGCTCCTGGGGGGGCCCGCAGGGTCCCCCCGCGCCCTCGGGGGGAATGGGGGTCCTGGGGGGGGCACACGGGACAGCGGGGTCAGCGGCGGGACCCCCCCGTGTCACCTCCCCCCCCCGTGGGTTTCGTGTCCCCCCCAGTGCCAGGTGCGTCCCCAGATGTGACCTGTGCCCCCCAGATGTGACCTGTGCCCCCCAGATGTGACCTGTGTCCCCCCAGATGTGACCTGTGCCCCCCCAGATGTGACCTGTGTCCCCCCAGATGTGGCCTGTGCCCCCCAGATGTGGCCTGTGCCCCCCAGAGGTGACCTGTGCCCCCCAGATGTGACCTGTGTCCCCCCAGATGTGACCTGTGCCCCCCCAGATGTGACCTGTGTCCCCCCAGATGTGGCCTGTGCCCCCCAGATGTGGCCTGTGCCCCCCAGAGGTGACCTGTGCCCCCCAGATGTGACCTGTGCCCCCCCAGATGTGACCTGTGCCCCCCCCAGTGCCCCCCCAGCAGGTACCGTGTCCCCTCCCGAGCTCTGTGTCCCCCCAGTTCGGTGTCCCTCATCCCCGGGTGTCCCCAAGCTGCCGGGTCCCCCCCCTGTCCCCTCCTGTCCCCCCGTGTCCCATGTCCCCCCGTGTGTCCCCCCCGTGTCCCCCCCTCACCGGTAGCGCTCCTGCCGCCCCCCCCCGCAGGTGACACTGCAGGGTCCCCAGCGGCTCCAGCGGCTCCAGGCGCAGGGGGGGGTCCCGGGGGGGGTCCCGGGGGGGGTCCCGGGGGGGGTCCCGGGGGGGTCCCGGGGGGGGGGGGCGCTCGGGGGGACACAGCCCCCCGGGACACAGCGCAGCCGCCCCCCCGCGCAGCTGCAGTTGTGGCAGCCCCGGGGGTGGGCGCTGCCCCCCGGCACCCAGAGCTGCCCCCCCGAGTCCAGACAGGCACAAAGGGACACGGGGACACAGCCCCCGTCCTGCTCCAGGGTCCCTGGGGAGGGGACAGGGGACATGGGGTGACAGGGGACATGGAGACATGGGGGGGACACGGGGACACAGCCCCCGTCCTGCTCCAGGGTCCCTGCGGGTGACATGGGGACATGGGGACATTGGGGACACGGGGGGGACACGGGGGGGACATGGGGACATGGGGGGGACAGGGGACATGGGGACATGGGGACATGGGGACACAGCCCCTGTCCTGCTCCAGGGTCCCTGGGGAGAGGACAGGGGACATGGGGACATTGGGGACACGGGGACACAGCCCCCGCCCTGCTCCAGGGTCCCTGCGGGTGACATGGGGACATTGGGGACACGGGGACATGGGGACATGGGGACGACATGGGGACACAGCCCCCGCCCTGCTCCAGGGCCCCTGGGGGGGTGACAGGGGTCAGGGGGACATGGGGGGACAGAGGCACAGGGGGGACGCGGGGTTCAGGGGGACAGGAAGGGACAGGGGACAGGAGGGGACAGGAGGGGACAGGGCACAGTGTCCCGGGGGTCCCGGGGGTGTCGCGGGCGGTGCCGGGGGCTCACCGTGGGGACAGCGACAGCCGGGCTCGCAGGGGACCCCCCCGTGACAGGACACCCCCTCCTGCAGGTCCCGGCAGCTCCGCGGGCACCGCGAGCCGCAGGGGGACAGGATCTGCCCGGGGGGGCACCGCGGGCCTGGGGGGCACCGTCAGCACCCCGGGACCACCGGGACCCCACCCGGACCCCCGGGACCCCCGGGACCCCCGGGACCCCACCGAGCCCCCCCGGGGACCCCACCGAGCCCCCCCGACACCCCCGGGCACCCCCGGGACCCCACCGAGCCCCCCGGGGACCCCCGGGACCCCACCGAGCCCCCCCGGCACCCCCGGGACCCCCTGGACCCCACCCAGTCCCCCGGGGACCCCACCGAGCCCCCCCGGCACCCCCGAGGACCCCACCGAGCCCCCCCGGCACCCCCAGCCTCCCGCAGCTCCCCCCGCCACTCTCCGCTGCCTCGACCGGAGCCCCCCAGCGACCCCCCAGTGTCCCCCCAATGTCTCCCAGTGCCCCCCCCGGCTCCCCCAGTGTCCCCCAGTGCTCCCCCTGGCTCCCCCAGTTCCCCCCAGTTCCCCCCAGTGTCCCCCGTACCGCAGGGCCGGGGGTTGCAGACCCTCAGCTCGTGCCCCCCCCCGGGGCAGGGGCTGCCCCCGTTTTTGGGGGGGGGTCGCGAGCACGAGCGGCTGCGCACGGAGCGGCCCCCCCCGCACGTGACGTCACAGCGCGACCAGGGACCCCACGGGGACCACGCGCCGTTCACTGGGGGGGGGGGGGACAGGGGGTGACCCCCGGAACCCCTCGGGGTCGCTCTGAGACCCCCAGCGCCCCCTGAGCCCCCCCCGAGCCCTCAATCCCCCCCAGCGCCCCCTGAGCCCCCCCGAGCCCCCCAATCCCCCCCTCATCCCCCCAGCCCCCCGAGCCCCCAATCCCCCCCAGCGCCCCCTGAGCCCCCCCGAGCCCTCCAATCCCCCCCAGCGACCCCTGAGCCCCCCCCGAGCCCTCCAATCCCCCCCAGCGACCCCTGAGCCCCCCAATCCCCCCCCGTTCCCCATAGCCCACCCGAGCCCCCCAATCCCCCCCTCATCCCCCGACCCCCCCCGAGCCCCCCAATCTCCCCCCAGCGCCCCCCGACCCCCCCCCCGAGCCCTCCAACCCCCGCATCTCCCGGTCACCCCTCCCTCCACCCTACCCCCAATCCCCTCTGAGCCCCCCAAAACCCCCCCGGGGCCCGGCTCCACCTCCCTCCCCACCCCGTGACCCCCCCTGTGCCCCCCTGTGCCCCCCGGGATCGCCCCCCCTGACCCTCTCGGAGCCCCCCCGGAGCCCCCCGAGCCCCCCGGAGCCCCCCGCACCCCGACACGCCTCCACCCCGCACGGCCGCCGCTGCTCGTGGCCCCCCCGGATTTGGGGGCACCAGGGCTCCCCGGGGCCGGGGGGGGCGAAGGCCCGGAGCCGCCGCTGCTGCCCCCCCCCGCAGGGCCGCGAGCACGACCCCCACGACCCCCAGGGGCTCCACCGGCACGGGCAGGGGGGCGTCAGGCAGGGGGGCGCTGCGGGGAACCTCAGCGTTAGGGGCGCCCCACAGCCCCCCGCAGTGGGGCAGAGACCCCCCCGAGCCCCCCGCAGTGGGGCAGAGACCCCCCGGATCCCCCGCAGTGGGGCAGAGACCCCCAAATCCCCCCGCAGTGGGGCAGGGACCCCCGGATCCCCTCGCAGTGGGGCAGAGACCCCCGGATCCCCCCGCAGTGGGGCAGAGACCCCCGGATCCCCCCGCAGTGGGGCAGAGACCCCCGGATCTCCCGCAGTGGGGCAGAGACCCCCAGAGCCCCCCGCAGTGGGGCAGAGACCCCCAGAGCCCCCGCAGTGGGGCAGGGACCCCCGGATCCCCCCGCAGTGGGGCAGGGACCCCCCAGAGCCCCCCAAACCTCCGTGACTTCCCAGCGGGGCAGTTTGCAGGGACCCCAAAGCCCCCCCAGGCCCCCCGGACC